>OZ020268.1:54063899-55296234 GCA_963971225.1 Melieria omissa
ATAAATAAATAAAAGAAATTAAATAAAATAAATAAAATAAATAAAATAAATAAATAAAATAAAATAAAATAAAATAAAATAAAATAAAATAAAATAAAATAAAATAAAATAAAATAAAATAAAATAAAATAAAAGAAAATAAAATAAAATAAAATAAATATAAATAAAATAAAAGAAATAAAAAAAATAATAAAACAAATAAAATAAATAAAATAAAATAAAATAAATAAAATAAATAAAATAAATAAAATAAATAAAATAAATAAAATAAATAAAATAAATAAAATAAATAAAATAAATAAAATAAATAAAATAAATAAAATAAATAAAATAAATAAAATAAATAAAATAAATAAAATAAATAAAATAAATAAAATAAATAAAATAAATAAAATAAATAAAACAAATAAATAAATAACATTAATAAAATAAATAAAATATATAAAAAATTAAAACAAAATATATATAATAGAAAATAAATAAAATAAGTAAATACAGTATAATCTCGATAATTCGGACACTCGCTAATACGGACAACGCGGTAATCCGGACACTCATTTCTATTGCAGACTCTGTAATCCGGACACTCAATTTCTATTGTAGACTCTGTAATTCGGACACCAGTGTCCGGTTTTTAATTGTCCGGATTATCGAGATTATACTGTAATAATAATAATTCCCACCAACGCACAGTGTGACTTTTATCATTTTTAGGATGCCAAAAGTCATAGCAGTCAAGCCAATGTAGGTATGACGATGTGTGCAATAACCATGTAGAGGTCAACATCGTATTAGACACAAAAAATGGGCGTGATCCGCCCACTTTTTCTTCGACTCACCATATAAGGTGTAATTTCAGACGACCATTATTTCTAATTTAATAGGGTTTATCTGGACGGACGTAGATAAAAATAGTCAAAATAGTTTTTTTTTAATACTTTTGAATTAGATTTATTCCAAACCATTTAACATTTTAAAAAAGTTTTGATAAAAAAATCCAATATCCTGTGATATTAAGGAAACAGCTATTTATTCGGCTCGAATATGCCCATCTTGAGTAAAAATTAAAGCAAAGTTTTTTGCACAGGATTTTAATTTGAAGTTGACAACATATTTTCCAATTAAACTCAAAATATATTTAAAACCCGCATGATTATTTTTTTTTTGCTTGGATTTTAGCCAAACATCACAAAGTTCACTTCGCGAAATTGCCATGTTTGATTAGCTGTGAACTAAATTGGTGCAAAAAGGGGCAACAATTTATTGCAGAATCTGAAACTAGGCACATTTTTCATTAATGTGGCTATAAACATTACATGGAACTCTACGGAACTCAATAAGTTTTACTCTATTAAAAAGAAACAATTTTGGGAACCACTAAATTTTTAGTGACTAGCTATTTTAATCGATAAAAAATTAAAAAAAATAATTAAAACTTCAAAAACTTACCGTAGTTTGCATAAAGTATTCAAGTAACTAAAATCAAAAACATTTGTGCAAAAATATTTCTGACAAAAAATCATGACTCTGCGAACTTCACAAAAAATCTCACATCTGCACTTGTCGCAGTGAGACAAATTCGAAAACGGTTATCATGCTAACTGTTATTTTTCGTTTTGCTTTGAGCATATATTCGTAACACTTGTATATTGAATAGAGGAATATATTGCATACCAAAAAATTTTTGCGATCGGAGAAAATTTTTTTTTTTACTTTTGGCATTCGAAAATGATAAAAGTCACACTGTGCAACGCCACCTAAAGTCTTCAAGGTTTTAAAGAAAACGTATGAAACAGAAAAAGAAAGACAAAAATGAAAGTTTCTAAAATGTAATATGTACTTCTAAAAGTTCTTCAAGTGACTATAAATTCTATACTTAGCGCCTTTCTATATTTCTCTATTTTCTGTCGGCTGATATTTCGTAGTAAATCGCACAAGTTTTATACAAATAAGCCCAAAGTCTTCGATATCGTGTTGAGTGAGAATTTTTAAAATGGTATACCCTCTGAAGTCTTTCAAGTGGTTATAGCTCCTAAACTAAGCGCCATATCAGGTTGATTTTGTAGTAAATTGAACTAGTTTTATAAAAATAAACTCAAAGTCTTTGAAACCCTATAAGAAACGCGTGAAAATTTATGTTGAATCAGAGTTTCTAAAATGGTATACTTTTTGAAGTCTTTCAAGTGCTTATAACTTCTAAACTAAGCGCCATATCTGGTTGAAATAAAAACTATTTTGTAGTAAATCAAGCGTTCCAAAAGTGGGTGCAAAGTCTTTAAAACTTTACGGGAAATGCGAGACAATTTGTGTTGAACGAGAGTTTTCAAAATAGTATGCTCTCCGAAGTCTTTCAAGTGCATATAACTCCTAAACTAAGTGCTAGCTGAAATGTGTTTTATCTTGTAGTAAATCTCACAGTTTATGAGAAACGGTCTTATGGGAACGTATATTATTCAAATTCACTGAAGATTTTCAAATAAAGCATGTTTTTGAATCTACTTCAAATGGCTCTAGTTCCAAAACTAAAGATCTCAGCAACCCGAAATAGCTTCCATAAAACGAGGCGCAAAGTCTCTGAAATTCTTAAGGAACCTCGAGAAAATCTACCTTGAATGATAGCTTTCAAAATTGCAGGTTTTTTTAAATGGTTCAAAGGGCTTTAGCTCTTTTTACCAAGTGATATATCTATCTGAAATATATTCTATATTTTTGTAAACCTCACAAACTTCCCATAAGTGGGCTTAACGTTCCCGAAATTCCAAGGGCAACTCTAGAAAATCAATGTGTCTAAGTATGTCTCCCTAACCAAAAGCTTTGACATCAATTTGTGCTAACTTAACTAAGTTAGTTAAAATTGTATGGCTTCGACTGATTTGTCGAGCATTGCGGAATTTCATGACGGATTGGTGCAGATAACGTCATAGTCTATGCAAATTGCGTTATCGTACAACTCAGGTCGTGCAACTCAAGCAGCAACTTTTACGAATCAGCAAATACCGGCACGTACCTACACTAGGGATCGCAATTTTTTGCCATTTTGCGATCCCGGGATTTTCGGGATTGAAAAGTCAAATCCCGGGATCCCGGGATTTAATCCCGGGATTCAAATAACAAATTTTTTAAATACAACAATTTTACCAAATTCCATAAATACTTGTTTATAATATATTTACCATAAAAATGGACACAGTTTAATCACATTTGGGGTAGTTTTAAGATTTTTTATCTTGAATTTAATCACATTGTAAGGCGGAAAGGGAGGCAGTCGGTGTTGAGTCGTCGAAGTGGTTGGTTGTGCGCGGCACATCACCAAAATCCAGTTGTCATTTGCAATCAGTTGTCAATTACATTCAAAATTGTCAGTTTAAATTTAAATCAAATAAATAAACATAGTCATCCTTGACAACATTTTGTTTAACTTAAAAGTTTTTCATTTGACATTTAACTTCAGTTTGATAACATTTTGTTTTATCCAAAAATGACACTTAAACATAACTTATTGCTTTGCATCAAATGTATCATAAAGTAAGGGAGAGGGCTGGGTTGTGAACCAGGCTGGGTTGTGAACCATTACCGTTTTTTCTTTCCCTAATTGACATATCGCCAATCTTTCAACTGTCAAGTTTGTCTTATGATATGACTCTGCTTTTGTGGTTACACCGAAGTACAAACACGTATTGCTTGTGGCAGCAATCGAGTTTGAAAGACATCGTGTTTGAAAATCGACTGCGAAAACTTGTTGGCTTTTTTTTAAAGTGCTATCCAAGTGACTGAGCTTATTGCAAAAAGGTCTGTGTAATACATGTTTATTTAGTGTTTTGATTCTATTTTACGATGCAATATTTGTTTATGTCGAATTATGATTGGAAGTGTCGTTTATTTTAAAGTTTCCAAAATGGCATCGTGGTTGGGCTGTGAACCACTGAGGTGGCTGGGTTATGAACCACCTGCTTTTCGTACTACATTTGTTCTAACACTGTCAAATATGGACGGATATATTAAAATAAAGTAATTTTATGTAATTTCACCCGATTTTCTTGAGTTCACTTGAAGTGAGCCAATGCGAGAACGCATTCGTATTTCACAAGCAAACATTGCGACACCGATTAGGATGAAAATTCAAAAAATTGAGCACTTTCATTCATTGCGATTTTTTGGCCTAATTGGCGTCATTATAACTTTTTTTCACCTCTTGAGGCCTCCTAATTAAATAAATCCTCAACTAATTTAAAAATTATGGATGTTTTCTTCGTATTTTCCGACTTTAATAGGGATTTTCCAGATGGTTCACAACCCAGCCACTTTTTTGGAAAAGCGAAAAATCAAGTCCTTAGAAAATTGGACGTAGAGAGTTAAATTTCAATCAAAACGGTAATCTGTCTTCATAAAAAAGTTGCGTTATATATTCACCTTTCCAACGGTATCTTCAATATCTTTATTCAGTGAAAAGTTAGAGCCAAAAAACAAAACCACATTTGATAAAAAAAAATAAAATAGTTAATTTGTTAGTACTTTTAGTTTTACTTCGATTATTTCGATAAAAAAGTTAAGCGTTGTGATTAACTAAAAACTGAGATCTTAAAAATACTAAGGCATTAAATGTTTTGCCCTCTAATCTAGAGCGAAATTTATTGCAAATAAACCCTGCTGAGAGAAAACATTTTTCAGATTCAACACTTGCTGGTTGAATGCTTAGTAAATAATTATAAGCCTTTTGCAAAAGACGCCCTCTATCCCCTCCCTCCTCCTTCAGATAAGGAATTGGGTTTTTGTGCTTTTAAATTTATTTCATTTGAACTTTGAAGCATCTTTTGCAATCCCGAAAATCCCGGGATTAAAAGATTGGAATCCCGGGATTTTCGGGACTGGAAAAAGTCCGGGATCCCGGGATTGCGATGCCTAACCTACACACATTGAAACAACAACAACAAAAAAAAGCAAAAAAGCCAACTAAAAAAATTAAATATTTATTAATCAGTGCATTTTTTATTGCCAGTGTTGCGGCAATAAATTTTCTTATCACTAAATTTGTGTTAGTATTGCCTTATTATTTAATCATTTTTACCACCCACTCACATATATGTGCACAAAAGTAAAATATATTTTGTAATATATCATTTATGATCAGCGCAATGATCACACACACACACACACACAAATAATGCCAACTAAAGCAAATAATTCATGGGTTCAAAAGTGTTTGTAATTTTATAAAAATAAGCATTCAAAGCCATTTAAGCACGTTTGTTTGCATGTATTTATCTGTTTGTGTGTGTGTGTGGGGGGGGGAATTTAAATACAATTTTAATCGTGTTTTTGCCAAATTTGTGTGTATTTGCGAAAGTGGCTACTGATAAGCGTAAAATATTTTCACCAAATACTTTACAGCTAAACAAAAACCAAATGGTACGAAAATTCATATAGCAACAACAATAAAAGCGATATTATGACTTGAGTTCAAAAATAAGCCAAACATTTCAAGTTTAAGTTGGTTCAAGTTTAATGTTTAATGTTGGCAATTTTTACTTCAATTCAAATCGGCTGATAACAGCAAAATGGAGCTCAGCCGCTTATCAACGATCTGTGTAGGTTGCTTCTTCACATTTCTATATTGAATTGATTTGATACAAGTTTTTTGTTACTTTGTTGCATGGTTCTCTTATATTGTCTGACTTTTATATTGTCTAACTTTGAGGCCTAAATCTTTGAATCTGTTGAGGCCCGAGCTTCTTGCCAACTTTTTTTCGATCTTTTTTGTCATCGATAAGACTTTTTGTTATTGACAGCAAAACAATTTTTTTTAGATTTGTGTTTGAATGGAAAATTGAAAAAAAATTAAAAAAGATTAATAAACTATTTGCTGAAATGAACAATAAATTCAGTCAATTGACCTCTCCTAAGCGTAACAGTCAATGATGAACTACAATTGTAGCAGATTTTCTATTATTGGTCTATCAGGGCCTCTTTTTGTTTTGAAAGGGGTTTGTTTTATTAGGTTAGGTTTGTACGCTGTTAGGAACTATTCTTCTTTCTCTTCTTTCTGGCACTCACTTAAAGCACTCAAAGTGCATCTCAGTTCATCTGAGCTTTATTTCTATGGCTGCTAAACAAAATGTTTTACTAGGTTAGGTCTGTACGCTGTTAGGTCTTGAAACAAAATCCTCAGTTAGAAGAATGTACTTTCTGCCACTCAGAGCACTCAAAATGCATCTCTGCCTATCTGAGCTTCATTTCTGTATTTGTTAAACCGAATGTTTTATTAGGTTATGTTTGTACGTTGTTACGAATCATTGCTTTGGTCTTCATAGAAGAAACTCTGTGAGAAGAATGTGCTTTCTGGCTATCAATCGAGCAATCGCAGTGTATCTCAGTCCATCTGAATTTCATTTTTGTGGTTATTCTTTAAATAGGTATTGTTTTGTTAGGTTAGGTCTTTAAGCTGTTATTTAGTAACCATTGTTTTGGTCTTCAGAACCTCAGTAAGAAGAATGTGCTTTCTAGCACTTTTGTTTAATGGGTTATTGATGGGTTAATTTTACTTTTTTTATTACTAAATTAAAAAAAAATTTGTTTATCATTTGTTTCAATGAAAACAATCTTTGAAAGTTGGAGTGTTAATTACAACAATCGTAACAAACAATTACACATTTTCCAAATAATTTAGTTAATGGATTAATTTCACTACGTTTCAACAACTAACTTAATCTTTCTAAAGCTTAACATTTTTATTACTTGCCTCAACTTAAATATGCCGGAAGTTGTGAGTTAAAAGCTACAACAACAACACATTTTTCAAATACTTTACTCATTTAAATGGGTTATTCATGGTTTATTTGACGTTGTTTAAAGACTCATTACTTATCTCAACTTAGGTAAAATGGCAATTTAAACCATTCAACGGCGCAAAAAACTACAACAACTACAGATAATTGAAATGGGTTATTGATGGGTCAATGGGTTAAGCAAATTTTTTCTAAAAATATATATTGTTTGCCTCATCTTAACAACGCCGGAAGTTGAGGTGAAAAATTACAACAACTGCAGATTTGATGACTTTTGGCATTTCTCTTTAACTGTATTTAAGTTTGTTGTTGTCTTTTGCTAACTTGCTGAATTTAGGTTTTTAAAATTCTTCTTTTATAATTTGGTGTCATAGTGTGATTTGTTTTTTGTTGTTAACTTTAGAGGTCATTTGCGTTGCGTTGTTGGCGCATTTTTGCCTTGTTTTTGTTTTTTTTTCGTTGTTTTTCCTGTTTTATTTTGTTAATTTTCATACAAATTTCTTTGCCATTGTTGTTTTTGGTTTTTTACACGCGCGCTAATTATAAAATCATTTTTCGCTTTTGCTGTAAAAGTTTCGTATGCGTTGTGCGCTGTGTGCGTGCATGCGTGTGCATGTGTGTGTGTGAATGTGCACAAAAAGTCATATGTATGTTTGTAATTGTAATTTTTGTAATTTTAGCACATTAAGTTTAATTTATATACATAAGCCCCTACACCAATATATATAAATATTTATATATACATGTATATGTATGTACGTACACATGCAACTTTGTGCCTTTGTATAAATAATCTTATCGACCCCAGAGTGTAGCGTATTTAAATTTATTTATCAAGGTTACATACATACAAACTTTCATACATACGTACGTTTGCTTGTATGTACATATGTATGTATGTTTGTGCACATATAAAATACGGTGACCTTGTTCATTTCGATTGTGGCTCGCTTGCTAGAGCTATTACTGTTTCTTCTATTTGTTGTTGTTTTCGCGTTTCACAGGGTGCTGCATCAAATCGCTGTAAAGCTACAATCAGAACGGCGCGTGCCGTGTGAGTGGTCAGCAATGCTTTCGAATGGTTTCTTTTTTACAATTTATTTTCTTGTTAATGACAGTGCAAGCACTCAATCAACATTACATGACGGCAGCACTTCCTCTTGCCATCAACCGTTACTGTGCGCTCTTCACTCCTTCCCAGTGAGCAAAGTACATACACTGCAAACGGACGTGTGTAGTGTATTGTTGTTGTTGTTGCATTGTTGTTTCTTTAATAATTCATAGGCAATAGGTTTAATCACGGCAGCCGCCGTGGCTCAGTTGGTTAGTGCGCGGTCCAACGAGTCGCATGCAGAGCGACGCAAGATCGAATTCTGCATGTAGTAACACCTAAAAAAAATAACGGGAAACTCGTTTTCTCTTTCGGTGGCTGTCCTCTCAGCTGGAAATGGCAAACCTCTGAGAGCAAAAATTGCCTATGAAAAAGCTCCCAACCTGCCGTTCGGAACCGGCATAAAACTGTAGGTCCCTTCCACCCGCGTACAAAATTCACACGCACAACACGGGTGGTTGCGGGAAGCTAGGCCTTAGTCTCGCGTAAGCGGGCTGTCGTGCCAATCAATTATTATTAAATTATAAATTATTATTAATTAATTATTATTAAAATTAAATTATAATAGGTTTAATCATACAGTATAGAGTAATTGTCGCCTAGAATAATCAAAAATAATTAATCGACAATTTGGAAAATTACCCAATGCAGACTGTCCACAGTTCGGCTCTCTCCAGATGCATTTGCAAGCTTTGGGCGTCTTCTTGGATACTTTAACTTTTTAACCGATAAAAGTGTATCAGGGCTCTTTTTGCATTTACATTTAAAATTACATAAAAGTACAATATTATTATTATTGTATTTTTTTATATTATTATTTTAATATTATTATTTTCTTAGTTTATAACGATACCTTTCAATTGCTGTAGTAACGGTTTTCTCAAAGACTTTAAGCTAAAAATTATGCTAGCCAGAAAATTTGATATTTTAATTTATCTTATGGTCCACTAAAGAGTTAATGATTTGAATAATTTTCAATCAGACAACATCAGAGACTTGATGGCAATATCACAATTAAATATATTTAAATATAATTACACTTTTAAGTTGGAAAAAAGCAACTTTTTTCTGCTCATCTGGTGAACATGCAGTGCGTAATTTACCCTCTCCGGAATTATGACGCTCCTGGCGTTTCCTGCTAAACGTTTTCCAACCAATCTTTCCACTACAGATTTTACGATAGAAATCTTGCAAATTATGAAAATTTTGGTGCTAAAATGAGTCTTAATATGTCATTTCGCCATGCCTGTGCCCCGACAATCACATTAACCTAACCTAACTCTAAAATTTAGACCTTTAGCTAAGAAAGTTGACCGTTTCTTAATTAATTACTCTTTACTAGCATAAAATATTAATTTGTCTGTATTTCTCAACTAATTTAAATTCTTTAATAAATCTATTTTGTGGATAGTTTCGCTTTCAAAACTCAAAATCACTTCTAAGTTGAATGAAAAGTTGCACTATTCTTGGATCTATTAATTTTTTGTATTCTTCTCTTTAACCCTTCATGGGAATCATGTCCAAAATAGTGAAAACGAAATTTTTCTTTTTAAATAAAATAGCTTAGATACGTTTGGATAAGACAAAAAAATACGTAAACAATTTTTATACTACCCTCATTTTTATATTGAAAGAAACCATACAAACTCGCACTGCTTTAATTACACGTGAAACAAATGAATAAATTTTACAAATGACGTTTCGCTAGTGTTGCTAGGAAAATTAAATAAACAAGTACTACTAATTGACTTTGCTATACAAGTGTTAGAATTTAAAAATAAAAACCCATGTGGTAGAAAAAAATATTAAGCATCTGTCACCTACAGGTGACACTGAGAATTGAAGAGTTAATTTTTTACTTAGGCCAGCATTACTTCGAATTTCTTTTTAAAGTGAATGGTTATACGTTATCTCCAATGTGCACTTATTCCTTCCTAGTTTTACTTATTTATTTATTATTATTAATTTATTATTAAACACAAGATCCTTAAGATATTTTAGATTTTACAAGCTTAAGTCACATTTACAATATTTAAGGGGGGCACTCCATGAAACGCTCAAAAAAATGACCAATTTTCTTTATTTTACTGTAAAAGAAAAAAAAGAGACAGGAACAATCCGTTTGGAACATCTGTAGGTATTAGTTAAAAGTTCAAAAAAAAGTTATACATAAAAAAAAGTTAAAAATGGCAAACATATTGAACATCTTCCGAGGCTTGGTTTAAAAAAAGACGTCTTCACGTCCACACGATGCCGTCCGAAGTTAAAGTCTGAAACATACAAATTATATATCAAATTAATCAGCAGGCTTGTCGCAAGTGCGTGAACCTCACAAACTATAAAAATTTTCAAAATTTAGCAACAAAGCCATATAAACTACAAAAAAGTTCGTTTTTCTTACTTTTCTTTATTAAAAAAACAGTAAAAAAATTGTTTTAATAGATTTCAGAGGTTCATGCACTTCTCTGTATCAATATCCTACAAAACGAGTATATATTCGTGTAGATCGGTTCAGTAGTTTTTTTTTTATCATGTGGACGGACTACAAAAACGTGTTTATGAGGAAACGCGTTCCAAAGTTATTCGGAACACCTGGTGTGGCTGAGCGCGCGTCGATGAAAAGAACTGTGTCTCCGAAAGTTTTCAGAGTTCGACTATGAAACTTTGCAATAATGTTCTCGGATAATATATCTTTCGATTAAAGCAAAAACAAAAAATCGATTTTTTGAAACCATTTCATGGAGTGCCCCCTTAAAAAAAGATTTGATCTTTTTAAGTGATTCTAAAACTAAAATTCTTATAAACATAATTAAATAACTAAGGCAGGAAGTAAGGCAAGAAACTATTTTATATTTTACTTGTTTAAATAAAATATCTTTAGCAATCTGTGACTACAACTGCTTTCGAAAACATTGCAAAAATTCAAAAATTGCTGCATTTTACACCTGAAATGTTATGAAGAATGAACTCCGCTATTATAACAATTTACCTATGTAAATGGCTTTATATTCTTCACAAATCGGGCAAATAAAACTCGCGACAGAGTAACTTAAACTAATAAAAAAATATGTTACCTAAAGCGAAGGCCTTCATTTCCTCTTCAAAATATATTTAATTTATTTGAGTTCCATACTTAAAATATTTGCATACAATTATGTTTTCCCGCTTGAACACGCTCGGCATTTCCAATGCAACAATGCGCTGGGCATTCAGTACAAAACACCGCACACCGGTTATCTCTTTCGCTCGTTGCTCTGCCAGGAAAACATCATTAACTGTGAAACAGTGCCCACCCTATATTACAATGGCTAGCTCCACTAAGTAAAACTTCATGCTGGCAACACTCCAGCTGCACTTGCACTCCTTTTTTCGCCAGAGGCTGCCGTGTGTGCGAATGTTGAAGCAGGCGAAACTGATTGGCATTTCTTTACTGCGCTGTGCTTTTCAACCAAAATACCAACAGCGACAGCAACAACAACAACAAAAACAGTAGCAAGGTAGCGACAATTGAACGCAGTTCGCTGACACACTCAGAGTTGGCTTTAGCTTAGTTCGTAGACAAGGCACACACAAAAAAAGGCAAACAGAAAAAACGAAAACAGAATATTGAAATTTTAGCTGCAAAATTGTGCGTCAACTTGCCTCAAAGCGTTTGGAAAATTTATTGTGCAGGGAAATTACGTCTCGTTATTGCAGGCAACACGAAGCAGCAGCAGCACGGGTCTTTCTTTGTTTGAAATTACGTTTATGTGTGCTTGTGTGTGTGTGCAGTTGGACCAACGACGAATCAGTCGAACAAACGTCGCAGAAAAATCATAAAAGGTAGCAAAGGAAAGCAATCTAAATTACGTGTTGGGTGAGAAAATAAAAAATAGTTCGAACAAAAAGAAAATCGCAAAGTAACAGCAACAGTGTGAGTTGCAAAAATTTAGAAAATGGGCAAAGATAAGCGCTGCAAGTGCACTGCAGAATTGTTTTGCTGAGTGTTTGCGCATCGTGTGACGTGCATAGTTGCTGAGTGGTGTATTTTGATAAAAGTACAAATTTCAAATACAAAAACAGAAAAAAAGAAGATGAAAATATGTGCTGAGATATATAAAGCAAGAAATAAAATGAAAAACAATTGAATTCGAAAAGAAGAGCGCAAAACGTGTGCAAGAAGCTCGAAAATGTTACAGTGGTGAGATTGGTGTCACTTGCGTGTGCCAGTTCTGCTTATAAATTACCAATTGCTGTTTTAAAATATCAGTGTTTCTTTAAAAGGCTAGAGGCTAAATTGCAAGTTCATATTAGGGCTGCAGTACTGACAGTTCGTTATGCTCCAGCCAAATACCGCTTTGCCAGCGTGCATAACAGTAATCGTGTTCCCACATTTAATTGCCACCAATTGGAGTTTAATGACACCAGCACAGAATTAGGGGCGACAAAAAGCAGCAAAAGTGCAATTAGCCATCAAATCGTACGCTTATTGGAATGCTCCTCAATACGTGCTCCCATTGAGGTTGGACAGCCTTGCCATATGCGATTGCACCCATAAATTGGCGGTTTTGCCAGTTGTGCACTTGCTCCTTTGCATTGCATATGGCAACACTGTGCTGATTGGGTTTTTGACAATCGCACGAAGTGCTTGGCTCGGTTCGCAGCGAATAAGCACGGCTGTCACTTTTGTTTTCAATGCAAGTGCAGATATGCGTGAGCGAGACAACCGATATTCGGCGTTGTTCGTTCGTGTTGTTTTCTCATTTTGGTGCTTGCAGTGGGGTCATGTTTATTTGCTGTTGGTGTTGTTGTTTTGCTTGGCTTTTTGTGTTATTCATTGTGGTGGTCAGAAAATGTCTCATTCAATTCATGGTCAATTCTGTGGCATTTCTTGTTGGTTTTGTTTTGTGCGCTGGTTGGTTTGATGTACTGTCAGTGCTGAAGAAGAAAACGAGTGAAAAAAGTGCATCGGACAATGTTTTCAATGTCGTTTTAGCATGGAGTGGGCCGTTAAAGCATCATGAGTTTATCGGGGGAAAATTTAACGAGCAATGTGTGTGCAGCGTACAAAAAATGGTAGTGTTTTCTAATCGTTGGCGATTAGATAAACTGCAAGTGCATCCGAACAACACACACATCAACCAAATACTGGCACACAGTAGCCTTGAACTTATTTTCTTTGCCCCTTCACATTATTTTGTTGCTTGCTCTTTTTCTGATTTTTTGAAACTCAAAGAATTGAGAAAAAATTTTTGTGTGGACAAAATTTTGAATTTGTTTTAATTTTTGAATTTTTTTCTATTTTTTCTGCCTATGCACAAATTTTCAAATACAACAATAACAATAAGAAGTAAAAGGATTGTAGTGCAGCAAGCGGCAGCAAAGGAAGCCGATTAGACAGAGAACTGAGACCAGAGCAAGCAAACGGCGGACACGAATCGGCGGCACACAGGAGCAACAACAACAACAAGCGCCAGCCACCACACAACTGCTTTGGCACACAGCTTGGGCCTGTGTCGCAGGCGCTAACGTACTGACACTGACTGCTGGAGTAGCCATCGTTATCATTGTTGTCGCCTTGATCGCTTTAGCCCAGTTCGAAGACGTTACGCAGTACGTGTGCCAAGGCGAGGCGCGGCTGTTGCAGCGAGTGAGGTTAGGTGCAATTGGCCAAGCAACTTGATTTTTGTTGCAGTCCACGAAGAGCGGAAGCGTTGGAGAGGTCAATGCCAAAAAGCGCAAACCTATAAAATTCAAACGGTGGCGCCGCACAACTTGAGTCAACTGACCATTGATTTGTGTGAGGCCGCAGTGTAGCAAAAGCCGCATAACAACAACAAATAGCAGAGTCGGAGTTAATACTGCAAGTAACGCATTGGCAGCGCAAGTCCACGACTTGCACACACATTTGGCCAACCCAAACCCACCGCTCAACTCGCTGATTCTTTGCGGCACAAACATCAACACACTAAGGCAACAGCAACGGCAACGTTCCAGCTAATAGCGGCAGCCACAACAGCTGCTCTCAAACCAATTCCAGACGAGTGTCGAAAGTTCGGTGTCGTCGAGGACAGATCATTTGGCAGCGTTTTATTATACGACCATCCCTTCCTTTGCATATTCTGTGTACTGTTGTTGACACTTTTTGCTGCACTCACCGCTGTTATTGTAATTGTAGTGGACGTTGTCGTAAGGACCGTAACGCAAACACTGCCGCTGCAGGAATTTCGCAGTCGCAACAACGAAAACCAAATCCGCCCAGTGAGCTGTTGCTTACTATTTCGCTGAGTGTTGAACAGCAGTTGGTCGAAGCTGCCAGCGAGCAGTGCGTCAGTGCATAATATCTCTGCCTCTCTCTGTGTCCACCGACTGGCCACCGGTGCACTTGGTTTGTGAGTGGTGCTACCCACTCACCGCTCTCCGAAGTGCAATAACAGCAGAGGAAACAGCAGTAACAGCAGCAGCCGAATTATAACAGCCGCGACAGGCAGCTACACACAGCAGCAATATGGAATCGGATGAGGATTCGTATGAGATGGAAAATGTCGATTCCGGCAATGTGTCATCCGGCGACGAGGGCGACGAGGACTTTGCCATGGAGGTGGATATGCCATCGTCAAATGATCGCCAAACCGAAACGGAAGAGTATCAATATGAGGTGCTCACCACCGACGAGATAGTGGAGCATCAGCGAAAAATCATCGACGAGGTCAATAATGTGCTCAAGGTGAGTGGCTGCGCGAACTCTTTGATTTTGGATGTTTGTTGGCAGTTGAGTAGTAGGGAATGCAACTAACATAGGTATACATAATTAGAATGTGGATCAAAATTGTTTAAAAACATTTACTTAGTAAGAAAACTGAAGATATTTGACTGAAGATTGAGGACAAATTTGTGTGTTGTTTAGATTTAATTGATCTACTAATGTTCATAGAAAGTCTTCTAAAGCCACTCTTCTAATAAAATTGAGGAGTACAGGCCCTTTCGGGACTACTGGGATAATACGTCCCAGCACGTTTTTTAAGCCCCTCAAAACAATTATTCATATCTTACGACCCACGCAAAACATTTCTTCGATTTCGGTGTTCTCGCATAAAAGGATGATTTCAGAATTTGTGAGCATCCAATATAATTTTCTAACCCCAACATTCATGGCATGAGAATATTTCTACTAAGAGAATTTTGGATTTCAAAATTAAACTCCGTCCTGAAGGGGTCAAGGCCCTTTTCTGCTGTCATCGTCTGGGGTTTCCTTTTCTTTTTATGTTTTCCTCTGATTTTACGATTCTGTTTCAATTAACATTCGCTTAGCTTAATCACTGATGCATTGTCATTTCTTAAAACTGCTTCTCTAGTAGTGAAAATTGAAACCTGTGCTTGACACTTTATCGACGAGGCTGGCATGATTGGTAAACGTAATATTTGTGTTTCAGAACTCCTGCATTTTGCAGTTTACTCCGCTACTTATACACACATTTGCTGTTTGGCAAATGACTCAACTGCTGTTTACTTTGCTGCGCCAATCACAGCTACTTCTCATTTAATATTGATTGCATACGACAATAACGCAAAGGTTTAAACGGCCTGCCATGTGTTGTTGATAGGCATCGTGTTTCGCGAACATTTGCAATTTGTATAATTTGTTTACTTTTGCATAGCTGTTCAATGTTTTCCCATTACTTACGTAGGAAGTTAAGACTTGATAAAAAATTATTATTAAAATAAGAATGTTGCACATTTTCTGTGAGGTCTGCCAACTTTTCTTTTAGTCATATTTCTAATCATAATCTCCAGTCTCGTCTCGTATGTGGTGTGTTTCAAACGTTACTCTATTTAATGGTTTAATGGTTTTATGATTTTTATTTATTTTTTAATTCAAATTTGGTTTAACGACACCCCCTAACTACATGATGTGAGTGGTTTTCCTTATGAATCATTCTAACTTCAATGAATTCTACCATCGTACTGTAGGGAAAAGGAATAACCATAGCACACACTTAGCAAAAAATTACGTCATTGAACCATTCTTCAATGAATTTCGTTATCGTTGTGAAGGGAAAAAGATTAAGGAAGAAAGGTTTAAAGATTGTCTCATATATCCCATCAACAAAAAGTCCCATAAAAAGTATTTAATTAGAACGAGAAAGAAGTCTTTAAATATAATCTTTTGCCATATTGTCTAAGCATTCGTGTATGTTAGCAGGTGCACAATTTTGTAGTTATTCACCAAATTCACCGAATCAACAATTTCCACGCAAGCTAAGCAGCACTTGCCACAGCACAAGCCCCCCTTTGCCCTTCGACGTGCACCCTTTCACTCTTTGGGTTGTGGTTGGATGTGCAAAACGAAACGACTGCGACAGTCGAGTAGGTGTGTGTGTGTGTACGTGAGTTTGTCGGTATGTGCGACCTCCAAGCTGAAGGTTAAATGCAATTCGCTGTGGATGCTGTTGCCGATGTTGCAACGCTTTGCTCTGCCACCCTTGCAATTCTTCTTCATGTTTACAATTCCATAGGCTCTCATATGTGTGAGTGCTCGCTCAATATTTTTTGTTTTCATTTGTGTGTTGTACTGCTTATGCCCTAAAATCGCCTACACGACAGCTCCACAACGTCATTGCGCCCTACAACAACGGCGCAACAGACCGTTGTGCACGAAAAACATACATTTTTGAAGCATTGTATTGCAATTGTGTCGCTGCCGCATTCCCACTACACCCCTGACCTATTTATTGTTTTGCATTGCAATGGCATTTTGTGCATATTTCTATGCTTTCCCGTCTTGCAGTGTACGTTGTTGTTGCTTTAGCAAATTTCCGCTTTGCTTGCACTTTTCAGCATTTTTCGTGCCATTATATTTTTTGTTATAAATGAATGATTTTTCTTTTCTCATTTCTTGCTCACTTTCTACTTGCAAACTTTACTTTTTACTTGGGCAATGCATGTGTAACTTTCAGTATTCTTTTGCTTTGTCATATTTGCGCTTTATTTACCAAACAACGTCAGGAAAAATGCTGTTGGTATGTTTTACTTTGCCGCAAAAAAAAGGGCAGCACTAAATCAATTTCGTAATTCGCACGCGAGTAATTTTTCTGTGCGTTGTTTACTTTTTGTTTTTGCTTTTTGTTTCTTTGCATTTTGTTATAGCAGCTGTTGGGTGTTACGTAAAAAAAAATCTAAATCAATTTTCCCTTTGAGCCTCTTTGCTGAGCACTTCAAGTATCATTCAGCGGCGACACAGTAGGACACACACACAAACAGACGCTCAAAATTTATTTATTTATTGATTTTGTTCTTAGCTGTTCAATGATACACTGCGGGACACTTGATTACCCTCACTTTATTTTGTTAGCTAAGATTTTTGTTATGAAGTCAAAAATTTTTTTTTTAATGTCAAAATTTTCTGGACACTTAGTTACATGTGTTCCTGTTTTTGAACCGCCAAAATTGTATGTAAAATGATGATTAACCACATTTTTGTCCTTTTAAGCCTATTTCAAGCGGGACACTTGATTACCCTCACTCATAGAAAACAAAGAAACTAGAGGTAATTCTTCATTACATTTATTAATTTTTTATTACTAATGTTTTGTATGGACACCATTACTGCGAATAACCTCAAAAAGACGAGAAGGCGAAGAGTTGTCCAACGATGTAAGATAATTTTCAGGGATTTCGGAAAATGCTTTTTCAATTGTGTCTATAAGACGCCATCTGCATAAATTTTACGTGTCAACCATCCCCAAACATTTTCGATTATGTTTGGATCGGACGAGAATGCAGACCAATCTATTTCATTAACATTTTCCGCTTCAAACCAATCCTTCACCAACTAGCGGTGTGAATGGCAGCGTTATCATGCTGGAAAATCCCGCGTTTCCCCGCGAATATTTCGTCAAAGTTTACAAATCCAATCTCCAACATTTCCATATAATTCTGTGAAACTTGGCGCCCTTCCAATATTGACAAATTAATTGCGCCATGGGCCGACATTGCTGCCGACAACATAACTGAGAATGCTGCTGAATGACGCCGCGACAAAAATCGTTCAGATTTTCTTAGATCGTAAAAATAGTGTTGGAAGCCATTGGGTCCGTCCAAATTAAATTTCTTTTCGTCGGATAAGACGACTGACTTCCACTCCCGCTGCCAACTGAGATGAGCTCGCGCGAACTCTAAGCGTACCGTTTTGTGACTTTGCAGTAAACGTGGTTTTTTTTGCAGCCTTTTGCTTTTGATGTAGGGAAACTGCTTAATTACTCTGTGGACAGTGCTGACACTGGCTGTCGTCCTGGTTAGACCTCGTATGTGACCCGCAGACGCAGAGGAATTGGACGCTTCACGAAGATCTGCTCTTCTCTCTCTAAGAGAAGTTGCTGTTGCGGTACGACCTTTGCGGTTTTTGCCATAAGTTGTGGGTGTTTTAAGAAAATGGTTTATCACCCATGGATCGCGATCGATTCTGTGAGCGATTTCGCGGTTACTTATGTTTTCCTCCTTGTACGCCGAAATTCGTCCCCTTTCCAATTCTTTTAAGGTTTTACCGCGGGCCATTGCATCTGCCGTCTGTAAATTTCGCAAACATCATATGCCTAATACTTTCAATTTAGTTTTTCAAACCAATTTACACTAATCCTACCTTCTAACACTTGTTACAGGTCTAAAACTGCAATGAGGGTAATCAAGTGTCCCACTTGAAATAGGCTTAAATGGACAAAAATGTGGTTCATCATTTTGCATAAAATGTTGGCGGTTCAAAAACAGGAACACATGTAACTAAGTGTCCAGAAAATTTTGACATTAAAAAAAAAGTTTTTGACTTCATCACAAAAATCTTAGCTAACAAAGTAAAGTGAGGGTAATCAAGTGTCCCGCAGTGTATAGAGTGAAAAAATTATATATTTGTAGAGTTTGGTCATGTTATATGTGTGCAGAATTTTTAATTTGTTACTTTTTGAAACGAAATCACCGCCAGGTACAACTAAATGTTATTACTTCGTTGCGCTCAGGGAACGTCTGGGGCTTAGAACTATAACCATTCAGCCACTCAGAAGTAGAGCTGTGTTGTCTCAACACTCAACAAACTCATCCAATCGAGTTCTACTGCCCCGTGTGACTAACTTTATTCAGTGTCAATCTGCTAATAATTTTCTAGGAATAAAAATAAACTGTGTTAATGGGAAACTTTTTCGCCCTCTTTTTGTTTGCAGACACTCCAGTGTGCATAACTCAGCTGTTTTTTGTTTTTCTGTTGTTTTTCATATTCGCTCTGAAAATAAAATTTTGCTATATTGAATTTCTAAAAATAACACTATCACCCCCACTGTGTAATTTATGGCTTATTTGTTGTTTTATACATTTTATGATGTTCGAATAAAAATTGTTTTTATTAACAATAAAAAATATAAAAAAATACGTAAAAATAAAAAAGCAGTTTCATATAATAACTCGAAAGCTAAAGCTGTTAATTTTGTAGCTATTGAATTGTGATTAAGTATATTTATTATGAAGCATTAGTTGAGTTCGTGGTTAGCTCTGTGTGTCGCAGTGTCTGCGGGCAATAAGTGGGGCTCACTCCAAAAGTCATAAACAAATAGTAAAAAACAAAACAAACTATTAATAACTCAATGGACTCGCGCGGTAGAGCATTGACAGCAATGTTTGAGTTGATATGGTTTGATATTTTGCAAGAATTCACTCAGCCTTAACTTTGTTATTAATGGCCGTGCCTCATGTAAAATTCACATGATTCATATCGAAATTTTGAAAGCTTTCACTAATGTAGTCAGAGACATTTTGAAAATAATTTCTTAAGGCAGTTATAGGCGTTTGTCTCATACGCAGTGATCACCAGACGCTAGAATTCAAATAGGTTCGCCATTGGTGTTACAAAATAATTTCTTTATATTCTTTAGGACTGTCAACACCGCTTGTGCATTGAATATGCATTTTTATAATAAATTGTTCTAGTTCATTAATTTGAAAGTGCACTGATTCATGATCTGAAATCAATGAAGCTCAACTTTTCAATTGTGTCATAGTTGGCTAGCGAAAAGTTAACTATTCACTTGTAATTTTCAACGAGACGCTCACTTGTCTATGTATAATCTGGTCATTATCAATAAAACATGTGCATGCATATTTGAGTTCTTGTTTCTTATGCCCTTTGCTCGTTTTATTGCATCATTCAGTTGTTTACTTGAACTCCCTAAAGCTGTTTTAAATGCAATTTCGTTATGGAAAGTGGTTAATTAAGTACGCTGCAGAAGTGAATATATACATGCTACACGTTTTTTCTTTTATATTAATTTAATAATATTTTATAAAACGGAAAATTGTCAGAGGGAGAGCGCACGTTGTGGAAATTTTTTGTTTTTCTTAAATTGTTTTTTATTGATGAACATTGAGCAGGTGAAAGTTAAACGTTGCTTTTACGAGCTTATATTAGTGCCGTCCACTCTTCATAGCATTTTAGGCATAAAGTTGCTATTGTAGCAATTTTTGAATTTTCGCAATGTTTTCGAAAACAGTTATAGCGATAAATTGCTAATGAACTCCACTATTACATTTTTTATAAATTTTGTATCAAGTAAAACTCATTAAAAAGCGCCATTATTTAATTTTAATAAATTTTATTTTGTTTTATTTCATTTATATTTACTACACAAATATATTATTTTCGCTTAAAATCAGCTATAACTGAATGCGATTATAAAATTAGATGGAATCTCTTATTTCCTCTTCCTCATTGGCTTTGTCCATCACAACAATGTAACATGATACACTAACGAGTAGATTGAAATTGTACCTTTGAAAAATAATCAATTCATTTTCCTCTTTTATCTTCCATATTTTCTCTTTGCTTTTAGCTGTCACCCACAATCACCCGCATACTGTTGAACCATTACAAATGGGATAAGGAGAAACTGCTGGAGAAATATTTCGATGACAATACAGAGGAATTTTTCAAGGGCGCGCATGTCATCAATCCCTTCAATAAGTGTGCAAATCCAAATAGGCATAAGGTACATCAAATGAATGAAATTACTAAACTCTTGTTATAATTATTGATTTTTTCAGGTTTCCAACAACCACCCCGAGGAGTGTGAAATTTGTTTCTCATTGCTGACATCCGATGTAAGTATCAATTGTTGTTGTTATTGGCAGCTCACGTGCAACAAATGTTTCTTCGTGCACACGCTGCCATTGCGCTGTTTTGCTGGCAGAAACAACTAATCAATTTTTTAAATACCTTTTGTTGCCATAACTATGTAATAGTATTTATAACATTCTTAACAAGCCTGAAAGTATGCCAAAAAGTTGTATGGACAATTATAAAGATTGTTTGTTTTCAATTGCAGCGAATGACTGGTCTGGAGTGTGGCCATCGTTTCTGTAAGACGTGTTGGCGTGAATATCTCACCACAAAGATTGTTACCGAGGGTCTCGGTCAGTCTATCTCTTGTCCCGCACATGGCTGTGATATTTTAGTGGACGATGTCACCGTTACCAAATTAATTAAGGAGCAGCGGGTAAAAGTCAAATACCAGCAGCTGATCACCAACAGTTTCGTGGAGTGCAATCAGCAGCTGCGCTGGTGTCCGTCCATCGACTGCACGTACGCCATTAAGGTGACCTATCGGGATGCGCGTCCAGTGCGGTGCAAGTGCGGCCATGTATTTTGCTTTGAATGCGGCGAGAACTGGCACGATCCGGTCAAATGCAAGTGGCTGCGCAAGTGGATTAAGAAGTGCGACGACGACTCGGAGACGTCCAATTGGATTGCGGCCAACACAAAGGAGTGCCCCAAGTGCAAGGTGACCATAGAGAAGGATGGCGGCTGCAATCACATGGTGTGCAAGAATCAAAACTGCAAACACGACTTCTGTTGGGTGTGCCTGGGCTCGTGGGAGCCGCACGGCTCATCGTGGTACAATTGCAATCGTTACGATGACGACGAGGCGAAGGCGGCGCGTGACGCGCAAGAGCAGTTGCGCTCATCGCTGGCGAGGTGAGTCGCGTGTGCCGGTGTTAATAAGTTGCTGAGCGTGCGAATGTTTAATATTTCGCTTGTTTTTTTGTAGATATTTGCACTACTACAATCGATACATGAATCACATGCAGTCGTTAAGGTTCGAAAATAAGCTGTACGCTTCGGTTAAACATAAAATGGAGGAGATGCAGCAACATAATATGTCATGGATTGAAGTAACTGGCTGCTGAAAATGATTGATTTGAGTTGTTAATTTGTGTTGTTGCATTGCAGGTGCAATTTCTGAAAAAGGCTGTCGATATACTCTGCCAGTGCCGTCAGACTCTCATGTACACGTACGTGTTTGCCTACTATTTGAAGAAGAACAATCAATCGATGATCTTCGAGGATAATCAAAAAGATTTGGAATCTGCCACAGAGAAATTATCCGAGTACTTGGAACGTGATATAACATCAGAGAATTTGGCTGATATTAAACAAAAAGTACAGGATAAATATAGGTAAGCTTTAGTATAGTCGATTGTGTCAAAGTTAAATGTGATTAAAATTGAATTAAAATTTAAATTAAATTAAAGATTAAATTAAATTTGATTTAACTTAATGTAATGTAATGTAATTTAATTTAATTTACGTTAATCTAATTGAATTGAATTGATTTGATTTGATTTGAATTGAATTGAATTTAATTAATAAGATAATAAATTTTATGTTTGCTCATATATGCACTGAAGTATCTTAAATAACGTTTTCTTCTTTGTTTTAACAGGTATTGTGAAAAGCGCCGAAAGGTGCTCTTAGACCACGTGCATGAGGGATACGAAAAGGACTGGTGGGAGTACACAGAATGACGCGAATCGTGGCTAGATTAAATACAATTTAAACAACCAACAAATGCAACGCAAAGCAAAACAATGCAGCCGGATGTGGAATGAAGATGTAGTTGAAGGCGGCGAAAAAGACGAAAAATTAGAACGAACTGCAGGAGACAGAGCAGCAGCACAATTGTTGGGGTATGCAACATAGAAAGACACCACTTGAATGATGTAAAGTAAACGAAAAGCACCACGGCCGAGTTTAGCAAAATCGATTCGAGCGTGATCGAACAGCGGGAAAGGGCAGCGGAAATGTTTGCTTAGAACACTAAGTTGCAAATTTACAATAAAGTGTACCATTTGAACCACTAGAAATCCACTAGCATTACAAACCATTCACATACACACGCATATACTGAACACATCCATACACGCGTCCACATCCCATACACATGCATAATTGTACTAAGGCCAATTGGAAAGAAACAAAAATAAAAATTTAACTATAAATGCATAGAAAATGTAGTGAAAGCGGAAACGACATTACCACCTCCATACAAAGCGACCAGAAATTGAGGAGAGAATTTAGCAGGGAATTTTGCATACCTAGGCGGATATGGATCCACACATCCACATACATTGGCGTAATTTAAATACACACACACACACACTCACACATACTACTTATCGCATACCCACATGAAATGCTAATCGATTGAATCACTTGGCCATGCTGTAAGTGCGGTTCGCTTGAAATTTGATTTAAGAATTCGGCAGTGCAAAAACGAAATGCGACGACGTTTAATTTCAACATTGTTTTTGGCTTGGCCGCTGTGCTGCTTACAGCTTTTTATGCGCACGCAGGCGTTGAAAGCAAGTTTATAATGAAAAATGTAATGGTACGAGCAGCAGAGCCCGCGGAGGGCTTACCGCGGAATCACAATTGCCAAGTGATTGATTGTTGTTTTCTAAGTTTTCTAACTTTGTTTATTTTTTATTAAGTAAATTAGCGTTAGAGTGGCGTTTGAAATTAATAAATCATATAATAATAATAATAGCAAACAACAACAACTACCATTGTTACACGTATTAGCAAAAATTGCAAACAACAACAGCAACTACAACAACCATTTAGCAAAAGCAACTTTTGATAACACTTAACAAGGATACGGCAGACAGCTAGCATTACCGCACACAATTTATTTCTTTCAAATAAAAAAGCAAGTGCTTGTTAGTAACGATTAAAAACAACAACAATAGAAGAACAACAACAATATGTATAAATTAAAAGCAAGTTTAAGTTTTGTTTCCACATGAGTTTGGATGCTTTCAAAGCAAACCAACACACAACAACAGGCAACCAATAATGAACACCACAACACCACCCACAGCTACTAACCACAGTAACAATTGAACAATT
Organism: Melieria omissa; assembly: GCA_963971225.1. Taxonomy (NCBI): domain Eukaryota; kingdom Metazoa; phylum Arthropoda; class Insecta; order Diptera; family Ulidiidae; genus Melieria; species Melieria omissa. The sequence continues at coordinate 54,087,997 of OZ020268.1, forward strand.
TTTTTGAAAATTATAAATTTGTAATATCACCATTAGTTTTAAACTACGTAATCCAAATTAAAGCAAACAACAAAAAAAAAAAACCACAACCACTACAGCAAAGAAAAGAGAAGCAAAATGTAAAAGAAACACAAGAATACAAAAAACAAAAAAAAATTATTTTAGCAAACAAAAAACTGCGCGTTAATATAAAAAAAATATAAACTACTAACATATGATAATAAACAAACCAACCAACAAAAACAAAATCAACAAAGAAATAATAAAAAAATACACCCTCCATATATTGTCTTGATTTCTTAGCTCCCCTTGCTCCAAAAAAAGAAAGAAAAAAACGCTCCCCGCCAGTGATTTGCTTCCGCCATTTGCCTTCATTCCGTTGGCGCGCTGCATAAATAAGAGACATTTGGCGAACATTAACAAAAAAAAAATTACCATGTTGCTGCAGCGTTTCTCCCTCGGCCTAAATAATTTTTTGCCACAATTAAGTGAGACAATGAAAACATTTAATTCTTAAAAAATAAACAAAAATCTTTAAATGTAAAAGATGGTCTTCGATGCTTTAAACCTTGTGTAAATAGTTATTAAAAATGAAAATGGAAAATACAAAAATACCTAAAAATAAGAAAACCGAACAAAAAACAACAGCAAAAAAATTAATAAAAATTCAAACAAAACCAATTATAAACATGACAATCGTTTCTCTTCGAGTGGACTTTGTTGCGTGACTGAAAAGGTAAATAAAATGAAATTGAAATTTTAGCAAATGTAAACACGAACAGGTTACGAAAATATGTGCCAACGGTTTGGAGGTTATGCTGACAACAACATTGCAATTATCACCGTTGGTGGGTGGTGAAATTAAATTTTGCTACATGATCACAGCTCAAAACGTTGCAGTTTGAACGCGACGTAGGGAACAATTCTCCTAAACTTGCAATAATCTTCATTGAGGCGTTCATGGTTGGCGGATGCTGAAATGAAATTTCACAGCATGATTACACAAGGAAAACACATATGAGGTATTTGCTCATAACTGAAATAAGAGGGGAAAAACGTGTTTTTCGAAAATTTTTCAAAAACGCTTCTTAAGAAAATGCTTTGATTTTCAGTTTTGTGTTCAGCAGCCGAAGATTAGTCTACAAAATACTTTTATTTTTTGGAGCATTTTTCGTATCGAGTAGTGTTATTGTCAATGATTCTATAGCCTTTTTCACATAGCAACAACTTTCATGTGTCTTAAACAGTGTTGTGACTAATATATTAAAGTAGTGTAACTAATTACGTAGTATATTACTTTTGCTTAAAAAATATAGTGTAACTAGTTACTTTTCCCCATAAGTAATCACCTTCAGTAATATTACTACTTTTTTTCAAGTTACTTATTACAATATTACTTTTTAGTCAACAAAGTTCTAACTTTCATTTAAACAGCAGCACTGATAACATAATTAAGATGTATTACAATTATACAACGCTGCACTTGTTCATACTAAACATAGCTCGCGTATTTCATTTCCAACTGAGTTTGGTAGTGGAGAAACCATTAATATTTGCAAGCAAATTGAAGCGGTTTTAACAAAAAAGGTAGAGAAATTCAAATTGTAATTCAAAATGAAATAAACATTTAATTGATGATTGTTTTTTTGCAGAATGACTACTTTTAATAGCTGGAAGTTCTGCAAATATTTCGATTTGTTGACGGAAAATAATATATTACTTTTTGTGATACATTACTTCACATTTCCAGTAATAAGTAATGTAACGATATTGCTTTGAAATGTCAGTAATGTGTAATAAGTAATATGTTACTGTCAAAAGTAATAAGTTCCAACACTGGTCTTAAAGAGTCTTCGATACCGATACCTACATCTTATATATAAAATTCTCGTGTCACAGTGTTAGTTACCATACTCCTCCGAAACGGCTTGATCGATTTTTATGAAATTTTACATGCATATTCAGTGGGTCTGAGAATTGGCTACTATCTACTTATTTTTCAGGGGGCGTGGCATCACCCATACGAGCCAGATCTTAATAATGGAATATTTTCCAAATTGTAATTTGTACAATACTGAAATTTTGTATCCCGTCGTCCCATAGATGAGTCATTCTACTGATAAGATTTGATGGGCATTGGACAAGGGGCGTGGCACATTTTTTGTGACCCAAATATTTTGCTGAACTATAAGTCGCTCACGAATGAAACTTAGTACGAACCTACCATTTTCTCTTTCGACAGAGGGCATTGAATAAGAGGACATGGCACCGCCCACATAATTTAAATCCGGTTCAAGCGCAGTCCATTTTTTTACTGAAACTTAGCAGCAACATTGCTTATTTGTGGGCCTCGATTGCGTTAATCAGTAGCTCCTCCTCTTCCTTTAGTTGGTTTTCTTCGTCAATTTGCATCGCCATAGATTCACCATCTCGCGTATTTCATTAGAAAAAACAACGAATGTCGTGCGCCACAAAGTTCGCGGGGTCAGCTAGTATTATATAATATTAAGTGTTGTCTTTCCGAGATAAAATGATAATAGCAAGCGCTCTGAACGAATTGAATACTATTTTATATTAATGTACTTCTGATTTTTCGTGCCTAAAAACACACTTTAACACAAGAATATTCGAAAAAATTTAACTATAGCAATCGGACAGCGTGTGTTAGTTTCCTCTATCTATTTAGTTTCCGCTATCTGCAGGGGGACTCCAAACCTTGCATTCTTAATTGGTTTTTATTTCTGCAGCTTCATTATATAAAATGACGTGGGCCTGCTGATACTTCGCAGATAATTTCTTAAATCTCTTTGTTGCTCAAATTTGCCAAGTATTGACAAATTAGAGCTTTAATGGTCCACTTTTCAACTTAGATTCACGCCTCACTTTTCCATCAATAAGATTCCCTTCCCCAATTACAAATAAACTGTTTAAACTTAAACTTTTTTTTAGGGCATTTTGTTGCTTTTGTTTTCATCTTTATTATTTAATGTTTATTGTTCTGACTCTTGTTTTTTTATGCGTTTGCATATATGCAACTTTAATCTGTATACTCGTAACACTATTACATAGCTATATAATTTACAACATGTCCTAAGCATATATTAGTAGATGTGTTCCCCGCTCCTTTCCCCGGTTTTATGCTTAATTCAATTCTTTGCGCGTTGTGTTGGGCAGCAACAGGCACATGAGACCGCCGCCTATCAACAGGCCGGCCACAATGAATGTCGGCGCTGGACAATACTGATCCAAGAGTGTGGCAATCACAATGTTACCAATGATGCCGCCCATACGCGCCGCCACCATGGAAATGGCCACGCCGGTGGCGCGCAGATGCGTCGGAAAGACCTCCGTTATGAGACAGTCGAGCGCCGCATTCGCCGCGGATATGGCGCCGCTGAACACTGCCGACACGATCAGATTCTGCGTCGAGTTGAAGACGTAGTACATGGCGGCTGAACAGACGCCGGCCGTCATAGTGCCGAAAATGAGGAAGAACTTGCGGCCGAGCAGATCCATGCCCAGGATGGCAATCAGATTAGCGGGCAGTGCCGACGCGAGCGAGATCAGCGATTCCATGAAGACGGTTTGCGGAATGTGAGCCGAGCAGACGGCATCCTCGGCGGTCACCTTGCTGACCACGAACTCGGTCACTCTACAGACACCGGCACGTTCGCCGGGGAAATTTCTGCTGTACTCCTCGAAGCGATTGAACAGCTCCGGGAACCACATCATCAGGCCGTAGTAGCCAATGTGGAAGGTAAAGTTGATGGTAATGGAGACGAGCGTGAATTTGAGTATGGGCGAACTGAACAGCTGCTTGCTGTGGTCGACCATGCCCGACAGCATTTTGCTGTACTTGCCCTTGACGCCCGATTGAGCTTCTTTGATTTCGGCCATTAGCTTCTCATCAATGTCCAGTTCAGCGACCGGATACTGTTCAGCCGGTTTTTTGGTGTTGGTAACGAAGATGCCGCGAAAGATGGCCATGGCCTTGTCGTGCTTGCCCTTGGACAGCAGATACTTGGGCGATTCGGGCAGATAGAACAGCAGGAAGGCGACAATGAAGGAGGGAATTGAGCACACCATCAAAAAGATACGCCAGGAGTTGTAGGTGAAGAGCGGCGTGACAAAGCCCACACCGGTGGGGATGATGAGCCAAGCCAGGCCGGCCACAAAGAGATTACCAAATGTCCAGAAGGCAGCCATGAAGCTCAACATGGAGCCACGTTTGGCTTTCGGCTGGAACTCAGCGAAGTAGGACCAAATGACGGGACCACTGCCGCCGAGACTGTGAACAAATAATTGAGAGAAAAGCAAGTTGGTTAGCGAGGCGATAAAAATGACTTTGTATTACAAACAACATTTAAGTAAGAGTATTGTACAATAGTTAAATAAATAGGTCTGATGAAAAAAGTCTAGAATATAAAAAAAAATCTACAATCTAAAATCGAATTTTTAATTACGAAAACATTGCAATACTTCATAAATATTTCCATATCAAACGTTTACAATAAGCAATCAATGACTATAAAGCTTTTAGCGAGAAAGTGACAGCAAATTTATATAAAAATGTTTAAAAAAAAAGCAAAAGCTAAACAATGTAATTAGGAAGTGTGACTAGCAATCAATGATTATAAAACTTTTAGCGAGAAAGTGACAAACAATTTATATAGAAATGATGTTTTAAACTAGAAAATGTTTGAAATGAAACTAAGACATTAGCACTAAACATGAAAGCAAAAGCTAAACAATGTAATTAAGAAGTGTGACTAAGTATTTACGGCGGCCCACATTGCGTATGATTAACATTTTAGCAACGAAGCGCCACAAATTCAATGGATCGAGAGTTTTATAGCGTAAATGGGAGCAATTTAAGTGCGTCTCTAACTCGAATCAGGCTTCACATGTACATTAAGCAGGCCGAATATTGATTTTAATAAAATCTAAAAGAGATATTCGGCTCTCTCTCATCTTCAAGTGCGATTGCGCTTTGTTACAATTTTGATTTGTTTACTCAGTGTATGGCGAATAAATATTTTCGATAATGTATAATACATTTCGTTATTAGTGCAATTGATGTAGTAGTAGTAACGCGCGCACATATTGGCACGTTCGCTGCGAATTAACACCTCGCGCCAGCAACAACTGGCAGAAAGTTTGCCAGCCGACGACTTGCCAGGTTTTGGAATATTTTTGCTGTATCCCAAAAACAAATCAAGCCACAGAGGCAGCCTAGACAGCAATAAGACAACACCTGATCAAATTGTTGTGGCTGTGTTGTCTGTGTCGCAAGGTGATTTTTTGTCAGCCTGACCTCATACTAAATATACGCCGTTGCTCCCTTAAAAATACTCTGAATTTTAGCAACTGGTCATATTGCAGTTACGTGCGCTGGTGTTATTTTTAACGCATATTTAATTTAATTCACACCATCGTACCGTGATTCATGTGTAAAGCAAATAAATAATGAATATTGTTGATGGTGAGCGAACGAACGTAACGAAAAATTGAATGTATCGAATTAGCCACTTACGCTGCGCCGTTGAGAAAGCGGAACAGCATAAACCATTCGTAGGTTTGCGAAAATGACGATGCGACAATGCAGAAACCATTCATAAACGAAATCACAATCAGCACCTTGCGGCGGCCAGCCGAGTCGGCAATGCTGCCCCAGAAGTACGCACCGACCATCATACCGATGAAGATGATCGAGTTGAGCCAACCCTTAGAGCTTGTGTTCAGGTCCAGGTCACACTGGGCCGAGGGCAAAATGAACGACATCGAAATGACGTCCATTTCCTCGCTAGTGCTGACCAGACCGCAAATGCCCAACAGTATGTAATGGAATTTGCCATAGCCGCACAGCTCAATGGCCTGCTCGAAGCCGGCCCGAATGCCGGCGGAGCGACCATTGCCGGGCCCGCCGTTGCCGCCACCGCTACCATTGCCGGTGGCAACAACGACGGCATTGCTTCCCTTCTCTACGTCATTCTTGTCGGCGCCATTGGTGCTGATGTCGGTCTCGTAGCCCTTGTTGATTGCCGCGAATTGATATTCCGGATCCTTGCCGTCGGTGCCCAGCGAATAGGGCTGCAAAATGGCGCGATTGTCGATTGAGTTGTCTCTGCTATTGTTGTAGTTCGGTTGTACACCAGCTTCTACATTATAGGCTGCAATGAACAATTTAACAGAAGGGGAAAGACTAAGTAGTGAAGACATGAGGAAATGCAAAAAAGGATGGGAAATGCAAAAGTGTGGGAAATGTGAAAGTATGTGAAATGTTTTTTTGTTTTTTTTTATGCAATGAAGGTTTGATGCGTTTTTTGCATTGACTTACAATCACTTTTATTCTTATGCGAATCACCTTCTACCATTCTATGAGTTCGGTGTTTTGTTTTTGTTCTCTGCTCGCTTTAACCGAGACGAGGTAAATACCAAAGAAAAGGAAGAAGAAAAGTCCAAGTAGGTTTGAAGAAACTGAGAAGTTGCGTACTACTATTTATTTACGGTCAGTAAAGCTAAATAGTTGACAAAATTCTTTTATGAGAATTTTTTATTTGTGTTTGTTTTTCAGTTGACTGGAATAAGATTCTATCGATCTGTAAGGAGAAGAAAAAAAGATGAAGGGGATTATTGAGAGGTGGAAAATAAAAGCATTAAATGTATATATAAAGTTTATATAAAGTCTATCTATATATATTATATAAAAGTGAATGTATGTTTGCTTGTTTGTTGGTCACACGACCCTAAAATTCAAAAACTAGTTGACAGATTGAGATGAATCTTTCACGAAATGTTCATTTTAACTAAATCTTGGTAAAGCACTTAGTGGAAATACGACCCGACAAGTGGGCATGGCACCTCCCATACAACCTGAATTTCATTTCAAGTCGAATAACATTAAAATTGTGTATGCCGTCCTTCCACAAATGTGTCATCCACTGGTAAAATTTGATGGGCGTTGAACATTTTTTCAGACACAACTTTGAAACTGATAGCTGCCCATCAGTGGAACTTGGAAATTGGTTTATATATAAAGTATATTCTTCTTCTTTCTTTCTTGAGATACATATCTAAGCACAACACAAAAAGTGTATTATTGCTTTTAGAAAACATTGCATTTGTCATTAAGTTTTAATATTCTCTCTGAATATTTGTTTGTCTGCGCCACTATTTTATTATAATTTTTATTATTCTCGGTTAAGATTGCGGAAGTTATTTGCTTTATTTCAATTAACACTTTAAAGTAAGATTTTTGTTAACTATCAATAAAAAACACAAAACAGAAACGTGTCTTAGCAACGCCGCCGCATAATTTGCACTTAAATAGTTCACAAATTGTTGAAAAAAACTTATGTGAGTCCTTAAAGTTCTGACACTAACAACACCAAGTCGTTAGCATAAACAGTGTTTTAAATATAATTGTTTACATTTATGTAATTTTGCTTTAGTGCAGCTTTTTTGCATGAATTGCTTTTTTGCATTTGAAGCATTTTTTGCATGAATTGTTAGTCGTCTGGAAGCAGCAGCTGTCGAAGCATGTTGCCTCATAATTTAGCACCCAGTTTAAATAAAGAGGCAGCAATACAAAAAAAACAAGAACAAAACGATGTCAAAACTAAGTGCTAAAACAATGTGAAAATCGTGGCTTCGAGCTGAAGATGAGCCGCTTTATTTTATTTATGTTTGTTTTATTTATTTACTTTTTATTATTTCTAAAGCGCGCAAACCATGGCCGATAAGCGTTTAAGATTTACACAACGCATTCTTTGGCACTTAGCGCTGTGGCAGATACAATAAATTCATTTAAGCCGCCCGCCCAAAGTCGCGTTTGGGCACGCCATGTCAACTCAGATAACCGAGCGACAGTGGCAAACAAAAAATTGCAACAGCTTTTTCAAGTGGTGCGTGACCATTTAATGAATTTCTGGCATTTCTTGTTAAAACAGCAACAAACATTACATATACTCATATATACATATGTATATAATAATGATATTAAAAATATTCAAAAAAAATTAAACGTCTCAATTGGCTGACTTTAGCGTGCGACGAGTGCAAAAAACGCCGTGCTGCCGGTTTCATAAAAAAGCAAAATTGAAATTTATTCCATGCATATTACAGAAAATTTGTTATTAAAAACAATTAAAATTGAACTTGACAGCGTGTTGAGCTGGTTTTGAGCGACATTTGCAGCGGCTAAGCTTAACAAAGTCGCTCGGCTGCACGTAGCCGCAACGTGTAAAAGTTTCGTCGCTGGCAGCATGCATGAAACTTCGACGTTGGCTTAAGCCACAATTGCGTTGTTTAAATGTGATTTATTCTTATTGTTGTTGCGTTTTTATTGCAATTAAGTAATTACCCACAACAGCAGCGTTGTGGGTGTGCTTGTGTGTGTGTGTGTGAGTGTTAAGCGCCGCGAGTTGCTAGTCTTAAGAAAAATCACAGAAATCACCATAATTACAAACCACTAATGGCATTCAGTTTGCGGTCGAGTGGGTCACATGGCGGCGCTCACATGGTGGCGCTCACATGCTCAAGAAACCCCCCTAACCTTCGCATTTGCATATTAGACGAAAGGTGCACGTTTGATAGTATTGTTTACAATAATCGAAGCAGTTGTTTATCTCAAAGAATTTCCAGTTTTTAATTTGAATATATTAATCAGTTATTGTTTTGATTTCGAGGGCGCTTCAAATCGGCCAAAAATCCACAACGAGACATTTTATGCCAAATGCCAACGCACACAGCAGCCATTAAGAAGCCAACTAATTGGTTTTACAAAGTAGATTGATTTTTAAATTGTTTATGTATCATAAAATCACAAAAAAAGCTTGTGACTTTTGTCAGTAATTTGCAATAAAAATGAATGCCAAAAAATGTAAATTAAAAACAATAAATAATTAAGGATTTTGTAAAATATTTGCGGTTCTTTGAAAACATTATAAAAATATAATCTTATTCTGACATGACCCATGTATGCAATGTAAATGTGAGCAACAATAACAACAACAAAGTGTTGACATCGAGAACTTAATAACCTGGCTGAAAGAATACTTAGGTACAATGACTAAGGTCACCAAGGAGATTCCAACCACATGGAAAGTGATTGCTCTTTGTCGCGCCCTGCTCAACGAGTTAGGACCCTTATTTGAGTACCGTGCCACAGAGACTTCAGTAGTAACTGTGCAGCTGATGAGCTCGCCAGACGTGTCATCAACCTTCCTACCTATAACACGAAAAGACTGTTACTATCTGTAAACTAATGATTTGCTGCTTCTTCCTCGACATAGCCAGCAAGCGGTGGCAAGAGGAGAACACTTGTATCATAACTAAACAGCTCTGGCTCGTCTGTAATCCCAGGCGCACTAAAACGCTTGTTTCGTTAAACAGATAATGTCGCGATTTTGACAGATTATTGCCTATTCGAATGCCATGCCTACAGATTAGGCATCAACAGTTGGCACTATAAATCGCATATCAATTGCACTCGGTACGAACTTTCTACTTAGACCTACCCTACGACTCTAAAGGCTTGATTACACGTAACGAGTAGAGTGAGAAGACAGCAACTCGAACGAGTACTCGTTTCGTCTAAACGGTAAGGCGAGTTCTTGATTGAGTCAGTGACCGATGAAAGAAGCGAGAGAGCCACTAGAATCACATTTTGTTTGCTAGGCCGAGCGACCACTACTTTACCGTTATATTTGTCTCTTTTTAGCAGCGATTCGCGGAATCGCTCGTAACATGCGGAATGCGTCACACACCACTTTTCGCTCGGTTGAGTTTATTTGCGCGAGTTGCTTAGTTCATTTTGTGCATTGTAAAACCGAATTGACTCGCCACGTGTCAAAATACGTGTGAACAACTCGTCGCTTTTGCTCGCTATCCCAATTCTTTCGGCCTAGTACCATTTTTATGTCTCGTCACTCGACTCGTTACGTGTAATCAAGCCTTAAGAATGAGATGGTCACTGTGTGTCACCGCTCATACAACTAAAATTTTTAACATAGAATAGTTTCGGAGTTATAAGTCACACAACATTTAACCCTAATTCCCAGAAGTGAGCCTCACAGTCTCACTAAAGATTTCAAATGGTTATAAATCCAAAAGATTGTCGATTCCATTATTTTATGTAATCATCTAGTGCAGGGATGAGCAGCACGCTGCCCGTTAAACATGTTTATGCGGCCCGCCAAGCATATCTAAAATTGAATTTATTTTATCGATTTATTTCTAATGTTTATTATAAATAAAGTTTTTTAAATTATTAATAAATGTTATGTATGCACATAACAGCCTGCAAAAATTTTTACAATTTAAATTGTCCCGTTGATTGAAAAGGTTGCTCACCCTTGCTCTAGTGGAATGTTAAAATTGTATTAACATTTTTGACAGTTTTTTACTTTTTAAACAAATGTTTTCAGTAATTTAGCTCATGTAAGCCTGACAGTATCATTCCCGGGGTTACGTTACTTTTACAATTCTGGGAATTAGGGTTAAATCCAGCATGGAGCTAATGTTAGGGCGTGTCATTTGCGATCTAAATGTTCCGTATAACTTTAATTAAATGTTATTAAAATGGTAGTAGATTTTGAAAATAGATTTGTTTAATGCCAATTTAATTCATCAACCTTTCTATTAAGGTAAATTAACTTTGGTGGCTTAGACAAAATTATCGTTGGACTTGGTTTGAGGATTTCAATATTGTAAAGTCCTCAAGGAAAGCTCAATAGATTTGAGTGGCTGTGAAAAACATTCAGTGCCTTTTTACGGTGCCCATTACAATGCCGTGAAAAAGATGACTGACTCAGTCAGTCAGTCAGCTTGATGTCGAAGTCAGCTACTTCAGGTGAAAACCGCACTGATGCGACAGCTAATGGAAATATCGTGAGGCTCAAACCGCATACGTTGTGGCTGATTTTATCGATCTCAATAAATTTGAGTTGGGTTAATATTCGCTTATGAAGTGTTAGAATTGACTATTTTTTTTAGGTGGTACACAGTTGACCGGGTCATCTCACAGTAAATAAATTGACATACATTGGACAGTCATACACAATCTTAGGCTTTTCTCTATCACCTTGTTAGGCTTTTGTTTTCTATTCTAAACACTTTAATACTCAGAAATCACGTTAACGTTTTCATAGCATAGTTGGTGAGAATTTTATTTATGCGCAGCTGACTAGTTTCTGGTTTGCATTAACTTTAACTGTTTGCAGTCGGCAACTTTGAACCACTTGTTTTGAAAATTGTTCAATTATACCCCAGATGCGCATAAATTAATGATTACTTATAATTTATGTCGTCTTATAGCTGCACAAAGTTCAATTGCATATGCGTTGTTATCGACCAATTGAATGCATTAACCCTAGCAATGTGTGCTACAACATTCTTCTCATGCACACGAAATAGTGGAATCGAGTTACTAAATGGGAAATCAAGTTGGGGGTCCTTGGGTTCCGACTCACGCTGCTATTGAGGGGAATGAACAGGTTTACATGCTTGCAAGAAGACAAGAACATCAGAACCTTTTTGTGGTTTGGGAAAAGAAGCTTTATCTAACCTAATCAGAAGAGGAACAGGAATCAATACTAGAACAACTAACCAGGCCTAGAACAATCCAAGGCAATTATCGGGTTATAAAACAAAAAAAGATTCAAGGAATGTATGGATCAAATATTGATCGAAATTAAACCTGTTATATATATGGAAATATATATTCGTGCTACCTACAGCAGTGCCTCAACCTGTGCAGACACTGGCGCCTTTACACTACGTTATTGTTGTTGTTACTGTTCATATGCAAATACTTGTCGCTTGCAACATAAGGAAATCAATACAACAAATATCAATATGCAAATATTTTATTAGATATTCTTGTGCCGCTGTTCTTGATCTACAAACAATAAAAAACCACTTACAAGCAAATGTCAACAAATTTTTTTGTATGTGGTTTTGCTTGACGCGTCGCAAGCCGTTGTTTTGAATTATTGCAATTTGTCTGTATGTGTAAACAATTTAACGGTTGATTTTCATGTTGAATGCAGCAGTTGTTGTTCAAATGCATTTAGTATTATTTATGTTGCTTGACTTTTGTGCAAGTGTTGTTGTTTAGACACTTTCAGTTAAAGCGAAACAGCGCTACTGGAAAGCGTTGGCAATGTGGTCAGTCAGACACGTCGAACGGCACCAAATCGATACGCAGTCGCACTGCAATCAGTGCGCAAAAATGTTCGTTAATATTCTCACATTAGTAAAATAGTAATGAAGGCAAGAACAATAAAAAACAACAGCCCGATTGATAGATGAAAGAAGCACAACACAGTGTCGCCAGCAGCGCAACAAAGTTCCTGTTCTCCTTCATTTGGACGTCTAACGAGAACACGTTGCAGCGGCCAGTCCAAACTCGCTCACAGCCTGACTGGCCGGCTGTCTGATCGGTTCGCTGACTGCATTGTGCCCGGTTTGTTATTATAATTTTTATGTGCGTAAATTTTTTATGTTATATACATTTTTTGTTTTATTTCTACTGGTAACTGAACAAGTTCAATGGCAACCAGCATGTGACACATTATCGAATGAGATTTGCATCAATTTGTGACCATATAAAATATTGTTCAACTTTGTTTGTTCACCGAGTTCAATAATTACGTGCCACATTATTGTTTATGAAATTTTTGCACTTACGAAAAATTAGTTAATTTCAACACAATTTTCCCACTGCTCCACGTACGCTGGCTTTTTAGCCAACCAAATCGTTTGCAAATATCAAAATTATGCTAATTAAGTACAGTTATGTGTAGCAAAAAAGAAAGTTGACAATGAAACGAATTTAAATGCGCAACAAACGATATTAAATACTATGAAAATTTAATGAGATTCTAACAGTTTTAATTATAATATATTGACTCGAAAAAGAAACAAAGCATTGCTACAAGAAATGACAGTGTTGCCACATTCGAAAATATTTAATTTTCAGAGTAAATCTGGAATCATTGATTTTAGTTTTTTTTAAGGCTTTAAGATGTTTCTTTTAAAAATTAAAACCATATAAAAGCTAAACCATATTAAAAAACCATATATAAAGTTAAACCATATTTGAAGAAAATTTTGATTTCCTAAGTATTATGTAAAAATTGAAAATATGGAATATAATTTTTTTTATTTTTTTTTACAATTTTTAGTTTTTAAGTATGAAGTGAAAAATGAAAAAATGCAATATCCTTCTTTGTTTTAATTTTTAATGCATTTATATTTTTCATTTTTAAATATTTCTTTAATTATTTTTAATATGTTTTTACTTTTTTAAACTATTTAAATTTTTTATAATTTATTATAATTTTTTCATGAACTGTATTAATTTTTTTTTAATTTTTGTTTTAATTTGTTAATGGCTTGAGTGCGTTTAAAACTTTTTTCGGAAACTCATTTAAAAAATTAAAATTGTTTAACCATATTTGAACAAAATTTTGTTGTTTTAAGTATGAAGTAAAAATTAAAAATATGGAATAAATCTGTTTTTACAATTTTTGATTATTGAAGTATGAAGTAAGACTTGAAAAAATTGAATAACAGTTTTTTTAGTTTTTTAAGATATATATGTTTAATTTTAAGTATTTATTCAATTATTTTTTATAGTTATTTAATTTTTTAAACTATTTAAATTTTTTGTTATTTATTAATAATTTAATGAATTAATATTTTAATACAGTGTAATAATTATTTTTAATTTTTGATTTGATTTGTTTAATGCTTGAATGCGTTTAAAACTTTCTTTGGAAACCCATTTAAAAATAAAAATTGTGAAAATTAAAAACTAAAAATATGAAATATAATTTTTTAAGTTTTTTAATATATATATATTTTTAAAAACTTTAAATATTTCTTTAATTATTTTAAACCATAATATATTTTTTTATAATTTTTTAATGAATTTTGTAAATTTTTTTTCGTTTTTGATTATTTTATTCGCCCTCAAAGCTCAAACTGACTTCATCATTTGATATCATTCATTATTTCATTATTCTTTTGGCCCTTTAGAATACATTAATCGCACTCAATGCTTAAGCTGACTTTCTTTTAGTATCGTTTACATCCCAAACCAAGACAGACCAAACCATATACATACATAGTGTCCAAAATAATCTCATAACCTCTCTCTATTCTTTCTTGTCTACCCACAAAACCGAATTACAAACTGACTTTTCTAGTAGTTAGCGGTAATAAAAACGACACAGTTAACCGACATAAACTTTCCATAGTAAAGTCGGATTGAATTTGTTTATAATACCAAATTTAGTTTCAACTATTATTGCATGTCTGATCTATTCTTCACTCTGACTCAGATTACACATTAATTATTTTTCAATTGTTTGTACTTAGCTTCCTCTTAAGGTTTTTCCCGCCTTTAGTACAAATTAATTTGACTCGCTAATCCATTGTTTTGCTCTAAGCTTCAGCTGATGATTCATAAGCAAATATTTTGCATAAAATATTCATTGTCCCATGAGGTTTTTCAGCTTTTATTACACATCGCAAATGCTTCCTTTGCGTTTTTATCCCATCCCTACAGATTTGACTGTCCACAACGATGGTGAGCCTACATGGCTAATTACCTTTTCTCACGTCTTCTTGCTAATTGAACCACTAAATCGTTTGTTTCGATATTATTTAACAGCACCAATAATTTAGAACTCGATAGCCTTGTTGCAATTTCGTAATTGACGGCGTTGCGCTTCTTTGTGGTTGCTTTTGTTGTTGTTTAAACTTTGGCAATTTGCAATGCAATAACAATGACAGATCGGCCAGTTGAAGTTATTGTTATGTTAAAGTGTTTTCGTATTTCTTAGTTCTTCGCGTTGTTTTTGTAAAGCTGGAATGTGGCTGCACAATGTTTATGCTTAACGAAAACATGAAATTTTCACACACTTTGCAAATTTCGATATCGAAAATATGATGTAGCACGCGTCGCGCACTACAATTCCCCGTGGAATTTATAAAGAATGCATTTAGCAGTTAAACAAAAACTGGTGCACGTGTTGCAAAACGCACACAAATTGTCGTAGTGGAAAATGTAAACAAATCGAAATGAAAAAATAAACGTTAGGTTCTCATTAAAAACATAACAACGAAATCCGCAACGGAAACGCGCACTGCTTGAAAATACGTTACTTCGCCTCAAGTGTTACTAAGTATCTGCGAATAAGCGATCGCGCGCTTAAATACGCCAAAAAATCTCCACAGCGCCGACTTCAAGCCCTGTGGACGGCGCGAAACGAAACGCAATGCAGCGTGGGTTGGGTGGCAGCGAAAAAATCGCAACGAAACGCTGTGGCGTGCGGAACATGGCGACGAGAACGAAACAAACGTATCGAACAGGATGAAGTGCGCACATTTTGAATTAATCTCTCGCCTTATGAATGGCAATTAAATTGTGCTATGGTGTGCAAAGTGAGAGCACGCCGAGCGTGCGGCTGAGACGGAGACTGTGAGACATAGATCTCTGTTTATCTAAAAATAATTTCCGAATGTTTTAAAAGGCTGAATTTATTTCAAATTCTATTATGTTTCTAGTCTGTAAGATGAAATAGACTGAAGACTAAAATATTAAGAAATAAAAATAAATACATTTATTTAAAAAATTAAAATTAAATTAAAATTAAATTAAAAAAAAAATTATTTTTTAAATCCGTACCACGAGGAGGGCTTAGAAGCACATTATTCTTCTTCTTTAAAGAACTAAGACAATTATTGCATACAAGAATAAAATCTGGACTTGAGTAGAAACCTCGACATCCTCCCCACTCGCAGTGTTGTCAGATCAGGAGATTGTCTACAGATTTAAGAGATTCTTGGCCCTTTAGGAGAATTTTTAGAAGGACCAATTGTTTAGGAGATTTTGTTGCTGATACACTTGACATCATTAGTCATTAGTTAGTAGACATCATTTAATTAAATTAAATTTTATGCTTCAAAGTGTTTAGTGTTTAGGATGTCTGCAAAAGCGAATCTTATACCGATCTTATTTTTGAATATGCTTTGTTTGTGTTAAGTTGTTGTCAACACATTGCTGACCGGCCACGAGTTAACTCGTGTTTTCGTGGCCAAGCGTTGGTGACCGGCCACGAGTAAACACGTGATAAGCTCTTTCCCGCATCTTTGATTGGTGATTGTTATACTTTTTATCATACGAAAAAGAAATATTAAGGGTTGAATAATAAATAAAATGCATTAAAGTTTATTCATATTGTTTTACTTCCATATTCGCTTTCAAAACAATAGCCGGGCATATGAGGTAAATTTTCATAAAAGTTGCTGGTCAGCAATGTGTTAAGCTGAAGCTGAATGAATAAAAAGACGGCAATAAAAAAACTAAATATATGTATTTGGAGTTTGTATTTTTTTCTAATGCCAAAAATTATTTTATAAAATTTGTAGGAGAGTTTTTAATATTGTAGTGAATTATATACTAAAAAAATTTATTCCTAACACACTAAGTTCTATGTCTTTTGTTACTTCGCAGCCACGCGCCGGATTTTTAATACTTGTAACATTATTAAAAATGTGCCAAATATTCCCGCCAATTGTTTGTAAATTGGATGCTCACATATTCCACAAAAAAATGTACAGAATAATTATAGTCAAAACATACATCAGCATAGTAACTCAGATAATATTCTGACAGCGCCAGTATTTTTTTCGCATAAAGTTTGTTTTGATGTGAAATTTATTTTGATTTAAATTAAACCATTACACTTTCTAAATTGATCTTAAATTTAAATACTATCAGGTGTACAACTTTGCTTCCGCCGTTTTCCGATAGGTGGCTGTACCGGCTGAGGCTGGTTGAAATACATAGATGGTAATGCCTTTAAAGTGAGTGTGGACAGTGCCTAACGAATTGTCATCGCCGTTTCAGTGACAGTTGTTCTTGTTTTCGTATTATTCACGCTCGAAAATGTCCGTTTATGTGCCCAATTCTCGCCATTTGCGGGAAGTTTTACTTTTCTGTTACAATTCGAAAAAAAAATGCAGCTGAAGCGCATCGAATGCTCTCAGAAACTTACGGTGATGCTGCTCTGAGTGAAAGAACGTGTCGGGAGTGGTTTCAACGTTTTAAAAATATCAAGAGCGACATGACAAAGTCATTCTCCAACACGACAATGCTCGGCCTCACGTCGCAAAAGTGGTCAAAAAATACCTGGAAACGCTGAAATGGGAAGTATTGCCCCGCCCGCCGTATTCCCCAGATGTCGCCCCTTCTGACTTCCACCTATTCCGTTCGATGGCACACGGCCTGGCTGATCAACATTTTCAATCCTTCGAAGAATTGGAAAAATGGATTGCTTCATGGATAGCGTCAAAAGAGGACTCCTTTTTTCGAACCGGGATCCGAAAATTGCCGGAAAGATGGGAGAAAGTTATCGCTAGCGACGGACAATACTTTGAATAATACATCTGTAAGCACTTTTTCGCAATAAAGCTTTTAATTTTGGAAAAAAACGGCGGAAGCAAAGTTGTACACCTGATAAAATTCAAAGTTAAAAAAGATGATAATTTTTAATATGAGGCAAAGTTTTTGTTCGATTTTCATGAGAAAGATAAAAGATACAAAATATGAGAAATAAGAAATTTAAAATATTTGTTAACACATTAAAAGCGGGCCGGGTAAAATTACCCGTTGTGAAAACTGCTGCTTATAAGCGGGGCGGGTATTTTTACCTTTTGAATGTAGGCACTTTAAAAGCGGGAGACGGTATTTTTACCGGATTGGTTTTCATATAAAACTGAAAGTATTATTTCATATAATTATTTTAGTTTCATAAATTTCAAGTTTTATTTATTTTGGATCGCGCAATTTTTGCTTGTTTTGCAAGTAATGCCCGCTACGCAGCATAGTTTCATATACTAGGCTACCCGCTTAAAATGTGTTAATACTCGAATACTACACTCTATCAGCTCTCTCAGTCACGCGTTCACACTGAGTGTAAAACTTCCTCTGTATGCTCTCGAAAAAATTTTGATTTTCCACTAAATAGTTTTTATAAATTTTCACATTGATGCGCTCCATTACTTTCAGCATCTATTCCCCCTTCACTTATTTTCATTGAACCATTGTTCCACTAATCGAATGCAAAATTATTTGTTGTATTGGGACAACGTTTTATTGCAAAGTCTGAAGCCTATTAGTTCGTTTTGTTGCCTTTGTATTGTCTTTTATTTGTATGCACTGTTCGGCCTTTGACACCGACAACTTCAGTGAGTACCTAGTAACGGTTTAACAATGACATGTGCGACGCACTGGTTGTCATTATCTGGTCGATTGTGTACACAAATATTCGAATCTTTGATTGACGCCCCAACAAAATTGACTTTTGTGTACATTTGAATGCGTTGATTTTTGTAATCAGTTGTAAATAATAAACTAATTTTGATTTGTTTATAAACAATAGATTTGCGTCTTGGAGATATTGTATATGGAATATAGAGAGATTTCTTGCTTAAGTTAGGATTTTTGACATAAAATAATTGAGCAAGTTTTGCAGCACTAAAGGCCAAACTGGAAGGAGTTTTTTATTCTTCTAATCATCCCTTTGAATCTTCTCCTACTAACCTCATAATAAATTGTTGTTTACGATTCTGCATCTTAATGTCATTAAAGCATTCTATTGTTTTTGAAAGGATGTAAAAGAGTAGAAGAAGGATTGCTGGTAACATATAGCCACGCATGCTATGTTGTAAATAAATTCCTAGTAGTCAGAGAGTTAAATTCTCTACAGATCCCATATAGCTTTACTAAGTACATGGTTTGGGCTACTATCAAAGAACCGGAGAAGGGGTGTCAAAGCTCCTGTCCACAACTGTTCAAGCTGAATGTCGATTGGGAGGACTATTGGTCACTTTATTTTTAGGTGAAAACTTTTGTTTGCCTTTAAAATTGTTTCTGATTCAAGCTCTGTTGATCACCTGATCACATCATCAGCTGATCATTTTCGTTTGCTTTCCAAGTGCTACTGAGAGAAGGACTAATTGTTCTACGGCATTTATCTTTGTATTGAAAAACCAATGATTACAGTGATTAATATTTGTTTGTATATTTCGTGGAATTATAGACTGGAGTTGGGCAGTTATAAGTTAACTAAACAGTATTGATGGTGTAAGATAAGTAATTGTTAAGAAAAAACTGTGATTACATAAAGGAACATTGGATTCTCCTTAATGGAATTATTGGCTTAGTTAATTAAAGAGTGCAATACCAAACATTATTATTGTCATAACACAGTTTGCACATAGTTACTTGTATTTTTTTCTGTATTTTTCTGCGCTCATTTTCACTCATTAATTTTTAATTAGGAACTCGATTGGGATTTACAAATTCGAATCGTTCTTAGAATATTTTAATTTATTTATAAGTATTTGTGAGAATTTGAGACACGTGCTTGCAATGAGCGGCGACAACTTTTTTGTAGGTAAAGTTTTTTAGGTATTTACTTAGAGTTGCAAAGCTTTCAGTGGTCCAATTTTTCCAAAATTTAAATTTCTTAAAATTTTTCAAATATTTTTCTCTTAAGACTTATTTGTTAATTACTGAAAATTATCATTAAAAGCGACTCAAAAGATGTTTAGCTTTGGCAAGTGCAACGAGAATAGATATTTTTTGGTTTTCCTAGTTCACTTCTCTAGAAAACGTAGAAGGCTTTTCCCTCTGAATAGCGGTGTTTTTAGTTCAGTTATTTTGTTTTAGAGGATCATTTGTATTTATGAAGTTTTCCATCTCAGCTAACCAGAAAGAAAATGTGTTCATGTCACAAGTTGAGGTCCACAAGGATTTGAATAATTATCTATTTTACAAGCTACTTTTTTAAGTCCAAAAGTATTTGACTAGTTGCCCATTTTATCAGTAAATCTTTTTACTGACTGATATCCAGCTGACTGATATCCAATCTCAAGGTATATTTAAGGCATTTGAAGCATGTACGTCATTCCACCTAAATTCAATATTTACTTGTGCGGTACTGAATTTTTTTCTCTGCTCATCTGACATTACTTTTAGTTTTAGCCACCGTTTTAAGTGTCTGCAATTAACGCGGTGTTTTTGAAATATACTTTATTAAATTTTTTTATTAACAGAATATTTAATAACTATATGTATAACGTGTGGTTGAGTGCAGCCTTTATCTGTGCTTGGGCTGTACAAATTTATTGAGCGAGCGGCGTTGTCTGTTGTATGAAGAGTGGAGGCGGAGTTGTATGCGTTTTCATAAAAGTGTGACTTATTTTAAAGGTCTGATGCCGAAACAAAAACCAAAAACAGGGTAAACATTACAAAAACAACTGTTGTAAAATTACAACAATTGCCAAGTCAGACAGTAGCAGTTGCAGTTGATGTTCTTGAATGCGTACGCACTCAGCACAAATCGTTTAAAAAAAGTTCATTATATATTTTTGGTTCATGGTGTGATATTTTTAGAGTTTGTCTGTCCCACACGGCGAAAAAAACAATTCACGATATTCAAATTTAAGTGTGAAGTTTTCGGGGAACAGAAAGGAAGGCTTGAAAGAAATGTATAAAGCAAATTAAATTTTCTTAAATTTTTTTTGCAAACAATGTAATCACGTTTCGCGGCAGCTGTTGGAATGTATTTAAATTTGTATGCTTTAAATGTAAAGAAAGATGTAAAACAAGTGTAATTCTGGACGAATGTAAATATACAAAGCGACAATATCAGCGCTCGTCAGCAAAATTATTTGAACAGTACAACTGCATTTTGCACTCGTATCTGCCGTTCAGCTGTTTTTCGTTGGGTAACAATATGCCATATTACGACTTTAATGCTGTTTGATCAGTGAATTACCAAATTTGCATGCAAATGCTGCACAAATGGCTAAAAGCCCAAAAACTGCGCTTAAAGCATCGCTGTGTGCACGACTCAGTCATACAGTCTGTAAAAAAAATGAAACTTAAAATCCTGCAACGAAATACAGAAAAAGCAGCGTGTCTGCTTGTAAATGGACGCCACGGGCAAAGAAAAATTTGCATTCAAAGTGCGGAAAAAAAATCGTGCATCTTACGGTTTAATTGAGCATTGCAGCTTTTGCTTAATTCGGTTTTTAATATAACAACAATTTAAATACTTTTATATATTTTGGGCGTAAGATTTGTTCAAATGAAGTTTTATATTCTGCATTTGTTTCTTAAGTACAGGAAAAAACAAGAAAAGATAACTAATGAAAACAAGATACTAACATTTTCATATTATTGTATTGTTACTACTTTTTTTTTCTTTTTTTTTTTTTTTTTGCAGTAGGTGGAAAAGCATTGAAAGCCGGAGTGCGAGACTTTCACCCGCTAAAAACCACCTGTACACTATCCCCGGGACCCCATTGTTACTACTATTGTTACTACTTGAACTGTTTCAAGTGTAATCTGTCGCCATTTAAACTGTGATATATCTTGGTTTCAATTGTATGTTTCAACTGCGATAGATCTTACTTTCAATTGTGATCTATTTCAGTGTCAACTGTAATCTACCTCTCCTTCAACTATGATCTACTGCATCGATAGGTTGCACAAAAATGTCGACGAAAACTGTAATCGGGGTTGTATTTGTTGATGATTATAGGTGCAAAATCCGTTCGAATTGAAATTTCTGAACATTTAATATCGTTGAAGAATGAGAAAGCATTTAGACAGATATACGAATACGAAAGATACCAAGAAGACGAAGAAAAAAGAAACAAATTAAAATTTTCCGAAAGCGTTCAACGAGTAAGAAATCAACTCAGCTTTCAGTTAAAATTGAGATAGATCGCAGTTGAAACTAAGATAGACCACAGTTGGAACTAAAATAAATCATAGTTAAAGATAGATGACAGTTGAACAGACATAGATCATAGTTGAAATTAAGACCGATTGCAGTTGAATAGATCGTAGTTGAAGGAAACTAGATAAAACTGAGATAGATCACAGTTGGAACTAAGACAGATGACTAATTAAACAAAAATTAAGCGCAGGTAGATTGATTGAAACTAAGATAGATGACAATTGCAACGGAGATTGATTACCGTTGGAACTAAGATGATCATTAAAACAGAAATTGATCACAGTTGAAGCTGAGATAGACCACAGTTGAAACTAAAATAGATCATAGTTGAAGGGAACTAGATAAAACTGAAATTGATCTCAATTGAAACTAATATAAATGACCATTGAAACAGAGATTGATCACAGTTGAGACTTAGATAGACTGCACACGATAGATAGGAAGCATCGATAGGTTGCACAAAAATGTCGACGAGAACTGTAATCGGGGTTATATTTGTTGATGATTATAGGTGTACAATCCGTTCGAATTGAAATCCGACCTGCTTCTTCTCAAAAGTTATTCATATTTTTATATTTCGAATCGGGACAATTTGTAACACAGGACAACAAAAAACACTTTGTTCTGTTGCATGGAGTTTTTCTACTGTTTCTTACTAATTTGGGTGCGCTGATTTCGAATCTACCCTCAGATTTTTTTTTAGCAGCTCTAGTTAGTGAGATATAGCTACCGTGTCATTTTTGCAGTTTTTCCTCTACTTTTTCCATATTTTTGATCGTAATTTCTAAACCAAAAAATTTATTGACATGATTTTCACATTATCGCATTAACAACACCACACGGCTTCTTTCCGATGCAACTTATTTTTATAAGTTTTAGAATGCCGCGGTAATTGGACCTCAAGTCGGAAAATATGGAATTTTAAGGGGTTTTCTTTGATGGTCAAAAACATACACATTTTTTGTAAATCAGATAACGATTTGGTGTATAATGAAAGCTGACACATCAAGCAATACAACACAGCCAAATTATTTGGCGGAATATACATTCGCATCGAAATAATAGCAAAAATGTACCATAACCATTTTCATCACTTTTCATACTTTTTCCTTAAAAAATTTGGGACTCAAAATATTCAAAGCTTTTATTTATTTTTCTTTTATTCTTTTTGTTTTTTGCTTGTATTTCAGACTATAAATGGAACGTAAAAAGAGCATATTTTGAGGAATTTTAAGAATATTTTAAGGAAAAAGTATGAAAAGTGATGAAAATGGTTATGGTACATTTTTGCTATTATTTCGATGCGAATGTATATTCCGCCAAATAATTTGGCTGTGTTGTATTGCTTGATGTGTCAGCTTTCATTATACACCAAATCGTTATCTGATTTACAAAAAATGTGTATGTTTTTGACCATCAAAGAAAACCCCTTAAAATTCCATATTTTCCGACTTGAGGTCCAATTACCGCGGCATTCTAAAACTTATAAAAATAAGTTGCATCGGAAAGAAGCCGTGTGGTGTTGTTAATGCGATAATGTGAAAATCATGTCAATAAATTTTTTGGTTTAGAAATTACGATCAAAAATATGGAAAAAGTAGAGGAAAAACTGCAAAAATGACACGGTAGCTATATCTCACTAACTAGAGCTGCTAAAAAAAATCTGAGGGTAGATTCGAAATCAGCGCACCCAAATTAGTAAGAAACAGTAGAAAAACTCCATGCAACAGAACAAAGTGTTTTTTGTTGTCCTGTGTTACAAATTGTCCCGATTCGAAATATAAAAATATGAATAACTTTTGAGAAGAAGCAGGTCGGATTTCAATTCGAACGGATTGTACACCTATAATCATCAACAAATATAACCCCGATTACAGTTCTCGTCGACATTTTTGTGCAACCTATCGATGCTTCCTATCTATCGTGTGCAGTCTATCTAAGTCTCAACTGTGATCAATCTCTGTTTCAATGGTCATTTATATTAGTTTCAATTGAGATCAATTTCAGTTTTATCTAGTTCCCTTCAACTATGATCTATTTTAGTTTCAACTGTGGTCTATCTCAGCTTCAACTGTGATCAATTTCTGTTTTAATGATCATCTTAGTTCCAACGGTAATCAATCTCCGTTGCAATTGTCATCTATCTTAGTTTCAATCAATCTACCTGCGCTTAATTTTTGTTTAATTAGTCATCTGTCTTAGTTCCAACTGTGATCTATCTCAGTTTTATCTAGTTTTCTTCAACTACGATCTATTCAACTGTGATCGGTCTTAGTTTCAACTATGATCTATGTCTGTTGAACTGTCATCTATCTTTAACTATGATTTATTTTAGTTTCAACTGTGGTCTATCTTAGTTGCAACTGCGATCTATCTCAATTTTAACTGAAAGCTGGGTTGATTTCTTACTCGTTGAACGCTTTCAGAAAATTTTAATTTTTTTCTTTTTTCTTCGTCTTCTTGGTATCTTTTCGTATATCTGTCTAAATGCTTTCTCATTCTTCAACGATATTAAATGTTCAGAAATTTCAAACTAAAGCACTTTTCAAGTTTCAACCTTTTTCAACTTAGTTTTAAACGCAAATTAAAATTGTAATAGTTTCAATACAATTTGATGTACAGAAAATTAAACTCTCTGCCATTTTTAAAACCCTGCTCCTTTTTTTTCAACTTTTTAATATCATATCGGAGTATGAACACCACTTCTTTTTGCATGACTTGGACACTGTCTTCTGTCTATCTGTCTGTCTGTCCATACACTTTGTCTGCTTACTACACTGGACGCTTGTCGTCATTGCACATTGTTTTTCAACCTCGGCCGTTGAATTTGTTTGCAGCCATTATAACAAAATTTGTTTCATTGTAGTCCATTTGCTTGGATTTTGTTGAATCACTAACCTTTTTAGCACCGTTTGTTGTTGTTAATTGTTGCACTTGATTGTCACTTTCGCAAACCTACGAATTTCTAGCTGCTCACACTGCTCACTGACTGCTGAACGTTGGGGTTTCTCCAAGCTGCGCGCTGTTTAGGAAAAATGTTCCGTTTGAAAAGTGAACTGTGTTTTGGTTACTGAGCGCTGGGACAGCACCAGAAACCGTTGGAAAATGAGTTAAGTCAGCAGCATCTTTTGGTTTTTATACATAAAGCAGTCAAATAACGCAAGGCAACTCAACTCGTTTCAACTCGGGCTGATTTTGTGTTGACTGATTTGTTGTGGTGTTTGTGCGCTGCGATAAAATTCAGAAGCTGCCACTGATCCTTATCGCACTGTGTAATCAAATTTCAAAAGAAGAGCAACAAAAACAACCATAGCAGCAGCGTCTAACAGTCTTAACACTACGTTGTACGGCATCAGAGCCGAACGAGTGTCTGTGTGTGTGTCGTTTTGCAGCTATCTACTTACGCAGTTTAACGTTATAAATATACCAACATTGGCATTATCTTTCGCCGTTGCGTTGGGTGGCATTTTAAACATGTTTGCAGTGGGCTTTTTGTTTGCTAGATGATTTAGGGTGGATGAACGTAAGCGATATTGTGTGCCGTTTATGCGATAAGCTACCTTGCGTCCAACATTTCTCCTTAAAAATTTCTCCTTAATATTTTGACTATGTTTATTATAATGTTAATTGTCTGCCGTCCTAATTATCATAACTAAATTATGATAAATTTTATGAAGGTTGGCTCAAGTTTTTACCAACTTTTTTATAGCTGGTGACAAAGTGCAGTTTGTGTTTATAATTTTTGTACGTTCTTTTGAGGTTTAATGAAAATTATATATTAACAAACAAAAATTATATATATAATTATAAGTTATATATATTTTAGTTTGTAATTGCGAAAAAATGGGATATATTTTATTTTATTTATTTCATATTTATCCTTAA
Organism: Melieria omissa; assembly: GCA_963971225.1. Classification (NCBI taxonomy): domain Eukaryota; kingdom Metazoa; phylum Arthropoda; class Insecta; order Diptera; family Ulidiidae; genus Melieria; species Melieria omissa. The sequence continues at coordinate 54,113,709 of OZ020268.1, forward strand.
TATTTTGATTATGTTTATTACAATAAATTGTTGGTGACAAAGTATTCATAATTTTTGTGCGTTTTGTGCACAATTAAGACATCTTCTCAATTTATTCTAAATTTAGCTCTAAATTGAATTACATTTGTCAGAAATCTCAATTTAGGTAGTTGTAATTAGTGCTAAATTTTGACCATAAATTGAGTTCGATTAACCATTCAACCCTGTGTTGTGCTGTTATCGACAAACAAATTCATTCACCATTGGACAAAAGTGAGAAACAGCAACGAAAGATGTTTGTTACCGTTTGTTTGCTTTGAAATTTCGTTTAAAAAATGTATGCATCAGTAGGAATGTTGAATAAAAATTACTAAATGTTCAATTAATGTTTTTAAGAATGTTTTTTATACATAAGCAGAACAAAAGTTTTTTCGGTCAAATATTTTCGATAACATTTTCGTTCGATACAATTTTCGATAACGGCTAAATTGAGTTGTAGGTAAGAGGTGTGTGAAGCAATAAACTCAATCAATAATTGAATTGCCTCAATTTATTTGGCTGTCTAAACATGGACATGGCTGCTTATTCATAGCAAATGTTACAATTTGCTTTTCGTTTAATCACTCAATTCCGGTGCTCATATAGATCACATATACAGCTATAAATAAACGAATTACTAAGTATATAATTAACTGGGCATAACGACATTTTGTTTTTGCCAATTTGACGTAATCACAAAAATTTGCTCAATGAAATGTTTATATATGTTTGCCAGTTTTGTGATACCTGTTTTTTCCTTTGGAACGTGTTGTTAAAAATAAAATATTTCTCTTAAAACAAAATTGAACCAATTTTGAATATTAAACAAAAACATAAATTATTTCTGTTGTGAAACTCTAAAATTTATATGTACCTATGGGTTTTTTTAATTTTAAAATTAGTCGTTTGTATCATTTAACACAGTTTCGCTTAAAATAGCTTTTGTTCAGGAAAGTAATTTTCGTAGTAAGTGAGTTCTCTCAATCTATCTAAACACTGATATCACTACTCGACACCAAAAATTCTCCTAAAAATAAAAGTATTTTTCAGACTAATCTTTGGCTGCTGAGCACGAAACTGAAAATCAAAAAATTTTCTTAAGAAGCGTTTTCGAAAAATCTTCGAAAAACACGTTTTCCCCTCTTATTTCAGTTATAACTTTGAAAGAGAAAAAAATTTTAAATGTATGAATCTACAGACAAAGATCCAAAACATTTATGTTTCGCATACCTGACATTCAAAATAGAAAATTTAGTTAAAAGGAGACAATTTTTCTCTTTTATTTGATACCCATATCTTCATCATTGCACCATCGAAAATATTAAAAAAAATATTTTAAATGTGTATATCCTTAAAATTGTAAAGACCTTTAAGAAGGTTTTTGGGTCAGAAAATGAAAAACTGACTATGCCCGGATATTATAAATGGCCTCTAGTTTCACGTCTGTATCAATATTTGGATGGATCTCGGAAAAATTAAAAATTTTTTTCGCACGGTGCTATAAATGAAAAGTTGGTGTTTTCTTTTTTTTTGTATTTTTTTATTTTTCTTTCGATTCCATTGATGTTAGGCTTAATATTTGTTCAAATAATATATCTTTCATCTTAGATCTTAAAACCAGAGGAGCTAATTTTTTGTATCTATAAAAAAACTATTCGAAAATGTATAATTTTTGAAAAAGGTCAAAAAATTAAATTTTTTTTCAACTTTCAACTTCCCCAAATCTCATAGGTTTTGGACACTCCATATATCGTTGGAAAGGCTAGTTAATTACCTTCTGAACGACGGGTGTGTTAGTCGGATGGTTGGTTTACGAGATATGTGCTTATAACTGAAATAAGAGGGGAAAGACGTGTTTTTCGAAGATTTTTCGAAAACGCTTCTTAAGAAAATTTTTTGATTTTCAGCTTCGTGTTCAGCAGCCAAAGATTAGTCTAAAAAATACTTTTGTTTTTTGGAGCACGCGATGAACCCAATTTTTGTCGAGTAGTGTATTTGGCCGCTCTAAATGCTACTTTCTAACGTTTCTTGGCCTCAAAAAGCTCCTGTTTTCGAACAAACTGCGCCAGCGCGTCGCTTGTAAATACTTCTTTCGATTGAGTTCTTTTAAGATTGTATGATTTAACACTTTCAAACGCTAAGAAATTAATTGTCTTGGCATCTTCTTTTGATAGAACTTATTTCTGTCTGTGCATCTGTCTGTCTGCGCCAACATCTAATCTGCTCGGATTATCGATGCCGCATAGACCAATTGACCGTAATCCAATAACAAAAAATGTCACAAAGATTTTAGTAACGAGATTAGTTAGTGAGAGCAACATGTTGCTTACTGTGGCATTAATTCATTGCCAGCGAAGGCAATGAATACCTTGGACGAGTACACGAAATGTGAATGCTGATTTTCGTTTAATTGAAATGTACTTGAAATACAGGCACGCAAACAACAATAACAACAAACAAGCAAAACAACAAACAATGCGATCTCATCTTTTATGAAAATACAATTTGAATTAAAGTTCATTGACAGGCAAATAGATCGCTTTGAACTAATAACGTTGTGACCGGGAGTCGACTGAGTTATGTACATTAAGATTTATGTGCTACACAGCGAAACGTGATATGCGTAGTTCGCTCCTGAAAGTGAAAATCTAGTAAATACAATAAATATTTGCCTGCTGCTTGCGCAAAAACCCACCAAAATCCCCAACCGAGGTCGTCACTTGCACAAATAAGTGCAAAGACTTTTACGAGCGCATCATAACGTGTCATCATATTCGCATAAAAGGCAGCAAGAAAAGTCGATCGATGCAGAGTTGAGCTGGAAAGCACAGCGAAAGCGTGTAATCGACGCACAAGGAAAAGTAGACTTGCTTACGTCTTTCAACGGAGCCAGCGACAGATCGGCTGGGGTGGGGGTGTAGCAGCAATCATGACAGCAACGCAGCAAACGACGCGTGAAACGTTTTGTAGTGGAAACGCACAGTCGTTGAATTAGATAAATTTTTAATAATGCTTACTTTAAACTGAATCATAAGCGCACTTATAAAACACTTTGACGTCAGTGGGCGATAAAAAGGAGCAGCAACAATTATTTACTACTATTTTTTTAACTAAAGAGTTGTGCTCGCTCTCTGACCACTCTTTGTGTTGTAAAGCAAACACAAATATTGGCATTTAAATGACGACAATGTTTGACAATATTTAACAATTTGTCTAAACTGGCGAAGAGTTGAAAATTGGAAAGTAAATAGTTGAATAGTTCAGTTATGTCAGGTTCAGAACATTGGGAACATTACGGGGAACCTATGAGGTAGACAAGCTCACTCGACAGGTTACTACAGATGGCCCATGATATGGAAAAGCTCGAAATTTCTTGTCTGATCTGTAAGCTCTGCAATTGCAAATAACTTTTGGACTGATTTGATTGGATTTAGTTTAGGTTTTGCTACAATTTAATATCTCTCTTTTAATCTGTAAGCTTATTAATCGGCAGCCGCCGTGGCTCAGTGGTTAGTGCGCGGTCCAAGCGAGTCGCATGCAGAGCGACGATAGTTCGAATTCTGCATGTAGTAACACCTAAAAAAAATAACGGGAAACTCGTTTTCTCTTTCGGTGGCTGTCCTCTCAGCTGGAAATGGCAAACCTCTAAAAATTGCCTAAGAAAAAGCTCCCAACCTGCCGTTCGGAACCTTCATAAAACTGTAGGTCCCTTCCACCTGCGTACAAAATCCACACGCACAACACGGGTGGTTGCGGGAAGCTAGGCCTTAGTCTCGCGTAAGCGGGCTGTCGTGCCAATCAATTATTATTATTAAAATTATTAATCTGTAAGCTTCATTCTTACTCGTATACGAGCTTCATATAAGAAAGTAACTTAGGATGAGCTGAGAGCAATACAAATTTTATTGTGCGCCAAATTTTGATATCCCTGAGGGTGCCCTGACTGCGTAATAGGTACCCATGCAAAATAGATTGGTACAGCTTGATTGATTTCTGATTTGAATGATTTCTGTAGGAGTTGCTTGGACGAAATGTCTGGACAAATGTCTTCAGGAGAAAAAGAACTTACTTGGACAACTTCTTCTTGGGCAATGTAGGAAAACTAGCCGAGTGGTCTTTTTAACTCGTCAGAAACTCAACTGGCATTGCAAGTAAAGGTATCTGAGTCCGAATAACACTCCATTAGAATAGCTACATAATCCAACCTATCATCTTTCTATCACATCTTCCTACCTCTGGATTCCAGGACACAGAGGAATTGACGCAAACGAGGAGGCAGTCAGTCTTGCTAGAATTGCTTTAGCCCCCCCCCTACCTTCGACCGAACCCCTCTGGGACCAAAGCCCTTCATTAGACCGGACAAAAGTCGCTAGCAGAGTCACTAAGACTTGAGGAGTGAACCAGGAATTCGGAACACTGGTCTAGCGTCTCGGGTCTTAAGCAGTCAAAAATCTTTTTTAAACGTAATAACTTCAAATGTAGTGAATTCCAGAGGAAACATATGCATACAATCGATTAAGAACAGTTTAGTGTCTGTAGACTCTGCGGAACATCAGAGATGCGATGCGGCATGTGTGGCAGGATTCGTTACCTGGTCCGGTTCTAGGTTGCGAAAGTGAACATCAAGAACCTAAGCCCCGTGAGTTACTAAGTTTCATTAAATCGGTGGGTCTAGGGGATGTTCTCTAATAATTTGTGGCAGTGGCGGATTCAGGGGGGTGTTTTGGGGGTTGAACCCCCCCGAAATATTAGGATCGACATTAAAACTACATACAAATTAAAAGACAATTTATGAATATCAAAGAATTACTTTTTGAAACCCCCCCCGAAATATTTTTCTGAATCCGCCCCTGACTTGTGGGATGCCCAATGTATCAATTCCTATCTTCCCTAGAAGAACAATTTTATTTGTGCTACACTCTTTAGAAGACTAACTCCATTAGTAGAAGTAACTTCTGGGAGAAGGAGAACTCACTTGAGCAACTTCTTCTTCGATAATCTAGGGGGTCTGACCAATTGGTCTCTTCAAACTCTGCTTACTTAATTTTATTAGAAGTTTGGTTTGGCGAGTAAAGGGAAAAACAAGTTGTTCACCATGGGCCTTTATGACCTGATGGAGCTTCTCTCGGAGCAGTGCTTCGTATCTACCTATTGCAAACTTTTGGTATCTGCTTTGGCAAACCTGCATTACCCAAGATAATTGTATTAGTGACAGATACCTTGCATTCTGTTTGTTGTACAGTACTATGTAAGTGACCTTTATGGAAAAGTATAATTTATGGAATCGATTTACTAATGTCAGGTCGCCTGTCAACTGGATAATTGCCACGATGAAGTAAGACGGATACAATAAGTAACAAGTTTAAAAACAGTAGAGTGTTAGGTTCCACCCTATTGCATCCATTATGAATCTCTTCATTTATAAAATACAGGTGTCCTTTCCTATCGTTCCTGTAGTGACAGGCAATGACATAACAGCTGTTCGATTGCTTTCACTGTATTCTTGTCTCCGCAGCTTCTGCATAAATTGTTGGTTGTCAGTCGCCACTTGCATAGCATTAAACCAATGGCGCAGTGACCTGTGATGTCCTCCATAACCTTAGAATGCTCTAAGTTCTTCTCATATGCAGCTCTGGCAAAAGACTGTGTCCAATCCGGCAATTGTACCTGGTTGACCAGGGTCTGGTGAGCCACTGTCTTATCGAACGCGCTGTAGCAGATAGCAGTGGTAACACGTATTGACTTCCTCCAGTAGAGTGTAGAATTGTAAATAAAGTAGCTATTTACTAGTTCAGAACTGCGTTGAAGAATTTTAGTACGTTTTATTTTCAAACACAATTCAGAGAAACGAAAACACCCGCGTTAAATAGCAGAACTAATTTTCGTAAAAATATGCATTTCGTCAGAACAGTTGTATATACCCAAATGTTGTATGCTTTCATTGGCATTGTTAATTAATTTTTTATTTATTTATTTTACTGCTCAAATGAGGCACAAACTGTATGAAATGCGTCTCAACTGATGCTTAGCGAATGACCACGCAGTATCAGTCATTATTCTAATTGCTTTAATTCATTATTATTGCATTCATGATTGATTTTATACAATGCGGTATTCAGTATGTTGGACACAGAGTTGACGGCTGGCAAACTTCTACAAAAAATTAATATACATTGTCATTAATAAGGCTGCGAATACATTGAAAATTGGGCACTCAGCAATGACAATGTGATCCAATGTATCAAACAGAAAACGCGTTGTGGTTCTGCTCTAGTGAGCCTCTTTTGAACCACACATAACTTTGTGCCTCGTTGTCTTTTTGCAAAATGGTGACAGTCTGGCAGTGAGAGGCCTTATGAATGACCAACAATACTTGTTGTAGAATAAAACAATTACTTGTTGTAGAATAAAAGAATCAAGTTCAATGGCTGTCACTAAGCAAATGGGACTTATTGACATTTTGTGGTTGAAAACAATATTTTCTCTGAAAGGAAGAAAATTAATAAATTTAATATATTTGGTAGCATCTAAAACTAGGCTTTTATAACTGATTTACTTATTTTATAAATATAAAAAATCTCAAAAAAATATATACAAAGGTCGGTACACATTTCAAATGATAAAAAGTGCAAATATGAAACTGCAAACAATTCTATGTACGCATGTGTGCCTGTTAATGAATATAAATCATAGTTGCTGAGATCTTTCAGCATTTTTCCACATATTAAATATGCCAAAATGATGTGTTCGCTTGTTGTGATAACTTTCCTACGTTTATTAGTTTGCGTCTCGCAGTGAGGCTGTGTAGCTTTTGCTTTCCGGTTGCTTGCCGATCTTGAAGTCCGTCCGCACGACTGTCGGAAATCAGTAAATATTAGATAATGTGTATGAGATGGGTTCATAACGCTACTGCGACGCAGATAGTGGCCATTCAGTGCAGTTGCACTCTCGAGCGAAATTGATTCTATGTGGAACTAACAAATCGATTGGGTATCAAAGAAGTTCGATGTACACTTTTGCTTAATACTATAATAAAATTGAACATAATCATTCTCAGTTTCAAGGAACGTAGGCAGAGGTGATTATTACAATGGAAGTTCACTTTGGTCATAGCCATTGTTACATGCTCGAAAAATCAGTTAGAGCTTTAAAAGAAGTTAAGTGGACGGTAAGTAGTCCTATCGGTTAGATCTATTTGGTCATAACCATTATTTAGTCTCATTGTTTAGACTCAAATCTCTTTGCAAAACCACTTGGTGCTCCTAAATTCAACAGACTTTAAAGATTAATGTCGTATAGATGTCTTATATTCTTTAAGAAAAAGTTACTCATTCCAAAACGAGTTCTTCTTTTCAAAGTTTTCATTGCATTCCAAAACATTTTTGTATCTTTTTGCTTTTTTGTGCAATGTTATTTGCTTGAATTGCCCTCCTTATCTCGAACATTGCACACTTGAGTCGTCTCGCAATAGTTGCATATGATTTATGGTGTAGTGCAATAATTTTGTTGCAACGTGTGCATTTAACAAATAATTATTATATTTTATTATAATTTACTTTTTCATTTAAATAAATACATAATTTTGTTTTTGTTTTATTTAATTAATTTTTAAATTTTTTTTTGTTGATGGAGTGTGCAACTTAAGTTTTATTGCAACACATGCAGTCTGCCGCCGTCGAAAGCTTACAGACAGTTTGCGAGAGCAAATTATAGCTCAGTTTGAATAAATTTTAATTTTTGTTAGTTTCCACGTAATGTTCAATTGAAAGGATAGTTTTTTGTTGTTAAAAACACAAAATAAGTATTTTCAGTACTTTTAGAAGACATACAATTGAACTGCTTTTTGTATAAAATATTGAAATTACGATTTTTGTGATTCTAAACTAATAAATCCTTTCCCAACACTTCATAGTAAACAATTTAAAGCGTCGTACGTCAAATTAATATTTCAAAGATTGAGTAATCTTCAAGACTTACCACTTTCAAAAGTAAAAATTGATCAGTTTTTATTGTATATTAGGAAAATTTTCAATAAAGTTATTCAATAAAATACTATAAATGTCCTTACTAAAGGCCTTTCGAGACCGAATTGTAATGCTTCTCAAAATCTTTCATAAATGGAGGCCAAAAGCGCACTTGTGCGATTCTTTTAATTTTCATCTGCTTCATGTGGATAGCGTTAGAAGTAGACGAGTGTTTCACCAGGCTGAACTTAGGGCCTCTGATGTGATAAGACAGCGCGCTACCCGCTGGACTATCGATGCAGACACATGGAAATTTAAGTAAAATTTAAATTAATTAAAAACAAAAATTAATTTAAGTAAAACAGCTCCTGTAGAACGTCAGGAGTAAAGGAATGTCTAATTTTGGATTGACTTCCCTGCGAGGATTTTCCTCAGACCTATGGTCCTAATAGGTTTAACTCCAGTGTCCACAGCTTCTTCATTCAAAACACAGTTTCTAATTAACGCAATGCTTTGCATTAAAAAAGAGTATCGCATGCTGGTTAGTAGTGCCACCAACTTAGCTCTAACTGTGTAAATAATTCATTAAAACAATCGGGTTTTTACTATAAACGTTGACAAGTTAGCTTAACAATTAATAAGATGTGATTTATAGATATTTGTTAATGATGTTTAAAAAAAATAAAGTGTTGAGGATAGCATAAGTTCATTAAATATATTTTTCATTTTGTGTTTGCTTCAATTTTGAATGTACCTAATAATGAGACCAAACGATCATTTTTATATAGTTTTTATATAAATATTTTTGGTTGATAGGGGCAAGAGAAACAAAGCACCAGATTAAAGTTCTTAAGTAGATACATAAACTCGTAAGTTTTTCTGATTATGAGCTAATGATATCATCACCATAAATCATAAACGTTCATGTTATAAGTGGCCGAGTTTCTTATTCTCTTCTGTCTCTTCTTTGGTTTCTGCGCCACTTTCCGACTCTGCAAGAACGACGACTCCGTACTCTGGGGGTCTGGAAATTTTGGATCTGCTCTTCTTTATCAAGAAGTTGAACTAGTTTGCACCGAATTGAGGTTAATTGGTTTGCTCCAGGGCCATTTAAGAGATTCAAAATGGGCCAATTTGGTCTCCGAGTGGAAGTGCGGTCTCTTCCCTACCTCACCTAATCTAACTATTCATTTGTCTTTCTTGCCCATTTGATTTTGTTTGTTTTTGGATATTAAATAAGTATGCATAGTTGTTTTTAGGAAAAATCTTAATTTTAGCTTCTAAAAAAAATTTCTATTCACGTGTATCATGAGCAGACTTGGCAGCAAAAATGTTTGTAATGAAAACATTTACTTTGCATGGCGTTCAGCCAGCGCCAAAATCTCTACGGTTTAGTGCGCACAACGCGGCGTATGAGCAACGTTCAGTAAATAATAATGGCAAAATTTATGACAGCAACAACATCAACCGCGTGCTTGCTCTTTGTAGTTGTAGTTGAGTGCGCAACTGTCATTGTGACTGTCACTGTAACTGTTGCTGTAACTAGCGCGTGTCCTTCACAACAACGAACACCATTTGTAATTAATCCAAAAACATTCCATGATTCAAAGAATTTGCGCAAATTTTTTCAAAACTTGTTTATTTGTACTTATATGAATTTTTTTATCTACGTTGTAAATTTTGCTGCATTTTTTTTTTTATATGTGAATATTATACTCGTTTATGTATTTAGATTTGTATTACGTACCTCGGGGATAATTCAATTTGTCAATCCACAGTGTGTAGTCGCTAATTTGCTGCCGCGTGTAGTCGTCGAAACAACAACAGCAATAACAACAATAGCTGAAATGTTGGCAGTAGCGACAACGATAACGACAGCGACTGTTAAGGCAGTAATGTTGCTTATAAATCCCGCAATCCAGTGTTTCCATTCAAAGGGATTTTTCGATTGGCCGTTCAAGCGTAACGAAAGCGAGACGAAAACAAATGCTGAACGAGGGGCACCACAGTTCGAGAGCGACTGCCGGTGGGGACAGGAGGCGCCCGCACACCCAATGCCGTGGCTTGTCGCCGCTGCTCGTAGAGTCGTTTTATTCGAGTCGTGTGCGTAGGCGATTGGGGATCGCGCGTTTTTTTTCTGGCTTTCGGTAGTTTGTTGAATTGTTAAGTTTTGTTGTAACTTTCTTTAACTTGTGCAATGTTTTTTATGTTTTCGCTTATTTTTTCACTTGGTGTAGTTGATTTGTTATTGCTGCTTTGACTGGTTGTTGAGGCTTGGAATATTTTTTACTGCTTGGTTTGTTTGTTTACATTAACAGCTTACTTAGCAATTTAAATTATGCAGTTCTCAATTATTTATCTGGCATAAAGGTTGATGGTCATGTGGCTATTGTTATTGTTATTATTGCTGCTTTTATTATTGTTGGTATTGTAATTCTTAGAAACGCAAAATATTCTGATTATCTTACACAACAACTCGATTGATAGTGGGAAGCTTGGCAAAAGTTCGTCATCGTATAAACATATATGTCTTAATGGTGTCAGCGAAAGCCAACGTGACTATTTGTTTTTGCAGTTGAGTTGAGAAAAAGTTTAATTAAACTGAAAACATATGATCAAAAGATAAAAAAAATTATTGAACTCTTTACTTGTCTACTAGAATAGAAGCAAATTTCAAAATATAATTTTTCGATTATTTAATTCAAATTAAATTTATTTTTAAATTTTTATTTATTCAAATTAATTAAATTTGACTACAAATTATTGCATCTAATTTTAATTTAATTGTATCCAAGATTTATAATTCTACTTTTATTATTTCTTTTATTTATTATTTATTATAAATTTGTTATTCATTATTTATTCATTATTATTTTTATTATTATATTTTATTATTTCTACTTTTAGTATTTATACTTTTATTAGTTCTTCTTTTATTATTTTATTCAAATTTAAATTTGACTACCAATCATTGCATCTTATTTTAATTTAATTGTATCCAAGATTTATAGTTCTACTTATTCACCTCGTAAATCTAATGTTTGCCTTAATTTTTCCTATAAACTAATTAGATAAGTTACTTATTTACATAACACATCAAACAAATTTATAGTTCAACTAGTGATAATTGCTCAATTAACTATTCAAACTCAATTAACTAGCAATTTTTGTGTAGTTAGCTTTAAGTCAATCTAGAATTTTCGCTCAGTGAATGTAAACTTTCATTTAACACTCTATAAAAAAAAACGCTTGAACAGTTTTCTGTGATTTACAAGGCTGCCTTGTAGGTTATGTGCGCGTGCGTGTGTGTTGTGTATGGGTGTAAGTGAATATTTAAATTTGAAATTTCAAGAAACGTGTTTTCGACTTGGGAAATTGTCTACATTTGCTTACAATGACGCATGAAACAAACAATAATTTGTGCAGAGATTTCCGTATACTTAGAACTGGGAGAAAAGGCATAAATTTTTAAAAGGCATCAACAGATTGCAAAGAAGTCTCATTAGTAGAGGCGAGAAAGCGCTTCTAATGAGTTATTTAGGTGCAACGATTTTCAATATTCCAAGACGCTGTCAATCAGGGGCGTAGCTAGAACTTTGTCCCTCAGCCAAAAATCTAAGAAATTAATCGATTTTTAAGAAATTAATAAATTTAGAAAAAAAGAAAGTAATTAAGACTTAGATTGACTAAGACTAAGATTTCTTTATAAAATTAGATTAGCCCGCCTCGATATTTTAGCAGATAGCGCGCTGGTCAGAGGGCCGAGGTTCAATTCACAGCTCGGGCTGGTGAAACACTCGTCTACTTCTATCGCTATCCACATGAAGCAGGTGAGAATTGGAAGAATCGGACAAGTGCGCTTTTGGCAGGCAATGGCGAAACCTCCAAGTTGAAGGAAAAAAACGCGGTTTGGATTCGGCGTTGAACTGTATTCGACCAATAGGCTTTTCTAACACCCAAAAATCACCCGCTCCATGGCTACGCTGCTGCACAGAGGCAGCGACCAGCTCTCACATAAAATATCAGCATTTTAATGAAACATACGTAAAGCATTTTTATTGTTTATTCTCCAAGTTCAGCTCTTCTAACTTTAAGTACCGCATTTCACGATCAAAAACTCTCCGTCGGTCGCATCAATGCGTTCAGCTCACGCGAATTTTTCACCTCATTTCCCACATCTCGCACGTTGCATGCATTTGATAACAGTAAAGATCTTGATAGTAATTTTCCTCGCCTGTTCGACTTTGTTGCTGTCGGGGAGGGTGATGTTGCGCGCTGTGTCAACAAAATTAGGTCTAATGCTGTCGGTGAGGATGGCATCCCAATTAAATTCATCAAACTCATCCTGCCCTATGTGTTAAGCCCCTTAACTCATCTAATTAACCATTGTTTCACCAGCTCGTGCTTTCCAGATATTTGGAAGCGGGCGACTATTATTCCTATAGCCAAAAAACCCAATGGCACTGCAGCATCCGACTATCGTCCGGTTAGTTTGCTATCGTCAATTTCAAAAGTGTGCGAGGCTCTCATGGCTGAGCAGATCTCTACACATATCAATGAGGGTGTCCTCTTGTCACCTTTTCAATCTGGTTTTAGGGCAGGGCACAGCTGTTCCACAGCCATAGTCAAGGTTTTAGATGACATCAGAGCGTCTTACGACATGGGACATTTATCCCTGCTTTGCCTTCTGGATTTCTCCAAAGCATTCGATTCTGTCGATCATTTAATACTTTGCAATAAGCTTAAATCAAACTTTGGGTTCTCCCCTAGGGCAGTCCGTCTGATGTATAGCTACCTAGCTGGAAGATCTCAAAGGGTAAGGGTGGGTAAATGTCTGTCTGAATTCAATATATTAACTTGTGGTGTGCCACAAGGCTCAGTTCTTGGTCCGCTCTTATTCACTATGTACATAAATGACATTGCCAATAAATGTCAGCATGCTACTATGCATGCATACGCCGATGACCTCCAACTGTACTTATCAAGGCCAATCGGTCTCGTTGAAGACCTTTGTGCCAGGTTGAACGATGACCTGAACGCAATAGAAGCATGGGCCGGGGACAATAAGTTGAGCTTAAATCCTCTAAAATCTTTTGTTTTGCCAATTTCTAAAAATGCCTACTCATTTGCTGAATTACCACAAATTCAGCTCAAAAATGTACCTTTAAAATTTGTAAGCAAGGTAAAAAACTTAGGGTTTTATATAAACTCTACTCTTTCTTGTGAGGATCACATAAGTTCTGTGGTGAGCAAAGTTTATTGCACCCTACGTAATCTGAGAAGGACTGCATCATTCGTACCAGTGGAAACTAGACGGAAACTGGTACTTTATCTGATACTGCCCGTCATATCCTACTCGGAGGCAGTCTATTGCTCGTTTGACTCTAGGTCCAAGCAAAAACTTCAAGTAGCTTTCAATAATGCAACTGGATATGTGTACGGTCTTAGAAAGCATGACCACATATCTGGCCAAAGTCATCTGCTGCTTGGTTGTAGCTTACCAAATTTCTTAGCTGCCAGGTACTGCTTGTTTCTGCACAGGCTAATCCACACGAAAACGCCTTTATATTTGTTTAAAAAGCTGCAGTTCTGCAAGTCTAGCAGGAGCATGAACCTTGTTGCACCGACATTTAACTTTGTCAATTCCGGAAGGCTATTTTATGTGACCGCAATCAGAATGTGGAATTCATTGCCAATTAACGTCAAAACTGAATCCAATAGCCACAACTTTAAGCATCTTCTTTTCCAGCATTTCTCCTAAGTATCTATCCGCCTTAATCTTCTTATCCTATCCTTTCCTTTAATCCTATCCTTTTTAACATAATTTATATTTAATTTTATTTATTATCATTGCTATTTCTTTGTTTTAATGTATTTTGTATTTTGTTTTTGTAGCATTTAAAAGTTAAAACTTGTATGCTGAAATAAATAAATAAATAAATAAATAAATAGAAAAAATAATTCGTTAGCTGAACGCTTTCGACGTGGCCACAAAATTCGCACATACGTTGCATGTTCGAACCAGTGTCGGTGTGGCTTCTAATCTTCTTCTGGTATTTAATTAATTAAACGTTCACACGCTTCGCTTCGCTTTGCTTTGAAAGTTCAAATCAAACACAAGCTAAATAAAAGATTTTTCGTACTCGTACGAAATGTGCGCGCAACGTTCAACAGTTTGTTGTTGTTTCTATTTATTTATATTAATGTTATTAAAATTGTTGTTCGTTTCGTAATCTAGCTTAATTGTTAATCATTTTTTAATTGCTCGAAAATATTCGTTGTTTTCGTTTCTGGTCTTCTTTGGTCGTCTGTCACACATTTAGTGGAACGTTTGATGACCGTCAAGTGTGCCTTCTGATTTGTTTACATATAAAATGTATGTGTGTTTATGCAGAATGTGAGTCAAAAATGCTGCCAATAAACAATGCAAGTTTGATATTATTTTTAAATGTACTCGTGTTTGAAACCGGCGTGGGATACAAACTACTCGTAGACAAAAGCTGTTTTCTCACATGTATCTATGTATTTGTCGAGCGCTTGTTTTGGTGCATTCTCTGCTGTGAGGAGTTGTTTGATTTGGCACAGTGGAGACAACAATTCAACGACTGGATTCTTGGAAGCCAGTTCAGTGCAGAGACATAGAAAGTTTAAGGGAAAAGTTGGGAGCGTTTTGCGTAAATTTACTAAAGTTATGTACATCAATACCTCGCTTTGCGTCGTTTCGTTTTGCGTTTTTTCGAAGTTGCGTCGATGCTGAATTTGTACTAATGTTCACTGTGCGTTGTTAGATTTTCGAAGTTGCGTTGTTTAGGGTTCGAGTCTTTAATTTTTTTTTTTAATTTTCTTTTTTTTCTGAAAGATGGCACGACTTTTGTTTCTAATTGCGCCATGCCATCAAAACTCGGGGATTCCCTATCTAACTTTTGTGAAAGAAAGCCGACTTACGACAACAGTCACTATGGACTCATCATACAATGATTAATTTTTATTTTGTTTTTATAAATTATTTAATTGAATATTTTATTTTTTTTAATTGCATTTTTTTTGTTTGTTTGTTTTTTGTATGTACGTAATAAAATGCTATATTATTTTTGTTTTTTAAATGTTTACTTTGTTCAATTTTCTTTTTAAAAGTAGTATTTTCGTAACCCTGGAACCCATCTTCGATCTTTACATGGTTTGCTGTAGAAAATCATAATTCACTTGCGTCGTGTTTTTTGGAACGTAACCACGACGCAAAGTGAGGTATTGGTGTACAAATATGTTTTAATGAAAACCAGCTCAAAGATGAGTTAACAACAATTAGTGCTGAATGTTGATAAATGGACAGAAAATTTGGTGCATCTTCTTATGGAAAGTTGATTGGCTAAGTTTATTCAAAATACGGCTGTCATGGGTTAGTTTTACACGACTACTCATTGGAGTCTTTCCAGAAGTTCATTGAAGGCATAAAGGCTCATTAATGGTACTTCTCGTCCCATAATGTCTACAGAAGCAGACAACTGATACAAAGGAAGCAGGGACAGAACATTTCCAGTACCACTGTCCCACTCTACAGTCACGTCGCTGCTGCTTTTTGGGTTCCTGTATAGTTTGTGCAAAATAGCTGAAGCTGAATTATGGAATTTGCCAAACTTCATTAAAAAATTCGAATTAATTTATTGAATCAAACTTGATTAGAGAAACCACCTTTCAAAGAAAATCTCTTTCGGACCTCCGCAACCTAACCTATACCTAACTAACAACCTAAATAATCTAACTTAACCTTACCTAACTTTTTCTGATCTTTTATTTTATGTAAGAAAACAATCTGAAATTTTGTGTAATTAATTAATTCAAGCAGCTGCCGTGGCTCAGTTGGTTAGTGCGTTGGACCGCGAGTCGAAGGCAGCAACCCCAGGTTCAATACTGCCTGTAACAACACCTAAAAAAAATAACGGGAAAACTCGTTTTCTCTTTCGGTGGCTGTCCTCACAGCTGGAAATGGCAAACCTCTGAGAGTAAAAATTGCTTATGAAAAAGCTCCCAACCTGCCGTTCGGAACCGGCATAAAACTGTAGTTATTAAGTAATTCAACTTTGTAATTGCGTTTAAGAAATAATATATTTTTCAAAACACAATAAATGTCTAGAGACAGAGGAAAAAAACCTAACCTAATTAACCTAGTTACTCTAACTTAACCTAACCTTTTCTAATCTTTTACTTTGTAAAACAAACAAAAATTTTGTGTGGCTAAGTATTTTGTAAACTTTGCAAATTCGTTAAAGAAAGAATTTATTTTTCACAATAAATGTCTAGAAGCAAAGTAAAAACCTAACCTAAACTAATCTAACTAAACCTGACCTATTTAAATAATTTTGTACTTCCTGTTAGTAATTCAACTTGGTAAGTTCGTTGAAGAAATAATAAATTTTTCAAAACGCAATTTTTTCTTTATGTAAGAAAACAATCTGAAATTTTGTGAAGTTAAACAATTCAACTTTGTAAAATTCGTTGAAGAAATAATATATTTTTTAAAACTCAATAAATGCCTGAAGCTAAAGGAAAAACCTTACCTAACCTAAACTACTCTAACATAACCCAACCTAACCTATCTTTCAATAATTAATTTATATACATACATCGGTTCTTGTTGTATTTAATACCAAATTGATCGCACAAATACTATTAAAAAGTAATGTAAAACAACTTTAACTTATAGAAGCGTACAAAAAAATTATTTCGACAATGTTTATACACGGCAGGCAGGAAGCATCGATAGGTTGCACAAAAATGTCGACGAAAACTGTAATCGGGGTTGTATTTGTTGATGATTATAGGTGCAAAATCCGTTCGAATTGAAATCCGACTTGCTTCTTCTCAAAAGTTATACATATTTTTATATTTCGAATCGGGACAATTTGTAACACAGGACAACAAAAAACACTTTTTTTCTGTTGCATGGAGTTTTTCTACTGTTTCTTACTAATTTGGGTGCGCTGATTTCGAATCTACCCTCAGATTTTTTCTTTTTTTATATAGGTACCGTGTCATTTTTTCAGTTTTTCCTCTACTTTTTCCATATTTTTGATCGCAATTTCTAAACCAAAAAATTGATTGACATGATTTTCACATTATCGCATTAACAACCCCACACGGCTTCTTTCCGATGCAACTTATTTTTATAAGTTTTAGAATGCCGCGGTAATTGGACCTCAAAGTCGGAAAATATGGAATTTTAAGGGGTTTTCTTTGATGGTCAACAACATACACATTTTTTGTAAATCAGTTAACTATTTGGTGTATAATGAAAGCCGACATATCAAGCAATACAACACAGCCAAATTATTTGGCGGAATATACATTCGCATCTAAATAATAGCAAAAATGTACCATAGCCATTTTCATCACTTTTCATACTTTTTCCTTAAAATATTCTTAAAATTCCTCAAAATATGCTCTTTTTACGTTCCATTTATGGGTTGAAATACAAGCAAAAAACAAAAAGAATAAAAGAAAAATAAATAAAAGTTTTGAATATTTTGAGGACCCAAATTTTGTATGCTTCAATGTTTTTATAAGATTTTCACCACCGTTTAACTCTCAAATGCATGAAATATTTATTTGCGTGCTTAATTAACATTTTTATTATTTATTATTTAATATTATTATTTTCTTTTTAAGACAAAATACCAAAAACCCACATTAAAAAAATATAACAAAATAGTAAAAAAGATTGGCCTTAGATGTCGTTTCATAAAATTATATCGAAATGAAATTCAATGTTAAGTGTGTAAGGGGAACCTATGCAGTTGAGGGTTAAGCGGCAATTAAGCGACAATTAATGGGCATTTTCAACTTTCCAGGTACACGGTACCCAGTTCATAATTGAGCCGGCAGAGCGCGCTATCATTAGCCATCGGTCTGGTTACCGAGGAGACAGCTGTGAGCAGTGGCGTAGCCAAGGGCGGGCGGTAATGGGAATTACTCTACATTTTCATCAATTGAAATGTTTCGGTTAAAGTTTTAAAAATTTTAAAACTAAAGTTCATATTGGCTCTTGGTTCTATGCCCATTTTTGTACCAACGAAACAAACATGTGAGTACTTTTATTTCAGATGCAATAACTTTGCGAACGAAATTTCATAAAATATTGGCTAAAAATGGGGAAATTTCCTCTATTAGAAATTATTCTATTTAAAAAGCGCAGTTTACTTTAAAAAGCGTTTAATACTAAATTGGGGAAAAACAGTTTTGTTTTTAACCCTCCCATGACCAAGTTCTGGCTACGCCTCTGGCTGTCAACATCACTATTTACGAGTATATCAGTTTTATAGTGAAAAATTAATGCTGTGCTGCATTGCAATTAGTGCAGCTGTTTTGATTGGCTAATTAATGTGCGCACACACATACACACATAAAGCATACACACACAGATACACGAAAGACACATTGTTTCGCACATATTTAGATTAACACAGGACGGCACATATGCGCAGCACTCGATCTCACAAGTCGTTTGTTTTGATTTTAATGCATTTTAATTGTAATTATAATTTTTTTAATCAAATGCAGTTTCATTTATTTAGATCGGCGACTATTTATACATGTAGAATTTTTCTTGAATGCATCTTTTTTCACACGTCTTTAGTGTTGTTCCTAATAATTTTCTCATGATTTGTAATGCTAATGTCGCCAACTAATATTTTACTCAATATTACTTTTGATTTCATTAAATTACGCCGCATCGAGAGGATCGATTTATGCTATATGTGAATATATATTTTTTTATATTTATCGAACTGCACATTAAGGAGTTATTTATGGGACGATCGCACGGAAGCCGTGTTTCGAGAATGCACGTTGTGTGTGTTGGCGCGGTTAATGCAAAACTGTTTTTTAGGTTCTTGGCGCACAAATGTGCCAGGCAGCCGCGCCAGTCGCTCGCTTCGATTGCTGCTGAATGACAACGTTTTAGTTTTGTATTGTTTTGTATGGTTTTGTTGTTGTCCGTTTGTGGTGTTTTTTCGGTTTGTTTGTGGGTGCAGTGGTGGGTGAAAATTGGCGACGGACGGCCGCGAAGTCTGAGCGCGCTTTTGTCCAGACACACAACAACAAATGCAACAATACAAAAACTCACAAACACACACAGTCATATTTACGTATGTGCTTGTGTGTTGGTAAATTGCGAAGCGCCGCTGTGAATTGAGCCGCACTGAGCTTCGAATTTAGCGGCAGCTTAAATTTGATTACAATGCGATCGTGTAAATAAAATCTGTGCATCTTTGTTGTGCTGCGCTCGTTGACTGGCTGACTGACTGACTGAACGAACGATCAACACTCATTCACTATGCCGCTCATGATGACAATAATAATCACAATAATGATGTTGATTTTGTTATTGCTATTGTTGTTGTTGTTGTTAATGTGACCACTGCCGCTCTGTCGCCGACAAAAGAAACCAGAACGAAGGGTACTTAAGCTTAATTCACTTTGCTTTCAAGCTGCCAAACGCAACGTAGATACAAATGCTGAAATGAATCAAATGAAATAAAATAAAATTAATAAAATAAAATAAAAAAAATAAAAAATAAAGTGAGCAAATATGCGGAATTGTGTTAAATGTGCGCTCGTCTTATGTGTTGCTCTCGGTGCGATTCCATATGTAACATAGGAAGAACAGTTGCTGGGTGCTGAGAATTTTTCAGCATCCATAGTTGGTTTGCATCTTAAACAATTAGTTTGAAGATTTCTTTTATAATTAAAAATTTCATTCAGTCATTTGTTTTAAATACAAAGTAATTTTAAATGATAGTTTCTGAATGATTGGCCAATCCTTATCCAATCCCATAATCCAATTTTTAACACTAGAAAGACAGCAAGTTTCCCATACCTATCATCGTATCATATCCGCTGATATCTCGAAACGTATACACCAGATTTGGCTAATTTTTCACAAAATCAATAAAAACAAAATGTAAAAATGTTCACGATAGAAAATAAAAGTCACCGAAGCAAACGTTGTCAGAAATACTAAAAAAATACAAATATTATAAAAACGAAAGTAACGTCAAAAACGTAAAAGTAAACGGAAAAAACGTCAAAGTAATCGCAGTGGTCTTTGTAGTGTAAAATGCCCATATGGAGCTACAAAAAATTAAAAAATTAAAAATTTAATACTTTTAGTTATACATTTTAAAAATAAAATTATAAATTTAAAACTATATTAAAGATAAAAAAATTAAAAGTTAATTTCTAATCAGTATTTTATTGATATTGTTATTTAATTTTTAATTAATATTTTTTAATTTTTTAATTTGACCTTCGTGTGAATAGTGCGTACTTGAAACAAATTATAAATTAAATACTAATATACCTTAAAAAATAAAAAAAAATTAATGTTAATTTTCAATCAATATTTTATGTATATTTTTATTTAATTAAAAAAAAACTAAACAAATTATTGTTTATTTTTAATCAATATTTCATTTATATTTTTTTGATTTTTATAGTTTTTAACCAATATTTTTTTTTTTTTATATTATGTACATTTTTATTTCATTAAAAAAAAATGTTTTAAATATAATGTTAATTTTTAATAATGTTATGTTATAATATTTTTAACTTGTTTTTATTTAGTTTGACTTTCGTGCGAATAGTGCATCCGAATATTTAGTGCATCTATCTCTCCACACGTTTAAATTACTATGCACAACTTAATAGAATATAAAGTGTGTTTTCTTCCTCTTTCTCCTCCATACAAAGCCAACTGTATTGCATGGGTGCCAACTACACAGTGAACTTGTCAGAACACCAATAATAGCTCCCATCTGATATCTTTTTAGTGAGAGAAGTTCTCTGGAACGACACAAAATGTAATGTTAGTCAAATTTTCGTTTGTCTAAAATATTTTTGGGCGCCTTCAAAGCTCCAGTCTGGGATTGATTTCTGCTTCATGTTGCATCCGATGATGTCATCCAGTGTGAAGAATTTAATAATATTATATTATATATTAATTTAATTTTATTTGAATTTAATACTTTTAGGTATACTTTTGAAGTTACCAAGGAATTCGTCTAACTTGGCTACCGCCATCAATGATGTCAGCCTGGAATTAAAGGGAAGGATTACACTTGCCAATAGGTGCTTCTACGGTCTCAGTAGCCAACTGAGCAGCAGAGACCTCTCTCGACCGACAAAACTTGCACTCTATAGGACGAAGAGGGAGATCGTGTCGTGGAAGGACTATGTTGAGGAGGCCTTCTCATATCTTGGTGTGACCAACTGGAGAAGGCGAATCAGAGGCGCCTGGAGGGATACTTTGCGGCTTTGCAGTTAGGTAAGTAAGTCAGTCATATCACTGGAATAATTGTTAGCTACAACTTTTAAACGTTGGTATAAATATTTAGACGGCAAGTACCAAGACTCACCGATGATGTTCAACCATCAACTGCAATGGTTTAAGCTAGAGCTGCACAACTATCGATAGTATCGATGGCACTGTAACAACAACTTTCTGATAACTTCGGAACTATAAGTCTCACATGAATGACATTCTCTGCTTAGACGCAACCTTCGACTGCAAAAATATGGTAGGCATTTAACAAATGGGCGTGAAATCGTCCATATAAGTACAATTTTTATTACTACAAGTCTCATAGTATTGAAACAGTACAACTACAATTACAGTAAAATATAACTTAAATTTTTGTTGCTACAAGTCTCATAGTATTGATACAATTATACAATTATAAGCATTGGAAGAGGGGCGTGGTGAAAGCTTTCAATATAAATATTTTTCACTACAATTTCCGGTTGTAAATTAAAATATGAAACAATTTTATTTATCCGAAAGTATCGATAATTTTCACTCAAATGATCAAAAATATCGAATGGGCCAACTATCGATAGTATCCCAGCTCTAGTTCAAGTTCATCCATAGAAAATTTCGGTGATAGTTTTCACTCTGAACTGGCCTGAAAAAATACCTAACGTCAGTAAAGACTTAGAAGTGACATAACCCCGGCTAATCTACTCTACTCCCCGAAATAATATCTTATGAATCTTATGTTGTACCCCCAATTTGTTATACCGAAAAAATCGGTTAATCGATCGCAATTTTTATTTGTTGTAAACCATAATTTAAAAAAAAAAGTTTTAAATATTCAGTTTTTAAATAAATATCTTGTTTTATTCCAGCATTTTTAAAATACTGTTACGAAATTGACTTTTTTACGTTCGTATACTGGATTGTGTTTGAAAATAAAACCACTTCAATTACTCAGCGCAAAACGCAGTCAAAAACCAAGAATCGCTTTATTTACAAATTTACACTTGTTCTATTTTGTAATGATTATGGGTTGTTCTACTTTACACTACTACTATTGCTTGTTTCCCCTTTGCTTGCTCAACACAGACTCGACTCCCTGCGCTGCACACTGCTGCTTTGATACTGGTTTTCTTATCGCGCCGAAGTTTCTTGCACATTCTAGTTGTACTCTCTATCTCGATTGTTCTAGCACAGCTCATCAACATTCAAAATTAAATAATTTATTATTATATTCTAAAAAAGACGTTTATTTACATTGGTGGCATCTTAATTCTGCTTCTCATCCTTTCACTATATATCTGCTCGGCTGTTAAATAGCTGTTCACTCGCTACACAATAAAATTTAAAAAATATTCCAGAATGTTTCGGTTTCGGCTATTCGGCCATTTTTTGGGCGAAACTGAAACCGAAACCACTTATTTGGGCCGAGACTGAAACCGAATATTCGATCGGACACTACTAGTAATAATAATTGATTGGCACGACAGTCCGATACCGCGACTAAGTCCTAGCTTCCCGCAACCACCCGTGTTGTGCGTGTGAATTTGTACGCGGGTGAAAGAGACCTACAGTTTTATGCCGATTCCGAACGTCGAGTTAAGAGCTTTTTCATAGGCAATTTTACTCTCAGAGGTTTGCCATTTCCTGCTGAGAGGACAGCCGATGTAAGAAAAATTTTTGTTTTTTCTTTTTTTTCGGTGTTAGCGCAACGGAGTATTGAACCTTCGGTTCGAGCGTCGCATTTGACTCGCGGCCCAACGGTCTAGCCAGCTGAGCTACGGCAGCCAAAACCCTAATAATCGAAATAAATGCTTCTAGAATCCAAACCCTGGGATCCATACCAATCAATAACCCCTTAAAATATAGCTGGAGTCTCCAGCTTCCAGAAATGATTGTATGTCCAGGATGTACTGAGGATGAGGTACTAAATTCGATGCGCAAACTTCACTTTGAAGATCTGGCAAATCCAAAATGTTTGTCTTATTGGATGTGGTCTATCTATTCCGAAAAATCTCTAAATTCATCTCACTTTTAATTCAAACACTTTCTTACTAAAAAGTATATTTGCTACTCCATGCAACGACGGGAACATGAAATGAGATCAGTTCAGTGCGCTAATGACTTTACATGCGGTTAACGAACTCGAATTGTTCACAGCACTTGCATGTGTGAATGTGTGTGTGTGTGTGCCTGTGTAGTAAAAAGCATTGCACGTTGCGCGGCTGTAATTTGAACACACCGCATGTGCGCCAACGCCTATCGCCAGTTGGCACCCACCCACCAACGCCTATCGGCCCAACACTGCGCACACTGGGCCAACGAACAGCAAACAGCTCACTGGGCGTCTAGGCGAATGATTGCTGGCAAATTGAATTAATTCAATGAATTTGCATTGTAAGTCGCAATGATGTGATAAAGCTTTGCATTAAAATATTCAAATGAAGGCAGAATGAATAGTGGACTCAAACAACGAAGAATGCGCATGTAGCTTAGCACGAAAAGCGCCGCAATTGTTGCGTTGTCTGCGGAAATTAGACGCGCGCACTGCAAGCAAGCGACGAAAGGGAGGCAACTAAGTGCGCGTCTCGTACAAAATGCGCGTACTTCAATTAATAAAATGACAAATTGCATAGAGCGAATGGTGATATGTATGCGATCTGCAGGCAAAAGCTCCCGATTTGTTGAGCTCAATGAGTACAGAATGGAACCGAAGACTTGAGCTGAGGCTGTGCTTAACTCACTGAAGAGTCCTTACGTGTTAGAGCGGCTTGAGTGGTGCTCAAATTATTTGGTTTAAGTGTGCTTGGCAAATTGTAAAGAAAAAAGTAATAATAATCAAATTGAAACTATAAGCAGAGCACTTTCAATTGAAATAAGTTTACAAAATAACGAAGAAATTACAAACAATAACCTGGCAAAAATTCATAGAGACTATCAAAATATTAGAAATAAACTAAATATTAGAAATAAAAAAAATAAACTAAATTTAAAAAATAGAAAAACAAGTTCTTAAGTCATAGAAAGCCATCAAAATAATTTTTGTTTTAATTTTTAAGTGTAAAAATCAATACAACATGTTTTGAATATAATTGGGTAATTAATGTAATCCGGCAGCAATGTCAGAGCCGTTCGGAAGAGACGATGAAAGAAGTAGCATCTCTCTGCCGATTTCGCTTCTTCTCGTTATTTCTGATTATGATTTAATTAAATTTATTGCAGAGTTTTAATTTTATTTGTTCTTGTTAGGCTTCATATTTGTTTACCCTTTCGCTACAGATTTTTACTGGGGAAAATTAAAATTTTAAATTTTACGTTTTAGGCTTCTATGCGGTTATATTAGCAACATTCCATAAGAAATTTTTTTTAATTTTTATACTCGGACCCTGTATTTTAGAGTATTTTTCTATGAGAGCAACCACATCATTGCGGCTGTAATAATTACTTAAACATAACATTTTGTACGTATAACGAAAATTTAAATATTTATTTATTTACTTCAGCCAAAATTAAAAAAAGAAGTATGAGCCGGATTTCAATGGAGATGTGGAAAAGATGTATAGGCAAATTCTTGTCCACCAAGACGATCAAGAGTTTCAGCGAATCCTCTTTCGTGAGTCTCGAAATTCCCCCATTCGAGACTTTAGGCTCAAGACAGTGACGTTTGGTGTAAACTGTGCTCCTTTCTTAGCCATTCGAACACTTCGACAACTGGCTGAAGATTCAAAGGACAAATTCCCGTTAGCGGAAACAGTCCTTCTCAAGGAGACTTACGTTGATGACATTTTGTCCGGTGCGCATTCCATTTCTGAAGCAGTCGACTCACTGACACAAGTGATCGGTGCCCTCAAATCCGCAGGATTTCCTCTTAGGAAGATTACATCTAATCATCCGAGGATCCTGGAGAATATTCCCACCTCGGCACTTCTCGACTCAGACTTCCTTAAGTTCGAAAGTGCCAGCTCTACAAAAACACTTGGCATGAGATGGAACGCTTTGTCGGATACTTTCTCGTATTCGATCGTTCCCATCTCAGAAACGAGTTCTGCCACGAAGCGACAGATTCTCTCTGCGGTCGCAAAACTTTTTGACCCGGCAGGATGGCTCTCGCCCATTATAACTCAAGCCAAGTTACTCCTGCAAGAGCTTTGGTTGGAGGGCACGGAATGGGATGAATGCGTAAAGCCCGGTTCCCTCATAAAATGGAATCAGTTCGTCAAGAATCTGTCGTCCATCAGCGAGATCAAGATCCCCCGATGGGTACAATTCTCACCTCTGAAGCGAATCCAACTTCACGGATTGTGCGATGCTTCAGAAAAGGCATATTGCGCAACCCTTTATTTGCGCGCCACTGACAGCGATGGCAATATCTCGTGTCACCTGCTCGTGGCAAAGGGTAAAGTTGCACCTCTGCAGACGGTTAGCTTTCCGCGACTAGAATTGTGCGGCGCCGTTTTACTTTCCCAGTTATCCAAATGCCTTACTGAAAATCTCGATGTGAACCCCGAAGACACCTTCTTCTGGTCGGATTCACAAATAGTTCTCGCCTGGCTAGAAAAACCTCCAAGCACTTGGAAGACGTATGTAGCCAACCGCACAGCCTAGATTCTGAAAAACGTCGGCAACGCCACTTGGTGTCATGTCATCAGCCATGACAATCCCGCCGACTTGGGCACTCGCGGGTGCAAGCCCCATGAACTTGCAAGAAACCCACTGTGGTGGAACGGCCCGAAATGGCTTCAGTCACCTGAAGAAGCCTGGCCCAAATCAACTTCCTCCAATGTTGCTCCACCTGAGCAACGAAAGGTCGAAGTGCATCTCGCGCTGGAGGAACCATCCGACATCCTCGATCGGTTCTCCTCCTATTCTCGCGCGCTACGTGTCCTTGCGTACGCATTCCGTTTTGTCCACAACGGACTCGCTAAGAGGAGCAACTCTCCCCTCAATCTAAATCCATTCGTTTCCCAGAATGAGATTCAGTTTGTCAAGACGAGACTCCTCTCGTTAGCCCAGACACGTTTCCACCTTCCAGAACTTACCGCGTTGTCCAACAAGACCCCTCTTCCCCGAAAAAGCACGATTTTGACCCTCACTCCGTTCCTCGATAAGGACGGCTTGATGAGAGTTGATGGTAGATTGGCCCAGGCGGCGCTTAGTTACAATGAGCGCCATCCGATAATCCTACCAGAGGCATCTCGGTTCTGCACGTTGTATCTTGAGTTCCTCCACACTCTTCTCTTACACGCAGAACTTCAGCTCATGTTCAGAATGGCTCGTCAAGAGTTTTACATTCCCCGTCTAAAGCCTCAGATCAAGAAATGCATTCGCCTATGCAAGGTCTGCACGGTTCAGAGACAAAAGGTCCGATTACAAATAATGGCAGCTCTTCCGCAAGAGCGTTGTACCCTGTCAATCCCATTCTCGACGACAGGTGTTGATTTTGCGGGCCCATTTCAAATTAAAGCATCTCAGCTCCGAACGGCAACCTTCCTCAAAGGTTATGTCGCGGTGTTTGTCTGCTTCTCAACCAAGGCCATTCACTTGGAATTGTGTTCTGCCCTTACCAAGAAGGCATTCCGTGCTGCTTTTGCCAGATTCATTGGCAGACGAGGCCTCCCCCGAAAAATCATGTCGGACAATGGCACCACTTTCGTTGGCGCCCACAGAGCCATGAGCCGAGAGTTCCGACATCCTGAAGAAATATTCCACTCAAGGAGTCGATTGGGTTTTCATCCCCCCAGTGCACCTCACAAGGGCGGGTTGTGGGAATCTGCAGTCAAGAGTTTCAAAACTCATCTCAAGAAGACTGCCGGCTATCACAAATTCAACTTCGAAGAGTTCACAACTCTTCTTGTTAGAATTGAGGCCGTTCTGAACTCCCGGCCACTATCACCTCTATCACAAGATCCATATGATCTCTTAGCGCTTACTCCAGGTCACTTCCTGCGAGGCGCCCCCCTCCTGTCACCTCCCGAGCCCAATTTGGAAGATCTATCCATGATCAACCGATGGGAGTAGCTGAAAGCTCTTCATCATGAGTTCAGCCGGAGGTGGAAATCTGAATATCTCCACGAGCTCCAAAAAAGGCACAAGTGGCGCCATCCCCAAAAGGAGCTAGAATTGTACCAATTAGTCGTCATCAAGGACGAGCTGCTGCCCCCCACCGAGTGGAAGTTAGGACGTATCGTCACCCTGCATCGAGGACCCCACGGCCACATCCGGGTAGCTGACGTTCGCACGCAATCCGGAACTCTCACGCGCCCGATCGTGAAGTTGTGTGTTCTACCCACCGATTAGAACAACTTCCTTTATAATTATTTACGGGCATCACTGCCCCCTTTCAATATAAGACACTAAAGTCCGGTTCTCTCTTCGCAGCTCCACCATGGACGATATGCAGAAGTGTCAGCTGTGCCACCGCCCTCACCCTTTGAGATTCTGCCGCGGGTTCCTGGCTATGAACCCCGGCCAACGCGGTACATGCCCATGGCTATTGTCGCAACTGTTTGGCCCGGTCCCACACCACCGGGGCCTGTGATTCGTCAAACAGTTTTAAGAAGTGTCGATTAGCGCACCACACGATGCTGCATCCCATGGACATCCTGCAGCACACCGGCAAAGAAGCCCACCACTCCAAAGCAGCGCCAACACCGCTGCCGCCGTCGCAATCCTCAGACTCCAGCACCGTCCACACGCTGCCCAACTCACCCCCCCGCTCGTATTGAGCATCCCTCGCGCACCCGTCGGGGAGCGGCTCGCTCAACGGCATCAGCTCGGGCCGGTCAGGCACGCCCAGCCTCAACCCGTGACGCCAGCAGCATGCCGCGTCGCCATCGGGCTGGATCCAGCTCTGCTCGCCAGGGCATCACCACCAGCCAGCTTCGAGGACGCAAGGCCCAGGCGCTGTTGACCCAGGCCATCAAATCCTTGACGGAGTTGAGGGGGGTCTTTTAAATGCACGAGTGCATCCGGCCCCAGGATGTGCATCACCTGAAATATAAAACAAACCATAAATTATATTTTGTACACATCCTCCCCCAATTCGTATACCTACCTCGTTTACTTACGTCCTTACATTCCCATATACTTACCCTTATATACTTACCACTTGTTACTTACCTTTACTCCTTATCCGCTATCCTCTCTTTCCTTATGTACTTACCGACGGCATCCGTCGCTGTCCAAAACGGTGCTTGCGCGGCTGACGGCCACTTATCATCCGACCTCCGGCGACGACACCACGCGATCCGCGACAACATCCAAATCAACACGAACACCATAACCAACTCCACATAAATCATAAATCACATATCTTCGATCAAACCACAATATATCAGGTGTACAACTTTGCTTCCGCCGTTTTTTTTCCAAAATTAAAAGCTTTATTGCGAAAAAGTGCTTACAGATCTATTATTCAAAGTATTGTCCGTCGCTAGCGACAACTTTCTCCCATCTTTCCGGCAATTTTCGGATTCCGGCTCGAAAAAAGGAGTCCTCTTTTGACGCTATCCATGAAGCAATCCATTTTTCCAATTCTTCGAAGGATTGAAAATGTTGATCTGCCAGGCCGTGTGCCATCGAACGGAATAGGTGGAAGTCAGAAGGGGCGACATCTGGGGAATACGGCGGGTGGGGCAAGACTTTCCATTTCAGCGTTTCCAGGTACTTTTTGGCCACTTTTGCGACGTGAGGCCGAGCATTGTCCACCACCATGTTTGTCTTCGACATCGAAATCACCATTTTTAAAACGTTGAAACCACTCCCGACACGTTCTTTCACTCAGAGCAGCATCACCGTAAGTTTCTGAGAGCATTCGATGCGCTTCAGCTGCATTTTTTTTCGAATTGTAACAGAAAAGTAAAACTTCCCGCAAATGGCGAGAATTGGGCACATAAACGGACATTTTTGAGCGTGAATAATACGAAAACAAGAACAACTGTCACTGAAACGGCGATGACAATTCGTTAGGCACTGTCCACACTCACTTTAATGGCATTACCATCAGTGTGCTTACTTAATTTTTCATTTATGTGGTAGACTCAGTAAACAAATGTGGTAGATTTGAATGAAATGTGGTAGATTTTTTTTTATTGTACATTAATTGCATTTTATTGCATTTGTACATTGTATTTCATTCTATTTGTACATTAATTGTATTTTACGTTCTTCTATGCTATTTAACCTGTGTCGGGTTTCGTCCCATTGTTTTTTGTATTGTTGACTATTTTTGTTTTCTTTTTTGGGAGCTCGGACTTGCAAATTTCAGCAGCAGGTACAACTTCGCGTGGTAAAACTTCGTCCCGTCCAAGCGCATTGCCATCGCCATGCGATATTCTAAAATACTAAACGTTACTAAAAAAACAAAGGAAAAATTCACTTCAACTTCAACTTTTTTTAGATATTTTTTCCATTTTAATTGCACCTGCCGCCAAAACAATTGTCAAACTGTCAACTATTTGTAGTACACTGCTTTCGAAGTGATGAGAGTGCTACCACTTAAGTTTTTGTTTTGCACATTTTCCCTTATAATGTTTAATGCAGCTCTAACATAAATTTTACAACATAAAGCTCTAATTTACTTGGAGTAATAGGATGGTTAATAGAAAAATTTATGTTCCACAAAAATGTGGTAGATTTGAAGCCCTCCGTGGTAGATGTGGTAAAAACTTGGTTTTAAAAATAATTGTGGTAGATCTACCACATATGTGGTAGAAGTAAGCACACTGATTACCATCTATGTATTTCAACCAGCCTCAGCCGGTACAGCCACCTATCGGAAAACGGCGGAAGCAAAGTTGTACACCTGATACATTTACCACAACACTCTACAATAGGCATTTATTCAACATAAGCTACACATAAAGTTACATTGTACACACAGTTTACGAATATTTCACAAAACATAATCAGAAGTTTGTACTCACACTTACAATCTATCAATTACAAGTCACTAACATTTTATACCCACACACTGAATTATTACCAATAAACACGAATTATAACGTTTCTCGTACAACCTGGTATTATATTTCCCTGTGCGCGACCGCGAAGTCTTTGTGACGCGTACAAAGTATGTAAATTGAAAGAAAACGTCAAATTAAAATGTTATTTAATTTTTCTGCTTCTTCTTCCTTTACAATTTTTTTTTCAAACAGGAACAAACGCGCAGGGGATGACCCCTATTAATGCGAAGCATTGCGTTGGTTCAGGAAGGATATAAAGATTGGGAGATAGGCTTATGAGTGAAGTGCTTATGGGCTCTTGCCTTGAACCCATCGAGATCATAAGTGCTGGGGAAAATATCCGCAGGGAGACCATTACACAACCGCGCTGTACGAGCCAGAAACGAACTTTCCCTGTAGTGCGTTGGAACATCGTTTCAACGTGGAATGCATGGGCGCCAGTGTTCAAACGGGTTGTCCGGGGGAATACCCGGAGTGAATGCATCAAGCTGCTCATCTCCACTGAGCAGTTACCGAAAAAGTATCGGTAAAATAACACCACACATGCCACGTTTCGACGATGCTCCAGGGAGTCAATAGAGCTGGATGCCCTACTGTCCCCTATAAGTTTAATCGCATGGTTTTGCACCCGATCGAGGAGCTCCAAATGGGTTTTTGAAGCCCCCGCCCAGAGGTGCGAGTTAAACTCAATTTTAGGTCGGATATAGGTGGTGTAAATAATGCGGAGATCAGACGGAGTGAAATATTTTTGGCACCGCTTTAGGAAGCCGAGGCACTTGGGTGCTTCTTTCGACACGCCAAAAATATGATCGTTCCAACGAAGATCGTTCTTAATGGACATGCCCAGAACATCAAGAGCTGCCGATTCCGCAATACCCACACCACCCATAACCAGGGATGTGTTGGGATGTGGGGAGTCTCGCTTGTGGGATAACAGGCAACATTGGGTCTTGCGGGGATTAAAATCGACCCTGTTGGCTTGACCCCACTTGGAGATTGTTTGTAGGTCGCTATTAAGTGAGTCATTCATACGGCGCCGTTCTCTCTCAATCTCCACAGAGCTGGGACGCTTTGTGAAAGAGTATGAATTACAAATGGTGCTGTCATCCGCAAACGAGTAAATGGGATTCTTCGTCGACGCCAACAGGTCGTTGATGAAGATCAGGAAAAGGGTTGGAGAAAGGACTGAACCCTGCGGCACTCCCGCGCTAAGGGAATGCTTTTCCGAGGCTATGCCCTCTATTACAACACGAATAGAGCGATCATAGAGGAAGCTCGTTATCTACGGAGAGAAGATACTACCGACACCATAGTCAATCAATTTTGACACGAGTGCTTTATGCCACACCCGGTTAAAGGCCTTGGAAATATCCAATGCAACAACCTTGCTTTCACCGAGGTTTAGAATGCTATGGTTCCATTTCTCGGTGAGGACCGCCATAAGGTCTCCCGTCGATCGCTGTCTTCGGAAGCCGTATTGGCGGTCACTTAGTCTCAGTCTATTGTGCTCCAGATATTTCACAAGGTTGAAGTTTACAATGTTTCCCATTGCTTTGGAAAGCACCGAGCAAATTGCTATAGGTAGGTAGTTCGCAGGGTCAGTAGTCTTGCCTTTTTTAGGAACTGGTTGAACATTTGCTACCTTCCAGCATGTCGGAAATACGCCTGTGCTGTATGACGTGCTGAAAAGTTTGCGTAATGGACAAGCCAGCGAAGTAGCGCACTTTTTCAAAACAAGGGCGGGAATGCCGTCCGGCCCTGAAGCCTTATTTGCATCGAGATTTGCGTTGAACTACCCGTGTGCGAAAATGAATACTACTATGCGAAATACTATGTCAAGATATATCATTAAAAAAGTGTATACTTCTCTTCTTTAAACTTAAATATTCATTTTATTAATTTGGTATTTTTTTTAAAACTTCAAACTATAATAAGGGCCAACAAAAAATGTATTCTTCAAACCACAGAGGGTTCAGACGTCCACAAAGTAGCATGTTGCCATATGGCAACAAAATAGCGAAAGGGTTATCACTTATAGTGGACTCTAAACCATTTAAAATTATGTAATTGACATCTTATTTGATATTAAATTATTTCAATATTGAAACGATAAGGCACTCTGTGCTGAATGCTTTTCTATGCACGAATGGTTTTCCAAGCATACTTACGACAAATTTGGTATAATTCGCTTGGTATAGTCCGATATGGCAAGGATGGTTCGCGAAAGGTGATGAGCTTTGCTAGAACAATCGAGATAGAAAGTACAACTGGAATGTGCAAGAAAGTTCTGCGCGATAAGAAAACTATTATAAAAGCAACAGTGGCAGCGCAAGGGGTCGAGTATGTGTTAAGCAAGCAAAGTGGTAACAAGTGTAGATACAAGCGAAGTGTAAATCTGTAAATAAAGTGATAGTTTCTGACTGCGTTTTGCGCTGAATAATTGAAGTTGTTTTATTTTCAAACACAATCAAAACGACCCTTGGAAAACAAACTTGGATTTTCGTAACAATATTTTTAGATATTTTCAAAAGCAAGGACGAACGTCCTTTAGCCTTTAAAGCCTTTAAATATGAATGAATGGACTAAAATGGTTCAATAATGTCAAAGGAAGAGACAATAAAAGAAAGAGCGACTCTCCTGCCGATTTCTTTCATTAATATGGCCGAAGATAAATTGGACAGCAGATGGTTTTCGGTTACCGTGGCGAGTAATTTCTGATTTTTGTATAGTAGATATATTTATTGAAGTTTTCGTTCTTTTCTCCTCTTAGGTTTCATATTTCTTACGGCTGAAAAGGAAGTCGCCGCATTTCAGCTCACTTCTCTTAAAAGTTTTCAGCGACGAAGGCTTAGCACACTTCAATTGTAACGTGAGGCGAGAAAGGTGGACTCTTAATTATTTGAAATTATTTGACTTCCTAATCAATGTTATGGCGCAGTGCAAATACGTGGCTTGGCGCAGAGCCTAAGCCTGAACTTATCCCCCTTATAGGTGACTGAGAACACGGGCTGTCATTCCAAGCAGCTTGACTACAAGCTGGCTGTGCGCGCTGACTGGAGGCCAGTAGCCTAAAAGCAGACTATAACATGGCCAACAGCACCAAGACGCTGTTAGGCGATCCCACCTAAACTGTGTCTATGCAGCAGCATTTCTGGAAAATGCCTGCCACAGTTCACGGACAATATGCACGCATTCAGGCGTACCTAGAATGCCCCGGAAAGTCAGCAGCCATTGGTTTTGTGCAGTGTGAACGCACTTCTCTATATAAACCTTAATCCACTGCGTCAGATTTGGAGATTTCAAAAATCTTTCTCAGTGTTTTTAATTAGATTTGCTTTAAATAAATTTGCTACATTGCACAAGAATGGGTGCGAACAGTTTGAGAAACATTGGCATAGATAAATGAATAGCCGAGACCCAACCCCATTGTACTAAAATTCACACAAATTTTTATTTAGCCTAATTTAAGAATTACTAGTTTGGATTTAAGAACTTGCAGTGAGAGAATAAAAATTGACAACAATTTTAGAAACGACAAGAAATTCATTGCATGAACTTAGGGCGTATCCAAACAATACATCCTAAAAGTAGGCTATATATGCATGCAATGAATTGTGTTGTTCATGTATAACCGTTTTTTATGAGGCAACTGGTTTTGAAATTCGCTGCTACCTACGTATTTATGATCGCCTATTATTTTGTGCAATATTTTCAGGAAATTCTACAGGAAATCTTCAATTGAAAAAAACGCCGCCTTGGAGTATGCAAAACGCTCTAATCGCACATCACTACTCAGCAAACCCTAGCAATTAACAAGCCCACATTAATGAAAATTAAAAAACATCAAACAATTGCAACGAATTCACTTTCTTCTAAAAAACAGCGTTCAAATGATTTTATTGAACCAACATCTAGTTTGTGTTTTCTACAATTGTGTGCATGTGGCGAGATTTTTCTCATTTTTCTATGACAAAACACAAAAAATCAAGTTAACAGCTGTCCACAAGCGCGCATCTTTCTCTCCTTATCATCTATTCAGATCGCATCATTTTCTCCTTTTGTCGCTGCATCTTCTTCTTGGACAGCTTTTTCTTGGCGGGCTCATCTTCGGGCGCCTTCGTGACCACCTCTTCCTTCTCGGTGAGTATCACCTCGACGTGGCATGGTGACGACATGTAGGGATTGATGCGACCGTGAGCGCGGTACGTGCGACGACGCAGACATTGCGCACGATTCACCTGAATGTGATCGACAACCAAGCGATCGACATCCAAACCCTTGTAGTCGGCATTGGCTTCGGCGTTGCGCAGCAGCTGCAGCAGGAATTCGGCCGATTTCTTGGGCCAGCGACCCTGTGTGGTCTTCCACTGTTTGGCCTGAGCACAACGACCCACACCGCCATTGAAGCGACGGAATGGCACGCACTCCTTCTGCTCGATCACCGACTTCAGGAAACGTTGCGCACGACGCAGCGGCATACGCTTGATGGCCTGGGCGGTTTCATGGGTGTTCTATAAACGAAAAAAACAAGAGTATTTTAGTCAAAGATAAATAAAACTAATAAATATATAAACATCAATAAATAATGTACACTAGAAGAGGAAGCAGTCGTCGAAATAAAAAATACATACAACATACATTTGACTATTAGTAGTTTTCTGCAATTTCCCTCTAATAATGCAAACGCATAACGAATAGCTGCGAGTTTGTGCAGCAGAACAGGTAGTGGCAGAGACATGGGTTATTGTCTTGACCACTGTTTTTCTGCTACAATATTGCTGTGAGCATTCAAATCTAATTAAGAGGCATCATTGACCCATTAACCATGAATTTAATTTAGAATGCTACGATATGAACACTGCATGTACAAATTTAGTTAAACTGTGCAATAGGACAGGTAGTGACGAAACTGCAGTTGGTGGCATATTTATCACTGTTTTCCCATTGACTTTAATCTAAGCATTAATATTTTAACAATACGCATAGAGTTGGCGCAGCATTAAACGCATATTATGCTAAAACAATACAAGAAACCTCCCTGCTGCTATTTGTTATAAATTGATGTCCAAATATTGGTTTTCATGTGGCACAAGTTCTAGATGGAAATCTGCAGATGTTGACAATTCTCCAGCTGATGCTTGGCCTCAACGCTGCCGGCTGTAGCCAAGCAGCACTGTGGTTTTTATTCTAGCATCTTTGCAAAAGCGTCCAGTATGTGTGTTAGACCGACCCGAGGGACAGTCAACTATTTCAAGCGCTGATATAAAATGCAAATTAAGTTCTATATTCATGTGGCACAAGTTCTAGATGGAGAGTTGTAGGTGTTGACAATTCTCCAGCTGATGCTTGGCCTCAACGCTGCCGACCGTAGCCAAACAGCGTTGTTGTATTTAATCTAGCATCTTTGCAAAAGCGTCCAATAAGTGGGTTCAACTGCCCCGTAGGACAGCAAACTCTTATATGCGCTGATTTGAGATGCAAATTCACTTTTCATCCAAATGCGTAAACACTGCAGCCACCTAACCTCACATTCCACCTGCTGAGCATGGCTCAACTGCTTGTGCTTCCTCTTCGTTGTCGGTTTACTGCATCACTTCAACGCAATCGCATAGAAATTGCATCCTTATCGCTTTCCAACTCACCTTGAAATGCACACGCAGATTGGGTCCACGCGCCTTGCACGATTTTGTCGCATTCTCTGGTTCCCTAGAGTACCGTCCCATTGTTGTTTAATCTCTGCAAAGGCAATCAAATACATTTATCAGACGCCATTGCAACACTACAAATCACAAATTGTCTTCGTTTTTTGGCATTAAAACGTTAAGGCTAGCTAGGAAATGTTTCACGCTGCCCACACATTGTATTCTAATTACACTATTGCTGTGTGTATTTTTTCACATTTTCACTAGTTTAAGCCGATGTTAACAGTTTTAGTCTGCCATTTGACGAAAATCGTACCTGCTTCGTAGTGAATTAAACCGGAAAAGAACCAATGTGACAGCTGCCATTAGGTGGGTAAGGCAGTGCATTCGGTTGTCATTCTGTTGTGGCTTTTCTACACGTTCGCTTGAAACTAGTCGAAGCCCATTCACAATCATACAATGCTGCTAATTTGGCTACTAAGAAGATATAGAGAAATGTAAAGCAAATACAATTATTTTATGAACATAAGCATTATGGTTAATTTAGATGTATGGACGCCAAAGTTGTTATTTTCTTATGATTTAAAATTCATGTATAGAAGTTCTTCAAACAATTTTACTGAAAAACTAAAAGAGAAACTAAAATGTTGTTTTGATCAGAAGATAAAGTGCTTATTTGAATTTGAAAGTAAAATTATACCTATAAAAAGAGCATAAGAGCTAAAAGTACGGTCATTATGTATTTTTTAGGTACTGAATTCTACTACTTTAGCGATATGTAAAACAGTTGTTTTGCTTGTGATAAATTGGGACAGTTAAACTATTGTAAAGAAGTGACGATCTACTCCGAATCGTTAAATACTGTAATATTTATAACGAAATCTAATTTATAAAATAGCTTAAGTAAACAAATTAAGCTGAAGACCATATATGTCATAGATATAATTTTACTTTGTTTAAAAAAAAAGAATAAAATTGTTTTTTAAACAATTCTAAAAATAAATAAATACAAAATAAATCAGAATCGCTAAGATATTTCTTATAAATAGTTTTAAGGTCCCTGCTCTACGATTTGATAACACTATGGATGTCTAATTTGGTCTATGTGGGACCCCCCCTGGGGTTAGCCAACCTAATCTAACCTGAACTATTTAGACATTTGAATTTTGAATTTTTTGCATTTATGATTAATTCACATTCACATTCACAAACATTGAAAACAAACTAAATTAAACTCTAAACTTAATTTCCTTCAGTAGTGATATTTAACCCACTAGCACCTAGCCTGATATGGTCGCACTAAACATGCGTTAAAAAAATTTAAATTTTTCTATTTATCGTTCAAAAACTTTTTTCCTTATAAATTGGAAAAAAATTCCGCCACACTAGAGTTAAGTTGCACTGTTAGATTGGTAAGGATGGCAGCTTACGGAGTTCAAGAAGGAAGTTATAATTTAAAAAGCTTCAATTCCTGTTAAACCCAAAACCTGTAGATGTTATATAATGTTGCTGTTTTTGTATTATGTTGTTGTCTGCATAATTTTAAAATATATACCTAATTCTATATCAATTTTTTTAAACGCCTCCACTGTGAGCGTATCCATCGTCGAAATGGTAGCACTGGCCATCTGACACAATGCTCGCACACACACACACACACACTCGCAAGTTGGCAGTCAAAACAAGAACGGGCGGAGGGCAACAACAGAGCTGCAGCAGTAAAACCGAGTTCGGATAGCAGCGCCAGCAGCAGCAGCAGTTGCGATATTGTTGTTGGGGGTCGCTGTGCGTTACGGTGCGGCTCAAAGTCACATATCCATTGCGTGGTCTCTTCCGTTTCCTTTCGAGCGCCGAAGCAACGACAACAGGCCAATTTGGCCACAAGGATAACACAGGCGAAACAGTGTCACCAGCGAACGTTTGTGTGCATGAAGCAAAGCTCAACGCAGGCTCTCGCGGTGCTGTGTAATTTCCGTTGCTGCTGTTGAATGTGTAAGCGTCAGTGCAAGGGACGCTGTGGGGTTTGTTCTAGCACGGATACGTTTTGTAAACAGGTAATTAAAAAACGCTTTAATTTCCATCAAACTTCATGTTTACATTTGTGTTTTGTTCGTTGCATTGTTGCCACACAATTTGAAATGTGAATGAAAACCGTGTAAATATGGCGAAGCTTGAGCTCTTTTGTGCAGAGTTCAGTCCTTTTTTCAGCAATTTCATCATCGGCCATCCATCCCATTCCAATTGGAAACGCAATTGCAGCCACAGCCAGTAAGTTGCTCAACTCCAAGGCTCGGCTTTTTGCCCAACACCACCCTCTCGCTCGCTGTACTCGGTCTTGTTGTACATCTGCTTAACTTCGGTTTTAAATGCCATCAGCAGCACACACACACACACACACACACCTCAAAACTAATCCCCCAGCGGCAACTGTGCTTGAACTCGCAAGAGTACCTGGTCGAGCGAGAGCGCGCGAGAGACCGGATTTTAAGTCTGCCTTCACTTGACGTCTCACACAACAAAACACACACGCATGCACACACATGCACATGCACTACCCTCAAGCCAACCCACCCCACAGTGCGGGCACCCCACTTCACTGTTGCCGCCCGGCCGCCCCGCAGCGCTTGCAGTTTGAAAATTGGTTTTTCTCGTTGGGCTTCTTTGGCGTCTTGAAACGCGCCTTTCGTCGGTTTCATGTTCGTGCCAACACGGCGACTTGCCGCTCGCACTCAGCCCGCTGCTCCATCGGCTGCCTCGTCCTCGGCGAGCCTTGTTGACGCGGTCGCGCGCTTTTGCGCCACACAACGTTGGCCATAGCCGGCGATTATGACATCAACTTGTGTCTATGTGGCGTTCCTTCTGTACGCCCCCCATGCGCCGTGTTGCTTTGCTCCTACTTCCATTCACACAGCTGGCAATGCAGGCTCTGCACACTGATTGCCATTTGGCAGTTGTTGTTTATCGCCGATGCTTAGCGGCGCTCCGACAGTTAAGGCCGCCTTTCGCCGACGTATTCGCTGTTCTATAATTTTTGTACATTAGCGTGGAACAGAAAGGCAATTGGCTCATCCATTCATTATTTGTGAATTATTTTCTTCAAAGCTCAATTAAGATTGAGAATATTTAAATATTTGTCGACTAATTTTTTGACTTTCATTAATTTGCCTTTCCGTCCACTGTCTGTCTATGCTTTCTTTCGATTCCAATCCTTGCTTCCATATGTCTGTCCACATGTTAGTTCATCTATCTGTCCATGTGTTTGCCTGATTTTCATGTCGTCCATCTGTATGTCGTTTACGTCCCTACCACATACTTTGTATATATGTACATATATTTGTCCGTCTGTTCGCCCTATTGCATGCCCACTGGTCTGATTGTCTGTTAGCCTTTCCATTTGCTGCTTTCTGATTCCGTTTCCAATTCGTAGTTCGGTTTGTTGGTTTTGTGTCGCTCTGCTCCGTCGGCTTGGAACAGCTTCGCGTTTTTGTATTCACTTCGGCTTTCAATTCGTGCTTACTTATCCTTGCTGTGCTTTGTTTTTGTTGCTATTGTTGTTGTTGTTGACAATATTGTCGCAATTGCTGTCGCCGTCACCGTCAGGCTGGCGTTTGTGTTGCCCATCTCAAATGCCTCGTGCTTGTGCTGCCCCTTCGTATTAAATTGCTATCGATTAGTTTTGAAAAATATCGAGTGCAGCCAACAGGCGGCTAATTTCGTTGCTCCTGTGCTCCTTTGCTTTCAAGTATTGGCTGTGTGGGCAGTTTCTTTGTGGCTTTAATTTAATTAGAAATTAATCAAAATTAAAATTTTGGTGCCTAAACATGCGGAAGTGCTTAAGAACCGCTTTCAAATGGTAAGCTGGACTTTTGTTGCTGATTCTGCCTTTGGTTTAAGTTCTAATTGGGTGTTTTGGAATGACTGGGGGATCTAAGTGGATTTCTGATCAGAAGATTTGTATTTGTGGTGTTAGCAAAATTGAGTATACTGCGAGGCTACGAGAGACTTTTTGGTTTTATTGTTAATTGTAAAGCGTTGCTTTATAATTTTCTGTGAATGTTTTGTTATTGAAAATTATTATTGCGGTGCGTATGGTCCACCTGGTATACTTCAATACTTCGTTTATGTTGTGTTTTTCTTTTAGAATACAGACCGAAAAAATAATGATTATGAGTTAAGGCTAAGCCTTGGCTGGACTGTTGCCCCTTTTAAGAAAAAAACATATACAGTGAAATTTCTCATGACGGACAGTCCTTATCACCGGACAAATTTCGTAGACACAGCAATTTCATTAAGTTTTCCATAAAAATTCCTAACTCCAAATTGTCATTCCTATAACCGGATAACCGGATTTTAAATCATTTTGATTAACGAATCTCTCATAAACGGACAAAATTTAAAAAATGCCAAACCAGTTTCTAAAAAATCTATACTACCCTATAATACAAAACTCATTCTTATTTGAAAATGAACATTTGAAATTAAAACAATCAAGCATTAGAAAATTTTTTCAACCAAAGCAGTACTAAAATTCACTTGTACTTTGTATGTACTTTGCCTAGACACAGTGTTGCCGTTGTGCGACTAAAGTGTCAAATTGACCCTTTTTGGAGACCGATGCCACTTGACACCGACTGTTTAAAAATATGCTTATTTTGACACTTTTCTTCAAAATCATGCGTCTTTTCCCCTTTTAATTTAATCAAAAAGTTTATATGTAAATTTGGAAAATTGTTTCGTAAACTGAGTATGAAAACAGGGAATGAACATATTGAAAGTACTTTTACGGCAGATTTATTAAACCTAAAATACGGTAAAACATATTAAGAAGACTTAAGCTACTTTCTTTTATTGCCACAGATATAATAATAGTAGTAATCTACTAATATTCGTTTTTTGTGACTGAATTGTTATATTGATATATGTAAGGGAAAAGGTTCTGTTGTGGGCACCCTTTTGTTTTTGGCTCATAACTTTTCACCAAGTTCATATTAATCGGACATTTGGATATCTATGGAAAGCTAGAGACCTTAGCCAACAAGTAATGACAAAAATAAACCGATTCCGTCAAATAGAAAAGTTTTTCTTTTTAATTTTGTAAAGTAGTCATTTTTAACGAAAATTGTTTTTTGGTTCGGTTGTGGGCACCCTTGGAAAAACTGCTGGAAACGGGGAAATATGAAGTAAAACCAACACGAATATAGAAAAATATTAAATTTGAATTATTTGAAGCACAATGCACACATGTGAAGTAGCTGGCACGCATGCCGGCACACTTTAGATGGACGGGAATTTCAAAATGTAAGTGATCAAGTCGTTCTCCTGGGCTGTCAAGGAGACCTAAAGTAAAATGAAATTCAACCGAATTAATCAACACTCTTCAAGTGCTGTGAAATGAAGAAAGGGGAAAACACCAATTTAACGATGGCACGTACTTGTAACATCCACGAACAAAATCCAATAACTACCACCGTCGACGGCTTTGATGTCTCCAAAATTTTCTTCCACCTTCTTCATGTGGTAGTCGATTTTGTGGGTAGCTTATCTGCAGAACAATGCTTAATAGCATCCAGCAGCACATTAAAAAAGATATCGGACGATTTTTTTTATTTATCCTCGGATGATATGGCTAAAACAACAAAAAATGCGTAAAAACACCATTTCCGATGATATTACTTACCAAATCACAAACAAACGGGTGCCCACAACCGAACTAATTGCGGTGCCCACAACCGAATTTGGCA
The DNA here is from genome assembly GCA_963971225.1 of Melieria omissa. NCBI lineage: Eukaryota > Metazoa > Arthropoda > Insecta > Diptera > Ulidiidae > Melieria > Melieria omissa. The sequence continues at coordinate 54,155,343 of OZ020268.1, forward strand.
GCCATTTTGAGAAGTAGGCAAAAAGTGTTTTGGGGGTAAACATATTGGTTGTAATGAATATTGGATCACAAAGTATAATAAATTTACTAAATGAAAATGCATTTTACTCACCTTCTCGATGGATTCACTTCGATTTATGACACTATTAAAATTGTTTAAAAAAATTGTCTTATTTTTTAAGCAGAGAAAGATATATATGGTCCCAGCACAAAGCAGACGCTTCTGTTCGACTCGTTATTTGGCACAAAAAGATCGTGCTTTCATAATGAGCAAATGGCCTTAGTCAAAAAAACCCAGCCTGCTTTCTATCAAAAGATACGAAGGGGTGCCCACAACCGAACTATGCCCATAACTGAACCTATTACCCTACATAATTATCAGGTCAGTCCATAAGTTTGAGCGTTTTTTTTTCAATAGTTTCACAATAGGTGTTTTTTGCATAAAAAAAATGATACGTGGGAGATAACAGCATTTTTTTTATTTTCTCTGATGTATTGTACATTCAACAAGTGATTTTGATTGCGGATAGAAGCACGCTTTGTTAAAAAATAAAATGGAATCTTCGAACGACTATAAGAGGTATATTTGGTATTTTTTTTATAAAAGTGGAAAACATGCAACAACTGCTGCTGCAGGAATAAACGCAGCTCATTGGGAGAATGCCGTGAGTGTAAGGACTGCGCAAAAGTGGTTTTCCAAATCCCGAAGTGGTCACTGTGACGTTGAGGATGCCCACGCTCTGTTCGTCCTGAGGTCCTTAACACCGACGCCTTGCTGAAACTCGTGGAAGCAGAGCCAAGTTTGACAGTCGATATGATGGCTGGAAGGTTAAATTCATCACATGGAACAGTTTAAGCATTCCCTTAGCGCGGGAGTGCCGCAGGTTTCGGTCCTTTCTCCAACCCTTTTCCTTATCTTCATCAACGACCTATTGTCGTCGACGAAGAATCCCATCTACTCGTTTGCGGATGACAGCACTATTTGTCATACTCCTTCACAAAACGCCCCAGCTCTGTGGAGATTGAGAGAGAAAGGCGCCGTATGAATGACACACTTAATAGCGACCTACAAACAATCACCAAGTGGGGTCAAGCGAACAGGGTCGATTTTAATCCTCGCAAGACCCAATGTTGCCTTTTATCCCACAAGCGAGACTCCCCACATCCCTGGTTATGGGTGGTGTGGGTATTGCGGAATCGGCAGCTCTTGATGTTCTGGGCATGTCCATTAAGAACGATCTTCGTTGGAACGATCATATTTTTGGCGTGTCGAAAGAAGCAGCCAAGTGCCTCGGCTTCCTAAAGCGGTGCAAAAAATATTTCACTCCGTCTGATCTCCGCATTATTTACACCACCTATATCCGACCTAAAATTGAGTTTAACTCGCACCTCTGGGCGGGGGCTTCAAAAACTCATTTGGAGCTCCTCGATCGGGTGCAAAACCGTGCGATTAAACTTATAGGGGACAGTAGGGCATCCAGCTCTATTGACTCCTTGGAGCATCGTCGAAACGTGGCATGTGTGGTGTTATTCTACCGATACTTTTTCGGTAATTTCTCAGTAGAGATGAGCAGCTTGATGCCATCACTCCGGGTATTCCCACGGGCAACCCGTTTGAACACTGGCGCCCATGCATTCCACGTCGAAACGATGTTTCAGCGCACTACGCACTACAGAGAAAGTTCGTTCCTGGCCCGAACAGCGCGATTGTGGAATGGTCTCCCTGCAGATGTTTTCCCCAGCACCTATGATCTTGATGGATTCAAGGCAAGAGTCCATAAATTCTTCACCCAACTTCCTATCTCCCAACCTATATATCCTTCCTGAACCAGCGCAATGCCTCGCATTTATAGGGGTCATCCCCTGCGCGTTGGCTCGTCTATAAAAAAAAAAAAAAACATGCACCTGGTTCAATTGGGCAAGATTACAAAGCTTGGAAAATGGGTTTCGGATAAACTTCGCGTCGCAAAGAGTGTGAATACAGCAGAGAGTGAATGTGTCTCAGCTGCTGCACCGGCTTGAAAATGAGAGTTTTTTGAACCGTATTGTTACTGTGGATGAAAAATGGGTTCGTTACAATAATCCTGTTCGCAAACGCCAGTGGTTAGATAAGGTGAAACACCAGAACCAACCCCCAGAGATGGCCTTCACCCCAAGAATATTATTTGGTGGGATATGACCGGTATCGTTTATTTCGATCTGCTAGAACCAAACCAGACGATCACAGCTGATTATTATGGCCATTAAATGTCCAAACTGAATGAAGCACTTAAAAAAATCGACCGTATTTAGCCAATAGACGCAAAGTTTTGTTTCACTACGACAACGCAAGACCGCATACCGCAAGACGACCTTAGGCAAGCTGAATGAGCTCGAATGGGAGCTAATGCCACATTCACCATACTCTCCGGATATTACACCTTGCGATGATCACCTTTTCCGCTGACTTCAGTACCATATGATTAATAAGAACTGCACCTCAAAAGGAGCTATAAAAAGGGATATCGACGCGTATTTTGGCTCCAAGGACAAACAAATTTTTGAGCAGGGAATTAAAAATTAGCCTAAACGTTGGGAAGACATTGTAAATAGTGCAGGGAAATATATTATTGATTAATAAATACTGAAAACTTTTTTATATATTTTAAAACCACCTAAGAAAAACGTACGAACTTATGGACTGACTTGATACTTTTTTGTTTTCATAATAAACACAAAACATGCACATTGGGACTTTTTAATACATCCCTCATCAATTAATTTAAGGGGAAAACAGTTTTTTTTACAGAAAATTATCTCCTTCAGAAATTTATTAAAAAAATGAGTTTAGGTTAAATAATGGAAGTATATCTGTGGCCATATGGAAGAGTAGCTTAAGTCGAAAATTTAAGTTTAAAAGCATGTACACATAAATTGTTCTGAACAATGCGTGGTTCTTTCAAAAGACTTGAGCTAAGAAATAAACACACATAATATTGTTAAAGGATGGATAAGAGGATTTTTCAAATCGGATGACACACATTTAAGCGCCTAAGCTTCTATAAAGCTCCAAACTCAACAATAACTCAATTCTCTTATGTCAACTCAAGCAACTCTTCCATATGACCACAGATATACATGGTGCAAAAACGTTGGATCACTTGATGACACTTTTTTTTCGGTTAACACTTTTTTTGGGACTTTTTAAAAATTTTCAGCGCCAATACTGCCTAGACATGTAATAAATATTCATTTAATATGCAACTTTCATAAATTTGTACAAAATATTTAATAAATAAATCGTCCGGTAAGTTTGCTATCGTCAATTTCAAAAGTATGCGAGGCTCTCATGGCCGAGCAGATCTCTACACATATCAATGACGGCGTCCTTTTGTCACCTTTCCAATGTGGTTTTCGGGCAGGGCACAGCTGTTCCACAGCCATAGTCTCTCTCGTTTGGCAGTCCGTCTGATGTATAGCTACCTAGCTGGAAGATCTCAAAGGGTAAGGGTGGGTAAATGTCTGTCTGAATTCAATATATTATGATGACCTCCAGCTGTACTTATCAAGGCCGATCGGTCTCGTTGAAGACCTTTGTGCCAGGTTGAACGATGACCTGAACTCAATAGAAGCATGGGCCGGGGACAATAAGTTGAGGTTAAATCCAATGTTTTGCCAATTTCTAAAAATGCCTACTCATTTTTTGAATTATCACCAATTCAATTTGTAAGCAAGTCAACCAAAAATTTACGGTTTTATATAAACTGTACTCTTTCTTGTGAGGATCACATAAATTATGTGGTGAGCAAAGTTTATTTTACTCTACGTAATTTGAGAAGGACTGCAACATTCATGCCTGTTGAAACTAGACGGTACTTCATCTTGTATTGCCAGTCACAACGTACTCGGAGGTAGTCTATAGCTCGTTCGACTCTAGGTCCATGCACAAACTTCAAATCGCATTCAATAATTCAATTCGTTATGTATACGGTCTTGTTAAGCATGACCATATATCCATTCATAGTCATCAGCTACTTGGTTGTAGTTTACTGAATTACTTAGCTGCCAGGAACTGCTTATTTTTACACAGACTAATCCATACGAAAACTCCAACATATTTATTTGAAAAGCTGTGGTTCTGCAAATCTAGAAGGAGCATGAACCTTGTTGCGCCGACTTTTAAATCTGTCAATTCCGGCAGACTATTTTACGTAACCGCAATAAGAATGTGGGATTCATTGCCAATTTATATTAAAAGTGTATCTAATTTTTCCTAATAAGCTATTTTCTCTACATCAACTTATCTCTCTTTCTCTGGTTTTCCTCTTTCTTATAATTTTCTTCTTTTCTAAGTTAAATTTATACTCATTGTTATTTAATGTTATTTATCATTAATATTACTCAGTTTTAATGTACTTTTTGTTTGTTGTAGCATTTAAAAGAGCATTTAAGATCTTGTATGCTGAAATAAATCAATAAATGAAATGAAATTAAATAAATAAACGAGGAACACTTGGATACAATTTGAACTCATTTTTGGGCCCCCTCCCCCATAAGCGGATATCTGCCATAACCGGATTTAAACACTGCGATGGTGAGTGTCCGGTTATGAGAAATTTCACTGTATGTATAAAACCTGCAGCCAGCCCTGCGGTGATTTCAGACTGCACTTCCGGCAACTGTCCATTTTAAATAAGAAGAATGCTTTGGGGTATACGTTCGATCTTGTTGAACTTAATCTAAATTGACAGGACAGAATTGCGTCTTTACGACGCAGTCACCTTAAAATATTATTTCATGCTCTTAAAACACACTGATTTCAGACGTTAACAATTCCTTAATAGTTCTGGCATGACTCATTGTTATATGAAAATAAAATCAAATTCAGCCTTAGATAGAAATAGATTTGAAAGAAGAAATGTGCACTGACACCAGATTTGATCTATTGTGCCCCTACACTCACGTGGGAGAAGGTGTTTGACATTCTATTCTGCAAGCCAGTATTGGCCCAGGTGCTGCCTCCTACTGCGGCATACCGCATCTATCTCAGTCTTAGTAGTTGTACGAGTTACCCTATCCAGTATATTCTCCAGATTTAGCCCCTTGCGACTATTTTCTGTTCCAAAACCTGAAGAAAACACTCGGCGGTAAGAGATTTGGCTCGAATGAAGAGGTCATCACTGAAACATATGTGCCTATTTTGAGGACCTTGAGAAAACCTATCATTTGGAAGGGATCAAAGAATTGGAAAAACAATGAACTAAATGTATCGAGCTAAAAGGAGACTATGTTGAGAAATAAAAGGTTTTTTTGCCGAAAAAGAAATTATTTCATTTAACCCTAATGTGTGTGCTAAAAAAAACACCCTTACCCGTGTGGAGGGGTACCCGGGTACCCCAGTACAAATTTTATGAAAATGTCTCACTTTTTGTTCGCACTATAAGACATTTTACTGTTTTTGCTGAGCTTTAAAGCTCTCAATAGTATAAAAGTACATTTTAGGATTACCCTTGTTACAGAAAATGGCTTGCAAACTAGTTTTTTTAATTTCCAGTAATTAATTTTTCTGCAATTTCGGATCCCCCTTTCATAAAAAGGGAAATACCATTTATACGCTGCTATAAATTTCAATGGAAGGTCATTCCCCACGGAGATTTCTGACATTTGAACTTTGTAATAAATTAATTAGTCGTTAGTAATTAGTTGTAGTTGCATTGTGAAAGATCTGAACAAATTCGGAAATGAGTTCTTATTCAGCAAGAGCTCGTTCTGAAAGATTTATCCCAGCCGAAGTTCAAGAAATACTTCGCGAAGTAAAAGTGATGAAGAATTTTCCATTTCCGAAGGCGAAGATGAATATATTCCATTAGTTGACGACGCAGCAATAGAAGCCTCTGACGCTGAGCCTGCGAGTTGCATAGAAACTAACCATCTCCCATGGCATATGGTAGTGACGAAGAGAAGTATCCAAATATTGAACTTTGTGCTAGAGATGGCATACAGACTTGAGCCATTTCGGCGTGATGTGCCAGCATAGTGGCCCCGAATCGTCCTACAATATACCAGGTATATCAGTATGAAGTGAGCCTCAAGATACAAATGTCTCGATAGGGAATATTTGTTGTGAATGAGCCTTAATTTTTTTTGTTTTGTTGCTATGACATCTGTCAAGCATATTTAGTATACATCAAGTCATTGAAATATGATGTTTCATCATATTTTTTTCATCGCGTTAAAAATGTCGAACTTTGTACCAGATAGTGATAATTTGCGGAAAGCATTATTATTTTTTTTTCATTTAAAGAAAAGTGTTGCAGAGTCACATCGAATGCTTGTCGAGACATATGGGGATCATGCTCTATCAAGAGCAACATGCAAAAGATGGTTTCAACGGTTCAGAAAAAATGATTTTGATGTGAGAAATGAAGAAGGTGGAAGACCACCAAAAAAGTTTGAAGACGCCGAGTTGCAAACGATATTGGATAAAGATGACACTTTGAGTCAAAAGCAAATGGCAGAAATGTTAAATGTTGCACAAGCGACAATTTTTGTCCTTTCAAAAGCTATGGGAAAGATCCAAAAGTGTGGAAAATGGGTGCCACATGAATTGAATGAAAGGCAGATGGAAAAACGAAAAAACACTTGTGAAATTTTGCTTCAAAGACACGAAAGAAAATCAATTTTGCATCGAATTGTTGCTGCCAATGAAAAATTGATCTATTTTAAGAATCCTAAACGGAAAAAATCATGGGTTAATCCGGGACAACCTTCAACATCGACTGCAACATCGATTTGGCAAGAAAACTATGCTGTGTGTTTTGTGGGACCAGAGTGGCGTGGTGTATTACAAGTTGTTAAAACCTGGCGAAACCGTTAATACTGATCGGTACCGACAACAAATTATCAATTTGAACCATGCATTGATCGAAAAACGACCAGAATGGGCCAGAAGACACGGCAAAGTAATTTTGCTCCATGACAATGCACCTGCACACAAAGCAAGACCGGTTCAGGATACAATCAAAGCACATGGCTGGGAGCTGCTACCCCACCCGCCGTATTCACCAGACTTGGCACCTTCCGACTACCATTTGTTTTCATCGATGGGGCACGCATTGGCTGAGCAGTACTTTGATTCCTACGAGGAAGTCGAAAATTGGGTGTCTGATTGGTTTGCTTCAAAAGACAAATAATTCTATTGGCGCGGTGTCCACAAATTGCCTGAATGATGGAGAAAATGTGTGGCTAGCAATGGCCAATACTTTGAATAAAATGGTTTTAACTTTGCCATTACAAATTAGTGTTTTAGTTTCGCAAAAAAAGGCTCACTTCATACTGATATATTAAGTAAAGGCTGTCCACACCAAAATTTGGTCACTAAAAAACACCCCTGTGCCTCATGTTACGACTTATTTTTCATAAACATTTTCAAATCTAAACATGCGATGATTCAAATGTAAGTTCTCCATTAAAATTATTTTCATTAAGTTCTTTGATTCTTTTAAAATGGTAAGCCAATTGGAGAAGCGAAAATTGATTTTACACGAATTTATTTCGAACAGACAACATAGCGCACGAAAAATTGCAAAAAAACGTAATTTCGCACCATCTACGGTGATAAATGTTTTAAAAAACTTCAATAATCGTTTGTGCTTAGATCCTAAAAAAGGAAGTGGTAGAAACAATAACCAAAGCGATATTCGCAGCGCAAAAAAAGTGAAGCAAGAGTTTAAAAAGGATCCAAGGATATCCACTCGTGCAGTAGCAAAAAAAATTCGCATTTCGAAATCATTTGTACAAAAAGTAAAAGAAAAAGAAGGTTTGAAAACTTATAAAGCTCAAGTGGTGCCCGATCGTAACGCCAAACAAAATTTGACAGCAAAACAGCGATACAGAAAACTTTATGAAACACAATTGACCAAATTTAAATGTGTTGTAATGGCTGATGAAACTTACTGTTTTAAGAATTTTAAATATATCCCGGGACAAGAGTTTTACACTGCAGAATCACGACAAGATGCACCTGATGACGTAAAAATAAAAAAACGTTCCAAATTTCCACAAAAACTGATGGTTTGGCAAGCGATTTGCTCCTGTGGTAGGAAAACGGATCCTTTCGTTACATCGGGCACAATAAATGCAGAAATTCACAAAAAGGAGTGCTTGGAAAAGCGTATTCTGCCTTTTATAAAAAGCCATAATGTGGGTACTCTGTTTTGACCCGACCTCGCTAGTTGTCACTATGCTTGAGACGTCCTAAAGTGGTATAAGGACAATGGAGTGTTTTTCGTTGCTCGCGACTGCAATCCTCCCAATAGCCCGGAGCTGCGACCAATCGAGAATTATTGATCTATTGTTAAGAGAATCTTAAAAAGCACACGTGGCTCCATCAATACAGAAAAAGTGTTCCGTTCGAAATGGTTGTGGGCGTCAAAAAAAGTCACGCAGGACCTCGTACAAAAAATGATGGGAACAGTTCGGCAAAAAGTGCGCCTGGTAGCATACGAAAAATAGCATATTAAAACGTATGTAATATAACATTTCTTTAAAGTATCTAGTTACAAATACAACAAATTTTTTTAGAAAAATATCATTGTTTTTTATTTTATATACATTTTGATGTGACCAAATTTTGGTGTGGACAGCCTTTATATGGTATGCACAGCAAAAGCTATATAAAAAAGTATTTATCAAGTGAAACCAACCAAATAGGACGCTTTACCCATTTTTTACCCGTCGAAACCTGAAAAATATGAGTTAACAACAACTGCATGCAACATGCAACTCCATATAAAATGTATTGAGGTACCCGGGTGCCCCGTCGGCCTCGATAGCTCAGCGGGTAGCGCGCTGGCTTCTCATACCGAGCGCCCCAGGTTCGATTCCTGGCTTGGGCTGGAAAAAACACTCATTTACTTCTATCGCTATCCACATGAAGGAAATGAGAATTACAAGAATCGCACAAGTGCGCTCTTGGCAGGCAATGGCAAAACCTCCAAGTGTGAAAGAAAAAACCTGCCAATCGCCGTTCGGATTCGGCGTTAAACTGTAGGTCCCCGCCCTCCCTTTCCCCCATCCGTTTGAAATGTGTGTTGTATCACATATTGGAAAATAGTGTTGCATACACATTTCAAACGGGTGGAATTTGTGGTATCACAACGGGCCCATAGGCCTAAGTATGTCTCATACAGAGGCAGCCACTTAACCAACCAACCAACCAACCCGGGTGCCCCAGCACACGGGTAAGGGTGTAAAAAGTAAAATGTTGTGCCACACCCTCCAAAATAAAATAAATGGAATTAAACACTCGAAAATAAAGACAAAATATCATTTTAGGAGTTGTTATATTTTTAATTAGGTTAGTCGCAAGTACATAAAATTTCGATATAAAAGTGATTTGGGTACCCGGGCACCCCATCACACACATAAGGGTTAAAAAGTCACTGACTTATTGATAGATAAAAGGAGCGAGGTTCATATCCAAGACAGATCTCTGAATTACTTCCAGATCATAATGTAGGTAGTCAAAAAGAGGCCCAAACTAGGAGCCGGCTTTGACTTATCTTTTCTGCAATCAGTTTTTAAGTTGATTCTATTTTTCTATAACTATTTTTCTTAGGTAAAATATTAATTAGCCACAACTTTAGTACGAAAAAGCAGTAAAAAACACCAGATTTAACATTGCATAATTTTTTCGCTTTGAACGATTTTTTGCAATGTCATAACTTATTTATTTCTCTATAGTCATGAAAAGAAACTTCACACTGGCTCATCCAAAATCACCATTAAAATAACTATTAAAAAAAAAAACATGAAAATGTGTTGTCGAGACTTGAATAGTGTCCGACCGATTACTCGGCATCGGCTAGTATCGGCCAATAAAATTGGTATCGGCATCGGCTAAAAAAATAAGTATCGGTATCGGCCTTTTTTGGCCGATGCCACATCGGGCGTTTTTGGTCGATGATACATCGGCCTATTTTCTGTTTTCATTTTTTGTACCCCTTTTCAGTAATGTATTTTTAGATACTGTTTAACCCTTTCGGGACTACTGGGATAATACGTCCCAGCAAGTTTTTAATACCTCTCAACACAATTATTCAAATCTTATGACCCACGCAAAATATGTCCTAGATTTCGGTGTTCCCGCATAAAAGGATCGTTTCAGAATTTGTGAGCATCTAATATTATTTTCTAACCCCAACATTCATAGCATGAAAATATTTCTACTGAGAGTATTTTGGATTTTAAAATTAAACTTCGTCCCGAAAGGGTGAATATAAATGTATGTTTTTTTAAATCTAGGTATTCTTAAAAACACAGATTTTTCAAAACAATTATTCAAATCTTACGACCCACGCAAAATACATATGTCCTCGATTTCGGTGTTCCCGCATAAAAGGATGGTTTCAGAATTTGTGAGCATCTAATATTATTTTCTAACCTCAACATTCATAGCATGAAAATATTTCTACTGAAAGTATTTTGGATTTCAAAATTAAACTCTGACCTGACAGGGTTTATGTGGATATCAGAAGAAGGGGCATTTAATTTTTCAATCTTATCCTTCTTTTTTAATTGGAAGCATTTTTTAACAGGCCTTTTATTTTTTCTAAATTTGTTTTCTGACTTCTTCCCACTTCATCTGTTCAACGGGTCGCAATTTGAGAGTAAAAATTTTAATATAAAAGTCGTAATTTTAAGTTGAATAAAAAACTGAATTTGTATGCAATATTTACGTCACTATTTTTGTTTCTCTCTCAGTGGATAAATGTGATATATTATTTTTTTAATACATGTTATTGTATTAGAATTCTGAATTCTCTTTTTTTTGTTTTTTTTTAGACGAGCCAACGCGCAGGGGATGACCCATATAAATGCGAGGCATTGCGCTGGTTCAGGAAGGATATATAGGTTGGGAGAGAGGAAGTTGGGTGAAGAATTTATGGACTCTTGCCTTGAATCCATCAAGATCATAGGTGCTGGGGAAAACATCTGCAGGGAGACCATTCCACAATCGCGCTGTTCGGGCCAGGAACGAACTTTCTCTGTAGTGCGTAGTGCGCTGGAACATCGTTTCGACGTGGAATGCATGGGCGCCAGTGTTCAAACGGGTTGCCCGTGGGAATACCCGGAGTGATGGCATCAAGCTGCTCATCTCTACTGAGAAATTACCGAAAAAGTATCGGTAGAATAACACCACACATGCCACGTTTCGACGATGCTCCAAGGAGTCAATAGAGCTGTATGCCCTACTGTCCCCTATAAGTTTAATCGCACGGTTTTGCACCCGATCGAGGAGCTCCAAATGGGGTTTTGAAGCCCCCGCCCAGAGGGGCGAGTTAAACTCCATTTTAAGTCGGATATAGGTGGTATAAATAATGCGGAGATCGGACAGGGGGAACTATTTTTTGCACCGCTTTAACCCATTTTCGGCCGCTGGTCGATTTTTCGACCAGCCACTTTGAAGGAGAGTAGCTCTGCACTTAGACATTATATCTTTGAACTTTTGATGCATAAAATAGCTTTGGTCTTTTGGTAACCCCTCGAAATAATATTTTTTTTTTTAAAGATAATTTTAGAGATGTTGGTGAAGGCACGAAAAAAAGCATTTTTGTAGTCATATTTTGAATATTCTGAAAAATATATAACCTTTTTAAATTATTGATTTATTATTGATTATTTACGAAGCCTAAAGACCAAATTACCATAATCAATTGATATCCATAAGATTATAAAAATATTTTTACCTCTCAGCACCGCGTACTTTTCAGTGGTCGAAAAATCGACCATTGACCAGAAGTCGTCATGTATGTACATATGTAAGCCAACAATTGTTTGTTTTCATTCTTGATTATTATTTGACTAAAACTATGTACAAATATATTTGTTTTTATTTGAAATTGAATTTTTATTAATTTATAAAAAAATTTTGTAAAAAAAAAAAACACAAAAAAAATCCAAAAATATTCTTGATTAAGGTCCTAAATGTAAGTCCTTAAAAGGAATTACAAAAATATTGGCTATTTCTGGTAGCGGCCGAAAATGGGTTAAGAAGCCGAGGCACTTGGCTGCTTCTTTCGACATGCCAAAAATATGATCGTTCCAACGAAGGTCGTTCTTAATGGACATGCCCAGAACATCAAGAGCTGCCGATTCCGCAATACTCACACCATCCATAACCAGGCATGTGTTGGAATGTTGGGAGACTCGCTTGTGGGATAACAGGCAACATTGGGTCTTGCGAGGATTAAAATCGACCCTGTTCGCTTGACCCCACTTGGAGATTGTTTGTAGGTCGCTATTAAGTGTGTCATTCATACGGCGCCGTTCTCTCTCAATCTCCACAGAGCTGGGGCGCTTTGTGAAGGAGTATGAATGACAAATGGTGCTGTCATCCGCAAACGAGTAGATGGGAAGGGAATGCTTTTCCGAGGCTATGCCATCTATTATAACACGAATAGAGCGATCATAGAGGAAGCTCGTAATCCAACGAGAGAAGATACTACTGACGCCATAGGCAATCAATTTAGACACGAGTGCTTTATGCCACACCCGGTCAAAGGCCTTAGAAATATCCAGTGCAACAACCTTGCTTTCACCGAGGTTTAGAATGCTATGGTTCCATTTCTCGGTGAGAACCGCCATAAGGTCTCCCGTCGATCGCTGTCTTCGAAGCTGTATTGGCGGTCACTTAGCAGTCTATTGTGCTCCAGATATTTCACAAGGTTGAAGTTTACAATGCTTTCCATTACTTTGGAAAGCACCGAACAGATTGCTATAGGTCGGTAGTTCGCAGGGTCAGTAGTCTTGCTTTTTTTAGGAACTGGTTGAACATTTGCTACCTTCCAGCATGTCGGAAATACACCTGTGGTGTATGACATGTTGAAAAGTTTGCGTAATGGACAAGCCAGCGAGGTAGCGCGTTTTTCAAAACAAGGGCTGGAATGCCATCCGGCCCTGAAGCCTTATTTACATCGAGATTTGCAAGCACTCTTTTAACTACCCGTGTCCGAAAATGAATTTCTGGCATAGAGCAAGATACGTTCTCGACTACGGGTAGTGGTTGATCGCTGGGGGGCAGGGAGGAATTCTCTGCGAAACTTTTAGCCAACAAATTAGCTTTATCAACCGAGTGAGTGATGATTTGATCATTGTTAAGAAGAGTTGGAATTGAAGATGATGTTTGGTTCTTCACCTTCTTAACGAATGACCAGAAGTTCTTACTACCACGCTGGCATTGCAGAACTTTTTTCCTTTGGCGCTGTTCGTGCAGAAACTTTTGGCGCTTTAGGATGGCATTGCATCGATTTCTAGCCTGTTTACGCAGCTGTTCAGTGGCGGCATTTTTATTTGTTTGCCATGTTCTGAAAGCTTCCTATTTAGACCTGACAGCAATTCTGCATTGAACTAGATATTGTCCTTGGGTTTAATGCAAACCAGCTTATTAGGGATGAAGGACCGCGTTCCTAATAATATAATTTCTTCAACCATTTTGGCTGCGGCATTTATGTTTCTATCAAGAAAACACAATTTCCAATTGAAGTGGGTGTAAAAATCGTTAAGTCCACCCCAGTTAGCTTTATCATACTTCCAAATTAAGCGCTTCGGGGCTAAAGGCGAAGCATTGCGGATATCAGAGTATTTTATTTAGTTTTTAATTATTTCTTTTCTCGTTGTTTTGCTATTTTCTGATGAATATTACAACAATATGTAATAGTAAATAATAATAATAATAATAATAACTAATAATAATAATAATAATTGACTGGCACGACAGCACGCTTGCGCGAGACTAAGGCCTAGCTTCCCGCAACCACCCGTGTTGTGCGTGCGAATTTGTATGCGGGTGGAAGGGACCTACAGTTTTAAGCCGGTTCTGAACGGCAGGTTGGGAGCTTTTTCATAAGCAATTTTTACTCTCAGAGGTTTGCCACTTCCAGCTGAGAGGACAGCCACCGAAAGAGAAAACGAGTTTTCCCGTTATTGTTTTTTTTTAGGTGTTATTACAGGCAGTATTGAACCTGGGGTTGCTGCCTTCGACTCGCGGTCCAACGCACTAACCAACTGAGCCACGGCGGCTGCCACTATATGTAATAGTTCCTTTTGTTATTTTATAAAATAGACTGTGTTTTTGATTGAATTCATTCGTCTTATTTTTTCTATGTAATCGGCATCGGCATCAGCCGATTTTCGCCCTTTCGGCCGATAAATCGGCATCAGCCAAACTCGCTTTTCCTGCCGATTAATCGGCATCGGCCAAAAAATTTGGTATCGGTCGGAGTGTAGACTTGAATATAAAGTCAAGAGCCAAAGTCGCATAATCAATGCAAAATATGTAATGGCATTTCTGGCCAATGTACGGTTTGGCATCAAGTATTGAAATCGCAGAATGTCGAACTTCGTCATAAGACTAAATGACCGAACGAGTCAGCGTTGTGAAGTATGGATGTGTCAGAGAGAGAACGAAATAAAGCGAGGAAAAACAAAATTTCCACACACTGATTGTTAATCTCGGACTAAAAATAGCAGGAAATGAAATTTACTTTGCAGCAAAAGCTGGTGCTTAAACGAAAAACATACTACACACACATACGTACATACATTAAAATGCCTACGTGTGATGATTGCCTTTGTGTTGTTAAATATGGTGAGACTTACAAAATTTTTTTGGGTTTTTTTGGGGGTTTTTAAGGTTGAAATTAGAATCTGAACTCCACTAAAATCTCTGCTTAACTAAACTAAATTTAAATTTGTATAAAAACTCAATCATATAGGAAAATGTATTGTACCAACTGTAGTAGGGAGAAGAATATATCTAAATATTCCTAAAATTTTCTCAAATTAGGTTCGAAAGCTCTAAAGTTCAAAGTAATGTAATTTCTAGGCTGCGGATCGCTAGGAACTTTAAAGGAAGTTAAAAACAGTCATTGAGGGTCCAAGTCTTCTCCAATTTGTGTTATCAACGAGTCGTCATCAGCTTTTTGATGGACTCAAATCTTTCAGGATAACCATACAGAAAACTAATAATAATGAAAAGTCCGTCTTAAACACATCTTCTTCTTTTCTTAAATCCCATAGAATTTCCTTTCGTATTCGTAAAAAAAAGCGCAGCCGTCTTTAGCATGGAGTGTGCTTCAAATCTAAACATTCAGCCGCTGTGGCGCATTTACAGAAATAATCGGTATTGCTAGTTGTTGATTTTTTGTTTTTCTTCAATTTGTTTCTTTGTGTGTTTCATATTTTAAAAATAAACTCTTTGGCCATATTGGCTTCAGTCGTACAGATGGCCGCATCGCTGCGCTGGCTGTCGCTTCGCTAGATCGTGTGTTTGGGCTGAAACTGCCGATTCTGTTTGAGTCTGCGCTTTGGCAATGATTTTCACGCTGCCTACTTGAATACGATGGCGGTTGGCGGTGGCAATTTCTTGGCGTGTTGTTTCTGGTTGTGTTATTTTGATTTCATTTCATTGAATACTATTTCGAAATCGAAAGCGTGGAAATGTGGCGCATGGATGCGTCATTCCGGATACCACAAAAGGTACTATTCTGATATTCTTTCGCTCTGATATTCTTTGCGTTGTTTGTGCCTTCGATGCGTCGTTGGGGTATTGGGCAAAGTTTTTTCGGTGTTTCGAAGCGTTGCGTTGATTTTCCAATTTATTTGGTATCGAGTTGAGTTCAGATTTATTTATGGCTTCACTGAGAGTCAAAACGACAGGCAACGCTTTGCTCTTGTTTTGTTTTTGTCTTTGCTTTTGACTTGTGCTGCTCGTTTGATTCGAATGAGGTAATTGAACTTGTCTTAAAATATCAGCCAATTGGAGTACGGAATTGGCGTGGAAATCGGCCGCTAGGAAAAAGTTTTTCGAATATTTTCAGACAGTAGGTTGGTGAAAAATTTTAAATTAAAATCGTTTGATTTGAATTGCATTTTTTTAATCTTTAATAAAGTGTATAAAAGTCAAGTTGAACACATAACTTATTAGAGCCATAGTGAAATGAATATGATTAAGTACCTGTCTGTATTTCTGGTGTTACTGGTTCAATATTGTTTTGAAGTTTCTGAATTGTTTGCAGCTGACGACAACGACTTCACAGAGTCCCCCAAGAAGTAACTGAACGGTATTTTATCACACGATCTTGGTGAAAGATTGATTACACTAAGTCGATAAATAACTTCTTCAACAAGTTTTCATTAATTAATTATTAATATTAAATTAATTAAATTAATATTAAATTAATTAAATTAATTTGTTATTATTTAGTTTTGTAGTAAAAAAAGACTTGGTTCTTACTGCACTTAATGTATACTATTCTAAATAAATAAAAATAAATACATTATTTTTTAATATAAGAGCCAGGGGCGCTAAAAGTCTTTGAAAGCTTATTCTAAGTCGATTCTATAAAGACCTCGAATTTAAGTAACTTTGCAATTTGAAGGGAGTCTTTATGGCTATAAGCAGATGAAGTTTTGTTTTCTTTAAGCCGTCTTAATCGTAGACCTACGTTGGGGATCGTTTTCGGCCAAATTTTTTTTTTGTGCTTCTAATATTTTTTAAATTTCTTATTATTTTTAGCTGTTTTTTCATGACTTTCTTACTTGGATATTATCCATCGAAATCAAACTGTTTTATGTTTTAAAAACTAAGTTGGCTTTGAATTTTTTGTAATTTGTGTGTGTGATTTTTATCTATGTCGTTTTCGACCCGTTTTTTAACGTAGATCTACGGTTAATTATTTTCAAGTTTTACGTGAAAGACGTCTTTCAAACTTTCAGAGTTCAATTTGAGCTCTTCTATCTTTAAATGTAAAATATTATAAAGGCTGTCCACACCAAAATTTGGTCACTTTAAAATGTATATAAAATAAAAAACAATGATATTTTTCTAAAAAAATTTGTTGTATTTGTAACTAGATACTTTAAAGAAATGTTATATAACATACGTTTTAATATGCTATTTTTCGTATGCTACCAGGCGCACTTTTTGCCGAACTGTTCCCATCATTTTTTGCACGAGGTCCTGCGTGACTTTTTTTGACGCCCACAACCATTTCGAACGGAACTTTTTTTCTGTATTGATGGAGCCACGTGTGCTTTTTAAGATTCTCTTAACAATAGACCAATAATTCTCTATTGGTCGCAGCTCCGGGCTATTGGGAGGATTGCAGTCGCGAGCAACGAAAAACACTCCATTGTCCTTATACCACTTTAGGACGTCTCAAGCATAGTGACAACTAGCGAGGTCGGGTCAAAACAGATTACCCACATTATGGCTTTTTATAAAAGGCAGAATACGCTTTTCCAAGCACTCCTTTTTGTGAATTTCTGCATTTATTGTGCCCGATGTAACGAAAGGATCCGTTTTCCTACCACAGGAGCAAATCGCTTGCCAAACCATCAGTTTTTGTGGAAATTTGGAACGTTTTTTTATTTTTACGTCATCAGGTGCATCTTGTCGTGATTCTGCAGTGTAAAACTCTTGTCCCGGGATATATTTAAAATTCTTAAAACAGTAAGTTTCATCAGCCATTACAACACATTTAAATTTGGTCAATTGTGTTTCATAAAGTTTTCTGTATCGCTGTTTTGCTGTCAAATTTTGTTTGGCGTTACGATCGGGCACCACTTGAGCTTTATAAGTTTTCAAACCTTCTTTTTCTTTTACTTTTTGTACAAATGATTTCGACATGCGAATTTTTTTTGCTACTGCACGAGTGGATATCCTTGGATCCTTTTTAAACTCTTGCTTCACTTTTTTGCGCTGTGAATATCGCTTTGGTTATTGTTTCCACCACTTCCTTTTTTAGAATCTAAGCACAAACGATTATTGAAGTTTTTTAAAACATTTATCACCGTAGATGGTGCGAAATTTAGTTTTTTTGCAATTTTCCGTGCGCTATGTTGTCTGTTCCAAATAAATTCGTGTAAAATCAATTTTCGCTTCTCCAATTGGCTTACCATTTTAAAAGAATCAAAGAACTTAATGAAAATAATTTTAATGGAGAACTTACATTTGAATCATCGCATGTTTAGATTTGAAAATGTTTATGAAAAATAAGTCGTAACATGAGGCACAGGGGTGTTTTTTAGTGACCAAATTTTGGTGTGGACAGCCTTTATGTTAGTCATCTGATAATTGATTGATTTTTGTTTAGAAAACATATGTTGTTAAATATTGAGCCTTTTGTCAAGCCAAAACCCAGACAAAGACGAAAGAATAAACAGCATTTTTTTAAAGACATCCATCTATGTTTAAACGACAATTTTGCAAAAAGATTCAAACATTTAGATGCCCACTGGAACTTATGGATGAATAATCACACACCTACAAAATACCTGAACATCTTTCCTCTCACACTCTTTTCACATCTTTCTTTAAAACTTTTTAAGATCGCTTTTAGCAATTTTAAAGAATACAAATTAAATTTCAGAAATCTTAGGAGCTGCCCTCGGTTACATTCCAGTCGATCGAACTCGAGCTGAAACTCTATTCTCCATCCTATTTTGGTCGGATCTGTATCATCTTGATCCGTATTTTGCATTACGTCAAAGCCGATTTTGCTGTTCTTTGCATTTCATAAATTTTCCAATTTTTTCGTCT
Source organism: Melieria omissa (assembly GCA_963971225.1). Taxonomy (NCBI): domain Eukaryota; kingdom Metazoa; phylum Arthropoda; class Insecta; order Diptera; family Ulidiidae; genus Melieria; species Melieria omissa. The sequence goes on from OZ020268.1 coordinate 54,173,925, forward strand.
ACACCCAAAACTCAAAGTTTTCCCTCACAAACTTTCAAATTGGACTAACGTCTGATTCGCTGTTTTCTTGTCGTGGTTGTTGTTGTTGTTGCATACCGTATACGCATACGTGCAAACATAGGTAGGCATTATCGAAATGTATGCATGTATGTATATAGTCGTCTATATCTTGTGCGCGCTGAGTTGCTCATTGGCGCATATAGAAAAGTCTTTGCAGCGTATTTTCCGTGGCGCATTTTCATCGCTCACAGCCAACTTGAGTTCGCCTCTGTAATTCAGTATTCATTTGCTTGCTTACACGTTGATTCGCGCATTCGTCGTGTTGGTTTAGTTCCGTGTTTTTGAAAAACGTTTTTGAAAAATTGCTCGCACGCTGGCTCGTTCCATCGCTGGCTCGCTGCTGTTTTTATGCGCTCTGGCCGCTCGCTTGGCGTTTGCGATTGTGTTTTCGTGAACTGAATGTATGTTTGAATTGTACGAAAATAGAACAACGTCTTTGCGCCTTCGGGTCGGTCTTTTCTCTGTACGCGATCGCGCTGTGTGTGCGCGCGGCGAGCGTCACAAAGGAAAGCGCAACGTTGCGCGAAGCTAAACTGTGAAGCGAACCAAACCCCAACCCAACCAAAGCGAAGTGTGACGACGCGACTCGGCGCGCCAAAGGAAAACGCAATATCCAAGCGAGCATCCAAGTGACTCTCTGCCGCGGCCCACCTGCGCGCTCCGCACACTCGAAAATAAACAACGCATCAAGTCGATTCGATTAAAATCGAATTGAATCACGCACACACACACACACACACACACACATACAGACACACACATGTAAGCGGGCGCGCGGCGTTGGCGCTGCATTGCTGTCCCGAAGCGGACTTTTGAAAATTTCATGCCGCTCGATCCACCTGACCGCTAGCCTGCCTTCTTGGCCTACGACGAATGCTCGCTCGTGCGCGCTCACCTCGCGCCGCAGCCATCCCTCGTGCGCGGCTGTGCTGCACACTTCTTTCACACTCGAACTTTTGGCCAAGGCATCTTGGCGTAATTTCATTTGAATATAATTTTAGTCCAAGGTTTAAAGCGTTAGCGGTTTCGCGGCACGTTCGCTCGTTGGCTGGCCGACTCTTTTATCGTTTGGTTTTCACTTTGTATCGCTCGATCGTTTCCACATTGCAGTGAGACGTTTGATAAGCCAAACGCTCCGCGCACTCATTTGCTTCGCTCCACCGACAGCACCAACGTTTACCTGTGAGCTTTGACTGCAACGCCGAAGGAAACCCCACACACCGTTCTCTCTTATTTCGGGCCTTCCCCTCCAGGTATGTTGGCCGCCGATGATTGCGTTGCGTATGCGTAACCCAAATCTAAACTAATTTCAAATCGACTAACTCAATTTCTTCGCAATATGTTGTTGTTAATAGAAAAATTCACTAAAACAAATTCCATGAAATCGCATCTCAGATTTCCTTCCTGGTGTTGCTGGCAGCCGCACTCGGGCGCTGTGCGTTGCGCTTCTAAATTTAAAAAGCACCCATTAGATGTGTTCGTTTTGGAAGCGGCATTTCATTTCAAACACGAGTATGTGCGTCCGTCCACCGGGCACACAGCCGCGTTCGCCTGCACGTTCGTCCAACTGCAGCGTCGCGCATGGATTCGGCATTTCCAATGTATACTCACACTAGCAGCAAATCAGTGGCACACAAGTTCGACTAGTCATTTTGTTTATGATTTCAGTGTAGCCAAGATGAAAATAAATTTTGTGGAGATTTCAAAGATTCGCTTTTGACATTACGTAAACTGAGCTGCGAACTGCTGCACATACTAACTTATGTATATGCTAAGTACATATTTATTTTGCAGCTTTTAAATTGCGACTTCTTGGCGTTTGGGTCCACACGGTGCTGTAGTTTGCCAATGGGAATAAAGTTAAGTAGGGCAGGAAAATGGATAAAAGTTTTGGTATTCAATTTGGACAGTTTTTGATTTATATATTGAAATACTCTGAAACAAATTTACTCTTCATCTTCAGTGCTTTATATATGTATAAATCGTATCACTATAGTTTAATTTAAAAGTTTGTTAAATGAATGTTTAGATATTGCAAGGTCTGACTGGAATTTCAACTCATGGAAAGATTTGGTTTAAATATGAATCTGAGCTGCGATTTGGAGCCATAAACGATCTGTTGGGCCCATCTCATAGTTCTTCCTGAAGTTCTTTCTACTGTACACAAACAAGTCTTGTTAACACATTGCTGACCGGCAACTTTTCTGAAAATTTACCTTTTGAAAACGGATATCGAAGTAAAACAATATAAATAAACTTTAATACATTTTGTTTACGTGAGTGGTCTGATAAGTACTTAGCCTACAAAAGAAAAACGAAAATTTTGGAAAAGTGGCGATTTATTTCTCAACGTAGTCTCCTTTCAACTCGACACACTTGACCCAGCGATGCTCCAACTTCTTTAACTGGAGGCCTCCGTGGCGGCGATAACCTCCTCATTCGACTCAAATTTCTGCCCGGCGAGTGACTTTTTCAAGTTTGGAAACAAAAAGAAGTCACACGGGCCAAATCTGGAGAATACGGTGGATGGGGCAGCTGTTCGTAGCCTAATGCGACCAATTTGGCGGATCACCGACCGATATTGCTCTTTTTCAGTTTTTCTAAAATCCGCGAAAACGTTCGTTTCCACACGCGGTCAAAACAAAACTACAAATCCAATATGGCTGAATATGGCTGAAATGTTGACAGTAGCCGTCTACGAGGATGTACTACACGATAGTAAATTTCTCTTACGATACACTGTGGTGCATAACTATAGCCTAGTTTTATTTTATAGGTTCTTTTGATTCCAAAAGAGTATACAAAAAATCGTGGTATGAGGAATAAGAGAGCTTGCGAGGACACATATCAGGAGAGAAGAATTCTCAAAATAAAATACGCCGTTATACCGTAAGAGGGAAAAGTGTGATTTTTTATTGGTGCATAACTATAACCTAGTTCCTTTGTACTCCAGTTTATTCGAAATTTTCGTTTGATGTCACATTTGTTTTTAATGTCTATCATAACTGTCCTTACGAGATTTTAAAATGCCACGCGGTGTTCAATTGAACGATACCGAAAAAGGCCAAATAAGTGCATTTAAGGAAGCAGGATTAAATTTTAGTGAAATCGCGCGAAAATTAAGCCGGTCTGACCGAGTTGTGTGTAATTATTTAGCAGATCCCGAAAATTATGGAAACAACCGTCGGGGTGGTCCGAAACCGAAGTTATCTGAACGCGATACTCGTCGCATTCAAAATCTAGCCAGCAATTCTTTGAAGTCTGCATCAAAAATTGCTAGGGAATGTGACCTAAATGTTTCGCGTTGGACCATTAACCGCGCAATTAAGAGGTCTCCCACCCTCATCCGGGAAAAACTTAAATCTGCTCCCAAATTGCTGCCCCGTCACATAAATGCACGCCTCGAGTTTGGACGAGAGAACATGAGAACGAATTGGGAAAAGGTAGTTTATATTAATAAGGTCATTAATAAGTAAAAATTAATCCTTTTTCCGGTACAGGTAATTTTCTCTGATGAGGAAAAGTTTAATTTTGACGGGCCTGATGGTTTCAACTCTTACTGGAGGGATATTCGGAAGGAACCCCGTTATTTTTTCAAACGAAATTTTGGTGGCGGATCGTTAATGGTTTGGGGTGCCTTTTGTGTAGATGGCATGTTGGAGTTGGCGTTCCCCAGCACACGAATGAACTCTGCAGAATACACCCAAGTGTTGCGAATGAACCTTCTTCCATTTTTGGAAAAAAATCGAGAGGTTGATTGGACATTCCAACAAGACAATGCGGCCATACACACCAGTCGGGAGACAAGAGAATGATCAACATCACTTTTTTGAAGTGGCCAGCATGCTCCCCAGATCTAAATCCGATCGAGAATGTTTGGGGAATTATTGTACGACGGATTTACGAAGAAAATAAGCAGTACACAAATGTCGATGAACTAAAAAGCGCTATTGTTATATCATGGGAATCTGTGAGTCTTGAGACGCGAACACGCTTGGTAGAAAGCATGCCAAACCGTGTTTTTGAAATGATTCACAATAAGGGTGGATCCACGCATTATTAAACTTGTCAATGTTTATAAATCCACTATAGTTAAATGGACAAACTACACTAGGTTATAGTTATGCACCAATAAAAAAATCACACTTTTCCCTCTTACGGTATAACGGCGTATTTTATTTTGAGAATTCTTCTCTCCTAATATGTGTCCTCGCAAGCTCTCTTATTCCTCATACCATGATTTTTTGTATACTCTTTTGGAATCAAAAGAACCTATAAAATAAAACTAGGCTATAGTTATGCACCACAGTGTTTTAGCATCAACGGGCGGTGGGGTTAAGTACTTATCGGACTGCCCACGTATTATTCAACCCTTAATATTTATTTTTCGTATGATAAAAAGTATAACTATCACCAATCAAAGATGCGGAATAAAGCTGATCACGTGTTTTCTCGGTCACCAACGGTTGGCCACGAAAACACGAGTTAACTCGTGACCGGTCAGCAATGTGTTAAAGCAAGTTTCAACCCCAGAGATTTCTCATTACTTAAAGATACTAGGTTAGGCTGGGTTGGAGTGGCAGCCTTCTATGTGAAAAGTTCACTTGAGCACAAATTATGGCTCATTGTGGTTCCACAGTGGATGGCGCTCGTAAGATGATTCCATTATGAACCAGCTATATTCCTGATATTCAAAGGTAATAGTTCGATTAGACTTATGAAGAAAGCTGAGCCTTCTCCTCCTTCTCGTAGCCGCACCTTCGACAGAAGTCGTTGGATTGCAGTCTCATAAGAAGCGACCCGTGAGCACCGAGACCGTTGTGCTTATTGAATGATGGCTGAGGTTAAGCAGCTGCTTGGACCGTTTCATATTGTAGGCTGGCCAAGTGAGTCGGGAGATATTGCAGGTCTAATCCTTAGACCACAATTCGTTTGCTTCTTTTTGATAAAATGGTTTGAGCATCAGTTTCACCGATGCAAGAGACGCCCCACTTGCAGTTACTAAAAAGTTGTCCAAGTGCGCTCATACATGAGACCAGACATTGTATAGGCCGCCGACGAATGCCTGGATTGATATTAATCTTTAGTCAATAGAATAGTGAATTAATAGTCGTTTCCAAGCCTAGTCAAGTCACGCTTTTCTGAGACTGTAATTATTACAGCTTAAATTGAAATAATCCCAGCTTTTTAACTGGTTATCGTTCACAATATTTCATACTGATTGTTGAACCCTACAATCTGGCTATATAGCAACACCGGGTAGTACTATTACCTGTTTTTGTTTTGTTTAACATGAACGAAAGCAATGAATTTTTCCTCTTTTTTTCCAAAAGCCACCAAAATGACAAAAAAAGTCGAACTTCTATTAATTCCTACATTTGGGTATATTTCTTATAAAAAGGCCATATCACAAGCATACATATAGATTAAATTCGCTGAGAGCATCGGCAATCGGCGCTAATCGGCCACGTGTGCTTAGAGGTAAAAGCACAAAACGCTGGCTTGCTGCGAAGCCTTCGAAAGATACGCAAAACTCAAATCAGAATTTTATCGCCTTATCAGTAGATTCACCTGCAATCGTGTGCGTATATGACACACATATACATGCACATCTGTGTGTGTGTGTGTGTGTTGGATTGTGTTGAGTGTGCACTTGTAGCGCGGCAAAGCCATCCAATTCGGCACAACGAGCTGTGTGTAAGCGAGTTGTGTACTTTAGACAAGAAAAGCTTATAAAATAACAACAACAGCAGAACAGCAGTAGAAAAACTCGCACCAAATGAAAACAAGATAAAGCGACATTTTTGTGCTGCTGTTGTTACTGTTGTTGTATTTATTTTTTTATATATATAAGACAATCTGAAATCGTTTATTAGATACCAAAACACTAAGCAATACATAAATGAAGCCTTGTAAAAAAAACCGAGCTGCAAGTGTGTGTTTGTATAAGTTTACGTATGCAGGTGCGTGTGTGTGTTTGCTTGCAATTGTGCGTCAATAGAGCGCCAAGTGGTTCAAGAAACTTTGCCTACGCCAGGCTTGCTAAGGCACATTGCCTCTCGGGGGTGTCGGTGTTGTGTGCGGTGTAGCTAGGAGTGGCGCACGCATGAGCCGCACAGGCTGGCACTGGGATAAATACACGCAAGCAGCGGATGACTAATGCGCAGCGAGTCCGTGGAGTGCACTGCAGCGACGCGTTTACATGACATAACGCCGATGGGCCTCTTCCACCGAATGTTGGATCGGAATGCTAACGCTTTGCGTCAGCTACATTTTGAGCACTTGACCAAACTGTAGTGATGTGAGTCGAGACAAACGGCCGTCGCGCTCACAACGACCACCTCCACTTACAACTCAGTGAATTTCCATTGAGTACGGGCGCCCAAATATCAGAACGCTTCAATCTTATCTCAAACTGTGGCTGGCTCTGTCTTTGTGTAGGTGACTCAAAGTTCCACACTTTGCTCCACACGTCTGATGTGAAATGTGTATGGTTTTCTTGTCAATTTTTGCGTTGAAGCTTTGTTTACCCATTTGAGCTTCAAACGTCACCTTTCCCGTCACTAGCGCCAAGCCCTCAATGTCAGCCGCTAAGTTTGCTCATTAGCATCGCGAATGCATTGCAGTTCGTTGCACTTGCACTTTCAGCCTCGTATTGCCTGGCAGTCACCTCCAATCAGAGCATTTCGTTTGTCAAACCAAACTTGCGACTTGGACACAAACAAATGCAGCTGCGTATCAGAGTGCCAATTCCTTCAATGACAGCTCTGTTTTCTATGGATTTTTCGCACATTTAAAGTTTTCCACTTTGCTCCAATTTCGCTTGAAACTTCAGTGGCGCTCATTCACCTGCCCGCATTCGGTTTGTTTGTCCATTGGCGTTGTTGGGTTGTTAGTTCTCTACTTGTGTATGGGTGCGTTAAAAGGCGCTAACTTCAGTACGCCTAATCTTCACTTGAAGATTAGATGTATGACACAATTATGTCAGGTGCGCCATTGAGCTCATTCGCTAAGTTGTGGCGAGCTTAGTTTTGCGGCCGTTTTTTTTAAGACACTCAGTAATTTTGACACATGTTTAATTATATATTTTTCTGCGACTTTGGACTGTTGTTAGACTTACTAATACTTATGCTATTAACCCTTTCGACCCCGAATTTGACCCTGTGTCTCGATATTACTTGTTGGTATTTAAATCATGAAACACATGCACACGACATTTAATGTCGCCACACCTCTTTGTTAGAGTTCTAGAGCTAGTTTACTTTTTGAACAGTTTTAGCTTGAAACGGGTCAAATAAATTTTGTATCAATATTTTGTAATTGCAGAAACATTATTTAATATTTATGGAAAAATACAAAGTTATCACTTTTTGATTTTATTTAACCATTATTAAATAAACAGGGTTTTGATCAAACGCGCCCAATTCGTAGACTTCAATTAAAACACAAACTTTCCGTGATATCGCTGCAAATTATTGGAAATTATTTTGGGGATAACAGTAAAATTTTTGTAATTTGCTTTGAATTCACTTCTAATATTAATTTGTTGATGCCTACTTAAATTAAACTCATAAATCAATCGTAGCATTTGCTATAAGATGACAAATAACGTTGGGATCGAAATTAAATAAATTAAATGAAATTGTATCCTATTTTAAAAAGTCCCATATTATTGCATTCAATGCTTTACTGTTCTACCTAATCATATCCTATATTACCTACAATACAATCCTACCCTGCGTTATTATATACAATTCTATACGATTCCCATTCTTGTCGATTCTTATTTAGTTTTCAACTCTATCTTATTTTATTCTACCATATGGTTTTCTATCTTTTTTGTTTTAGTCTATTCTTTCCTTATATTCTTATCTTATTCCATCCTACCTTATCTGATCTCATCTTATTTCATCTCAATCTCAATTTCCTTGCTAAGATTAAATGGTTCACAAAAAATCCCGTTTGGATCTACAGGGATCCCAACATATAATGGAAGGACACCGGTTTTCCGAAAAATGATGGGATTCACGATGGACCCAACAGGGTCTCCAAGTGAAAGTGCTTGCCGCACACACCCCTCTCGTAACCGAGCCTAACCTAACCTATCTCATTTAAATTTTTTCTATGTTATTTTATCTCAATTTATTTATTTATTTGTATGTTGTACCCTGAATGAATTTTTTCTGAACCTCTTGTAAAATCTCCATAGCAGTATTTCAATCTTTAATTTTTGTATAACTTTTTCTTCTCAACAATTTTCATTCCAAATTTTCACTTGACTCTCGATAGCTCTTTGCCATTTTTACCATGAACCGGTCGCGTCTTTGAAGCTCACGCTTCGCAGTCGGCGTGCTCGACAATACTCCAGAAAGCCTTCAGCAGCCGCGCTGGAACTCGGTTGCGTGTACATGCTCGGCCGGACACAGTTAAACGCACCGACAGCGCCAAGCGAAGCTCCAGCTCCAAGCGAGCTTATCACGAAAAAATCGTTATCAACCGTTCGGCGACCATCGTCGTGCACGTTGATGTGCATTTTATTTGTGTTTGTGTGTGTGTGCGTGTCATTCGCTCGCTGCCCGTAACTGCCATTGTGGCGCAGTGCGCAAGCTGGCTAAGCGTTTCTCGTCAAACATTTATTAATTAATAACAACAAAAAACACATGCAGCAACAAGCCCCAAAACATTTACGCGCACGTTAACGCTTACATTCGTACACACACACACACACACCCACACATGCACAACAGCGTACCGCCAAAGACGAACTGTTGTCACTTTTATCGAAACCTCACAAACGCTCCCGGCCGCGTCCATGCCAAGGCACAACGCCGCACTCGCACTTTGGCTGAATTCAGTGCGGTTTACGCGATTACAGGCTTCGGTCCGAATCATTTCGCGCTTTTGGCGCTCTGCTTCACTAACACAATTAAGAAGTAAGCGCCGAACTACGTTTTCACTAAATGCTTTTGTGCTTCTGCGTTGCAGCTTCAAGACGTCTCACAAAAAGCGAATGAAGATGGAGAAGACTCCCCGCTATACGCAAAGGGAGCGCAACATGGTGCTGGGCTTCGCCGCCCAGTACAAGGACGTCATTGAGAATAAGCGCACTGATGCCGAATCGAATCGCAAAAAGGACGAAGTGTGGCGTCAGATAGCGAAGGAGTTCAATGCGCGCGTCTACCATCAGCGCTCGTCGAAGCAGCTGCGTCAGCTGTACAAGAACATGAAGCTGCTGCTGAAGAAGGACCTGTGCGGCGACGGAAAGGGCAATCGTTCGTTTATGGATCTGCTGAATACGCTGTCGCAGCAGGAGTCGGTGGCGCAGTACATTTCCGAGCAGATGTCGCCGAGCGGCGGCGCCTATAGCAATCGACAGCAGAAGTACGACGACGACTACGATGACTCAAAGGTGAGTTAAGTGGATTGCCAGAGCGGTGGGTCGGTGGTGGTGGTGGTGGTGGTGGTGGTGAGCAGACGTATTAAGCGAGCTAAACTGATAATTGAGTGCGGTTTACGCACGTTTCCGTCTAAACTGGGTGCAGTCGCGCAATGTTATGAAACCGAGCGTAAGGTGAGGTCAATTAGGGCGACGTACATAAAAGCTTAAATGGCGGGTGTAATTTTCGTTATTACATAATAGCGACGCGGTTTAGGTGCCAAACGGACGCTTTAGCCATTATTTTCAAATATCAATGACATTTATTAAGATGCATAAACTTCTTCGTTTGGTGAGTTTGTATTAAAAATGCTTTGTTTTCGCAGAATCCCTTCCCTTCGGTCGGCTTTGATGGCATGGATCCCGATGTGATTGTTATCAAATCGGAGGACATCAGCGATAATGACCAGTCACAGAACGGCGGCAATGCCGATGACATGGACGACGACGATGACGATTGTCTTAGTCCGAAGGACATACCCGAAGTTTGTCTGGAAGAGGAAGACGACGAAATATTCGCCACCGACCTGCGTCAGTCCACGCCCCTACCGCAGCAGCACCAGCATCGTCAGCAATTTCAGTTAAATGCACAGCAGCAACAACAACCACAAGGCACACATCAGCAACAGCCGGAGGTGACCATACAGAATGTGGGTGGCATACGTGTGGGCAGCATCGGCAGCTTAGCCAATCTCAAAGCGCTGCAAAATGGCAACAATTCCGCGCTGAGCATTACGCATGCCAGCAATAATGGCAGCGGCGGCAGCAATGGCAATGGCCAAACGAACAACAACAATAACAGTAGCGGTAGCAATGGCAACAATAACAACAACAATGGCAGCAACAGCACTAGTGCGAACAATAATCGCCGGTCGAGTGCCGAGCAGGCACAGCAGCATTTGCTGCTCAACGGACTTGGACTAAGCGCCGTGCATCCGCCTGAACCGCCACTGCCCACATTACAGCGTGCCACGCATGCCAATAATAATGGCAGCAGCAACAATAATAGTCACAGTAACAACAATAGTCTGCTGAACAGTGCTAATCAGCTGCTGCTGAGCTTAGGTGCCAATGCTTATACGAGCCACAAGCATGGCAGCGCCAACCATGGACATCACAACAGTCACAGCAACAACCACAACAACAACAGTGGTGCTGGCAGTCATAGTACGCAACACAGTCGCAACAACGATTACCTGATGACGCTGGCAATTGAGGAGCGCAAACGAAAAATAGATTTGCTGGATGCGCAGATCGAGTACTGGAAAACTCTGACCAGGAAGCTGGACGCGAATGCGACGCACAGTCCGATGCCGGCGTGCGCGTGCCACTTCCCCGGCAAGGTGAACGGCTTGCAGACGCCAGCCAGCAGCAGCTAGTCCGATGCGGAGGAGGAGGATGATGATGACGACGATGAAGTTGACGACGATGAGAAAGCGGAAAAGTGCATTGCTGACGTTGCTGTGGCGGAAAAGCTGCCAAATATAGAGTGTGGCTTCAGCAACGTGGAACAGCAGGCGGCAGTGGTGGACAGCGATGGCTACGAAGTGGTTGAGATGGACGCTTTGGCAGAAGCGCTGGAAATGAGTGACAACACTGCGTCTTGCCTGTTGTTGCAAATGTATAAATGAATCAAGGCCATAGATCAAATTCGGGAAAGGCAAAGTGCCCAAAGTAAACAAATTTTATATACATGAAGCCAACCGCAACAACAACATGTAGTCAACTGTTTCTACACTGATTTTTTTAATTTTTAAATGTTTGCACAGTAGGAAAGCGGTTCATTTCAAAGCGACAGTTGTAGCTTTTAAACACTTTTGCTTCGTAGTTTAGTGTTAATACATAATTAGAAAGTAAGACTTATTTTTTATATTTTTTGTTGTGCTCTATGCAATTTTTGTATTTATACGTCGTTTCATATGCCATATTTGATAATTTAACACTTTTAAAAATTACTCTTAGCAAATGTACAAACGTGGTTCCTAATCTAGTCTTTGACGTATGAAATGTCAAAAATCCCCCAAAATAGGCTGGCAACTATTGCCTTAATTTTTATACATGTACTGCAGTAGTGAGGAGGGATTTAAATTGATTGTATTAACAGTTTTATGTTTTAAGTGTTTAGGTTTATAAACAAAAATCACAGTCAGTAAAATTTTGGTGAATTCTATTGATGCCATGGCATGAACAGCAACATGTCCAGTACTTAGCCTTAACAAAAACTTAACCCTCAACTTCAACACTATGAAAAAAATACAGTGAGAAAATACAGTTAAGCTGAAGAGGTAAATTATTTTAGAATACTTTTTGTTGTAATTATCCACTCTTAATGTAAAGGCAAATTTTTAACTTGGATTGTTTTTGTTTTTAAATATGCTATTAAAATTGTAATACAGTACTTTTCACTTAAAGTGAACTTCGAGGGACCGGACAAAATGGTTCGTTTTAACCGAAAGTTTGCTTTTAAAGGGGTTCGTAATAAGCGAAAAGATGAAGCGCGTACTTTTGAAATTGGTTCGTTTTAGGCGGAAAATCGTTTTAAACGAGTTCGTTATAAGCGAAAAGCACTGTATTCTAATTTAAAATTTTAATAAATTTTTGATTGGCTTTTAAAAATTATTAATTCACTCTATATCTTTATATCACGTGGTGTCATATTAGTATAGTTGCAGTTGAGTGGTGAACCGAACCAAAAGTATCTAAACATTTTAATTTATTTGAACACAGTGTTGAGTAAGAAATTGATTAGACTAATAATTAGTACTGTTAGTTGGTAAAAGTTACATGTTGCTATGAGTTTAATTGTAGTTTTTATTTTACTAAAAATTATACAGTCGTGTCTAGATATAGTGAACTAATTATTGCAAGGCCTGTTCACAGTATTGAGGTTGTTCTTTATATGAAGGTTAACATTTTTTTCAATAACTCGTTTTATTTGCTCAATATACACTTTTTGTTTTTTGCCTGAAATTGCTTTCAAAATTGTTTTCAATATTTAGAGGCTCCATGTCCACATTTAGGTATTCACTATATCTGGAGGTGTTCACTATATAGGGTGTTCACTATACCCAGACACGACTGTAATAATAATTACAATAAAACTTCACTTTTGTGAAATTTATACATAAATAACCTTATTAGTTGTTAGTCTGAAGCAGTTTTTTCATCAACGGTGTGCTGAGTGTACACTTAGTTTTATTTATTTATAAATGTACTTAGTTATGTGTTGTATTTCTGTGTGTTCCTCGGTTAACTGTTTGCCCAAAGTCCATATTGCCATTTTACACACTAGTCTAATTATTTATAAATCATTCAACCATTTAATTTATAAACTTGTTTTCATTTATAAAAAGTAAATGCTAACAAATAAAAATAGCCAAATGCAAGTTTTAAAAAAGTTTTGACTTGAATATGAACATTGCATAGTATGCGAAAGAAGCCTAGTCATGTAAAACAAATCTAATTAATAAAAACATAGACTAGAATAAAGTAAAATTTAATATAACATAAAACGTATGCATAATATAATAAAGTAGAAAATAGCATAGTAAAACTGAAGTTATGGTAAAGAAATGCGATTGAATATAATTTAAAAAAGAAGTATAACTAAAATGTATTTGTGTACAGTGAAATGTGAATAAAATTTTTTTGACATAACGTTTGTCTCATAATTAATTTTGCACACAAGGTTTTACACGAAAGGTTAAGTTGGTGAAATGATTCAGCGTCTTTTAATATAAAGCAGAGTTCATTTAAAATTGGGGTAAGTTTTAAGAAGGTGGCTACACTTGTTGCTGAACATTCAGGAACCGGAAGATATTCACTTTGATATGGGGCTTGTAACGACAAGAAGCCGCTGCTGGTATACATAGAAATAAAGTATACATATATACATGGTGCGATCCATCCTTTACAGGAAAGGCGAGATAGCCATCCGGAATAAATACTGGCAAAAACAACCAGGCCTCGAACATTCCAAGATGGTTATCGGATCTTATAATAAGAAAAGGTTCGAGGAATGTATGAGTCTCTCAAAGAATAATCTAAGGATTATCACAGGTATAATGACAGGGCACTGTAGATTGAACTATCATCTAACCAAACTAGGTATCAGGGTCAACGAACTCTGTAGGTTCTGTGTGCAGGACAATTAAACTGCAATACACATACTAAGCACATGCCCTGCACTAATGCACAAACGGAAAAAGCACCTGGGTGACTTTACTATACCAGGATCGGATTGGGTTTCCAAAGGCTTAGGAAATATACTAAGATTCCTTTTGGATACTGGACTCACGGACGAACTGTGAAGGCCATGAAGGGGGCACAATAGATCTCTTAGGTCGCGGTGCACATTCCCCGGTAATAATAATAATACATGGTGCGATGATTTTCAAAGTATATTCAGATAGTAGAATAAATATTTTGGTCTAAAGTAAAGATCCTATTGAAAGCCCAATTGCGATCGCTTTAAAACAACATTGCCATACTTGACAAATTTCAAAACATAAATAAATATCAGATTATTGAACCAAATCTCGTTTCGTAAAAACATTGACAACTTGAACTTGATTTGATTTATGTTTAATGTAATTTATCAATATTTATCCCGCTAAACGGAATTAAATAAAATAACGCAAAGAATCGCTACAAAGCGACCGCTTACCGTGAATGGCACAATGAGAATGATTGTTAGCGCTAGCTGGTGTTGGCAACACTGGTACCGACAAAACGAATGGAAGGCGAAGTAAAAAACGCACAATAGACCTTCCGACGGCACGGCAAATAAAATAAGAAAATACACTATTACGAAAAAGTATTAATATTGTAGACGACCAGGTGGCGCAACGCAAACAATGCGAACAGGCACAATCGGCAGTGCGGGCGCAATTACGTTGAACTCTGATTAGCCAGCAAAATCAGGGGAAAATGGCACCAAGATGATGATGGTGATGACAACACCAGCAGCAGCAACAACAACAATAGCAGCAACTGTAACAGAAGCAGCAGCACACGAGTAGAGCAGTGTGACCACGAACAATTCCACGACTTATCTCCCATGCAAAGCAGTAAAATATTAGCCGAAAGACACTAAATAGCAGCAGTAGAAAAGCTCAATTGGATTTGGAATAAACGAAACAACGGCCCGCGGGCAGCGCACAGAGCGGATAGTGCGGGCGGACGACCGATAGATTGTCTGGTTGCGAGTGCAAAGCGCTCGCCCACCAAACGCTGCGCTGCCAAACAGCAGTTTGTCAGCGGAAGTCGGCAAACAAACAACAACGAAACGAAGAGTTTTTAACTGTAGAAGCAGCAACAAAAAACAAAACCACCTAATTAAAATTCAAACAACGCGCAACAGTAAAGCCAACAACGTTCTAAAGTAGCAGCAGCAGCGCGACCAAACATGGCCAGCATGGCCGACCGGAAGCGAAACACCTTCATGAGCTATGTTGCGCCGCCATCGGGCGATGTAAGTGGCTGCATCAGCCTGTTAACTCAAGTCAGACTAACGCTTTGATGTTGTTTTGTCCTTTTCAGCTGCAGTATCAAGCTGGCAGCGACGACTGGCTGCCCAGCGAACTGCGCGACGTCCACCTGGCCAAGCCGCGTCTTTTGCACAGCGAACTGGTGGTAGCATCGGCGCCCGCTTACCTCTACTCCGCCATCATGCCGCCGCCCTCAGACAGCAGCAGTGACGCCGATATGGCCAAGCAGGCCATTTTCGGTCTGCTGAGTGTGACCAACTTCAAGTTGGCCTTTGTGCCGCTGCAGCGTCAGACACACCTGACCCAAGAGTCCTATCAGGAGCATCTGTACTTGCAGTGCAACGATGTAACGCTGAACAACATTGACTGTGTCTATCAGCTGGCGGAGGGCGGTCGTGTGGCGGCGCTGAGCGGTGGCGGCAATCGTCGTAAAAAGCTCGACGCGCAGCAGAAGGTGATGAGCGGTCGCATTACGGCGCTGCACATTGTGTGCAAGAACTTCCGTCTGCTGAAGTTTGCCTTTCAGCAGTCCAAGGCTGGCCCCGACTACGGCAAGCTAATTGCTTCGGCGTTGGCCCGATTTGCTTATCCGTCGCGGCACGACCTGAGCTTTGCCTTCTGCTACCGCGAGCCCTACTACTCGACGCTGGCGAAGTCTAGTGTCACCATGTACGCAACGAAGAACGACTGGGCCCGCGAACTGATACGCTGCGGTGCCAGTGAATGGCAAGTTGTGAGCACCGACAGTTTGCCACAGTTGCAGCATGCACTGCATGCGGCCAAGTACACGCTGCCGCCGCACTTTGTTGCGCCTAAAAGCTGTACGGTGGAGCGTTTTCTCGATCTGTCGCGTGCATTTTGCGATTCACGTGCCGCATTCTGGGTATACGGTTACTCCAATGCGTCGCTAGTGCGACTGGCCGAGCTGAGGCCGGCGCTGCAGCAGGACACTAAACTGGAGAACGTGATGCTGGAGCTAGTGCGAAAATGCGATGAGCGTCGCACACTGAAGCTGTTGCAGCTGACCGATCGGCTGCCCAGTGTGCAAGACGTGCAGCGCGCATACCTTAAGTTTCGACGCCTGTGCACACCCGAGACGCCGCAACAGTTTCTGGTGCAGGACGCCAAGTTCCTGACACACGTCGAGAAGTCCAACTGGCTGTTCTACGTGTCGTTGTGCCTGCGTTACTCGAGTGAGGCTGCCGAGACGCTGCGCAGTGGCACCACATGCGTGCTACAAGAAACCAATGGTCGCGACTTGTGCTGCATTATCTCCAGCCTTACGCAGCTCATACTGGACCCACTCTACCGCAGCATCGACGGCTTCCAATCGTTAGTGCAGAAGGAGTGGGTGGCGTTGGAGCACCCTTTCCAAACGCGGCTAGGCCACGTACGTTCCGAAGCCGCCGAGGAGGAGGAGAGTCCTGTTTTTCTGCTGTTTCTCGATTGCGTGTGGCAGCTACTGCAACAGTTTCCCGACGAGTTTGAATACAGCCAGACCTACCTGACGACGTTGTGGGATTCGTGTTTCCTGCCCACATTCGACACGTTCCAGTTCGACACGGAGGCAGAGCGAGCACGCGCTGTGCGCGCCCACAATCTGGTGTTGCGCCCCGTCTGGGACTGGGGCGAGCAGTTTGCCGAGAAGGATAAGGTGTTCTTCACCAACCCGTTCTACCAGCGTCAGCGGCAGGAGCAGCAAACGCGGCGCTCGGTGGCCATACCGGCCAACGCAATCATGCTGCCTGGTATGGCGCAACTGTCGTCGCAGCTGTCTGCGCATCGTGCCGCAGCGCAACAGCACCGTTTCACCGCCATCAATCCGCAGCTGTTTGTGACGCAGTCGACCATACCGAAGGATCGCTACCTCGATCCGCAGCACCGCATGACCGATCTGGCCATTTGGGAGCAGTGCTACTATCGCTGGATGCCCATATTGGAGATCAAGCGCGGCGGCTTTCCCCAAATAGATCTGCAACAGCGACTGCTCCTGAGCAACATTTCGAAGCTGCAGCGATGTCTAGAGTTGCAGGAGTTTGACGATTTGCCAGATGTGTACTATGAGACCACCGGCGAAACCCGACCGAGCACCGAAAGCATAACAACGGCGACAGCGACGACGAATAAGCGCCACAGTGTCGAAATGATTGACGGAGTGGAGCGACGCCGCAAATCGCTGCCACCGGCCGCAGCGAATGGCATCAGCGGCACGCTGCTGCCGGCCATCTCGTCCTTCTTCCCCTTCAGCATCAACAGCGGCGAAACAGAGCAGCTGATTAATATACTGACCAACAGCAACGAATTCCTGCTGGAGGGCTCGTTCATGGAGCGGCTATCGATGGTATAGTGCGCCGCTCTGTCGCACGGTGTGTCATATGGATAAGTGTTGATTAGTGTGTTAGGAACATGACCGCTATCCCCCCTACGTCGTCGTTGCCTCTTTAACCGTCTATAACGAGGGCTTCAAACTGTATCAAAAACCATATTTTTGGCTGGGTGAGTTCCAAGAGCAGAGAAAACAAAGTTGAGTTACAGTTTGGCTCAATGCGCAAAAGAAATTGATTTCTTATTTAATAGTTGCTGCCGCCCAATGCAGGTTGTATGGCACAGCCGTTATAGCTGCTTTGGGATACGTTGTCATATCAATCTTTTTGTGTGGCTAGATTGAAAAAACTTCTTCGGGATACGTTGCCACAAAGTTGCTGTAACAATTTGCCAATTTTATAAAATGTCAATGCCGTCACATAGTCTGCACTCGTTCCCAGCTACAAAGCAATGGAATTTAGAGCCGTTAATCAAATACTTTCATTCCCAAGCGCGCAAATGTTGGGCCTGTTCCGGACAAAAGTTGAACAAAACACAACATATTAAATCCATTACACGCAAAACACAGTCCCTTACCAAATTTCTACTAACCAAATTTCAATGTGCATATTACATATCTTCAATCACTTCTTTGACCTTGTGACATGCGTAACGCCTTACACGGAATATGTCCCACAATTTCCAAAATTTGTACCCAATATGAGAAAAAAATAGTATTAATTTTTTTTATTAAATTTTGTTTGCCGTTTATCTGCTGAATTTATGCAATGAACCTAAGCAAGAAAATATTTTCAAAATTTGTTTTTTACATGCAAAAAGCAATTCATTATATGTAGATATACAAATACATTATATACATTAATTTATAGAGCAGTTTTATACGCTACTTTTAAATCGAGGCAGTTATGTTGGGCGTAGAATTAACGTTATGTACGCGTTTATTTAGATACCTACGTTGCTACGTAGGAATGGCAAAAATGTTACTTGCCTTAAGTCGTTTTTGTATACATCTGCTCTGTGTGTTAACTCTTTCTTTGGTATTTTGTCTAATAGTTCAAATGCGGCTTACACAAATTCCACAGCCGGAAGTTAAGTGCTGCAGTCGTATTGTCCAAGCGGAGTGGACTAGAGTGGATTAGTTGTAATCGTTTGAAACTGTGGCTAACTGGGCGATATGCCAGTTGCATATATTGTTTTCCTTCTTTTTTAATTAAAATCGCAATCAAATCCAAAAATTGAAAGTAATTAAATAGAATTGAAAATGTTTTTGCGCAATGCGTTCGTGATTTTGTATATGAATGTCGATAAACGCATATACAAACCCATATACATATATATATACATATTTATTATTATATTTAGTTACCATGTATACATGCAAAAATGTATAAATTAAACTAAACAAGTGAATGAGTAAATGAATACATTTAATGTATAAACATTAGTATAGGATGAATTAAAAATAAAATAAAGTGGAGTTATACAGAATGATTGGGACGTTTCAATGTGCACTATAAGTGGAAATATTGGCAGAGTGACTGTAATGAGATGCGATCAATATTTCTGGATCTGGTGAAGTGCAAATGATCTGTTCGAAATATTAGATCTAAGTATAAATGTATTCGAATTTTTGTTTGATGTAGAACATAGGTTCCATTGTTGTGGTTTGAATTTGTGTAATTGAGATTGTAGAACGGACTACAATCTTAAAACTTTGTTCAGATATTTTGACTGCTAGAAAAACCTTAACTAAGTCGCACGTAAGTACATAGTACAGTGTTGTTATATACAGTTAAAAAGTAAATAATGCCAAAATCTGAAGAAAATTAATTTAATATAAATCCTTTCGAATTGAAACTATTCTAAGGATCAACGAAAAAATGTGTTCTTGAGACCAAAGAAGATTCAGACGTCCACTAAGTAGCATGTTGCCAGATGGCGAAGTTAATTTGTATTAAGTCCTTTAAAGGCATTTATTTTTATGAAGCCAAGAAAAGTATTGGTTTCATTGCGGTTCAATTTTTTTTAGAAGTTAGGTTAGTTAGAATGAGAAGGTTAGCTGGGTAGGCAGATAGCGGCGATTGCGAAGGGAGAGAGAGAGAAAATTTAGTAGTAATGCTAAACAGTAAACAGTAAAAAAAATAATAAAAAGTTTTCAATACTAAAAATGAAAGTAGTTTAACCAAAAAGTTAATCTCGAATTCTACTTTAATGCGTATCTTTACTGTTCAAAATACTGCATTCAATTTTTTGTAAATGGTTGGCAGCGCTAACGCCATTATTCAATTTCAGCGGTAACCGTTATTTTGTAGTTTCCGTTTTCTGCACTTTCACTTGTGCGTGCAACGTGGCTGCTCAGCATTGATAATTGCAAAGTGGAAAATACTTTTCCTTGTTGGACAAAATTCTATTCACGCTCTCTGTGCCATGGAAAGCAATAAACCAACAACAAACCAACGTCGTCGCCGCCGTCCGCCAGTGCAACCGGAAATATTGCGACACAGCGTGGCCCTATCGATATCCACTATCATGTCGCAAATGTTGTTTCAGGAGAATCAGGCCCGTTGTATGCAACTGTTGCAAATCAACGATCTTTCGGAAGCCTATGCAAAAATAATGATGTTGCTAGTCAAAATCGATGAAGATAAGCTGAAACGTAAACGACCAACTAAGCGAAATTGATGGATGTGGAAAGTGAGAAACGATAGTAAAGAAGTTAGCTGAGAATATGAATTACTAAAGTACTGAAGCTATTGAAATTTTTTTAAATTTAGTGAAGTCAAATATACGAGTCGTAAGTCGTAACATAAATTTCTGATTCTCAACTAACTAAAGATTTCTCATCATTAGTTCACGTTTGATGTGAGGTTAAGTTTTTGAAGCAATCGTTTTAATTGGACGCTCATTAGATCAATTTTGATGTGTCGTTCAGATTTTGAAGCGGTTTTTTAGTTAGTGCCTCACGTATGTGAATTATTTGTATTTAATTTCAGCAGCATTAATTATATTTTGACCACATTTCTTTCAGGAAACTGTGGATTAATCATTATTTAATCATCAGTTTACTTTGGTTGCATCATTAAGAGTGCTTTCATCAACACTTAATTAACAAAAGACATCACGAATCATGAATTTCCGTATGAATTAGGATTTGAACTTGGAGTATGCGGTAATCTCAAACAGTATAACCATAATTTAATGTATCAGAAATCAAATGTATCAAGTATCCAATATTTATCTTTTCTTTAATATACTAAAACTTTAAATTATGTAAGCCACTCTGAATAAAACTCCTTCATCTCAGATTTTAGCCTGAAATATCGCACAATTTTTGTAATTATTTAATTTACTCATAACATCGGCAAAACGCATTGCACAAACACACTAAATATAAGTCTTAATAAAGTTTCCGAAAATATGAAAAAACACCAACAACGATTCAGTTTACTTTGGATCGTTCTTCTCGGCTGCTTCGGCCACCTTCAGCAGCTCAGACTTGATGCCGATTTTCTGTAACTCCTCAATCAGATCGCCGCTTTGATGCATTTCCAGCAAAATGTCGCAACCGCCTACGAATTCACCATTAATAAACACCTGCGGTATGGTGGGCCAATCGGTGAAGTCTTTGATACCTGACAGTGAATAACACCAATTAATATTGCGACAATAACAAATGCAGAGTGCTGATTGCTTTCCTACCCTGTCGCAACTCATCGTTGGCCAGTACATCGTGCGCGTCGTACTGCACGCCATGCATGCGCAGTATCTGCACCACAGCATTGCTGAAGCCACAGCGTGGCGCCGACGGATTACCTTTCATGAAAACCACAACCTTGTTGGACTTGACCAGTTGGTGCAGTGTGTTCTTATCGATTGTGTTATTGTCGCCTTCGCTGCCACTGCCCGCCGTGGTGGGTGCGGAGCCGCTGCCGCTGTAAAGGCGCGCCAGCGCGATGCGTTGCGCCGCGGCGCCTTGTCGCAGTACTTGACGAAAAATGGAAAACGCGGCCATTACAAATGTGAACTTACTTAAGTTTGCGCTCGGCTTTTGTTAAATAACAGCGAGCGATTCGGACAAGTGCGCAGCTCGGAGAATTTGGTAAAAATTTTCAAGAGACAACAGCTGATGTCAGGCAGCACAGCTGACATGTTGCGGATATCCGAACAGCTGTTTGTTGTCACTATGGTTGTCACATTGCAGCGTGTTGCCGGCGAAGCCAAAAACAAACGAAAGGCCGAGAAGTAACACGCACTTGTGAAATAATCGGAATTTTGTGTACTTTTCCCGAAAATACTCCAATTTGTAAATTCGGACTGCGCAAAGCAGCGACAATGGCCGGCACCAGTGCAGCAGGCAATGCAGCGTCAGCGCCAATAGGGGCGGAGTACGAACCGCAGTCCGCACCGATTTGCATGATTGTGTTGGGCATGGCGGGTTCGGGCAAGACCACATTTGTGCAGAAGCTGACACAGCTCTCCTTCAGGCATTACAAGCCGTATGTGATCAATCTGGATCCGGCCTGCCGCGAGACACCCTACCACGCCAACATCGACATACGCGACACGGTCAACTACAAAGAGGTGATGAAGCAGTACAAGCTGGGCCCCAATGGCGGCATTGTTACTTCGCTCAATCTGTTTGCCACGAAATTCGAGAAAGTGGTCGAGTTGATACGACGCGCCGGACAGCAGGGACACAAGTGGTGCATTATTGATACGCCCGGCCAGATTGAGGTGTTCACGTGGTCTGCATCGGGTACCATTATCACTGAAGCACTAGCCACCATGTTTCCCACCGTGGTGGTGTATGTGATGGATGTGGTGCGCTCGGTGAGTCCCACAACGTTCATGTCCAACATGCTGTACGCCTGTTCCATACTGTACAAAGCGCGACTGCCGTTCATTGTCGCTTTGAATAAGGTGAGCGCTTTGAGTATGGAAAGTCATTAAAATAACACTTGTTACTCTCCATAGATCGATGTGCAGGATCATGATTTTGCAGTTGAATGGATGACAGACTTTGAGGCTTTCCAGGAGGCGCTCGAAAAAGAGCAAAGTTACATTAGCAACTTGACGCGCACAATGTCGCTGACTTTGGATGAGTTTTATAGAAATCTGAAAACGTGTGGAATGTCATCAAAGACCGGTATTGGATTTGATCGTTTCTTCGATTTGGTGGCCGATGCTGCCAAGGAGTATGAGAGGTACAGAAATATAAATATTTATTCTACATTAAAAAAATTGAATTTGCATACAATTCTAAATCGTATTTTTTTAGTGACTACAAAGCAGAATACAATAAATTGCGAAGCGAAAAATTAAAAGCGCTAGAAGAGCAAAAGGAGCAAAAATTGGCAGAGATTGCAAAGAGCTCAGGCGCAGGCACTGAAGTTCCACTGACGGGCTTTATCGATCAGGTATAAAGAGTTTTTGAGTTGAGTAAAGTACGCCTAGGCTAAGGTAATTCGAATATGTATGTAGTGGCACACACAGGATTTCCTTGGGAGAAAGCGGAAGATGTTCTGTACACAACTGGTCCAATAGAATTTGAAACATATTTTCCACATAAAATGTTTATAACAGAGATTTGTAAGCAAAGCCCTTAAAGCTCAAAACCCTCTTGTATGCACCAGTGTGTGTAGTAGTATAGGTGCAACAGTCTTTAATTTGACATGAGTTCAGAATATCTGAAGATTTTTGTACTGGCAATATTTTTCGACAGTTGGGGTTAGATTAGAAAATTGAAAATCTTCATAAATGTGGTGCATGTGTTTTAAATATTCTTGTTGTTTATTTTTCCTTTTAGGTACCCACTGGACGTGATCTGTCGGATATATACCTCAAACATCCAGGCAATGAAAGCTCCGAAGATGAAGAGGGGCACGAAGAAGAAGCGCCTACATTCAATGAAGACCCCATTGAAGAACAGAATTTCAATCAGTTTGTACAAAAACATAAAGACGCGCTCAAGGAAAAAATTAATAAAAATGAAAAATAAAGTAAACAAGTGGTTTTGTATTTGTTACTTTTTTAAGAAATAAATTTGAGCTCATAAATAAGAAGTTTAAATATATGTAAATGAAATAAAATGTCATAAAATAAAATAAAAAAAAAAATAAATTAATTAAGAAATAAAATGAAAAAAAAAATAAATAAATAAAACAAAATAATATAAAATAAAATAAAAAAATAAAATAAAATAAAACAAAATAAAATAAATTAAAATGAAATAAAATAAACTAAAATAAACTAAAATACAATAAAATAATATAATACATATATAACACAAAATATAATAAAAAATGTATAAGAATCTTAAAAATATAATTTTAAAATTCTCTAATTGAATTAACGTACACCATGTATTTTTCTTTCAAGTATGTAGAATTTATTGATGATTTCATTTCAGTGATTTGCAGGCGCTTTCATTTCATTTCTTACTCTGTTTTTGTTTTTGTTTAAATTAAGTCATTAATGTAATCCAAGTATATATTTGCTTATAAGCTAATTAAATATATATTATCATAATTGTAATAATAATAAATATGTAGCTATATCCAATGTTTTTTTCCTTACACGTTTTATTTTTATGATTTTTTTTGTTATATTGTGTGTGTATATAGAGTGCTGTATGGCGTATGCAATGTAAATATTGTTGTTGTTTATATATTCGGTTTATCTGTTCTACCGCGATGCTGTCGCTTTACAATGTAATAAACGTTTCTGTCAAACTATCAACTAATATGTTAAAGGTTCTGTATTAGAAAAAGCGGCAAATATAAATGATACATTTTTCATGTTGCATTTCAAGTAATATTTGCAATTTGTTGTGTTTTGTTGTATTTGTGTTAACAATTAGGTAACCATTTGCTTTTATATAGCTAGTAGGTGATATAAACGGCTTCTTTTGTAGTATTTGTAGCATTTTAACAAGCAAGAAACATTCAATATATAGCAAGTGAGTTGCACTTCTCTATGACATGCTGGTGTATGGCTAAACATTTATTGTTAATCGTTTTGTCGTTTGGGCGTAAATTTACTGTAGATTAATGTTATTCAAAAGTATTGTAAATTAATTTATATGTGTGTTGGGTTACATGGTTGTTTAGGTAGGAGTTTTTGTAATTGTGTAGGTAATGCACTGAAGCAGGAAGTGAGTTGAAGGAACTGGTGAATTGAAAAAATCAGCTCTTGAAACAATGAGAAGGTGGGAAAGCCTAATAGTCTGCTATATTACAATGACATTGATCATCTTACAGAAATACTTTTTTATGTTGTACACTTTCTTAGCACACTTTTAGGCTGACTGATAAACGCTGACTGCGAGTCATTGTCTGTGACTTTTGTGCGTAGCGAATTAGAATTTGACAAAATTATTTCTTAATTAAGGTTTAAAAATTGATTTCTGCATTGTTAATAACTGCGCCTAAATTGTATTGCAAAAAAATTAAAGAAAAATAATATTTTTCTTAGCGACATAGTTTAAGTTACATTGTACATTAAAAATCCATAATGCATTTTTTTATTGTACATTAGTAGTCAGTAGTAAGTGTTAGTAGGTCTGAGTCAAACGTAGCGTTTCGCGTAGATGCTTCAGCTTTAACTTATTGTACACTTTGCTGTAGGCAGTATCAAAACTTGAGGTGGTGTTTGATAGTTGAGAAAGTGTAGACGTTGTAGTAGTTTTTCAGCGAAATGCAATTTTTGTAATCATACAAATATTTATTAGTGTGTCTGGCGGGGTATGTTGGAAGTGTGTTTCGGAAGAGCGGCAAAAAAACTATAAACAGTGGTTCAGCTAAATACTTAGTTAACCCTTTCAGTCACAATGTCCAATATATTGGACTACAGCCCATACAATTCATACAGCCCGGTTTATTTTCATGTCGGAAAGGGTTAAAAATACTTAATAGAGAAAATACTTCAAATTAAAGCTATCTTCGAAACTTAAACTTTGTTTACAAAATTCTTATGTAATTCGGATCAATATGAAAATATTTTAAATATGATATATATATTTTATAGAAATTAGTATTGTGAATATATTGACACAATTTATGTAAAGACATTTAATTGAATATAATTCTAATTAATTAAAAAAAAATTCTTAAAATCAAAATTGTTTTTAATACCTACTTTATGTAGCAACTATAATATTACAAAAAATATATTTTTAAAATGTTTTTAACAAATTTTAAAATATTTTTAAAATATTCAGTTTTTTGTTTAGATTCTTAAAAAAACTTACAGCAAGACATTTTATTGAATTTAATTTAAATGTATAAAAAACAGTTTTTCTCAAAATAAAAATTGTTTTTAATGCTTTAGAAATTGTAATAGTTAAAAATATTCTTTATAAATGTTTTTACAAAATTTTAAGATATTCCGAAATTTTTAATTTAAAAAAAATGTTCAATTTTTTCACAATTTTTAGATTATTTATAAATTGTGAAAATACTGATAAAACTTATATTAAGACATTTAATTGAATTTAATTTTAATTAATTAAAAATACAGTTTTTCCCAAAATCCAAAATTTTTTTAATACTTTAGAAAACATAATATATAAAAATATACTTTATAAGTGCTTGAAAAAAAGTAAAAAATATTCTTCACAATTTTTAGATTTTTTTTATATATATGGAAACTATTTAAAATTACATATATTGATATTATTACATAATTTGTAAACAATAAATAATAATTTCTAAATAGTCTGTAAACATTTATTTATTAAAACAAATTATTTAATTACTAATTAATAAAATTTAAATAAAATTTATTATTTTTTTAAATTAAAAAAAAATAGTATAAAATAGTTTGTAAATTATTATTAATTATTTTTAAATTGATTAGAAATATACATTAATCATTTTGAAATATGTTTAATATTATTAATACACTACAAGCTATTTAAATATTTACTTTCAAAGTATTTTGAATGGTTTTAGAGCATAAAATAAACATTTGGCAGATATTTAAACTGTTAAAACTTTCAAATTTGAATTATTTAAAAATGTTTTAAATATATATATAAAAAACTCAAACATATTTTTACTTTTATTTTTCTTTGTTTTTAGTAATACTGAAAATCTATTCAATTCAATAGAAATTAACGGCTGGCAAAAGATAAATAATGTAGAGTAATCATTCGATATATACTTGTTGTTGTTGTTTGTTCTTTGTTCTCTACTGCTATCACATCGTCTTACAAAAATACAATATTTACTTTTGCTACTCTCTGTTCAATTAGTATACGAGCTATGGCGTACTTTTTCGGCTGAGTATGTTTCAAAACTTGATTACATACAAAACAGTTTTATTTGAATGTTGCATTTTAGGCATTGCTTACTTTTAAGAGGTAAACACACTGAGCAGAAACTTTATCGTATATTCAAAGTGTGATAGTTGGGTATGTAAAACATGAATGAAACATAAGAAATATTAATAGTTTAGGTAGTTTGATCTATTTGTGTTGAATAATGGGTAGTGTGATCTCTTTGATCTTTGATCGGATCTGCCATGATTTGATTTGATCTCTTTTCAATGCAAATAAAGTTCTGGTGTGGTGCTGTGTAAAGATTAGAAGCCACTCACCAAGGCAATCCTTGTGAATCTGGTTTTTGGTATGAAAAGCTCAATAAAGTATCATCTGTTAGATGCCTCAATTGGGTGTTCCATCATAATTTCATCAAGTATTGCTTTATTCAGAAGCTCTATAAATGGTTCAACGGTCAGTCAAAACCTGATACAAGGATTTATTATGGCCAGACAGATTAGGTTAGATTGTATGAGCAAACAACAAAGTGATGGCTCATTGTGATACAACATTTGGATAGCGCAGCGATAATTTGACCATAAACCTTGACCTCGACCTGACGTTTAGCATATACATTTCATTGAGAAACTGGGAACCTAGATTTGTAAGTCTTTTCCCGCTAGTTGGGTTAGTTTTTCGAGTTAAATGCGTCAATAGTAAAATATAAAACACCTGTTAAGAGCGACTTGTCACACGCACTTCGTGTACAATGGGCCTTGCAGCCCTCCGAGTGTAGATACTAGCCGAGCGACTAACCTAACCTAAAATAAACAAAAATACGTCGGCTATTAGTTAAAGTGGTTAAGCGATACCACAAAAACTTGATTAACCTTAAAAAAGAGTCGAAGAATGGGTTGGTTAGCTAAATTTATATTCATTTTGTTATCACGGCGGGTATAACGACTACAGTGGCGCATGCAAGGAAGGTTTTAGGTGTTTAAATCCACACAAATTTCTATCTGTCAGAAAAATTGTGGGTATGATTAAAATGTTAGTAAGCTCAAAAGTTGTATGTGGATTTCCCTTCAAATGTTATCATGTGTGCGCCACTAAATGACTAAATATTATTTTGCCGAAAGAGCCTTTACAAACTCTTTTTTTCACAGCTAGACAAAGTAGAAGAAAGTACAAATGATAGGATGGAAAGAAAATTTGACTTGGTTTACCTTAAAAAAGTTTAAGCAGGCATGGTGGTGGGTATTCATAAAAATAATTTAAAGCAATTAGCCTGTACCTGCACTACGAACTTATTTAGGGTTCAATGTGCTCAGTGTGTTTCCTCTCACATTTGTTTCAAACATGATTTGTTCCTGGACTTTCTTTTCCAATATTTAATATTTTGTAATTATTTTCTTCAAGATGGAGTCAAGAAGGTGTTATAATTTCAATATAATAAATTTGAGTAGTTAAAGTTGAGTACTAAAGTTCTAGCAGATCTGTAATTTTCTCTCAATTCTCACTTGGCTACAGCAGATAGAATTAGGTTACCTAACTCTACAGCAGATTGAACTGTTGGGTTATCTAACCTATAGCACAGAATAAACAGTATACAGAAGGCGCATCTGAAATAATTTTGCGATTTCATTTCTGACGCGGGCGGGAAGCAACAAAGGTGAGGAAAATGTAAAGGGAACCGAGAGAGTAAGCGCAAATTGATGTATTGTATACGCATAGATTCGATGGTTTTCGGCTTTATTCTCATTTCGACAACAACACGCAATGTTGTTGCTTTCCGCAGCAAGCCAGCTTGGCTTTACTCGTGCACATTGAAAATGGTTGATTTGGCAAAGCAATCGCCAAGGCAAATTCAATAGGTAGTTGCAGCATTCTTTGATAATTAGCACAACATTGTAGCAATAGTTTTCCACTTATTATCACTTTCTAAATGCGTCTTGGTTGTTTCAATATTTAACACATATATTTCATTGTAGCCATTTGTACTTTTTACAACTTCTATTTTACAAGCAGACCAAAAGAACTTATCAAATCCATTGAATAGTGCTACCACCTTATGTGCCTTAGCGATCGCTCAATCAATTTTTCTACGAAACTGCCTGTCCACTTCTTCTTCTTTTTTTTCAAAAAGCAAGCGGAGAGCGAGCACGAGCCAGCACCAACATGCAAGCGGCACATCGCTTTGTTGCCCAACAACAACAACCACAGTGTGTGGTGCGCGGTCGCAGCTTCTCAGCTTACGCTCTCGCGCTCTGTGCGTTCTCATCCCTTTACTGCTTCCCCCCGCATCCACAAACGGGTCGTACCGCTGGAACCCACGAAGAAAATTTTCTTTACACCAGATGCGCATTCTGTATATTGTTTGTTCTGTGCCTATAGCAATGGATTAACAGTCCTATCTGCTGTAGTTTCGATAAAATATAATAATAATAAATTAATACGCAGCATAAATCATATCATAAACCATATCAGCTTCATAACTCCATCACAGAAGTGTGATTATTTGTGTGAGCTCCAGTGAAGTTTAGCGTTTAGGGTGTTTATTCTACGCTCAGGTGTTGTTGGTTAGGTGATTATCTCTGTGTTCTTAAGCTGACGGCACAATTTTTGTTGTTGATTTGGTTTTGCAATACATTTGATAATTTGTTTATATATTTAATATTAAAAGCATATGCTAGATCAAGCGGGCTTATAAGTAGTCTGAGTGTTTGGACAATTGTAATTTGTAATGGCTTCTTCAAGCTTGTGTGATTAAGATGATTTTAGGTTAGAAGATAAATTTTTTGTTAGGACATAAATAAATAATAAAATATAAATATATATAAATATATATAAATATATATAAATAACAAAACATAATAATAAAATTGGTTTTACATGAACATGTGAATTAGATTAGTTAATTAATTGAATTTCACTTAGTTACAGTGAAACTAATTATTCAATTAATTAATTAATTAAAAAAACTTAAATAAAAATTTAAAGAAATAAATAAATAGTTAATTAATTGATTGAATTTCACACACAATTATAATTATAATTCAATTAATAATAATTCAATTAATTAACTAATTATAAATATAATTAAATACAAATTTATTGAATTAAATTAGAAATGTTTCTGTTATTCGAAATTTGTGTGCTTCGCCAGCTAACACTGGCAAACCTTATAAAGGAAAATTTATTTTTAATGACATTGATTACCATTTTGATGGATTTGAAACTAATTTGCAAATACTAATTTGCAAAATTATTTCACGTGCTGTTATTTTAAATTAGCATGTTTTTGTTTTTAGCTTACAAAATGATTAGTGTGTGTCTAATAAATTCTGCAAAATTTTACACCATTGGGAGTTTACAAAAAATGGGTGTAATTGTTGATTGCTATTTTTTTTTAATTTTTTTTGTTTTTTTTTTTAAAGAAACAGTCTTTTTAGGCTTTTTTGTTCGCATTGAAACATAACATTATGCATTCAGCTTGCTTGCGTTTCAATTAAGTTTACACACATTTACTTATTTGCTTTTAGAAATCTTTTAATGTTATTGTTAGCTGGTTTTTTGTAAATTAATGTTGCCAAAGGTTGTTTGTTTGCTAATACTAATACATATTTCGAACTTAATACTCAATTTAAATATGCTTTTAGATAGATAATACTAGTTAGTTACAGAATGCCTCATTTCTAATGCTGATTGTGTTCAATGTGAGCGTTGGTTGTGTTTGGTTTTGGATTATAAGCGTTTGAATTGTTTTCTGGTATTTGTTGTGGGTTTTAAATTGTTGTTGCAACCTTTCTTTCAAGTGTTTTTCTTATCAGTTATTCTCAATGCTTCTAGTGCGGATCTTAATTGAGGAGACATAAAGGTGGCTGGTGATGAGGTTAGAAGCGCACTGGGATGACAATAAGCGGTCACTCTGGCACACACCCACACAGCATATTTTCAGTGACGGACAGTGTTGTGTGTGGCATTTGAACTGTTTGCGGTACTAATGCACAACTATGTAGACATACAATTTACGAGTACATTGGGTTTACAGTAGGACGAATGTATAACTATTTAGCGTGTGTTGTGTTGTTGCTGCTGTTGCTGTTTAAGTTGATCGGTGACCTATGCCGCATGCTCAATCCTCGTCGGATAGACTGGTGGTGGTCAGCAGTGTGGCATTGTCCTCAGCGCCAGTCTCCTCCACATCCTGCAAATCGCATTGAACACGCGAATGTTTAATTTGAATTTTCAAGTTGAAACTGAAAGTGATTTATGTATGAGGGGGGTGGCACTTACATTGCGATTGCGTTTTCGCACCGACGATACGATGGCGCGTTTGTTGCGTGCCACCAGGCAAACCGTTATGATTAGAATCATACCAATCAAGGCAAAACCCAACAGTGCTGGTAAGAGAACGCTGTCCTGCTTGTAACCCTTTGACATGCAGGTTGGTGTTTGGTTGACGTTGTGGTGGCGAATAGAGAGGGGAAAAATGCAAAAAAATGCTAATCACAAGTTGAATGTAGTGGTGCAAGGGTGCACGAGTATAGGCTGTGCCAAAAGTGCTGTTAACTGGCCAAGTGTTTCATCACTTGTTTTGATTTTGAGTCTGCAAAGCGCAGAAAATTTGCGCCAAAAAATATGAGAATTGATGTCCAATTTCAATTAACAAAACTATTTATAAATAATAAATAAATATATAATATATATATATCAATAAAAATATATTATATAAATATATCAATAAATGTATAATAACTGACTTCCTTTTATGAATGTAAAATCAAGAAAAACAAACAAATGCACAAGCAAAATGCTCCCAACTTTCTCTTTCGTTTCATTATAATGAAAATTTAATTTGGCACATCCTACAAAGCAGCTCACATAACCTAAAAGAGAAAACATATGTAGACTGAAAATACATACGGTCCACTGAAAATATGACGACAGATCAATGTAAGGCCAGTGCGACTGTAGCCAGTCGCCGGACTGCGGCTGCACTGCACTTGCAGCATGCGCCGTTGCGACAGCAGCAGCTGCGGCCGCTGCGCTACTGTTCACTGTCGCGGGCGCAGCGTTGTAGGCGGTCTTTGGCGTCAGCTCCGAGCTGGTTCGAATCAGTGCGGGCGGTATAATCGGTTTCTTGGCTGTGGACTTCAGCAGCGGCACCTGTATGATGCGCGTGACAATTGTGGGCATGGCCGGCGCGCTGGCATTCGGACTCGCATTAACGCCATTGGTCGCAGAAGCTGGCGCATGCGGGGAGTAAATGCTGGTAGTGGACAAGGACGTCGTTGGACGTATTGCATTGGCCGGCGGCGCAGCATTGGCAGCAATGCTCGCCTCATGCGTGGGCGACTCATTGTGAATGTCGGCGTTCACATTGTCTGTGTTGCTATTGCTGTTGATTTTGTTAATGTTATTGTTGTTCGCCTCGTAGACATATGGGCTGCGCAGTGTGGTCACCACAATGGTGGGCGCAATGGCAGCCATTTGATTGGGTTCCTTTTGCTCGAAGCGCACCTCGGTGACAAAGTTTTCCACCGCAGCTGGCTGAGGCACCGTTTGATCATTGACATTTTCGCCAACTGTCACAGTCACTTGTGCGCCTGGTATGTCAGCTTGGCTGTTAGCCGTGGCTTGTTCATTCGCAGTGCTGCTGCCATTGAGCAGCAAATCTGCCGCTGTTGCCGTTTTAGTGCCATTGCTAGCCAATGCCTGTTTGGTGTTCGCTTGTGTTTTGTTAATTTTCAGTATGATTTTCTCAACACCATTGCTATTGATGATCTGCACCGTTTTGCCAATGTTGGCCGCATTCGCTTTGGCCATATCGCGTTGTTGATCGGCGCTGGCGCTGTCATTGCGCGCAGTCACGCGCAGCTCGGCACTTTTGTGCGCCGCGCCCTTGGTCAGAGCCGCTTTGGTTTTCAAGAACCACTCGGTGGGACTGGGCAGACACTCGGCCGACACCAGAAACGGTATCAGCACCGCGCCCACAATCACTGTGCACACGAAAATCAGCCCCAAATAGGCAAAGAACGAGCGACGTTTCGGCCGCTTTGCTTTGCACTTGCGACCAGTGCTGCTGGCCGCGCCGCTGCTGGCCGAACTGCAGCTGCTTCCGGCGCTCGACAATTTGCCCTCGATGCGGAAGTCATCGTTCTGTGGCAGTATTGTGTATTGCAGGCTGTTCTCGCCATGCCGGATGGTCTTGTACATGTTGAGGGCGGACTTGGGTATTGGGCGCGCTGGGGTGCGGGAGTGGTAACCGGGTGCACGTGGAGCCTAAAGGGTGTCCGCTTGCCGTGGCATCTTTTCGGGGCTAAATCGTGTACGTAGCAACGTGGCGGCACTCACATATATTTATTGATTAAACAATCTACGTTTCATGGGCCATAAAGTGGAGTGGCGCGCTTGCGGCACGAAAACTCTAATTAATTTGCCAGCCAGCCAGTCAGTCAGCCAGTTAGTGTATGCTGCGCCTTCTCTGTTCAGCCGCGTTGCGTGGGGTAGGTTCGAATACGTACTAGATGGTGTCTGCTTTGTTGTTGTTGTTTTATGGCAATAAAGCCTACGTTGTGCTCGGATCGGAGGGGAAGTTTGTGTGCCTCACTGCGGGGGGTTTGCAGTTGCTGCGAGACATTAAATTCTTTCTTCTCCCAAGTATGGCAACTTACAACGAAAATCTTGAGTGTAATTTTTAAAACATATTTGCCACTTTAAAAAGTGTACAATCAAACACAATTTTTTCCAGCCTTATACCATGTCCGATTTTCACAAACTGTCATTTGCAAATATTTGAAATTTTACTAAAATATGTCATATACTTGAAATTTTTTAATGCATTTGCACACCAAGTTCACAGCTATTTTGTTATGCCATTTGATTATTGTTGTATGTTTGTGGAAATATGCAATAATTTTTGCTGATTTTCAGCTTGTGAAATAGTCCGTTATGTTAATTTTGTGTGTACTCAACAATATGCGTTCACTGTCAGCACTTGTGCTACTTGATTGCACTCGAGTTTGACAAATACTCCACGTACTTGGGACATAATTTGACTTTTCTGCTTGTTAGGAAAAATCGATAAAAAGGACCTGTAGACGTCCTTTGGTTGCAGTGCAACTAATTGGCTGTGCTTGTCAGTTGGGATATTTGAAGTTTTACCGGCTGTCTGTCCGCAGTTGTGTGGTATGTAGTGGAATTACAGGTTGGCAATGCTGGTGAAGGAAACTGATTCCTTGAAGGACTAATGGTTGAATTGTGCAGACAGTTTTGAATAACATTTTAAGTGTATTTATAATGAAGTCGTATGGTTTTTTCGTAAAAAAAATAATAAAAAAAATAATAATAATTATAAAATAAATAATAAAAATTCAGGGGTTGTTTTTTAACACCAGTATTTTTAATGAAATCTATCTAATGTTTTTCTATTGGAAAAAAAAAATAAAAAAAACTTGTATCAAGAAGTTGTCACGGGTTGTTTTTTAACAACAGTATTGGCTCAGCTGGTTGCTGTCTACTACGAGATCTATCGCCAGAGTACTGTATGGTGTGGTGCCGTGGCGCACAAAGGATTTAATTTTGGGGTTATTTTGAGTAAAACTTTTGAGCTTAATTCCATTTGATGCCAGAATTGAACCAGGTATATTTGTATTTGGAAAGTTTGAACCCCCAAAACCCCCTCTTTCATGACCAAAATATGTTAGGTATGGAAAACATACATGTTTTGGATCTCAGTCTGTAGATTCATACATCTAAATTTTATTCTATTTCGAAGCTCTGAAAGTTCAAAATAAAAAATTTTTTAAAAAGGAGACCATTTTCCTCTTTCATTTGATACCCATATCTTCATCATTGCACTACCGCAAATATTAAAAAAAATATTTGAAATGTGTATGTCCTTAAAATTTTTAAGTCCTTTAAAAAGGACTTTGGGTCAGAAAACGAAAAACTGACTATACCAGGATATCATAAATGACCTCTAGGTTTACGTCTATATCAACACTTGGATGGGTCTCGGAAAAATAAAAAACATTGTTTCACACGGTGTAATATGTAAAGTTGGTGTTTTCACTCAGTGCAACATAACTTTCTCATTTTTCTTTCAATTTTTTTTCTATTTGCTTAATCGGATTTGCTTAGTCGGATGATTCGTTTACGAGATATGTGCTCATAACTGAAAAAAAACTTGTTTTTCGAAGATTTTTCGAAAACACTTCTTAAAAAATGTTTGGATTTTCAGTTTCGTATTCCGTAGCCCAAAGTTAGTCTAGAAAATGCTTTTATTTTTAGATGCACGCGATTGCCCCATTTTTTGTCGAGTAGTGTAATCATTATTATTATTATTATTATTATTGATGGGGATAATGCACTGCGACCTAGTAGATCTATTGTGCCCCCTTCTTGGACCTCAAAGACTATCAGTGAGTCCAGTATCCAAGAGAAATTTTAGTATGTTTCCTAAACCTCTGGATACCCAGTCCGCACCCGATATGAGGTGATTGTAATGAGTAGTGTAATCATTCATAGCTGATTTTTTTTTACGCTGAGCAAATAGGGTTTCTTTGCAAATAGTTTATCTTTTCTACTGCTTTTTGTGCGCATATTCATATTACATATAACCAGTCTCGAGAGCATAGCTTTAGTCATATTGACGAGCAGTGGCGGATCCAGAGGGGGTTTTGGGGGTTGACTGAAAAACTACATACAAATTAAAAGGCATTTTATAAATATTAAACAATTACTTTTTAAAACCCCCCAAAATATTTTTCTGGATCCGCGCCTGTTGACCAGCATGGCTCTTCTTTCTTCTAATTTTAAT
The DNA here is from genome assembly GCA_963971225.1 of Melieria omissa. Taxonomy (NCBI): domain Eukaryota; kingdom Metazoa; phylum Arthropoda; class Insecta; order Diptera; family Ulidiidae; genus Melieria; species Melieria omissa. Next base: position 54,209,318 of record OZ020268.1, read on the forward strand.
TCTACTATCAAGGTTCAATGCAAATTTGAGCACATTTTATTTAACTTTCCAGAGTGCTTAGAGATTTTTGTAGAGAAGCGCAGGAGTTTTCAAAACTCATGTATTGATTGATCAATTGGATCAAGATCTGATTTCCTATAAATTTATTTCTACTGCTAGAGCCAACACAATGTTTGCCCATGTTTATAGACATTCCCTGAAAGTTGGATGTCATAAAAATAAGCAAATCTTTTCCAGTGAAAAGTCAGCCATTTTTAATTATTGTAGCGCCCCAATAAGTTCATCTACGCCTTTCTAAATTGCTTATCAATTCAACTTTTAGTTCTAAACGGCATCGCTTGATTTCGAATTTGTTTTTAATTTTTTATTTTCATTGTTTTCACTTTTATTTAAAGTCATTATACGCTGTAGCTATTTTAATGCCCTCGACATTGGCAATGAACATGAAATCGTTGGAATTCTCTTATTTGTTGTCTCTTTATGACGCTGTTTTGCTCTACAAGAGCTTCACATAAATAGTTATTGTTGCTTTTTGTGTTTCTAAGCAATTTAAAAGCGTGTGGATGTATTTTTAGAACGCTGCGAAGACTACAACTTGCGGCAATAATTTAGTCTGTAGAGATATTGCGTTGCGCTGAGCGTTCGAGCGAGTTGAGAGGTGTGTGCATGACTGGCAAATGTTTAAACGAATGTCAACAAATTATACGTTAAATAAAATCGAGTAAAAATAAAACTAAATATTAAGTAAACAAAATATACACAAAAGTATTTATATCTAAGCATGTGCACACTTGCGCATTTTTTGTTATTAAAATATAACAATTTCCATAATTGATTGAATTGAAGCTGATAATTTGTATAGAACTGGAAAAAACGCAGATATGAATCTTTAAAGCTGCAAATACAAACCATACGGATTTGATTTCCCTGTATTTTGGGATTATATAACTTTTTATAATAACTACAATCAGTTGGACATAGATCTAACCTAACTTAACCAAATCCAATCTAACCTAACTAACCTAAATTGAACTACTCGGTCTTTCATGAGGTTTTCTTTACGCGGGTTTGTATTTATTATTCATAATTCTCATCATCAGCAAAAATTTAATATGAAACGCCCCTTAAAAGATGTTTTCCCAATCTGCTTCCAGCCTTCTAAATCACTCAAGGTACAAACAACAATTTCCTCGTTTCGTTGTCTTCAGCTTGACATCAAAGCACATCAGCTGATTGTCAAAAACATTAAAAAATTAATTGTTTACCTGAGTGTTCAAATGATTTCTGCTTCTTTTCAATATTGTCAAACATTTTCCTTTAGCTGTACACGCACCAGTCCAATGCCAAAACGTTTCGCTGTGCAAAACCCCAAAGGCGAACGTTCGCTCTTGGCTCCAATAAAAAATGTGTCTCTGGTTGTTCCGCATATCACACCACAACCTGCTGCGCTGTTTGTACGATACAAACGGCAAACTTTTTAGTTCTATTGGAGCCACCGGTTGGTTTGGTTCTTTACCTGCGCGTTTCGTTGTGTCGTTGGCAGTTTCGTTGTCGATAATGTCGTCGTTGGTGCGCTTATTTGGAGCAGAGGTGAGCGCTGTGGTGGGGATATATCGGTGTATGTGTGTGTGCAACTGCAAGTGGCCACTGCATACAAACAGCTGCAGTCAGGCTACTGTGCAGGATTGTGATTGTGATTGTTGTTGCTGTTGCTGCGCCTCTACAATAAATCCGATTAATTTGTACCGCGTGTGTGCCATTGAAAAATATTATTGCAAAATTGTTACGTAATTTTGTTCTTATTGACTGCTGGCCTTGACTCCAGTTGGAGCTGTTCCTGTTGTTGCTTTTTCTAATGTTGGTGTTGTTGTGAAAATTTAAAACGACAAACATGAAGGCAGTGCCACATGTTCGCCATTGCGGGCACTCGGAGCTTGAAGCTCAATGTGTACTTAAGCAGTGCCAGTGTTGTTGCTTTTTCGCGTGGAAAAGAATTTGTCCAATTGCTGGCAATGAAATTTGAGAATTTTGCGGCATTACAATGGGGCTAATGTACATAAGTATGTATGTATGTATGCATGTATGTATGTGTGTATGTACGCGTGTTCAGATTGACAGCGTAGCGTAGCTGCGTGGGGCCCAGCTGCTGCGCCCTTATCAGCTGTACGGTTTATTTCTGCTCTCAAATTGCTGTGGGCCCTCAGCGACAAGATTTGCGTGTGGCTGTGGGATGGTCGGCGAACGAAGCGCCACCAGGTGCGAATTATTAGCGTTGCCATTCCGTTTGATAATGGAGCTTATTTTTAAATTCAGCTAATTAGTTAAAACCATAACGAAATTATTTGATAAAAACGTGATAGCATAACGACAACAACAATATTTTAATGTATTTTGTTTTTGTTTTTGGGTTTAGATTGTCAAAATCAGCCAATCATAATAAAGCTTTATTTTTGAATTTTCAAATTGTCACAGTTGTACACAGGCATTTTGACAATCTAGACCTTTTCCAAAATAAAAAAACAAAGTAGCTGATTCAACGAGGTCACCTGTAGTAAAAACTGAAAAGTTGACTAGTTTTGTTTTGCAATGATAATGAGAAATAAGTGTAATCGATACAATGTTTTGAATGCAACTGTTCGACTGCTTAGAAACGCTGATACTCTACTCATAGGTTAGCGTTCTTCAAGAACCTGGCAAACATAGCTCCAACGGCACCTTCAGGACTTCATGAAGAGGCCGTTTTGTTGGTCAACATTTTATTAGACCTCTTCAGACTTATATACACATAGGTATTCATATAATTACTAGTAGGGCCCTGCGGCTTTGCACGCAAGTTTAAAGTCAATGGGCCCAATAAATCAAATTTCATACTTCATACTGCACTGTATGGGCGATGCCACGCTTCTTTTATGTAATGCCCAACCCATTCCTCCAGTCGAAGGGTGTGACCCGGTTTCATTAATATGCGACTTCCAAAGTTACGTAGAAAATTTTAGTCACAAAATATTTGCCACGCCACTTGTTTAAAGCCCATCTAATTTTGCCAAAGTTTTAAAGCTTTCCGACTTATTATTCCGAAACTATTCCACATTAAAAATTTGGGTTGTATGGGCGGTGCCATGCCCCCTCGTCCAATACCCACCCCATTCTCCCTGTCGAAGAGCACGTGTAAATCGTAAGTGTGTGCCAAATCTCTTCGATGTGTGATTTATAGTTCCACAGTTATTCAAAACATTTGAGTTCCTTAAAAAGTGCCGCACCCCTTATCCAACGCTCACAAAGTTTTATCAGCCCCGCACCAAATTTTAATGCTGTTCGACTTCTCATTCCGAAGATATTCCATAAGAAAAATTTAGGTTGTATTGGAGCTGCCACGCCCACCTATCGGTTCGTATTCGCACTATGTGGTTTACCGAAATGTAGTCAAGCCGAATATTCGGTGAAAAATTCAGCTCAATCGACTGTCTAGTTTTTGAGTTTTAGTGTCGTGTGAACAACAAACACACACACAGACATTCATTTTTATACATATATACTTATAGTTATTTAGTGCAATGACTCGCAAAATCTTTTGATATCCATATTGTTTTGCACAAATATACCACAGTTAATTTCTATCATCATAAAGACGTATCAATCTCGTTAATCTTATATAGCCGCTGTTTACCCCTATAAAGCACAGAATCATTTTACATCAACATTTATTTACAAACATATAGTGTAGCTTTGTTGTGTTAGTTAAGTGGGCGCGGAAAGTGGGCGTGACCGATTATATTATAGCCTATGTTTGCCGCAATGACACGCTGAATCGTTTGATACCCATATTGCCTCACTAAAGCTAACCATAGATGAGTTTTGTTACCATAGTGGTCGTAAGAAGGGGGCGTGGTCATTCTCATATAGCCTATGTACCATTCCCCCACATAAAATATTGTTTGGTGCTTATTTCATCTAAATCGGTTGAGTGGTTTTTGCCTGATTGTGGCTCAAAAAACGTCACACTTGTTTTTATATAATAGTACAGATATAGATATACTTACATATACACATATATGTACATATAAATACTTATATACATTTACAAATATTATCTTTGACTCTTTATATGATCACTTATGCTGATTATAGCGCATTGTTTACGCAAATTTAATTTGCCGCATGCGCCCTCAACGTCTGAATTTGAGTTGCACGTATTTGCCTTTTAACAAAACAACATTACTTACAACCACAGCCACGTCACGTAAGAGAATATTTTCTCTTCTCATGCAATGTGTTTGCAATTTTTTATATCTTTTGGTTGTTTACATTTTGTCACACTAAATGCGACGTAAACAAATTTAAGTGAACTCACTCTTATGCAAGTTTTCATAGTAAGTTTGCATTAAAATTTAGACAAAGGAACTGTGAGGTTTCAGTGGCGTAAAAACTGGGCATATATTAATGCATCTAGATTGACGTTGCTTCCATATTCTCTCATGTTTTTCTTCTTGTATAACGATTTGTATAAGAAATCAGGTACTAAAAAGGTCTTTCCATATTCTCTCATCAACACAACTTGCTTATTTAGAACCTTGAGCAAAAAATACAATTTTTTACTCAAATTCTAATACTTAGATCGTGATCTAACGGAATTAGAATATTGAACATAAGTACAGTGAGTTATATATAAAAGATCTGCAAGATAATCCCTCATTGGCTTTGACTGAAAATCTTGAAATTTGTAGCTCATACATAAATAAGTATTCAACAGTTTGTTTACGCCGATTCATTAAACTTTCCGGTAACAATCTACAGAACGTCCCGCCTCTTTTTTTCAATGCACAACCATTGAACTTGGTGAACTGAATGTCAAATTAATTGAATTTGTAGATTACTGAATGAATTAAAACACATTTACAATGCATTTACATATACAAGTAGGCTTGTGTGTGTTTGTTTACAAGTGGGCTACTTGGGGTCAGAGAGGTTATTTGTGTTTACATTACAATTCAAAGCGAATGACATATAATGCAAATTGAATGACTGTGCATTTATAAGAACAGATAAGAACATTATTCTTGGACAGGCAGAAGCTTACAGTCTAAGTTTGTAACATGTTAACTAAGGGTTTGTAAAATAGAAAAACGAAATGCTAATGTTGGTGGAGATTTATTCAGGTCGCTTCAGCATATTGCAATGAGTTAATTTCTAATTAAAAGAATATAATTACAATCTCCGCCTCAATAAACATATCTTCCCACTAATCTCGAAATTTTTTCTTTGCTCCTTGCAGGCTCGTTTCATAGTGAAACGTGGCTATGCGTCGGCCGTTCCCACTACCAAAATGTTCATCGATGGCAAATTTGTCGAGTCCAAGACCAAAGACTGGATCGATCTGCACAATCCAGCCACCGATGAGGTGGTGACACGTGTGCCCAAGTGCACAGCGGACGAAATGCAGGCAGCACTAGAATCCAACAAGAAGGCATTCAGAGCGTGGAGCACGCAGTCGGTGCTGTCACGTCAGCAGGTCATGTTCAAGCTGCAGGCGCTCATCAAGGAGAATATGGGCAAATTGGCTCGCAACATCACCGAAGAGCAAGGCAAGACACTGGCCGATGCCGAGGGCGACGTGCTGCGTGGTTTGCGTAAGTCCATCTTATTGCTTTTTGATTTTTGGGGTTTATTAAATTTGCAAATTGCTTTTTGCAGAGGTTGTTGAGCATTCGTGCAGCATTCCATCGCTGGCCATGGGCGAGACTGTGGCCAATGTGGCGCGCGACATGGACACCTATTCACTGGTGCTGCCACTTGGCGTTACCGCTGGCATTGCGCCCTTCAACTTTCCCGCCATGATACCGCTGTGGATGTTCCCCGTGGCCATCACCTGCGGCAACACAATGCTGCTGAAGCCGTCGGAGCGCGTGCCCGGCTCCACCATGTTGCTGATGGAGCTGCTGAACGAGGCCGGCTGTCCTCCTGGTGTGGTCAATGTTATACACGGCCAGCACGATGCGGTGAATTTCATTTGCGATGCGCCCGAAATCAAGGCTGTCTCATTTGTGGGCTCCGATGCCGCGGGCAAATACATTTACGAGCGCGCCGGCAAGAATGGCAAGCGGGTGCAGAGCAACATGGGCGCCAAGAATCACGGTGTCATCATGTGCGATGCCAACAAGGAGAATACGCTGAATCAGCTGGCTGGGGCTGCTTTCGGCGCAGCCGGACAACGCTGCATGGCACTGTCGACGGCGGTGTTTGTGGGCGAGGCACAAAAATGGATACCCGATTTGGTGGAGCGCGCCAAGAAGCTGAAGGTGAATGCTGGCCATGTGCCCGGCACCGATGTGGGCCCCGTTATCAGCAAGCAGTCCAAGCAGCGCATACACGATCTGATAGAGTCGGGCGTGAAGGAGGGCGCCAAATTGATACTAGATGGCCGCAACCACAAGGTGGCCGGCTTCGAGAAGGGCTACTTCGTGGGACCGACCATACTCGCCGATGTCACGCCCAGCATGCAGTGCTACAAGGAGGAAATCTTTGGGCCCGTGCTAGTCATTCTGAACGCCGACACGCTGGACGATGCCATTGCCATGATCAATGCCAATCCCTATGGCAATGGTACGGCCGTGTTCACTACCAATGGTGCAACGGCACGCAAATTCGTCAACGAAATCGATGTGGGACAGGTGGGAGTGAATGTGCCTATTCCAGTGCCACTGCCCATGTTCTCGTTCACCGGCACGCGCGGCTCATTCCGCGGCGATCATCATTTCTATGGCAAAATGGGCGTGAAATTCTACACACAGACAAAGACTATCACACAGCTGTGGCGCGAGACCGATGTCACGCATACACAGGCAGCAGTGGCCATGCCAACCATGAAGTAAAAATGGACTAAGTATGGCTACGCAAAGCATTGCTGGCGGCCTTAAGTTTCTTGTCTTCCAATACAAATGTGTATATTTTTGTACGCCAACACTTTTGTAGAAATTCCCAAGTATGAAATTCATTGCATTTATTTTTGTTCAATTTTAGCTTGTATGTAAATCAGCTTAGAACACACACAAACTCAATGTGCAAAAAAGTCATTGTTGAAAAAAAGTAAAAATATAGAAACCCGTTAATATAAAAATGTTTCTATAAAATAGTTTCTACTGAGTGGAGAAAGTAGAAGGACATTTTTAAGGATTTGCTGAATGCCTGACAGCAGCACAAAGCAGCCGAGACGAACTCAAATAACAGCGAAATGGGCACAAACAATATTGGCGCATTGCATTACTGCGCTGACATTTGATATTTTATTGACAACTTTGCTTTGTGAGCACAAAATATGACAACATGAATTGTGCCTGCAATCTTGAAATATATTGAAATGGCCATAAAACTGCCACACCCTTTATGATTATCTCAGTGACAGTGTCGAAAATGGTAAATACTCGTAAATTTCCGGGGTGCGGCTGTGCGCAAAGCCCTTCAGCAGATATCAAAACAGATCATTTACACTCAAGTTGTAAAATGTTGAATGCAAAGCTATGAGTTAAGAAATATGAAAGGATGCGCTGATAGCGTTAGCAGTTAAGATGTGCAGCAGTAAATTTGCACAACGTCCTTTTTCAAATTTGCAGTGCGTCAAATATTGTGCAATGAGGTGCACAATTTTTGCTGTCACGATATTTGCTGTTAATACTTTTGCCTGCAATTCAATGGACACAACCCCTGCCACTTTGCTGCCGAGTGTGAGAATTTGATAGACTTGTCATTGATGTGTTCGGTAAAAGTCTTTAAATTCTTTAATTTCGCAGCGCTTCAAATCCTCCCTTCGCTCGAATGCATTGAGTGTATGTGTGTGTGTGTGTAGTGTAACCATATCTGTATGGCTTTGCATTGTGCAAAAATAGATTTCGCATCATAAAATTGCATAAATGTCAAACGTCTGTCAGGACAGCGCCTTGTTAACGCCCATAATGTTTGGTGTCATTGATTTACTAAAGAGTTAAAATCTTCTTCAAGTAAGGAAACGTTTTGTTAGTGGTTAGCTTTCTGCCTTAGAGAGTTTTCAGAGGTTTATTTAAAAGGATAGTTAATAGTGTTGAGAAAGTATTATAGAAGGTTGAGGCGTGGCTGTTAAGGGCGGAGTTATAGGAAATAATTGCTGACAGTGGGTTATTTTGAGTGTCTACCTTAGGTCTGTATTACGCTAAATGCACTTAAAAAATTGGCGAAAAATTGAACTAATCCTAAAAATAGGAAAGTAATGGAGGGGAGAGAGAAGGAAAGGAAAGGAAAGGAAAGGAAAGGAAAGGAAAGGAAAGGAAAGGAAAGGAAAGGAAAGGAAAGGAAAGGAAAGGAAAGGAAAGGAAAGGAAAGGAAAGGAAAGGAAAGGAAAGGAAAGGAAAAGATGGAAAAAGAAAAGGAGGAGCACGAACGAATGGAGATGAGAGAAATGTGAATGAAAAGATAGGGAAGAATGAAAAGAAAATCAAAGGATAATAAAAACTGCATTTGCTGATGAAAAGGACATAAAAGCTATTCAAAAGGCTTGTACTGACATCTTGAAGGAACTTCTAAAACACTTATTGTGCATGATTTAATATTATGTAAATCGCTGTATTGCCAGAACGATCCTTGTCCCTGTCCAATCCAAGCTGATGCACAGCCTCCGCGCGGCCCTTCTGGATAGCTATTTGGCATCCGCTGAATAGTGAACTAATGTGTGCAGCGAGTCCTATCCCCAGGACTTAAAATTTGGGTTGTGCGCAGGGTTTGGTGCCCGCCACGGAAAACCAAATACCAATGAAAGCCAAAAAGCAAGCCTCGGAAGGAACCCACAAAGTTGACGACCACAGCAAACGATTCAAGGACCATGATTTGAGGATATGCACCTGGAATGTCCGGACCCTCTATAGGGAAGGTGCCTCTATCCAACTGGCGGAAGCCCTCACGAAATGTAAGGCTGACATCACCGCCATCCAGGAAATGCGATGGACAGGACAAGGTTGCTCCAAGCGAGCAGACTGCGATATCTACTACAGCTGCCATGCGGAGAAGCGCGAATTTGGCTGCGGATTTGTGGTCAGCAAGAGACTTCGCCACCACGTCTCTCGGTTCACTCCGGTGAACGAACGGCTGGCTTCGATCCGCATCAAAGCTAGATACTTTAGCATCAGCCTGATTTGCGCGCACGCCCCGACGGAAGAGAAGGACGATGCGACCAAGGATGCCTTCTATGCGAAGCTCGAGGACGTCTACGACAGGTGCCCGGCCCATGACGTCAAAATTGTCCTCGGGGACTTCAACGCAAAGGTCGGGCGAGAAGGCATCTTTGGCCCCACAGTCGGGCAGTTCAGCCTCCATAGGACCACTTCGAACAACGGTCTGAGGCTGATCGATTTCGCCGCGGCACGAAACATGGTAGTTAGTAGCACCAGATTCCAGCACCTCGATATCCACAAGGCCACCTGGTTATCCCCCGATCAATCCACCCGCAACCAGATTGATCACATTGTGATTGATGGAAGGCATGCTTCTAGCATTCTAGATGTGCGGACGTTCCGAGGACCCAACATCGACTCGGACCACTACCTTGTTGCAGCCAAGGTACGCATGCGTCTTTGCGCAGCGAAGACCGCACAACCTAGTTTGCGAAGAAAGCTGGACATCAGTAAGCTGCGATCACAAGGGGTAGCCGAAGCCTACTCCGCTCAACTCTCCAACCAGCTCGGTCGCTCCCCCTCTCCACCTGATGACATCGGCGGATTATGGGCTCACTTATCCCACTCTATGCGCGCCGCCGCAGAAAATGTCCTTGGTTTTCGACGCCCACCACCAAAAAACCAGTGGTACGATGAAGAGTGTCGCGCAGCCACTGCAGTGAAGAATGCTGCATACAAGAAGACCCTGCAGTCGGCCGCCACGCGAGCCATGACAGAAAAATACCGGGAGGAGAGGAAGAAAGAGAGGTGCCTTTTTAGACGCAAGAAACGGGAGCAAGAAAGGCGCGAGCGTGAGGAAATCGAGGAGTGCAGGAGCAGGAATGACGCCCGAAAATTCTTCCAAAAAGTTAAGCGTCTTACGGAAGGATTTAAGCCTGGGGCATCTTCTTGCAGAGACGAAAACGGGGATCTGGTTACGGATGCGCAGGGTGTGCTGAGGTTGTGGAAGGAGCACTTCACCAAGCTGCTCGCAGGCGACGAAAGGAACAATACCGCCAGTGGTGAAGATGTCCAGATGGCACCAATCGACGACGACGGTGTGGATGTGCCACCGCCCAGCCATGACGAGGTCCGGGTCGCTATCCAGCGACTCAAGAACAACAAAGCTGCAGGGCCGGATGGGCTACCAGCTGAATTGTTCAAGGCCGGCGGCGGTGAGCTGATTGGGTGCATGCATCAGCTCATTTGCAAAATATGGCTGGAGGAACGAATGCCCAACGATTGGAACCTCAGTGCCCTTTGTCCTGTGCTGAAGAAAGGCGACCCAACAATATGCGCCAACTACAGGGGTATCAGCCTACTTCCCATTGCATACAAGGTCCTGACGAGCGTATTATGTGAAAGACTAAAGCCACTCGCCAAGGCGCTGATTGGACCTTATCAGTGCGGCTTTAGACCTGGTAAGTCCACCATCGACCAGATATTCACTCTACGCCAAATCCTGGAGAAGACCCATGAGAATCAAATCGATACACACCATCTCTTCATCGATTACAAGGCAGCATTCGATAGCCCGATAAGGGATCGCCTATATGCCGCATTGTCTGAACTTGGTATCCCTGCAAAGCTCGTTAGACTTTGCAGAGCGACGTTGAGCAATACGCGCAGCTCCGTCAAGGTTGGAAGTGACCTCTCCGACCCCTTTGATACCGTTCGAGGTTTCAGACAGGGTGATCCTTTGTCCTGCGACCTCTTCAACTTCACCATGGAGAGTGTTCTGCGCAAGGCCGGTGTACATCGTAATGGCACAATCTTCAACAAAAGTGTCCAGCTCCTTGCTTACGCTGATGATATTGATGTCATCGGACGTAACAAGCGAGATGTCACCGCTGCCTTTGCGGCTATCGAAAGAGAATCTGCCAAAATGGGTCTGGTGGTAAATGAGGGCAAGACGAAGTATATGCTGTCTACACGCAGGGACTCGCAGCGGCTAGGGTCTCACGTCGAGGCCGACAGGTATGCTTTTGAAGTTGTCAAGGAATTCGTCTACCTTGGCACCGCCATCAACAGCAGCAATGATGTCAGTCTGAAGATAAAGCGAAGGATAACTCTTGCCAACAGGTGCTACTACGGTCTCGGTAGGCAATTGAGAAGTAGAGACCTCTCTCGACCGACAAAACTTTCACTCTATAGGACGCTTATCTTGCCCGTGCTCCTCTATGGCGCTGAAGCATGGACAATGACACGAAACGACATAGCGGCCCTTGGAGTGTTCGAGAGGAAGGTGCTTCGCAAAATCTTCGGCCCTGTTCGGGTTGGTGACGACTATCGCATACGAACCAATAACGAGCTGTATGAGCTGTATAAGGACATGGACGTAGCGCAGCGAATTAACATCCAGCGGCTACGCTGGCTCGGTCATGTCTGCCGCATGGACGACGAAGCTCCGGCGAAAAAGGTATTCGATGCGATGGTTGGAGGTCGACGGCGAAGAGGGAGGCCGTGTCTCCGGTGGAAGGACCAAGTGGAAGAGGCCCTGGTATCGCTTGGTGTGACCAACTGGAGAAGGCGCGCGCGAAGCAGAGGCGCCTGGAGAGAAGTTTTGCGGCAGGCCGTAACCCGATAACGGGTTGTTATGGCCAGTTAAGTAAGTAAGTAAGTAAATCGCTGTATTGGGCCTGAAAGGGACTATTAAAAACAAAAACAAATTTTTTTGCCAAAAAATGTGTTGTTTTTATCTTTTTAAAGACCTTCTCGCTTCATTGATTTTGTATCTTTTTATTATTTAAAATACTGATACTCAAATAAATTAGAATTTTTGTACTTCATTAGAATTGCAGTTTTTTTAAAATAACTTTCGAACCAATAAAGTTAGAGTAATGAAATTTTGAAACGTGATCAAGGAGATTTTCGATTTTAACATACTTACTTTTCAAGAAAATTCTGTGTACATTTTCAAGGATATAAAGGATTAAAATTTTTTAAGGACCTTTTTCATACCCTTTTTTACAAATAGATAAAAAATTAATTTTATTTAAATTCTTGAGCCTTATTTTTTCATTTGATATACTTATCAACATATTTTAACGAGGTTAAGTATTTTTTATATTATTTTTAATTGTTTATCCCCTTCAAAATTTTGAATTCCTTTTAAAATGACAAGGGATGTAGAAATGAAAAACTAAGTACGTAGTATTACTATATTTGGTCTCTAGTTTCATGCCCATATGGATATTTTCCGGTGTAAAAAATGCTATCCCACGGTGTTATAAAAGTTTATTTAGAACTTAAAAATTGTGTAACCTTCAAATATAAAAGCCTTCTAACATTTCCTTCAAAAATCTCACATAAGACTCAAAACATAAAGAATTTTCGGATCTATTGAATTTTAAACAAAAATCGGTTCAGTTATCATAAAAGTTTATTTAGGACTTAAAAACTTACTAACCTTTTTGAGGTTTGTTTCATTTGTACATTATTTAAGGACCATTAAAAATATCACATAAGACTCAATACTTGTAGAAGTTTTGGATCAATTGAATTTTAAACCAAAATCAGTTGAGTTATCATGGAAGATTATTTGGGACTTAAAAATCTTCGAACTTTTATGAGGTTTGTTTCATTTGTACATTATTTAATGACCTTAAAAAATCTCACATAAGATTCAAAACACATACAAGTTTTGAATCAATTCAATTTTAAACTGATTTTTAGTTATAATAAAGTTTATTTAGAACTTACAAATCTTCTAACCTTCATGAGGTTTGTTTCATTTGTACATTATTTAATGACCATTAAAAAATCCACATGACTCAAATATAATAGAAGTTTCGATTGAATTTTAAACTAAAATCAGTTATTATAAAAGTTTATTTAGAATTTTCAAATTAGCTGATCTCAATCGCTTCAGTTTAACTCAGATATTTCCATAAAAAACAAATTTTACAAAAACCCCAAAATAGCTAGAAATCAATAACAAATGCTCTGGGTTCATAAATTCAATAAAATTCGAACTGACTGAATTAAATTCTGACTTGGACAATTCAAACGCACAGCTGCCCTCAATTAACATTTAATCTATGGGCCATAAACTTCAAATATTATTAGACAACTCAGTGAAATGCATCAATTGGCCAAAAGAACCAAATGAGAATCAGAATCAAAGAAATGAAGTGCCACTGTTCATTAAAAAATCTTTCCTACAACTACCAATTTTTTTCTCCAAATATTACAAAGAAACTCCTGGCTCACGTGCCGCACTCATAAAAATCCACACAAAGCAGCACAAAATCAAAGAAAACTCATAAAACTGCATAAATACGATGCGAAATGAATGATTGCAACGCTCGATCAAAGAAATGACTTTATTTCCTTTTGCTGTCCCTACTTCTCGTTTAAGGATTTTTACGACCATTACAAACAATCATAAAATCACAATTCGAGCACAAAAATTGAGTTGCCATCGTCAGTTGCAAGAAATGTCAGATCCAGGCGATTGTATGGAGCCAAGTTTTCGCACCTTGTGCTGGTCAAGCGGCGATCCTGGCGTTGTTGCTGTGACAGTTGCAGTTCAATGAATATGGTCGAGTGTGCCGCCTGTGGCGCGCTCAGACAGACAGACTCGAGTGCTGTGCTGAGACAAAAGCGAGCATAATTGCCAAACTGAAGCGAAGCAGCTTACTTATCTAATCTTTTTTTCATGTTTGCAATTTGGCACGTTGCAAAGGATAAATTCTGAAGATGTTGAGGTGTGTTATTGGCGAGGGAGATGAAACATTTGCATACTGGGAGTTCTCACGGTTGGCTGCTTGAACTGATCAAGCGATTGTCTTTAATCTGAGATCAGGCATTTTAGTATTGGTGAGCAACAGTTGGAAATGTACGGCTTAAGGATTTATCCTTTAAAAAACAATTTGTCGCACGTCTGACAGAAAATTTGTAACGTGTTTCTTTGAACATAAGTGGCCACACACGAGGAAAAGCAAAAAGAGTTTGTTAGCGCCTTAAAATCTATATTTGAATTTTATTTTTCAATTAAAAAATTTAATTTTAAATTAAAAAATTATACTAAAAATTTTAAATTTTTTAAAAATTAATATTTTTAAATTAAAAAACTGAAAATCAATTAACTTTATTGAAAAAATGAAAATTTCAAATAAAAATAAAAATACATTTGTTATTATTTTTTCATGTTTTCTATTTTAAAAATAACAGTTTAGTCGTCTTACTTAAAGTGTGACAATAATTTGAAAACATAACAACTGTCAATGACTTAGTGACAGGAAGAAAACAAAACCGACACAGCTCAGGCTTTGTAAACATTTTAATTGTCTTCGATTGTTTAGAGATCCACTTTAACAAATGAACAACCAAAATCGTTGCTATTCTCCATATTTTGATTAAATTTTTGTTAGAAAAAAAGTTTCATTTTAATTAAAATCTCTTTTGTCAGCGAGCTGTCAGTGGTGCTGGGAATTTAGTTCATTTTCTGCTTCAATGAGTTTCGGTTGAAGAAGCCCAGGAAAATCATAAGCAAAAGTGATGTTTTGTGGTATTCACAATACATATGAAGCACACATGATGGATGGATGGATGGATGAACGGATGGATAGATGAATGGGTGCTGGCAATTCAGATACTAATCCAGGTAAAAACGAATGCAAAGAGGGAGGAAATATGACGATTTGGTGCATATTTACGTGTGATTAGGGTGGTGTGGTTTAGTGCAAAAAATTTTTATGGGAAATAATTGCAGTGAACACTCACAAATTGGATTAAATTATAGTTGGGCATAAGCCATGCAATACACTATAATTTGTGTATTATTGCGCTTTCGCTGTTTAGATGCTACGCACAATTTTATGGATTTTGCACACTTTAATTCAATTTGAAGGGGCGAAATCTATGAAGAAGTATGAAAGTGCGAAAAATGTGTAGTGAAAATGAGAAATCTGGTTGGGCGGAAGAAATGCATTGATCGGATTAGCGAAATGGATAATGAAAGTGGCAAAGTGTAGGGTAATGTGGAGTGTTAAAGTTTTCGATGAAGAATGGGAATTTGGGGGTAGAAATAGAAAAATTGGTTAGTAAATAAAATGTGTGTATAAAATGATGAAACACTAAATTGGGTTCGATAGATATAAATTAGTAGAAGTCTGTTGTAAACTATTTGAGAAATAATCGATAAAATGTGCAATAAATAACTAGTGAAGAGTTGAGCTTGAGACTGAAAATTTTTGAAAATATGTAAATGGGATGATGATGAAATACTAAAATTGTTTCGAAAAAGATATAAACTAATGAAAGTCTCTAGTAGACTGCCTTAAGAAGGATCCAATGACCAATGAAGATGTCTCTAAGTCCAAGTCTTTTCTAAACCGCCTAAAAAAGGATCTGTGGAACGAAAGATTCAATAAAGAACCAATGAAGAGGTGAGTTTGAGACTAGTAAACATTTAAAATTTGTATATGAGATGAGGAAATATTAAATTTGGACTGGACAATATATAAATTAATGAAAGTCTCTTCAAAATTGCCTAAAAAAGGATCTATAGAACAACAGCTATAACAACTAACCAACGAAGAGTTGAGTTTGAAATACTAAATTTACTTCGAAGAACATATAAACCATTGAAAGTCTCATGTAAATCGTCTGAAGAAGGATCGATAGTTCAAAAACTATTATAACTAACCAGTGAAGAGTTGAGTTTGAAATACAAAAATTAGTTCAAAGAAGGATCCAATAATCAATGAAGAGCTGACTTTATTGCTTCGAGCAAAACACAGAGTAAAATCTGGTTTTAAGAATCTAGAGCGAGTAGGACAAGAACTATGTTTAGTTAATTAGGTCCATGGATAGCAAAGATCCTTACAGACTACCAAAAATTAGTACGAGCACAATAATTTTATATATAAGTTGACCCTGAGAACTGGAGCTGGTTAGATTGGAAAGCTAACATTATTTGTAGAGGTCAGCAAATTAAAGTTAAACCTGATTATGTGCTTTATTGAGAGTTGAGTACTTGCTGAACTGTTTATCCAGGACTTTTGTCGTTGCAGGATGCGTTACCTGGACCAGTTACGGCTTACAGAAGAGAACATCAAGCCCCTAAGCCCCGTGAGTTAGGTAGGTCTCGGGAATGTTGTCTAACAACTTATAGGTGGCACAATAGATCAGTTCTGGTCTCAGTGCAACAAACCCATCAAATTCTATTATATTTTAGGTTCAAAAACATCCTAATGTGCCATTTTAATGCTTTAAACCTGTGGTTTGTACTAAGAACTGTGCCTCCTAGAACATCGATTAAGCGCAGCTTAAAAGCTTCAATTACTAAGAGGTCTGTAAGCTCTTGATTTGCCTCGTGAGGGACTTCAGTTGTCCTTCCGTGTCTATCATATTCTGCGTTATATTTTCGGTAGCAGATTATGTCCCAACAAATTTCAATTGTTTACAAAGATGGTTTTTGTTTTCATAATGTCGAACAACTATAATTACCACTGTATAATGAAACAATTACAAACATGCACACAGCATAGTTCATAGTTAAAACAATATTGACAACGTTGTCGTGCATCTTCCGCACGAAAAAATGAAACACTGTCACAAATGTCACGTTGCGTATCGACGTTGGCGTGTGTGACATGTGGCATGTGCGCATGCGCGCACGCCTGCAACTTACCTGTGTCCCATATCGCTGGCACCCGCACATTATTCCATGTCTGGTAATTTGTGTAATATATCCGCATGTGGCCGGCATGAAGCGGCGCGTCTAATTGCATTAAATTGTCGCATTTCGAATGCAACGTCGAAATGTGTTGGGCATATGTCACTTGCATTCATTCGCTGGTGCTTCGTTTGTTCGGCACGAAATTGTTATCTAAAGCGATTCTGTTTTTTTTTCGATATTTTTGTTCATTTTTTTATGAGCCGCTTAATGATAAAACAATGTGTGTTTTTTTAGGTGCTTATTATTTGTATTGAAAAAGCATTAAACTTTTGTAATGGCTACAAATGAGTTTGTTGAATTTGTGTTGATTGTATTTCTTTGTATTTGTTTGGTCTAATTTTAATGACATTATTTGCTGTGGCAATGTTATATTTTTCGGTTCATAACAACTTCATTATGTGGAGTGAATTTGGACATGAAACAATTAAAAATATATTAAGCACAACTCTTAGTTTGCTGCTATTGGAGTCGTTATGAGTTTTGACAGTAACAGTGGTTTGTGAGTAATGAAAGCACGTTTAGTACAAATTTATGGGAAAATATACTGGAAATGACAAAAGGAGACTGTTATTCAGTTATATAAAAAAATTATAAATTGATGTTACCTATAATTTGTTAGAATTCCAACTCCATAACTACCAGAGTCATCATCATTTTTACAAGCCTTGAATCTTAAAATATCTAACGAAACTTTTTCTTCCCCTCGTCTGAAGTAAACTTCTTCCCCTTTATAATTAAATCGATTAAAATTAATTTCCTGTCATTAATTATTTTATGCTCCTGTCCCATGTTCCTTAAAGTCTCTTGCCTCTCTTATCGCTTTCATCACAACGTCACAAAGACGATTCCAGACATGAAAACCACTTCGATAAAAGGTGTCACTGGCACTTAGCTCCTGTTCGGCGACCTCAACATTACTCCGAAAATATAAAAAAAATATAAAAAATATGCAGCGCACATAGCCACTGCCCATTGTCGCGTTAAACGTTGCAATTCACTGACTTCCTTAGGCGCTTCCTTCCTTGCTTCCCGCCTCGGCCAAGCGTAACCACGTGACGTGCCGGCACTTTACTGCACTTTTCCGTTGTGCTTTGCGCTTCTGTTTTACTTAACTACTGTTTCCTTAATGATGCTTTGCCTTTACTTTTTCTGTTGCTTCCTTAAAGGAAGCAGGATAATTGTTTATTCATATATATTTTTTTCATATTTTTATTGTTTGTAGTACATTTTTTGCAGGAAGTTGAGGGAGTACCTAATTATTTTTTGTTGCTGTATAATTTTAAGTACTTGATTCACTAATGATTGCGGTTTGCGCATTTAATTGTGTGGGAAATTATTCAAAAATTTAGTTTAGAAAGTACGAGAAAAGAGGAAGAGAATCGTTTTGGTAGTGAAGTTGCAGCCTTAAGGAAGCGTAAAATGTTTACTTCCAGATGGTTTAGAAACCTGAATCCTGACCTTATCTTCTTTTAGATCTCTTTAGTTATTCAACACTAAGTTAAAAGTTGCCGATAGATAAAGTTGCTGGAAAATTTGATTCAAAAGAAGTTTACGGATGACTTTGATAAAAGTTGACCTCTTCAAAATTGTTCAATTGACTGTAGCTCTTAAACCAGCAGGGCTAGCAAACTGAAATAAAAAACACCTTGTAATAGAACACTTAAGCTTTTCCAAAACCGTTCAACTGTCTGTAACCCCTAAACCCTAATGCCTATTGACAGGAAATGTAACTGTATCTTGAAAAATTTTAAGAAACCCGTTTTGAAATGACATTGAAATCAATCTTCTGCTATAGCTTCCTAGACGGCTCACTTAATCCAAGAGTACTGAGTCAATTTGCATAGAGATGCCATCAAATTGTACAATAACTGAGGCTTAACTGCATGCACATTTTTTACAATATTTTTTACAAATAATTAGCATTTTGTCTTTGCAGCAAGAAGAAAAATTCAAGGACACGTTAGGATTTACTAAAAAAAATTCTATCTGTAACCCCTTCGTACATTTTTTGTCATTTACTTACTTGTCTATCATTTTCTTTTTGTCTCTCTTTTTTATTTCCTTGAAGCACAAATATTCAATTAACCGTTTTTTTCCACCATATAAATTAAAGAAAAAAATCAAATCTCTGACTGACAAATGATTATGCGTGTCTGCTGTCAAAACACAAATCGAAATTGAAGTTTATCTGAGCTCTGGTTGCTTCTATGCGCCAGCGGGCCTAATTTATGCAATTTCCCCTTTTTTTTTGGCTGCACAGGGAACATCATTGCCGCGTTGTCTGTGTCAGTGTAATGGCTATGACTGATGGAATGTCAGTCAGCATTTTTTACCACGCATCCTTTCCATCCTTTCCTTGTGTTGAAAAAGAGTGCACTGCGAAAATTTCAGTGATTGTGCGTAGTGCAATTAAATTCTTGTTAGCTATGGTTGGCCTCAAAGACTGACTTGGGGTTAGTAGCGTTGAGAGTGGAGTGCTTTTGTCATCTTTCGTTGAAGGGTTAACATTTCTAATGAACCTTGAAATTGTTGTCCCATGTGAATGTATGAGAAATTGTGAAAATGTTAACCATAAAATGAATTTGGTTATGTAATAAAATATGTGACAAATTGTAAATAGGAAAATGAGAGAAACTCTTTGAAGAAACAACTACAATAATGTAGTTTAAAATTAAAGAAAGAAAATATGTTTTTGAAGCGAATATAAATAACTCGAATTATTTGTCAGTGGTGCTACTATGCAAAGAAAAGAATGGAGTTATTATTAAAAATGTCTCCATATAAATCAGTTGTGACCACTTTGCAACTAGCAGGTTTAAGTCATAAGAAAAAATCTTAACGACTCTTGATATCAAAACTTGGTTGTAAAATTTTAACAATTTTTAATGGGTTACTAAAGCTGTTGGTAAGTTAATCCATATCCACTAAGAATGAAAGTAATATTTTCAACAGTTTTAATTCAAACTAAAAAACTTCTAAAACTTCTTTACCGCTTCATCAAAATTATCTGTAGGGAACTCAATCGTTATTAGTAATATTGTGAAATGACTGGAGTGAATGTCTCCGAATTCCATAGCCCGAGAGAGAGAACGAAAGAACGGATGAAATGATCCTAAATGCTCTCCGCCGATGTTAGGTTAGATTAGATAACTTCTGACTTCCAAGACATTGTGATGAGTCTTAGAGTTATTCATCGGTGCCATAATAAATGTTCAACAACATCTGGACTTTGTTGTGGATGTATTAAACCTTCATGTAATTTTGAGACTATAAAAGTTGTGGGTCACTGGTCTATCAAGTGGATAGACTATATAGTGGATGAACTAACTCTTTATAGCTAAGAAATCTTTAGGCTATGAAATCTGTCAAACCACTTTGTATTGGATGTCTTAAACCTTCAAAGCTAAAATGGTATAGTTTTTGTTAGACTATCAAAATTTTAGGCCACGGGTTTATCAAGTGGATGGATTAAATATGTAGTAAATGAACTAAATCTTCATAGCTATCAAAGCTGCAGGTTACAGGACTATTATAGCTAAAGGTTTAACCATATCTGAATTTTTTAGTGGACATATTAAACTTTTATAGCTAAAATAGAATAGTTTTTGAGACAATAAAAGTTGTTGGTTACTACTAATCCATCAAATAGATGGACTATAAAGTGGATGAACTTAATCTTCATAGCTAAAATAGTAAGGGAGAGGGCTGGGGTGTGAACCGGGTTTTGTTTTTTGGCTCTAACTTTTCACAGAATAAAGATATCGAAAAATCGAAGATACCGTTGGAAAGGTGAATATATAACGCAACTTTGTTATGAAGACAGATTACCGTTTTAATTGAAACTTAACTCTCTACGTCCAATTTTCTGAGAACGTGATTTTTCGCTTTTTCAAAAAAGTGGCTGGGTTGTGAACCATCTGGAAAATCCCTATTAAAGTCGGAAAATACGAAGAAAACACCCATAATTTTTAAGTACATTGAGAATTTATTTAATCAGGAAGCCTCAAGAGGTGAAAAAAAGTTATAATGACGCCAATTAGGCCAAAAAATCGCAATGAATGAAAGTGCTCAATTTTTTGAATTTTCATCCTAATCGGTGTCGCAATGTTTGCTTGTGAAATACGAATGCGTTCTCGCATTGGCTCACTTCAAGTGAACTCAAGAAAATCGGGTGAAATTACATAAAATTACTTTATTTTAATATATCCGTCCATATTTGACAGTGTTAGAACAAATGTAGTACGAAAAGCAGGTGGTTCATAACACAGCCACTTCAGTGGTTCACAGCCCAACCACGATGCCATTTTGGAAACTTTAAAATAAACGACACTTTCAATCATAATTCGACATAAACAAATATTGCATCGTAAGATAGAATCAAAACACTAAATAAACATGTATTACACAAACCTTTTTGCAATAAGCTCAGTCACTAAGATAGCACTTTAAAAAAAAGCCAAGAAGTTTTCGCAGTCGATTTTCAAACACGATGTCTTTCAAACTCGATTGCTGCCACAAGCAATACATGTTTGTACTTCGGTGTAACCACAAAAGCAGAGTCATATCATAAGACAAAATTGACAGTTGAAAGATTGGCGATATGTCAATTAGGGAAAGAAAAAATGGCAATGGTTCACACCCCAGCCTGGTTCACAACCCAGCCCTCTCCCTTACAGTTTCTGTTTGACCATCAAAATTTTAGGTCACGGGTCTATCAAAAGGATGGAAGGTCTATAAGTGGATGAACTAAATCTTCATAGCTAAAGTTGTACAGTTTTTTTAGGCTATCAAAATGTTAGATCACGGAATCTTCGATCACTAAATCACTGAAGCTAACTTTAAACCATTTCTGAAAAATATTTTGAATCAGGGACCGAAAATAACTGTTATTTAACAATTTTCAAATCAAAAAAGCATAGCGAAAAAAATGCCGGAGGACTTTTTCAAATATACCATTATGATCATTAAGCCTCAGCTTTACGAATATTAACCGCCTTTTAAATTTTTGACTTTTACTATAAAAGTTAAAATTAACTGTTATTTTTAGCCGTTTATCATTTCAGGCAAAAATAACTGTTACTTTTGACTTTTATTAAAAATAACAGTTATTTTGTGACTTTTTATTTATTTATTTTTTCGGTCAAATATATCAGGCAATTAAAATTTTTGCGAAGGCCGTTTGACCGACCAAAAAACTTTTGATACCATTTTTCCCATCTCAGCAGACCGCACATTCTGAATTATATAGTAAGACTTGTGTGATGAAAAAAATTGTATCAAAAGTTTTTTAGTCGGTCAAACGGCCTTCGAAAAAATTCAAATTGCCTGATATATTTGACCGAAAAAATAAGTCACAAAATAACCGTTATTTTTGACCGATAAAATAAAAGTCAAAAGTGCCAGTTTTTTTTGCCTGAAATGATAAAAGGCACAAAACAACTTTTATTTTTGCCGGGAAAAATAAAAGTTACAAGATAACAGTTAAAATCTGACTTTTTTGATAAAAACCATAACCAGTACGGTCCCTGTTTTGAATAATTGCTTAGAAACTTTGAGTAAACATCAACAAATCTCCTGAGAAAAAAAATCATATAAAGATTTTAAATACTTTACTCAGAAACTTGCGAACTCTTTTAAAACACTTCTTTTTAGAAAAGTTTTTGCAGCATGAACTAATTTTGAATGGCATTTCTTACTATTTATCATTTGTTTAAGTTGAAACTTACTCTTAACTGTCAGAGTAAATATTTCCACTGACTTTTGTTAGTTCATAAAATTAATGAAATCTCAATTAAACCCTGTTCAATGCATATTATAACAAGTTCTGACTGACTGACTGATTGACCGGCCCAGAGTAGCCCAAACAAAGCATAGAAAAAAAAGTTCACTATTGCAGGACACTCGCCTCGGGTAACCCTTTCTTGCCCTTTCTTGGTGAACAAACGTTGTTGGCCTTTGTTGGCTATTCAAGTAGTGAACGAAATATTTTGACATTTCCTAACACTGCATTGACGTGTTACAAGCGTTGTGCGCACATTCCGTGGCAGGACCAACATTTGAGCGACCCAATTATGAAAGGATAAAAATATTAAATGCTTTTTAAGACACTTTATTTCAATTGAAATTGTAAGACAGTAGCTCGTCAGCTCAAGTTGGGGTGACCACATTTTCACATTTTCACACTCGTCATGAATTGACAATTGTCATGCATGTGTCACAGGCGCAGGCAGACAGGATACAGGACATGGCACATGTTGTAATGCTTGTTTGATGTGTTGTTACTTCAGGACGATAGTATTTTTGTTGTTGTCTTTATTGTAAAGGAATTAGTATGAGGAATTGTCTGTCTGGTAGCGCGTGTGAACAGATTTGGAAGAGCAAAAGAAAAAACGGTATTGTGGGATTAGACTGCAATTCAATGTAACTGTAAATGAGTTTTTTATTGAATTTTTAATAAGTGGTGTTGTCATATGTCAAAAAATTGACAGCTGTCATGCTGTGCGTGCGTCCTTAGGGCATAGACTGAAGATTGAAGCGACTGTTTATGCATTTAAAACACATTGAGCTAAGCTTAGCGCAGCAGTTTTAAGAGAATTTAAGCATTGAGTGGTTGTATAATGTTTTTAGCGGATTTTCACATATTTGGAGCAGGCAATGAGTGCCATAAATCCTTCAGACGATTCCTTCAGTAGAAGAAAACTGCAAAATATTTGCCAGTCAAAATCTATGCAGAAAATATATAAAGGAAGGTTACAAAAACTCATTTGGCGGCAGCTGAAAGGGAGGCAATAGCTGACCGAGGCTACTGTCGTCGGTCACAACAACCGCCCTTCTGTATGGCGGCGGTTTTTAATCTCGACTTATGCTGCGCTGGCGTCTCAAAGGACACGAACACGCGCACACACAGCTGCCAGCTGTCCACTACGGCATTGTGCTCTACATATACCTTTTGAAAAGAAGAACAAGCAAACAAAAAATATATATCAAAAATTGCATCTTGGCCATGCTTGATTACATTGCTTTACGCAAGAAAATGTAGCAAAGGAAAAATAAATTACAATGGCAATTTGTATGCTTTGCAATACCCATCAATGCCACTGTTCGTCCGTGTGTCTGTCTGTCTGTCTGTCTGTCGGTGTTTTGTGCCAAGCGTGACGTGCACTTTCACGCTAATTATTGGGTTTGCTTTGGCGATGCAAGTTGTGTGATTGGACTTGGACTGCTGACTGTTTTTGAGGGGGTTTTTGGTATGGAAACTTTAGTGCGTTGGCGAAATTGCAAAGATTGGGAAATTGCAGAAAAACCTATAGAATAAAGTTGAAATTTATGGCAAATTTTGTAACGCTCTTTGATGAGTTTTTCTTGGACACATGTGTCTATATTTCAACTGCAATTGACAGCTTTGCAGTCCGAGTGTGAATAACCATAACTAATTGAATTGTGTTTGTAGGTCTTCTGAAGAATTAGTGAAATACTTGTATAAGCAATTTGATTAAATAATGCAGAAGATGCACATTATTCAGTATACAAGGCAATTTTGTTTAGTTTTTCATATAGTCTCTCATTTTCAAATTTGAACTTTTGAATAGCTAAGCTTTGGTATTTAAGTTAATGAATTTCTTGACTGCATCTTTGAATCCATGTCTCTGGAGCCATTAGACCAGTGCAATTTTCTGGTATAACTATTTCTCGACTTTTCGAAATGTGTTAAAAATTAACCCTCATAATAATAATAATACTTGACTGGCACGACAGCCCGCTTACGCGAGACTAAGGCTTAGCTTCCCGCAACCAGCCGTGTTGTGCGTGTGAGTTTGTACGCGGGTGGAAGGGACCTATAGTTTTATGCCGCTTCCGAACGGCAGGTTGCAATTTTTACTCTCAGAGTTTGCCATTTCCAGCTGAGAGGACAGCCACCGAAAGAGAAAACGAGTTTTCCCGTTATTTTTTTTAGGTGTTATTACAGGCCGTATTTGAACCTGGGTCGCTGCCTTCGACTCGCGGTCCAACGTACTAACCAACTGAGCCACGGCGGCTGCCTTAATTAAAAAATATTAAAGAAAAACCCAAAAAAAATTAAAAAAAATATTAAAGAAAAATCCCCAAAAAAATTACAAAAAATATTAAAGAAAAATCCCCAAACATGGTACAGTACACAACTCAACTTTAGTGGATTCTATCACCAAATCTGTAAGCTTCAGGTTTATGATAGCTCAACTTTAAGTGAAAACTCTGAGGTTAGTAAAGGAACACAATGTCTTACAACCATCACCCTTGGCTTTTCAAGAAATTTTTCATCACTTTTCACAATAGTGATCCAGTTAGTATGCTAATTTTTTCTTTGCACGAAATCGCATCAAACTCGCACTGGGTGTCGTTGAAAATTTTATGATTTTGTTTTACTATTTCTCTGGAGTACTTTGATACAGTCCCTGATGCATTGGTTTTGCTTTTCTTACCTAACAGATGAAATTTGATGAATTTGAGTATTTTCATCAGGGGCGTAGCCAAGGGAGGGGTTTTGGGTGTCAGAACCCCCCAAGGCCTGTAATTATTTAAAATTTTTAATCATTATGCATGGTATATACGTTCCCACAAAGAAGTTCTCGTCACCTTTAAACATTTAAAAGAATAATAACACATTTTTTTGTTGAAACCGATATGATTTTTAAATAGTTCCCTTCAGGCTCAGTACAGCTATTTGCATGATCTAATAGCATGTTTAGTGAGTGTTTTAAATCGTCGCCTGAAATGTCCTTCAGGATGTCGGTACAAGCCTTTTTGATGGCTTCTGCGTCCTCGAAACGCCTTAGTTTTTTTTTATAAGGTGAAAGTCGCACGATGCCGCATCAGGCGAAAATGAGGGGTGGTTGATGGTTAGAATTCGTAAAATTTTTAGGCAAAAAATCAGTCACAATTGTCTATGGATGAGATGGCGTCTTTCGATAGCCAAAGTGTTCAGTTAAAATGCGATAATGTTATATTTTTGAGACGCTTAACTTTCGACTTACCAACGATTTTTGCAATCGTGATAGTCCGTTTTTCGAAAAAAGCCTAACCTTAAAGATTTGTTTATGAAAAATTTATAAAAATATTAGATTTCTTTCCAAAGGGTTTATTGAACCCATACTGAGCTATGTAAAAAAAATTTTTGTGAGTTTTAATAAAAATTGTAGCAGAAGCGCCTGGGATCATAATGAGCTGAGATCATGAGCGTACGTACCAGAAGTAGTTTGCACGGTTTAAAAGTGGCAATTTTGACTTGGAGGACGATGAACGGCCCGGACAGCCAAAAAAGTTTGAAGATCACGAATTGGAGACATTGCTCGACCAAGATCCATTCCAAACGCAAGAAGAACTTGCAAAATCACTTGGCGTCGGTCAACAAACCATTTCCGATCGTCTAAAAGCAATGGGAATGATCCGGAATGGGAATGATCCGGATCCGGAAGGTAGGCCATTGGGTGCCGTAAGAATTGAAGCCAAGAGACGTTGAACGCCGATTTTTCACGTGTGAACAACTGCTTCAACGGCACAAAAGAAAAAGTTGTTTGCATCGAATTGTGACTGGCGATGAAAAGTGGGTACATTACGATAATCCAAAACGTCGAGCAACGTATGGATACCCCGGCCATGCATCATCATCGACGGCCGTTCAGAATATTCATGACCTGAAGGTTATGCTGTGTATTTGGTGGGACCAGCTGGGTGTGATCTATTATGAGCTGTTGCAACCGAATGAAACGATTACAGGGGAAGTTTACCGACGACAATTGATGTGTTTGAGCCGAGCACTGCGCGAAAAACGGCCGGAATATGAACAAAGGCACGGCAAGGTAATTTTGCAAAATGGCAATGCTCGGCCACATGTTGCACAGGTCGTCAAAACCTACCTTGAAACGCTCAAATGGGATGTCCTACCCCACCCGCCGTATAGTCCAGACCTTGCGCCATCCGATTACTACCTCTTCCGATCAATGCAACATGGCCTGGCTGACCAGCACTTCACCAATTATGAAGAAGTCAAAAACTGGATCGATTCGTGGATAGTGGAAAAGCCGGCCGGAGTTTTAAGAGGGTATTCGTGAACTACCAGAAAAATGGGAAAACGTTATAGCTAGTAATGGACAATACTTTGAATATTAAATTTGTAACCATTTCTTCACAATATAGCTTCAATTTTCCCTCAAAAAAAACCCGCACGAATTAACCGGTACCCCTGTACCCCGGTATAAAATTAATTACACCCAATCTTCTGCTTAATTCCTCCTCCCCTTTTTTGCGCTCCACACAATTATCAACCAGATACATAAAAAAATCGTAATAAAAAAATCTCAAGTGCACATTCCCACCCAGCAATTAATGCCACACTGCAGCAAAAGCAAAGCGCACAAAATGTCAAAATGTTCCTTGATCCTTTTGCGTTAACCCAATGCAATAAGCAGAAGGAAATTTGCACAAGAATTGCGCACAACATAACAAATGAAATCGAAATTGCTGCAAACTGTCGTACATAAATTTTAATTTACTTTGTTTAATTGTACAGAATTTATGGCGAGGCCTGCAACAAAAATAAGCAATAACAACACCAGAGGACATGCAATTATCCTTTTTTTTGGGTTGGCAGGCGTCTTCAGCAGAGCTGCACGATTGTCTCTATTAGATGTCAGCCGGCGACTGTCTCGAAGATGCTCTAAATTATTTGCAATAATTTTATTGTTGCCAAACGCTCATTGGCTCTATGCATGGGTGTGTGCGTGTGTGTGTGTGTGAGTATTGCAATTGTACAACGACTTCCTTCCGCTTGGCTACGTACCTTGCATCAGGCGTTTGGGTGCTCGACGTGGTCTAGTTGTGCTTCATTACGTGCGTATTGTTGTCAGCCGCTGAGACTCTCTGTCTGGCTGTGATTTACGCACAACACTCAGCCGCACCGGTTGACAACTTGACGGCTGACAGTTGGTCGACTTTTTGAGTTTAGAAGTTACGAGCATAAACACACTGCTGGAGACCAGAAACAGGCACAATGGCCTCGGCTGTAAAGGTATCCTGTTTTGGCAGGGATTTTCAGTACTGCTGGGGTTTTCCTTTTTCCAGTTACAGTTTCGGCGCTTGCGGGAGTTCTGGCTGAGGTCGAACGAGTATTGAGTGTCTTGTGCAATGTTTTGAATTTGAAGAAGCAGAGAGTTTGGTCTCCGGTACGAGGAAGTTGCCTAATGTTGCAAATCACTTTTGACTGTTTGACTGGCTTCCGGTGCATGTTCTGGCTGTTGGCTTTGTTTGATCTGATTGTACAGGAATTCGATTTTAGGTGCTTTCAGTTGTGAAATTTTGTTTAAAGAAGTTTTATACATTTTTTTAATAATTGTCACTTTACTTGTAGATTCTTGCTAGATTCTTGTAGATCCTGGTTAAAAAATATTGTTGTTCTACATAAAATTAATAATTTGTCTTAGTTTTTCTTTCCTCCTGTTTCCAATTCCAAATCAATTAACACACAACTCCAGTTTTTCAGTTTCGCATGCACCTAAATTGCCACATAAATCTTCAAACAAAAGCCAAAAGGATACATATATCAATAATAAAAACAACAATAGTTGCAAAAACCCCATCACCTTTTGCCAAACGACATTAATCAATACGATTTGCATTTCGTTCAACCCCTTGTCGTGTGCGCATGCGCTCTAAATGCAAAGGATGCGTCACAACACTCAGCATTGACTTTGTAAATATTCAAACACAAAAGCATAAAATACACAAAATGCACAAAAAACAAAAATTGCAACAATAATGTACAAGCGTGGCGGTTTATATTAGTAAAACACACAAAAGCCGCCTGCCGCTTGCGTTCATACGCGCTTTTTGCCGAAAGGGATAACCAATCAAAAGGACATTACTCATTGTTCGACATTGTGCGCTACTATTCTATAAATTCTTTGCGAAAATGCTTTCTTTTGAAAGAGTTTGCTGTGAAAATTGCCAACATGACAGTGCGGCTGCGTTGTGTGTTGCCGCAGCGTTTGAAAAGCGAGGACATGAACGACACTTGAAAAGGGGTGAAAGCGAGATGCGATCTTTTTCTAAGACTTTTTGTGGAAATATTGAGGATTTTTCTTTTGATTTTGTAAGCGTTGAAAGGTGTGGTAATTTAGTTTTATAAACGCAAATAAATCAGCAATAAATGTGAGATATGAGAAGATTTTCTTCCATGTAACTGGAAAGGTGGAAGAATGTAAGGAATCCAGATTCTAGTTAGGAGCGAAGATGAGTTGGTTTTTGCAATGTTTGAACAAATATTGAAAAAATGAAATTACAAGTGTGAAAAATTCATTACTAGAGCATAGCAGAGAGAGATGAGCGTTTAGAATCGGGGTAGCCATGTGGTATAAACCATTTATTATATTTGTTATACCTTTGTCTATGAAAAAGGTTGAGTAAGAACATAGATTTTCTTGACTTAACGGTGTGGTGCTGAAAAATGTTTGGCCATATTTGAACAGCTGTAGGGTTCTATTAGCAACAGCGCTTTATGCTTTGTTTTAATTTAGGAGTTACAGCCATTGAAAGTAACAAACTTGGACAATTTTTGAAATTTCCAGCTTTAACATAGACTTTTTTGGCTCTTCGGTGATAATAATCAGGGGTTTCATTACTTTTTGTTTCAGAGCGCACTTTAGCTTCTAAGTTTTTCTCTTAAATAAGCTGAAATTAAGGTTTGTAGCTCTTTTGGTTAAAGAGTTACCACAGAGTTACGGCTGTTCAAAGTTTGTTAATGGAAATTTTTGAAATTCCCACCTTTAACATAGACTTTATTGGCTTTTCGGTGAAGAAAAACAAGGAATTGTCATTACTTTTTTCTTCAGTGCTCACTATAGCTTAATAGTTCTTATCTCAAAAAAAGCTACAAATAAGGCTTGTAGCTCTTATGGTTAATAAGTTATAGCTGCTCAAAGTTTGTTGATGACAATTTTTGAAATTCTCAGCTTTAACATAGCCTTTCTTGCCTTCTCGGTGAAAAAAGATAGGAATTGTCATTACTTTTTTCTTTAAAGCTCACTATAGCTTTAAAGGTTTTCTCTCAAAAAAGCTACATTTTAGGCTTTCAACTCTTTTGGCCATTTTTGAAGTTCATAGATTCCACAGTAATTATCTCGAGTTTACATGGAAATTTCTAGGGATTTTTACGCCTAATTTGAACGACAAAGTTTTACTAACAAATACGCTTTATTTCATTCCTTTAGCTTTTTCTGTTTAGCAGTTATAGGCATTTTAGGTTCTTTAATTACAATTTATGATCCAAGCATCTACAGTGATTTCCCTGGCTTTCCAAAACAATTCGAAGGACTTTCCATCCACATTTACATAGCTGTGTAGATCTACTAACAAATGCGCTATATTTCAGTCATTTAACTCTTCCAGTTTAGGAGTTATAAGAATTTAAAGTTATTTAATTACAATTTTTGGGATCCTAGCTTCTACAGTGATTACCCTGTAGCTTTAGAGTTTGTTAGGAACTCTTCTAGATTAGGAGTTATAGGCATTTACATTTTTTAATTACAATGTAAGGAATCCTAGCTTCTAGAGTGATTTCCTTGGCTTTGCGATACAATTTGAAGCACTTTTCAACCATCTTTGAATACCTGTAGAGTTATACTAACAAATGCGCCATATTTCAGTTGTCTAACTCTTTCAGTTTAGAAGTTGTGGTCATTTAAAGTTTATTAATCATAATTTATGCAATTCAAGCTTCTACAGCGATTTTTCTGGCTATGCGATACGATTTTGTGAACTCTCTATCCACTTTCGGATACTTGGAGAGTTTGTTAGTTGCAATTTTGGAAATTCCTAGCTTCTACAATGATTTTGTGGGCTTTCCAGAGTTATATCGAGAAATGTTGGCTCATAAAATCTGCAAAGTTCTTCTATCACACGTAGAATACTTGAGATCTTCAGCTTTTACAATTATTTCTTAAGTTCTTAGTACTTAACTTGCTTAAGTAACTTATAGATTATGGAGAGAAATTCGGCGCATTGTCACATGGCGGCCAATCTGTTCAGTAGTATTCTGTTGAATCTAAATATCTTAAATATTCCTAAAAGCGTTTAATCACACATTATGCAATCCTGTTCTATATGCAAAGTGATGCAATTTGCACAGCAGGCAATTTTACTCTCCGAACACCCTCAGCTCACATTCTACTCATATTCAAGAATGTGATTAATGATGAGAGCCTTTCAACAGTTGCCACAGCTGTCAATGTTACGAAAATCTTCATGACACACCACAAACTGCGCTGGCAAAAGGACCTGAAGGACCTTTCGATGAACACAAAATTTCACATGTAAATTTTGTTGGAAAAAATACATTGAAGAAATTGAAGAAACCAGACTAATTAGTAGTTTTGCGGTTAAGCTGTTCATAAGAATTTGAACAAAAAGGAAAACTTTTAAAGGTAGGCAAACTGCTTGTGGAAAGAAATCCTGGCTTATGATGTACTAATGTGCCGAAAGGTAGTAAGGAACTGAACTACATAAATGGGCTTAATATGTGTGAAAATATGTAAATTGTGTGTTGGTTTATTTTTCTAAAACAACCATGTCTACTTGACTTGTGGCACGCTGCAGTGCCAGTCGACGTGCAGGGCGCATTGGTTTGAAGTTTATTGAAGTATGTGAGAAGGAGAAAAGTAGAGCGATCCAGTTTGGCAGCAACTCAAGTGCAAATTTACATGTTAAATGGACTGGAAGAAGGATTGTTAGAGATTAGGAAAACGTTTCTGACACATAAAAAAATATGGAATAGCAAAGGTGGAGTATGTAGAACGTG
Organism: Melieria omissa; assembly: GCA_963971225.1. Taxonomy (NCBI): domain Eukaryota; kingdom Metazoa; phylum Arthropoda; class Insecta; order Diptera; family Ulidiidae; genus Melieria; species Melieria omissa. Next base: position 54,241,005 of record OZ020268.1, read on the forward strand.
ATAAGAAAATTGTTGCCAAGGAAGCAAGGACTGTTGAAGTAAAGTCACACATATGTACGAGTGAATTCTCAATTCAAGTTTCTTGATTTAAATGAGATGCTCCGAAAATATATTAACCCATAAGAGAAAATTCTCCAAGCACTCAGCTACAAGGCACATAAGACTCAAGTTACCAACAGTTCACTTAAACATAAATTCTTAAATTTCCCAAAGCTTTGCTTCTCAAAAATTCGTTAAAAATTCCTTTGCTCTTACTTTCAGCTCTCGCTTCATCACTGTCCAGCTGGCCACAGCAAGTGACGGCATTTAGTATCACAACCTGTCCCTGTGACATTTTCGATCTGAATCGCAATTTTGCAGGAAGCAACTGTCACAATCAATTTTAATTAGAGCAATGAATAAGTGCAGATAAATGTTAACTACATTTCAACACGCAAAAATCCTGTTGCTCATTTCAAATTATAAAACCAAAAAAAAAATTAGCTACAATTTGTGCCTATGCACATTTTTTAGTCTGTGTGAAACTCGCACCGCGAGAAACGTTGACAAAAATCCTAGCACCCTAATGCTGGTATTTTATTTTTTTCTCCCCCCGTTAAAAAAATTACAGCCCTAACTAAATTAAGGGAAAACCACTTCCTTGTCATCCTAATTATTTCATTACTACCGGCTGATACGATCTGTGGCGCTGGCAGGACTTGAAATGCACCGCCAACCGTTGCTGTCAGTGTGTGCGTGTGTGAGTGTGTGAGAGTGAAACGCGCAATCACGCAGATTTTTATCGCAAATAACTGCAGGAATGAGTCGTAGCGACTGTGACAGTTTTTCTCAGTTCAAAGTTGAAAACGAGCCAACGAGCGGAACCAAAGTAAACTGCAAAGAAGCCGAAGTTGCACGAGTTGGAAAATGTAAGAGAAGAGTGAGTGAATTGTGTAATTTACTCTCTCAGCTATGTCTGTGCTCGGTTTTTGAGAGAGAACTTGCCATGTTGCAGGACACTTTTGGCAAGTAGCGTTTAAATACACTGAGAAGGGAGATCAGAAGTTTTCGCGCTGAAGAAAGTTGGAATTTTTGAAATTTTAGGGAATCTGAGAGAATTTGAATTTACAGAAAAAATAGCACTTTCTACGTTTCTAGGTAGATTATAAGATGGGTTGAGTGGCTGCCGAAGGAGTTGAGTGACTCTTGAAGAAAAAACACTTAGGTCTGTAAGGCGGTTTGTAATGCCAGGTGTTCTCTATGGGAACAAGTGAGAGCTGTTCATGTAACTAAGTGGGTTATACATCAGAATCTGAATACAAGTTCTAAATACTTTCTGAAATTTTTCTCAGTACATTTCCTATCTCGAAAATCAGTCAGCCAAGGCAAGAAAATCCCGAGAGAGCATCTCCGAGAGTTGAGACAGCAGTTGTGCTTCGGGGTTAACTGTTCCAGCGCACTGCTCTCGCTCGATTCGAGTCACTTTTCCAGCACTAACGGTCAAACCACCCCTAAGCGCATGCGCCGTTATAAAAAGGACACTGGCACACGGCGAACGTTTAGTTTGTCAGCAAATGTGTACAAGAACACGTGACTTGCTGAACGTAGTAGACTTCAAAGACTCTCGCACATTCGAGACCTTAACGCGATTGCATAGAAAATGCTTAAGTGGACTGCATCGGCGCAGAAGTTGCTGCCGGACACGCCCAGCACTCGCACACCGCAGACGCTGGCGGCGCGACGACGACAACGCCGCGCCACCATTGCCAACAAGGAGAACATTCCGTACACCTCGACGCCGCTGGTGGCGCGCGAACGCAACAGTCCGCTGGTGTTGGCGCCGCTCACGGATATACGCAACGTTACGCCCGAATCGGGCCGGCGCAAGTCCGTTAGCAGTCTGTCAACAGCGCCGGCCAATCGTCGCCACTCCACAGTGGGCTTTAGTGCAGCGCCACAGTACGCCTCCACGTTGCCGCGTTTCGCCGAGGAATATTCGCCCAGCACAGCGCTGCCCAGCGGACAGCAGTTGGCGCTGCGCGGACTGTTGCCCGATCCGTTTGCGTGCAATCGGCGCTATTTTGCCACGCCAGAGTTGCTGCGGCGACAGCGGCAAAATGCGCTGCCGCCGAAGCGTCAGCTCGAGCAGGAATTCGTGCAGATAGCGCAGGAATGTGCGACGCCCGCTGTCAGCAATGTGACAGCGCTGAATTCAACGCGCATGGGCGATCGCACGCTGGATAAACTGATCGATGCCATTCTGGATTCGGCGCGCAAGGACCCAAGCAAAAAGAAGAAGCCGCGTCGTTCGTTCAATTTGCGGCGCCGCACGCTGACCAAACATCAGACGGAGCACATGGATGCGCTGATATTATCGCCGTCCTACACGGCAGGCGACGATCCAGCCAGCGATCTGAGCTTTCTGCTAGTCGATGCAAAGCCTGCGGCGAACAATCAAATGCCAGCTACACCGGCGCCCGCCACACCACCGCCGGGCACGCCCATACCGGAAGCGGTTCTGCAGCGTCTGCCCACGCCGCAGCCCACATTGCACTTTCTGCGCTCCGCTGCGCGTCTGGACAACACCTTCAAGCTGGAGACACCGGTGCGGCCAGCGGCGCAAAAGCGACGACAGCAGCATTCGACGGAGATGAATGCAAATGTGTCGTCGGCGGCGGCAGTCAGCGGCTCCAAGCGCTACAAAGTGGACGGACGCAGCTACTTCGAAATTGGACTCGCCTTGCCTTCAATTTACGTCTGATGACATGTGCACTTGTTGTTGTTGTTGCTGTTGTTAATAGCCAAATAATACCCAAACGAATTTATTTAGTTTAGGTAGCTTGTTTAGGTTTTCAAATTAAAGAAATTGTTGTTGCTTTTGTTGACAAACTAGGGGGAAAACGCTCGCTTATTACGCTTCTAGTTTGTAAGTTATGCATTTTAGTGGACTTTAGTACAATTATTTGTAGGCCTTAAGTTTATTTTATGAAAATTGTGTTAAGTAGTTGAAATAATTGTCATCATCATCATCGTCAGCATCATTATCACCTTCGTCGTCGGTTATTTTAGCTGTTATTGTTAAGTGACATTGTTCCTTGTAAGTTTAAGTTTGCATGTGAATTTTTTCTAAATGGAGAAATCATATTTTTTAATGAAATAAAAAAATATTGAAAAAAAAAATTACAAAACTTGAAATTTAATTTTAATCTCATCAGAAAGTAAAAACAAATTGAGTTCGAAAACAAAAATCATATGTTTAAATGAAATAAAACAATATTGAAAAAAATAAAAAAATTTTAATTTTAATCTTATATAAAAAATCGCATAAAAAAAATTTAAAAATCAAAAATTTTTTTAAAAATTAAATAATCAAAATTTTAATCTTATAAAAAAATTTTATAAACATAAAATAAAAAAAATTAAATGTCATTTTAATCTCATCAGAAAGCAATGTCAACAAATTATTATGGATTATGACAAAAATTAATATGGATGATGAATGAACAAAGTGGTATAAATTTTTCCAAAATTTTTTTGGTCAAAACTTTGGTAGAAAACCAATAGACCAACAACAAAATAAAGCTTTCAAATTAAGAGAATTTATAAAATAGCTTGTGTTCAATAACCCAATTGCGCTTCACCTTACTTTCTTATTAAACCTAACCTCACATTTTGATGTGAAAACCCCCTATTCGAACTGCAGCAGCTGAAGGATCAATAAAATCAATTTTATTGTCTTTTGGAAGTTTTTAATTTATTGCTATCCGGTCAATGCCAAAAACCCCTTTTAACTTCGATAAGAGTCTTTTAACATTTGGTTAAATTAATGATGAGGAAAATTAAAAAAGAACTCAAGTCTCAAAACCAAATGAAATTTAATTAAAAACGACAAAACAACAACAAACAATAATGGAAAATAACTCTAAGAAAAGGGTTAGAAACCGAAAGAAACTCAAATGCGGGTGAGAGAAATAGAATAAAAAGCGGACAGCTGACACTTGCAGCGCGGCAAAGTGTATTTAAGGAAACAAACAGCAATGTAGTGCACTAAAAAGGTGTTAATTATAGGTTAGAATGAATGAGGGACCCTGAAGTCTATAAGCGGAAGCGCACAATTTCATTTGACTTGCATTAAAATTAGTTCAACAGTTGCTATTTTGACATTTCAATAGAAGAGAGAGAGCAGCGTAAGTGGTTTAACCATTTGTTTGGATATTGGCTGAATACTTAGTAATAAACTTGGGCTCGTCACATGAACTCACTACAGGCTGACTTCGATAAAGAGACCTGCTGGCTTTTTGGTTTCACTGCCTTCTCTCTCTACTCTTATAACTTGGAAGAGACTCCCAAGCTTTGTATAAACGCCTCTTGTTGACATTAGTTAGAAAACCTTTTCATCTATCGTTTCCCAGAACTTCTTCTCTAATCAGCCAACAATTAGAAACTGTCCACACCTCTGAAAATCACCCTCACCCTCACACTGCCAAGAGTTCATGTTCCAAATAAATTATTCAATTGACCTCGAACCAGCAGGTTGCCTGCGCACTTATAAAGAGTCACCTTGTGTTCAGGGAAATGTCATCGAAATCAACCTGCTTGCAACTTTCTAAAATTCAATTTGTCATCCAATTAAAACTCACGGCGCGTGCTGTCAGCGACAGAAATAAAACTAACACAAAAACCCACACAAATCCAAATCCGTTACGAGGCACAATTCGACCGCAATTCAATGAGGGGGGAAACCCGCAGAAAAATGCGAAAATGCATCACGCACCATGCGGACATTACGTAGCGGAAATTTTCAAATGTTCCGCAACGGACAAATTCGTTGAAACGCATTGGTCGGTGACTTGTTTATACAAATTTCCAGCCTGCATGGGTGTCAAAGTGCTAACAAGTGTTGCACTAATTGATGGCAGGTTGTAGGTTCGCTCACGTTGGCCACGGCAACAGCTGCAACGCTGCGTACGGGCGCGAGGACAAAGGAGTTGAGCCTGCAGCGGCTTAGGCGCAGCACGTGCTCCGTGCCGGCTCGGCTACCTGTTTCCCTTGGCCAGCGTTTAGCGCGTCTATTGTGCATAATAATCGGTAGGCGTGTGACTCGGAGCATCTTTTGTGGCAGCGCACGCGTCTCTACCTGCCTCCATTGGCCATGTGTCACAATTCGAATAAATAAATCAACTTTTCAGAGAGATGAATGAATGAGTTGTGTTTGTTTTGTGGCAACCTGCTGCGCTGTGAGGAATGAAATTGCGTGGATGTAGAGGTACTTTCGGGATGTCTTCTGGCAACTGTCAGTAGAAATTTCAATCAGCCATGTCGAATCAGATCAGAAGTTATATATACGAACTTTCGAAACCTTTGTTGTGAATTGGGTATTTGTGCGCTATAAAGTAGATCAGAGGTACCCTATTAAAAGTGTTTAAACCTTGTATTCTGAATTGCTTGATTTGTGCGAGACCAGAGGTTCCTTGTAACAAACTTTTGAAATCCCTTAAATGGGACTGAACTTGTCAAAGGAGATCATAGGCTTCTTCTATTGAGGAGCTCCACCTTTAAAAAACCTTTTTGGAAACCTCTGTTACGAATTGTGTATTTGAACGCTTTGAGGTAGATCAGAGGTTCCCTATTGGGCGTCTGTAAACTCTGTCGAATTGTTCGACTTGTGTGACTTTACATATACAACCCAGTTAATCAGAGGTTCCTTGTAACGAACGCTCGAGTCAAAGGAGATCAGAGCCTACTTTTACCTGTTGGGGTATTTTCTGGTTCCCAACTTGTACAGGTTGTCGGCGGTTAACTGGATATGTTTGAGTCAGTCGCATAAAAGACAGTCACAGGACCCATTTTGCGAGTCTTTAAACCCTTTCTAACGAATTATGTGATTGTAGGTGTCGAAGATATCAGAGGTTCCTTATGATTTTAAACCTTTTCTAACGAATTGTTCGACTTGTAAATCAGGCGCTCTTTGTGACGAACGCTCGAATCCTCTCTAATGAATTATGTGACCGAACGTGTCAAATGCGATCAGAGGCTACTTGGTACCTGTTGAGGCACTTTTTGGGCCTCAATTTGTGTAGAATACCGATGATTACCAGGAAACGTTTGAGTCAGCTGCTTCAAAGCAAGTCGCAGGATCAATTCTACGAGTTTGTAACGAATTGTCTAATTGCAGGTGTCGAACAGATCGGAGATTCCTTTTGCCTTTTAAAGCTTTCTATCACAGTCGATTGGAGGCATCACAAAGAACCCCGAACCTTCTCCATCGAATTATGTGACCCAACGTGTCAAAGGAGATCGGAGGCTTGCTTGGTAACTATTGAGGAGTTTCCTGTTTTTCAACTTGCATAAAACCTTTTAGGAAACATATATTACGAAGTGTGTATTTGTACGCTTTGAAGTTGATCAAAAGATCCCTACTGTAAACCCTTTTTAACGAATTATTCGACTTGTGCGACTGTAAGTAGGTATCACAGTAGATTGGAGGCATCATAAAGAATCCCGAACCCTCTCTATCGAGTTATGTGTCTCAACGTGTCAGAGACCGCTTGGTATCTATTGAGGAATTTTCTGGATCTCAACTTGTGTAGGTTACCAGCGATTACCAGGAGACGTTTGAGTCAGCTGCTTCAGAGCAAATCACAGAATCAGTTCTACGAGTCCTTAAACCCTTTTTAATGAATTGTGTGATTGTAGGTGTCGTATAGAATGGATATGCCTTATGCCTTTCACAGCTGTCTAACGAATTGTTCGACTTGTGCGACTGAAAGTAAGTATCACACTAGCTTGGAAGCATCACAAAGAGCCTCGAATCCTCTCTATTGAATTATGTGATTTAACGTGTCAAAGAAGATCAGAGGTTGTTTGGCACTTGTTGAGGTACTTTATGGAACTCAACTTGTGTAGGTTATCAGCGATTATCAGGGGATATTTGAGTCAGCTGCATCAAAGCAACTCTAAAAAATTGTGTGATTGTAGGTGTCGAATACACAGATTATATTTTTTTATGCCTTTTAAAACTTTCTAACGATTTGTTCGACTTGTGCGACTAGTGTAAGTAGGTATCACAGTCGATCGGAGGCATCATAAAGACATCCGAATTCTCTCTATCGTATTGTGTGACTGAATGAAGATCAGAGGCTGAAGATCAGAGGCTCATTGGTACCTGTGGAGATACATTTTGGTTTTCAACTTGTGCGAGCTACCGGCGACTACCAGAAGAAAAGCTTTTTGTGACGAACCTCCAACCTCCTTTTCTCTGTCGCATTATGTGACTGAGATCAGATCACAGCAGATCAAAGACTCCTTGTAACGATACTTCAAAACCTCTCCAACAAATTGTGCATCTAGACGTGTCCAAGTAGATCAGAGGCTCCTTGTAACGAACCTACAAACTTCCTCTCTCAAATCGTGCGACTGTATGTGTCGAAAAAATCAAAAGCTCGCACCACACAAATTGTAGCGGCACATCAGTCTACAACTATATCCATACGCCTTCTGTTAGGCATTTCCTGAGTGAATGAATTGCATCATCACCAGGTTATGTGGCCCAAAGCAGCAGACAACAATGCATCGACAATCAGCTGTGTCCGCTGTCAAATGTCGCCTGACGCGAGACAGTTGGGGATTTGTTTACACGCAGACTTGGAACAATTTCGCGCCATTACTTGCACAAGTTGAACCCTTCGCTGTTGGCACAGCTTAAAGACATTCCCCTCTTGTTTTGTTGTTGTTGTGTCTGTTGCATTCGGAAGTTTGTAGGGCGTGATTTAGGATTTTCAAAATCCATTTGCTTGCGTTCGACTCGTCGTTCAGTCGACTCAGGCGGCTGCAGTGCACCTTTTGGTGCGGAGGTTTTGCGGTCAATGCCGCTGGCAATTATTTTGCAGCGGTACGCTTTCTTTCAATTCATTTCGTTTTCGTTTGAGTTATGTATGTATGTTGTTTTTTTAAGGATGAAAGGATTCGCCAGCAATCAGCATAGTTGTGGTTGTTGCAACGGCTGCTCTGCAAACAAATTTGAATTTGCCAATGTGTCTGCATGAGTGTGTGTGTGTGCAAAAATCATCCTACATCCTTTGCAGGCTGGATTGTTTGGGCAGTGGTTGTTGTTGTTGCTGCTTATGTGCTTGCTTCTTCTTTATTTTTTGGCAGCAGCCAAAGACATTGCGGTCTTGCAGGCCGCATTTTTGTGTGTTTAACTTTCGTGTGTTTGGTTTCATGTTTGCATTGGCTGTTTACTTAAGGAATGTCCTTATAGGCAATGCAGTATCCTTTATGTTTTTCATTATGCTTTCGGTTATATTTTTGCTTGGGCTGTGGGTACAATGAGTTTTTGAGCAGTTGTTGGTATTGATTTTGGCAAACAATTTTGCGCAAAAATCAAAAAAGACGCCATGTACCTTTGACAGAAGCTAAGCGCTTCTCATAAAATGTCCTTGAGTGACCGTGGAAAAGTAAACATATGCAAGAGAAACGAGAAGAGATGAGACTTGAAAGATTTTAGGCATTTTGAGTGTTGAAAAGCTTTAAAATTTGGCTTAAAGTTGCTTCACTTTGCACTCGATGGTCGGTTTTAAATTATCCTGCGCATAGTTTCGTCAACGGCTTAAAGTGTGCCACCAACTGTGCACCGCACTTTTCCAATTAAATCAGCTTACCGTGAAAGTGCATTGCACTGGCAGACGACAATGCCAAAGCCGCAAACCATTTTCGCCCGAAGAGGGCGAGAGAAAGAAAGCACCACAGGCGCAGCATCCTGCGGCAGCAAAAGTAACTCGAATGTTATTATTGCCAAATATTATGCAAACAAAGGCAAACAATCACTAAGCGAGTAATAGGAAAATGAAAATCCCTGGAAAACTGCAAACACCCCGAGAGTTGCCACACCGCATGCGGCAAACGAGCGAAACTAGCGAGCACCTATTTGCCTAAATATTTTTTCATTTTTTTCTTTTACAAAAGCAAACAACATGCAAATCCCTTTTTTATTAACACAGCTCAGCTCATGGAAAAAAGTCGGATAATTATAATTCATTTTGTATAACGTGTCACCCCCCTCATGTGTGTCTAACTGTGCGTGTGTGTGTATGTATGTCTAGAATGTATGTATGTAGGTAATATTTGTCACCATGCAGCGCGTTCACCGCTGTTGGGTGTTGCAGCTTTTCCGTCCTGCTGCGTCGTCGTTGCAGGCAAATCGGGCGCGCGCCTGCGCACTGAAAGTTTACATGAATGTTGTTTAGTTTTGTTTTGATTTAGTTTTTTTTTCATTACATTCATAGTCAACATTTTCACGTTCATGTTGTCCTACGCGGTTGGGTGCAGCAAAAGGGTTTGGCAAATTATCTAGCAAAATTTTTTGCCCATGTAAATTGCACTCAAATTGCACTGAGTCAATGTGCAGCTTCGTTTAATTACCAAATAAATAACTCTGACCGTGTTTAATGCTGAAATTGGAATCATAAATTTAAAACGAGAAGGTGCCTTTTGTGGTGGTCACATGTCTAAATAATGTTTGACAATCTGTGATTGATGGGAGAGTAGACAAAGAATTCGCTTTTTGGAGGTTAAAATGAAAGAAATGATTAAATGATTTGAGCAGTTGGTAGAAGTGATTTTAGGTGAAAGCTTAAAGTTTTAAAGGCAGTAGAAAAGCATGAAGTATACCTAATATTTCCAGACTGTAGTTCACATATGAATATAGGATGGAAAACATTCAGAATTTTGCATAAACTGGTTGCTCAGCTTTGTATACTCAGTCAAATCTTCGTATCGGACGAATTTGATGGGTGTTTAGTAATCGGCATGAAAACATTGCACAAAATAAATATAACTCAATTGTTTGGTAGCTGGCCTCAATAGTCCACTTCCCACACCAGAGGCCCTAGGTTCGATTCCCAGTTCGAGCTGGTGAAACACTCGTCTACCTCTATTGCTATCCACATGAAGCAGATGAGAATTACAAGAATTGCACAAGTGCGCAACAATGTTGCATACACATTTCAAACGGGTGGAACTTGTGGTATTATGAAGACCTAAGTGGGTCCTATACAGAGGCGGCCACTACAATTCACCTTCTTAATTGTTTGATAGTTTTATATGAATTTTCAGATACTTTAAAAAAAATTATTACGAAATTTTAGTATGTAAATAAAAACTTACTGAAACTAATACTAAAATATAGTCCTTAAGGACTAAAATCATTAAGGAATAAAAGTCCTGTTATAATTAATTTATTGAGTAGTTACATAGTTTGTGTTTTACTGGGTTTTCCAGCGTTTAGGTACAGGAAATCTGGTGCCGCACACATCCTTTCCTAGTCAACTCTACCTAAGGTACTCAAAATAAACTTAAATTATAAAAACTTAAACTTTGAATTGGAATCGATTGTGGTTGGTACATCCTTCCTAACCTAACTTAATTACAATGAACATTAGTATAATTTTTTGAGTCCATTTTTGTTACGTTTTCTGTTGGTACTTTGTACATGCCTAACAACTATATTGGTTATTTTTTTACACATTATTCACAGTTATTATTTAAAATTTTGGAATTTTGTATAATCTTAACACAACTCTGAATTATTATTATTAATATTTTCTATTCTAAAGAGGTAGTAACCAACAACTACTTCAACTAAACTAAACAAAACCTAGTTTAATGAAAAAACACTGTCTTTGTTTTTTTTCTGCTGAGTAAGTGAAAACCAATGAGAATCCGTCAAGCTGTCATCGTCGATTCGGGCACACATAATGCCCGATCAGTCATCAACTCCCACTTGACTTGCGTGCATTGTTGCTGCAACAAATGCGTTGGCTGTCGACACGATCGCTTGGGAGTTGCGTTGAAAAGCGCAGTCAGACAGCGTCAGTGGCGCATGCGTGATTGCCATATGCACTCAAATAAATGCCATACAGCAATGCATTTATGCGTGTTAATCTGTGCATAAATAAATGGAAATGAATAATGCAAGTAATGTGAACGATTCGCGCACAAATCCGCATTGAGTAGAGTGAACTGTGCGCGGTGGCCGAATGAGTGACGATTGAATGTGTGTGTTGCACCCTCTATGGGCACTGAGGTTCGACGCTGTTGTGTCCATGATGAGAAAGGAATTGTATACAAAAAAAGCGCACAGATTGTGGTGTTGCGTTAGGGGTGTTCGATGCGCGCACAGGGCGGGCGAACACATGTGAAAGGTGAGCGTTTGTCTTTTTTTGCCACTTGCGCAGAAGATTCAATTTCGTTTCAAATGCATTTTTTTATGTTTTTTGTTTATATATTTTTGGAAATTTTGTAGCCACTGTAACAGTAGCGGAATTTCAAGTGTCTGCCCATCAAATGGCGCAAAAGGTCAAAACTGTGCAGTCATCGAGGCTGGACGAAACGTATTGAAGTGAAGACATCTGGCTGATGCTCTCAAGGGAATACTTAATATTCTCAAGAGTACAACAAGGAATATAGAAAAGTTGTAGGTACTCATTGAAAGACATTGTTCGAGTTTGAAGTGGCGGGCGTTTTTTTGTTGAACAAACAAAAACAGCAACTAGACATGGGAAAGTCATTGAACATGGCCAGTTGACAGTTACGGTGTTCATCAATTTCGAATGACAGCATTGCTGCGTAAGGGCACATGTGACTTCATTAAAAATTCACAATACGGGCGCGTGCAGGCGTCAATGCCAAAATTGCCAACAACAAAATGGGTTGCAACAAAGTTGAAAAGTCAATGAAGCGCATTCGCGCAACAAACGACGCGTGCACTATTGGAAATGCATTGAATGCTGGCGGCAATTGGCACAATACATCGCCCTCGCCCCGAACGTTCTCTAACCTTAAAATTGTGTGTGCTATGCAAATGTGTGAGGCATCAGGTTGGCTGCACTACTGCTGCACTGCATTGCATTGATGACCGCTGTGCGACGGCATGGCCCGCGGCTTCAACTGACCAACTGAACAGACGCTCGCACACAGCTTCGTTGTCGTCTACAGCTGGCACGCTCACAGTCAGGCGAAAGCAACTTGACTGCCATCAAAGCTGGACACTGACTTGTTCGCTACGTTTAACCCCTAAATCATGTGGCAACGCAGCGTTGTTCATTGTTTAACCCTCAACACCGCCGCCGCATAATTTACACATAAAATGCTATATTCAAGCGATGGCTACAAAAAAATATTCCATTAGTTCAACAATGAAAAGTGAAAGCAACAAAGCCAGAAAGAAAAGCGCCGAGTGGAAACGTTTATTTCCAAACGATTACACACGTCAGCACGGGTGCTGTCAACTGTCAAAAGCGCTGTCGTTCAGGCACATGTTGGCAGTTGGCGGCAGTTGAATTTCCACTTTTCCACCCGTTTTTGGGGAATTTTCCAGTCAAAAGCATTGATAGATGAGAGCAGAGAAGTTTGCATTGCTGCTGGCGCTGTCAGTTGGTTGCATTGATATTTAGCTGTCATTGTTGACAGCATATTTGACACATTGGCAAAGTGTAAAGCGTGCAGCAGTGTCGTAAAAGTTGTGCAAATACAAGCAACTTTAACAGTTGGAAAGTTCGAAAAGGGGCCAACAGCTGTAGTGAACTAAAAGCATCACTAGATGGGTGGAGAGTGGAGAGAGTTGGGGGACTCGAAAGTCTAAGGAAGTCCAAGGACAACGAAGTATAGACCACCACCACCAACAAGAGGTGTTATTTTGGTATTCAAAGAAAAATTCAATTTTTTGAGATAAATGATCGGGTGTTTAAGTATTTCATAATAAAGAGGAAGGTATGCCGTTAATAATGAAAAACAACATCAGACAAATGGCCACCACGACTACGCTTAAAGGACCATATCCTATTCATGAAATTTTCCATAACCAAATCGCAAAGTGGCTGCCCTATGTCCTCGATAGCCTCACGAATTCTATCTTTGAGGTCTTGAATCGACGCTGGGCTGTTGGCGTACACCTTATCTTTCACGTGGCCCCAAAGGAAGAAGTTGCAAGGTGTTAAATCACAAGATCTCGGTGGCCAAGGTGCTTCACGACGACCCAAAAATGCGAACTGTGACTGCAAGATTTTCACCATTTTTGTAGTGAATTTTAATAATTTCAGTGCGTTGTTGAAGCATGTATCGTTCCATTTTTAGTAATGGCGTAGTTTCTACTTGTCAAATGTCAAAGAATAAAAGCTTCAATAGTGACAGCTACCGAAATACCGGGTGATTAAAAATAACACCTATTGTTGGAAAACTCTATATAAGAGGGTTTCAGTTTCGCTTCCAAACTACTTCTTTATAGGTCTACTGTCAATTTAGACAAGAATCACAATGGAGTTGAAAGTTCCTAAACAGCAGCAACTGTACCAAATGAGAAATTTATAATATTTTTGCTTGAATAGTGAACTGGTTTCTCACACCAGAGGCCCTAGGTTTGATTCCCAGATCGGGCTGGTGAAAAACTCATCTACTGCTATCGCTATCCACATAAAGCAGATGAGAATTCCTCCAAGTGGGAAAGAAAAAATGCGAACCGCTGTAACGATTCGGCGTTAAACTGTAGGTTCCCTCCCCTTTTCCGCCATCCGGTGGAAATATGTGATGAAAAAACGGTGTTTCATACATATTTCAAAAAACGCGTGAAATTTGTGGTATCACAATGGGCTTTTCAGGCCTCCGAGTGTGTCTCTTATGAAGGTAGCCACCATAACCAAACCTAACCTTACTTGTTCCAGTTTTATTGCGTGTGGTTTCAGCAGGCAGATGAATTAATAACGGTTAAATCGGCTCTATGTGCGTAGTGTGCAAGTATATTTTGAATATATTTTTGTAAATATTTTTTAATATACATATTTTGAAATATTTGTTTTATTAATTATTATTTTTTTTTAAGTTTTATAAATTTTTAAACGTACCAAAAAAACGGTAAAATCGACTCTATCTGCATAGTGCTCATTTTTGAATATATTTTCGTAAATATTTTTCAATATATTTTTAAATACTTTTTTATTTATTCACTTTTTTAAGTTTTACAAAGTTTTTAGTTTTATAGTTTTTGGCAGTACCCAAGTCGCCAATATATATTTTTTTATATATTTTCGTAAATATTTTTCAATATATTTTAAAATACATTGTTTATTTATTTATTTTTTTTTTAAGTTTTATAAATTTTTATACTTATACAAAAAAGTTTTATTTATAACTTTTGTATATTTTAATATAAATTTTTTCCATATATTTTCTATGTAATTTTATAAATTTTTGTTATATGTTTTCATACATTTAATAAATATTCTTGCATTTATTTTATTTATTTTTTTTATATATGTATATTTTAAATATATACATTTTTGCATATAATTTATTATATATTTTGAAAATATTTTGTATGTAATTATATAGATTTTTAAAAATATAGCATAGTTTTCAGCTTATTTGCTTGGTAGCTAAACGTTTCCATATCTGCCATGAGCCAAATAGTGCAACTTGCTCTATTCTCTTTGATGTTTTAATACCTTCGGGTCATTTTTGATTTTGTGCCCAAACACATTTCAAAGTAATGAGCCAAATCATGTAAACAAGTTTCAAGTCACGTGTGCATCATTGGAGGAACAATAGGGATAACAATGGCAACAACAATCCACGACACGCGCGCCTAACAGGACATTTAAAAAAAATTACATTGAAATTTGAATAAAACAAAAAAAAAGAGCAAACATTGCATATGGGACAGGAAAAGGGGTGGATTTAAAAAACGGACAGAACCATAGAACAATTATGATTGCGTGTCCTGCTGCAGGATAAAGTGTACAAATAAAAAGCAAATGTGAAAATATGTTAGAAATATGGAAAGCAAGTTGAGCATGAAGCCTGGGGCGTTAAATAAAAAATAGATAGAGATAGATAGATAGATAGATATATTCTTTATTCAATTGTTTAACAAATATTACAGAAATAATTTAATTAACAATAGATAACATTTCTGATAAAGAATTTACGACAATGACCTTTAAGTCGTCTGTCGGAAAAAAGGAAAATACATTACTCTAACATAAAGATATACATACATATTAACAGAATTCATTTACAATTAAACTCCTATATTTTAAAGCATCAGTGACATACAAAACAAGACAATCCCATCCACCTACGCCAATTCCATTTAGCTTGTTTACAATTTCATCTTGAGTTAAAAAGAACTTTCCAAGATATCGATATCTGATTCTTTTCAAAATTGGACACCTACCCAGAAAATGTGTTATATTTTCTAACTCGTTCAAATTACAACGAGTGCAGTTTAGATTTCTGTGACCCCCAAGAATTATCAAATCGCACCTGGCCTTCAAAATCCACATTATTCTATATTTTTCAAGATTGTCATTCAAGTAGCTTTTACCGATGTTATGATCTAAGTCTTTATATATACGTGAACTTTTAAGAGCCCTTTCCCATGATTTTTGTTTATTTGTCGAGTTCAGAACGGATAACAATGTGTCAATGTTTTCATTCCAACTTCTTCTATTTAAAACGTCATAATTCCAACTAATATTCAATTTTTCTCCTAAAACTTGCATTGATTTTACCCAAAAAATCTTTCTCTCTATAATAATTTTTGAAAGTTTGTGTGGCAATCTGCTATCGTCGTATTCAAATAGAGTTTTAGAAATATATTTAAGATGAAGCCGTAAAGTATACAGGTGACAGTGTGGCATGTCTGTTTCTAACATAAGACAATAAGAGGGTGTGTTTGTTGGTAGATGTAAAATTTTCTTTAAGAAATAAAATTGAATTTTATCCACCAATTCAAACAACTCAAATAAAAAATATTTAAAAAAACTTTAAATCAATAACAAAGTTTGCAAACATTTCATTTGGCTTTGATGGCGCAGCTATTGTCAATGCAATTTGATTGTGGAGAATTATAATTTGTAATGATAACAAAAAGTAGATAGCCGGATTCATATTGAAAATCTGGTGGTTTCCGGCGATCTAAATGGGGGTTGCGTCTAAGCTATAAATGTGCACTTTGCACAAAAATTCGTTAAA
This sequence comes from Melieria omissa, assembly GCA_963971225.1. Classification (NCBI taxonomy): domain Eukaryota; kingdom Metazoa; phylum Arthropoda; class Insecta; order Diptera; family Ulidiidae; genus Melieria; species Melieria omissa. Next base: position 54,257,010 of record OZ020268.1, read on the forward strand.
CAATACAACTTTCAATTCTCTTTGTTTCAAAAAGTTGCTAAGACTAAAGAAGCTTATTTCATTGAATTCACTTTAATATTAAAACGTGGTTGTTTCTTCTTCTCAAACTAAATACTTCGAATCGTTTTTGGCAATAACAGTACAAATTTTAGTACTGAAGTCACAGATCTCTACTAATTTCACCTAACTTTGTAAGGTCTGGTTCACTCTTTGTCAAATTTCTAGAGCCATTATAAAAATAAAGCAATGACTAATGTCAATATGGTCATTAGTTGAAATTTTCGCTGAATAGCAAAACGCATGCAGCTGCCGTAGCTCAGCTGATTAGTGCGTTGGGCCGCGAGTCAAGATTCCGCGAGTTCAATACTCCGTTGCGTTAAATGGCAAACCTCTGAGAGTAAAATTGCCTTTGAATTGCCATTGTGTCAGTCAGCGCAGCGCATCTTTATGCTCACAAATTTCCACATTCAACACAGAAACCATGCTTTAAAAAACGGCAAAACTGTTTTAAAAAAAGCAGTGAAAAATGGCGCAAAAAATTGCCAACAAAGACACAACGCGCAATGCTGACAATTTATTGGACTTATTAATGATGTGCCAAACCTATACACACACAACAAAAAGAAATGCACGCAAAAATTGAAAAAAAAACTCAAAAATAAAAAACGAAAAAATTGATAATAGAAAATAGAAACCAAAAAAAGCAAAATTAAAAGAAAAAATACTGAGAGCAGAGGCCAACAAAGTAAACATTTGGGTTATTAGAAAGTAATGAGCCTCGAAATAATCTGCGGTGATGGACGATGAAAAAGGGGCGAACAATGAAAAGCGCATGTGTGCATTTGTTGGCGAAAGTGAAAAGGAGTGGAGGGTTGCAAAAGGCAAAGGAATAAAAAATAAATGCAGTTTTCCCCCTTAAAGGGCATCTTTTGCTGCAGCAAGGATTAGAAATTAGCTATGAGTATGTGTGTGGTTAAGGATGAACTAAAATTCGAAAATACTAAAAATATTTCAAAAACATAAAAAATGTTTATATATTAAAAAAATATTATTATGATATTTTGCAAATATTGAATAAAATATATATTTATGAAATTCTCAACAAATTTACTAGAAAGTGATATAAAAAAAATCGAATCAGAGCGCCATACAGAATTTTGATGCATCTTTAAGAGTCCTCTAAGACTTAAGAAGCCAACTTAGGGGTCTCCGAAACCTTTTTTGCTTAATCATTTCATTTACTTAGATATATCGAAACAGTTGGAAGTCCATTGTAGAGTTGGTTCGTCTCTTCATTTCTAGTATCGTTCATTCTATCTTTGCATAGTTTTAATGGGACTTTTAATATGCCAACCTGTGATTTCGACCAGTAACGAAACGACACGACAATTGAAATAAAGTGGTGTAAAAACAGTAGATACTAAATTGTATTGAATAGAGTGACTACTGGTGGTGAACTGAGTTGAAGAATTCAAAGTGTTTTATTTTGGCACAATCCAGTGGAACGAATAAGCCTGCATTTCTCAGTCGAACTGAATTTCCGTAACATTTGGTTCCTAGGACTTGGAGGACTTGGATGGAGGTTCCTTCCATCACGTTTGCTTTGGCCATGTTTACAGACTCACATCCTTTTTATACGTTGCGTTGTTTTCTAATGGGTTTGAGATCTCTAGAAAATTGAGCAGTGATCTCTACGTCATTTATTTTCAATTTGATTATTGAGATTGTAGATTGTTCTGCTTAAGTTTCCACCAGAAGTCTTCGGTTCTCTGTGGCTTTTTATTAGTTTCACCGATAAGTTTTAGGGACATAAAGCTCCCAGACATCGAGCATTGTTTAGGCTTAACGGTGTTAACAATTCTTTAGGGTTTGATAGCTCGATACCTAAAGGAAGTAAGTTTTCTTTGGTCATCAATATCCTTTTGAGCTGGAAGTTCTATTTAATCTGTTTTTTCTGTATTTATAAGAAAAATTGCTAAAGACTGCATTTAAAAACAACAAACATGAGAAGAAGTCTCGAACTTCTCAAGTCGATTCAGTTCAAATTCCATTGAAACTGTCAACAATAAAATTTTATGATTATTCCAAACTCTTGCATGCTCATAACTCTATTACTCAAAGAGACACACACGCACAGCAAATGGAACTGAAATTTTGCAACAAAAATTCTGTGGCCGTAAGGAATAACAGCCAAAGTCGAGTTAGGACAAAATTGAGTTATTACCACCATTGCATTCGTCGTACTCAAATGTACTACCACACAAAATTCTATGGCTTTTGCTCATAAAATTAATGTTTTACGCCCAAAAATCTAAAATTTATCTAGTGTAATCTAAAGCAAATTCAAAAATTAAAAGTGCTCTCCTGAAAACTTCATAAAATCGACTTTGGCTGTTATTCCTTACGGCCACAGAATTGTCGACAAACGTTTCGCTCCAACGCACATCATAAACATCAACGGAAATTGACAGTTGCGAGCAAATGTGTTGCCTCACAGGGGATGCCAGGCACATTCGGTGCTCATGATTTCAAATAAAAGTAGACGCAATGAAAATATACCCAGTTCGTTTGCTTTAAGAAATGTTTTGATAGCAGCAAAGGCCAGTCAATATAAAATACGATTTTACAAGGTTTCGTGCCAACGTTTCACCCCAAAAGTTGTCAGATTTTGTGTGCAAAATTACACAAAAGATGATGCTGGGAATTTTGGAAAATTTCATCTGCGGCAAGGAACAAAAATCATAACCCATGACGAGTGTTGGCCGCGACAAATTTTGCATACCATATAGTCGGTTGTACCTTTCGACTGTTCAGTTCTGTTCATTGTCCGTTTGGCCACACTTAATTAGAGGACAGTTTTATTGTCTTGTGGCATTTGTGAGAAATAGTTAAGGACACATTTTTTTTGGGTAATAATTTATGTTGTTTTTTGCAGAAGTCTTGTTGGGTTTGAAATAGTTTTATACAAAATTGATGTTTTTTGTGTACATTGTCATAGAAGAAAAGTATGTTTTTTTGCAGTAATTAATGTTGGTCTTGATGCTAATGAACTATGACGAATTTGAATTTTGTTTTTTTGCAAAAGCAATAAAAAATATAGCATTTTAATAAAGAGAAATGTCTACAAACATTTAGGCAAAGACCCACAAATAAATAACCTCTGATTGTGTGGTTTTTAGTGACCTATGTTTGGTTTATGTTTTGGTGAAAGATTTTGGGGAATTTTGCAGAGACTTTTTAATGAGCTCATAAAATGTAAAGCAAGTCTATAGACTTTATGTACTTTGTGAGGAGAGCGATTGCTTCCTGGAGTCAGCAAACTAAATATTAACACTAGAATGCTCAGCTGGATTCATGTTACAAGATAGGCAGGCAGATAGCTATGGCCTACTTAGGTCATAAAGGCGCATTGTGATACCACAATTAGGTGAGCTTAAGTTCGCTTAGTCATTGAATCAGTTTGGGTTCTTTAGGAAGCCTATAGTTGTATAGTCTGGATCCTCTAGATTGTCGAAGAAGAAGTTGTTCAGATGAGACTTACTTCTTCAAGATGATGCACTTTTCATAGAAGATAAAATGGATTTTCTTCCTGTTCCTTCGGATCATCCGGAGGTATTTGAAAACAAAAAATATGATCTTTCCATATCAAATTATAACAAATCATCTCAAATGAAGTTCGACACTAATCATAACATAAAGTATGATCTTTTCATTTAAAATATAACGAATCATATTAAATGAATTTAATTAAATCTGGAGGTATTTAAAGACCCTGAAGTATGATCTTTTCGTATAAAAATATAACAAATCATATCAAATGAAGTTCATGACTATTCATCTGAAGATCTTTGAAGAACCTGAAGTATGATCTTTCCATATCAAAATATAACAAATAATATCAAATGAAGTTCGTGACTAGTTATTTAGAGGTATTTGAACAAGTAGTAGTAGTAAGTATAATATTTACATTTCAAAATACAAGAAATCATATCAAATGAAATTTGTGACTGGACATTTGAAGGTATTTGAAGAACATTATATTTTGATCTTTTTATATCAAAACTATAACGAAACACGTCATGTGTAGGTATTTGAACAACATAAAGTATGATCTTCTCATATTAACATTTTGCAAATCAAATCAAATCGAATCATTTTGAAGTATTGATTGTTTGTAATCCTTATCCTAGCCAGAGGGATTTACATCCTTCTGACAGTCACAAAGGAGACTCGCAGTGCCCAACAATGCCTTTCAGTGAAGGAATAGTCTTTCCTGTACACTTTCTCTGAACATAACCTTACAATTTTAGTCTCAAGGATGAAATCTATTGACTCAAATAAAATCCCAGTTGCCGAAAGCTTCTGTCTGAGACATAAGTGTCGCCTGAATATGCTTCGAAAATTTGCAAATCCTAAAAATAACTGTCAGCTATTCTTTAAAACAATTTATACAACTTCCTGGAAACCAGTAATGGTTGCTACTTTAGCAGAAAACGTTTATAATGCTAACCATTCAAGGGTTATGGTCTTAGCCAAAATATTAACTGAACTTGGATCAGCGAGATTTTTATCTACAGCAACAATTCATAATTCAACCTGCAACTAGACAATACATTAAAATGTCAGCAATTTCACCAGGAAAATGCATTGTTGAAAAACACAAAAAGAAAACTGCTGCGAGGCGCTGAAAAGGGTTGCGTAGGTGCCATCTCGCATCAGCGTCTGGCCATATGGTCACCGACACATTTCAGCTGCAAGCTTCAGCACATAAATTATGACACATAAATGTTGGTTACGCTTGCGAGAATTTTTGTTTTTTTTTATTGATTGAATTAACATAAATTTAATTTTTTATAGTTGCTACTGCTGCTTGTCTTTCACGCAACAATTGCACATCTTTCATGGGTGTACGCTGACATTTGTTGCAATTGTTGTTGCGACTCGGTTTAATTGTTGAGCGTTTTAGATAAGCATCGCGTTGGTGTTAAAGGTGAGTTCTTTTCTTCGTTAGGGGCCGAAGGTGCAGCGCTCGACTGCGCATTTCTCAAAGATGCAACCGTCGGCAGTGACTTTACAAGAAACTATGAATAAATTTACCGCCTTAACCCACGAGTTGAGCATGAATTTTCAGTAAGCCACATGTTGCGGAAACAACCCCCACTCACACACATACACACACACTCACAACTATAACAAATGCATTTGAGTGCGCTTAAAAAAGGTTCATTTAAACTTTTCATATGCAATTTTCAATTGCAACACGGCCACACCACTTTTTTATGCTAATATAACCATTTTTTTTATTCAATTTTTCTTTGTAGTTTTTTAATGTACTTGAGGTGGCAACCCTTGTGCCGCGCGTGCCATATGTCCACTGTCCACCGTTTGTGCAAATTAACTCCCGCAAAGCCATAAGGTGCGACGCGTGTCGTTGCGGCCGGTGGTGTGACGCGCCTTTCGCGCTGTTTATGCTGGCGTTGGCAATTTGGCACGGCCCGCTTATAATTGCTGCCTAATTTTAATTATTGCAATTAAATTACAACAATTGTGCGGCTGACCAGCATAACAGAGGTCCTTGATGTCCTTTGTGGTTGGTGTTGTATGACCACTGCGGCATTGTGTTTGTGTAAGTGCGAGCGTTTTATGGTTTTACTGTTTGGTTTTTTTGTGTTTCTCGGATAAAAACGAGGGCGCTTCAGTCTATTTGTGCTATTTGCACATAGAAAATTTGTCATATGGGCGTTGCCAGAATTTGCATTAATTTGCCTGTATTGTGCAACTTTGAGCGTTTATTTTTGTTAATCCCTGAACAGCCGTTGACGTTAATAGACGTTTAGTTCAACTTTTAGAGTTTATGTGGGCTTTCCAATGAGATGGCAACCAGATTGACACATTTTTTGGAAAGCTGAAGAGTTCTACAACAATAAAAAGTTGAGGTCCGGTATCTCTTCTTAAACTATCACTTCTCTGAAGTTATAATCTTAGAAATCGTACATCAGTCGGTCTGACAAAAACACTCCTGTCAGGTCATCTTAGATTTGCTGGGCTTTGAAATAAAATAGCTGCTAGATTGACCCATTGACGGAGAGAAAAGCTGAGATTTTACTATATCAGTCGGGCTAATAAATATACTGAGGACATTATGTGGTCTTCGATTTTTTGGGCTTTGAGATGAGATAGCAATCAGATTGATCCATTTTCGGGTAGCTGAAAATTTTTACTATTAAAAGGAGTCTCGAATTAAGGCCACACTCACTTCTGGATTAGGAACTACGAACGAGAGAAAAGCCACATCAGTCGAGTTAGTAAAAATACTGATGCCAATAGGTTTTCAGGGATCTTCGAGTTTAAGATGAGATAGCAATCAGATTGACCCATTTTTGAAAAGCTAAAGATATCTCTTATCAAAATGAGTTTCAAATTAAGGACCCAATCACTTCTGGTTTAGGAACTACGCTCGCTTTACTAAGTATATCAGTCGGACTAATAAAACACTGATGCCATTATGTAGTCTCTGATTTTCTGTACTTCGAGATGAGAAAGCAGCTAGACTGACCCATTTTTGGAAAGCTGAAAATTAATAGTATTAGAGAGAGTTTTGAATTAAGATCGCAATCAATTCTGGTTTAGGAACTACACTCGAAAGAAAAGCTGACAGATAACTACATCAGTCGGGCTAATAAAAATACTGATCCTATTATATGGTCTTCGAGTTATTAGACTTTGAGATGAGATAGCAGCAGGATTGATCCAGTTTTAAAAATCTGAAGAGTTTTACCATAAGCAGAAGTTTCGAATTAAGGCCATAATCACTTCTGTATTGGAAGCTATGCACAAGAGATGTTTAATATTTCACTTTATAAGTCGGACAGTTAAAATGCAGATCCCAATATGTCGGCTTAAACTTTCTGTGAAAGCAACCAGATTGACCCATTTTCGGAAAGCTGAAAATTTCTACTACAAAAACGAGAAAGAAAAGCTGACATATAAAAACATCGGTCGGCCTAGTAAAAATAGCTAATAAAAATACTGATGCCAATATCTTCTTCTGTATTTGATTATCTGTGCTTCGAGAAAGGTGAAGATTTCTAACAGATACTTGGTCATATTTCAAATCGTTAGCAGATTTAGTTTAGGTGCTACAGACAGTTGAATGATTTTCATCTGCAGTCCTGACTGTGTGTAGTAAACTTTTTCTAACTCACTCTTCAACATTGATTTTCTAGGCTTCCTAGTGAGATAGCAACCAGATTGCTTCAGTTTTGAAAAGCTAGGAAATTGTATTACATGAAAGAGTTGAAATTTATGGCAGCTACTTTTACGGGTTTAGGAGCTACGCTCTATAGATATGCTGACGCTAATAATGCTGATATTCAGGGCATGGAGAGAAGTCCAAAAGCGATCCTTATACAGGGTCCTTCTTTTATAAAATATTGATTCAATTACATGTTTAGAACTATAAACTATGAACCTAGGATACAAAAACCTCAGCCTCGCGTTAAACCTTCTCGATGCTCTCTTCATCAGAGCTGATAACAACCCTGTTGGGAGACGTCTTCAACGTTCTAAGTAGAAGTTAAGGTCGATTTAATGCTCCTGTGCTTCTTCTTATCAACACAACTCATTCATAGATATCATTTAATGCTGCAAGTATGCAATATTTTTCCTCAATTCATGCAAAAAGTTGCCAATTTTTTGACATCTCATAGCACATAAGGACAGCTCTGGCCTGAATGATTAATGACAACAAATTGACAGCTACAGTAGCGCTGTGGTCGTTCGGTCCACTTCAGTGAAGGCACACGTTCTGGGTGTTATGTTGTGTTGTAGTAAGAAAACTGTCAAATGTGATGCATCATGAATCATTGCAACGATTTCACAGCTTGTGACTTGTAGACCTTTATGACTTATTAGTCACCAAGGGACGGCGCTGACAAATTTCTTAGATAGAGTTTGGCAATTTCCAAAATGCATTTAAATTATTAGTGGAAAAGATCAACTAACCAGCACTAAGTGAATGAAACTCATCATCAACTATTACATTTCAACTTTTTCTTTTTCTTGAAACCATGGCAATCACTTTGACAGAAAACTCTCTTCACATGACGATTCTACTGATTCAAAAACAATAGAAAAACTATATTAAAAAAAGGTATTAAATATACTTTATGACTTGCAGCAGTCCACTTGGTTGGGTCCATTTTTTGCTTTGTAGGAAACTTTTAAATGCTGTTCTAAGTTGAGTGGCGTGAAAAATTTCAAGTGATGAAAAACAGCGCTGAAACGGACAGCCTACTTATTGGCACCAAATTTTGCCTTTCATTTGAAGAGAAATGAAAAACTCCAAAAGCCGTAAAACCGCCTATAAGTAGCTCAACAATTTTCCTTTAATTTCAAGAGGAGCAAAACATTTTAAATGCCGAAAAACCGCGCTGAAACGGTTCGCCTATGAGTAACACAACACTTAGTCTTTCATGTCGAGCGCTGTCTTTGAGTTGGTTCAGAAACCATCATTACAATTTAAGTACTTGACTTGTTTGTTTGTTAGTTTTCAGCATTAATACAAAATACGGGGATATCATGTTTTATTGAATACTAAAATTGATGAAAAAAACTTAACTAAAACCAAATTTAAGGATTTTCATCAATGAGAAGCACTCAAGTGTTATTGAACAATTCCGGTGGATATAGAATGAGTTCGAGCATATTTTTTTGTTCAAAACACTGACTTTTCTTAAAAAAAGAGCACTTTCGCGTTCTCTAGTGTTATTAGACAATTCTATTGAACATTGAATGGAGTCTAGTTTATCTCTTCATTCAAAATACTGATTTTGCTTCAAAAATAAGAAGATTTTTAAATGGTTTTGATTAGTCAAGGGTATGTTTAGGTATTAGAAAGGATCGCAATTGATTCAGAATTAGCAAAAATATTTAGCAATCTAGGCTTTTTGAAAGAATTAATTAATTTTCTTAATTAAACTTTTGAAATTGTTACCACAACAACTTCAGTTCAACTCAGAACTGGTGCTGTATTTTCTTCAAAAGCACCTTTTCTCTATTTCACAGCTCAAATTTCCACTACTCCCTACTTCCCCACGAGTGTTCACACCTCTCCTTTCGCTCATTTCATTTAATCCTATTTAGCACATCCATTCATGGCTATTATGTCTCTTAGCCCATCACTAAATTTTTTATGACAATTTTTTTGGTTTGTTTACTTTTTATGACCCGCTTAAAATTGACTGTAGAAAAAGTGAATGTTAAAAAAATACCAAAAATTCTTAGTCTATAGATAAAAAAATTTTATGATCTTTTTTGTTGGGGTATTTTATGACTTTGTTTTCATTTACGATTGCTATGAGTTATGCAATTTTGTATGGTGATTTCAGGTATTGATGAATACAGAGGAAAATCATTCAAGTAAAATAGCTAATTATGCAATTTTGTGTGAACTTTATGAGGGTCATTTGTTGAGGTTCATTAAGTGAGAAATACATGGATATGTTTAGAAAATTTGCGCCTGGGGTATGCATGCAAATTCTGGGTGATTAATGTATGATATGGAAATGATTGCAATTATATGGAGAACATATAGCAAAACGATGGGTTCTTTGCCATTTCTGTCCTAGGGAGTCCAAGTATTGTCTCAGTTAATATAACCAAATCTCATTTTTCTCTCCACTTTTCCTTGACAGAAAGTACATTCACTGTTGCTGCAATTCCTCACTCCAACATATTTACTTGCATTAAATTGCTCGATTATAGTGAAAATTAAGCAATTAAATGCTGCACTAATGTAAAGTGATCCATCAAAGCACCACAACACATTCATTGTTAACTGTTCAGACATGGCACTCGAAACCTCAAACTTAGAGCAAAAATTGAGCTATAAAACTCTCATTAGCTGCTGATAAATCGACTATGAAGTATGATATTTTTATTATTAGTGAGTAAATGTTACCAGCAAAAACGCAGTCTTCATGCAGCAAAACAAAAAACCACATTTCTCACGCTCTGCGCTCGTCATAAATACTTTCCAATGAAGTTGTTAGGCGGCAACGAAAAACCAACACCGCAGAGGTCAGCACTGCTAATGTGTAAAGAGGACTCTGCTTATGCATTTTCAATCAGGAATTTTGTTAAAGGCGCATGCGTGCTGCGCTCAAAATGCAGCGAAGCGTTAAGTGCATAAATGCCGAACGCTGACCACACTGGCCGACGGGCCGAGGTGCCGCCAAAAGGTGAGCTATGAAAAATAATTTATACTTGTTTATTAATGTTCTAAGGAATGTATGAAATTATGGCAGTTGAAATTGTTGTTGGAAAAATGTATGATGCCAGAATGCATGAAATCGTCAGAGAAGGGGAAAAAGTGGGGTGAACATTTTGACTATTCTAAAGAGTATAAACGATTTTTTGTGGCAGAAGAAAATAATTTTTGAGAAACAGACAGTTATAAAGAAAATACAGTTATTTAAAAATGAAAACCTGTAAAAATTATGGCAATGGTTTTTCTAGTGTTAACGCAGATTAAAAGTGGAGAAATTTCTCTCTCTCTTTAAAAAAATCTCTACTTAAAACTATAATTTAGAGATTTGGATTCAGTTGTCTAGTTTAGATGTTCAATGGTTGTAGTTGTATTAGTTTGTTTCAAAGCAAACTTCGAACTTTTAGTGTGAAATCCCCATCAATAAACATTTTGCGACAAATTTCCTTAACGAAAACTGATGCATGGAATATCAGTTGATAAGCATGCAATATCTATTGCCAAATTGTTGTTGTTGCTTTTATATTGTTTTCATAGGGCAGCCAGCGTAGGTAGTGGTCACTGATAATGGAATATGTGAATGCAGCTGCAAATACTTTTTCATTATATTCAGTACGCATTCATCGGCATAACCAATGTCCACATGTGTGAGTGCACTCACACATATATATATACACACTCAACTTATGGTATTTGCATTTATTGAACTTGTTTTCAAATGCAAAAGTGCTCAATCAACTGTAAACTTGGGTTATGTGATCAATTTTTGGTAGTTTTTGTTGGTTTTTTGGTTAATGCACTCAACTGAAAGATTTATCAGCAAAGTTCATTTTATGCTGCGTCTTTAGTGGTTGAAGAGCACATCAAAAAGGAATTTGTGCCAATAAAATGTGCTGCTGTGTCTTTGTATTATGACAAAGTTGTCCGCACCAAAAAACGTCAGTAAACAACATTGAAATTCACAAAAAGGTTGCAATGTACGTTTTGTTGTTGTTCTTGTAGAAATACAAAAATTTCCATTAAAATGTACCAGCGTTTACCAAAAAAAGAAGACAATTTAAAAAAAGTGCAACCAAAATCAGATTTGAATGAAATTTTGTATGCCTGGCAACACGCAGCCACCAAATAAAATTCAACTGCCAAAAGTTGATGCTTGAAAAAATGCAAATTTCTTATGGAAAACAGAAATTAGGAAAAAAGACCGACAACTGACTGCGTCTGGCTGCAGTTGCAAACTGTGGGGCGCTGATTTAGTGCAGCGGCACCATGAAGCTCGCTGGTCTCGAACAAGACGCGCCACAGTTGTGTGCAGCGAGCTTGGCAGCACAACGCAAAAGGGGTCAAAGGTGACTGCCGAACTGGCTGCCAGGCGTTGGTCTGAGCACTGTGGGATGCGCAACAAATTTCGATACTTTTCGGTTCAAGTTTTTTTCTTTACCTCTTTTGCTTGGCTCATCTGCTCGCTGATGACAGTGGGGTTTTTTCTGTTGGCTGCAGTTTACTGTGTTTGGGCAAATAATTAGAAAATGTATAAAAAAAATGTATATGTAGATGTCTGACAGTATCTTGACTGCTGTTGGTTAGGGAAGAAGTTTCGTTACGTTTTTTTTTTTGATATTTTCCTGGCCTCGTAATGGGTGGCATCTCCTGTAATTGCTGCAGACGTTGGATTTGTCTGTATTCACACAATGGAAATTCGAGATGTTGTTTGCAGTGTGGCGATAAGCAACTCATTTGAATTGTATTCGATTGCTTTGATATTTTTCATTATCCCAAATAATGTGATTAAAATGTTATTTCGTGTTGCTTGCAGCCGGTAGTTGGATAGGTGTTTGTTTACATTTGATGTTGATGCATTTTGACACATTGACAAACTTGTAGCTATTCGAATTACATTTAAATTTGGATGACAATTGAATTTGTAATCCAAAAAGTTTCACTTGAAAAAAAAGAAGGCAACAGATTGAAGTAAGGACAGCAAGTGTTAGTGTGAAGAAAAAAGAGAGCGATTTTTTATTACAACTTCTTTAAGGAAGGAAGCGATTTCTCTTCAGTAGTGTGAACTTTGTAATCCCCTACTTTGACGACTGAGATGTGGTGGACATTCACTTTGATCCACTCTACTCACTTTTTAATAGAATTATTCGAATTATATTAGAGAGAGAGATTCGAATTATATTATGTGAACCAATAAAATTTAATTAACTTAACTTAAAAAAGTTTCTCTAAAACTGTAATTTAAATTTGGATACTTGAGATCATTTAAATATGTTTAAGTTACTCGTATTGCAAAGAACAAAAGTGGACAAATTTTCAGTATTCTAAAAACTCTTCTTCTTAAATGTTCATAAAATTTTCAACAATTTACCAAACGTTCAAATTATCGATATCTGGAAAACTAAAAACTAAATTTGGCAACACAATTTTTTTATTGAATATTCCGTCGCCACAGGTATCGTCCTCATACCAAATCTTACAAATCTGATAATTGCACAGATTGTCATAGTTTCATTGCTTTCAATACAACTCCGAAAATTTGCAAACTCATCTAAGCTGTCAATCAAAATCGATCGCGGTTATAATTGCAAGGGACAAGCATTTTCCCACTCATACTTAAACTCACAAGAAAAACTGGCATTCCCGAATGGCGACCCACATTCGACACGCAAAATTCCACACACATTAGAAGGCAATTTTCCAACAGCTTACAAATCGATGCAAAGGTTTAAACCCTTTTGGCAGCCAACTGAAATCGATACGTTTACCTTAGATGTGCCGCGCTGCGCCTCAATAAATCCGATTCCAATTATGGAAAATTTCACGTAGAGAACTCTTTAACGACACAACAGACTCGCAGGCTGGCAGTCGAACAGGCGGGCGGGCATGGCAACACTTCAAAGTGTCGCAGTTGCGTGTGAGTTCTGATGTCCTGGCGGCAAAGGGGCAAAATGTTGGCTCATTAGTTATGCAGTTATGGGCGAAATGCAGTGAAAATTTCAATTTCGATTTCGTGTACAAGGGGCAATGCAACGTTTTTTTTTTTATTTTGGTTTACTATTTGTGCATTTATGTGCATTGCAATTAATATTCATGTAATTTGTCTTAAATTAGTTTTGTCAGCGGCAACGTTTCGCAACTCATTTGTTTGCGAATTAAGGATTTTCACATTGCATGGAAGGGATTTCGTAAACTGTGGCATCGAGAATCGTTCGAAGTTTAAATTTATTGCCATTTAAGCTGTTTGTCTCTATGCGAAAATGTTTTGCATTGCAAATTTGCATAAAATATCGTCTTACATGCTGATTCACAACAAGATTTAAAATTATACAAAATTGAGTCGAGTTGTCGGGCTTGTTGCTGTAGATTTGACACTATTGGTGCACTTTTGGATTGATGCGAGTTTTATGTAAATTAAGTCGCTTCTTATAATTTGTTGGGAAAATATTTTGATTTACATGAAAAACGAAAATCAGGCAAAGTTTGAAAAATTGGTTTAAAACGTTCGACCTCTAAGGTGCAACAAAGTTGTAAAATTTATAAAATATGTTAATAGTTAAAAAAAGAAGAAGATTTTAAAATCGACTTGTTAGTTTTTAAAATTATTTTTTAATAATTTTTTCAAATTTAATTTTAAAACTTCGTCAGCAAGATTCTGTTCCGTTTGACGTAATTGTTAATAAACTACAATAAACTGAAATAAAATAAAATAAATTAAATTTAATAAAATGAAATAAATTAAACCAAAAGTAAATAAAAGTAAAAAAATAAAATAAAATAAAATGAAATAAAATAAAATAAAATATAATAAAAAATAATATAATAAATTAAATTAAAATAAATTAAAATAAAATAAATTAAAATAAAATGAAATAAAATAAAATAAAAAATAAAACAAAAAATAAATCAAATAAAATAAAAATAAAATAAAATAAAATAAATAATATTAACAAAATGAAATAAATTAAAACAAAAGTAAATAAAATAAAATAAAATTAAATAAAATAAAATAAAATAAAATAATTAAATTAAATAAGATAAAATAAAATAAAATAAAATAAAATAAAATAAAATAAAATAAAATAAAATAAACTAAAATAAAATAAAATAAAATAAAATAAAATAAAATAAACTAAAATAAAATAAAATAAAATAAAATAAAACAAAATAAAATAAAAAAAAAATAAAATAAAATAAAATAAAACAAAAGTAAATAAAAAAATAAAATAAATTAAATTAAATTAAAATAAAACAAAAGTAAATAAAAAAAATAAAATAAAATAAATTAAAATAAAATAATATAAAATAAACCAAAATAAAATAAAATAAGTAAAATAAAATAAAATAATTAAAATAAAATAAAATAATTAAAATAAAATAAAATAAAATAAAATAAAATAAATTAAAGTAAAATCAAATAAATTAAAATTAAATAAAAGGATATGGATGGATATGGAAAATAATTACGTATGCTTGACATACAATTTGGCAGACATCGACGATGCGCCGACTGATAGCAACGGGAAAGAAGATATTTCACATTCAATGCTCGGTTTTCACTAATCACTGGAAATAGATTCCCTACATTATTCTATTCATACCAGACTATCACACAGTCTTCTCGTAGTTTTGCAGTATTCATTTCAGCAAAAATAAAAATAAAAGAAAACTGCATAGAAAAACTTCAACCTCACTTCATGTAAGCCAACAACTCGACACTGCACACTCCTCAAATCACAAACAACGTCAGCAATGTTCATTCATTTTGATTGACAATCTCAAAAGTGCAGTTGTTGCTATTTTGTTGTTGTTGTTCTTTATTCTTGTTGTTATTGTTGCTGGCCTGCGGGACACTCTTGACATGTAACGACGTTGCACAGGCGCGAATTTGTCAACAGCCGCAGGGTCGCAGTGATCATTCGTTGTTGTTGCATCAGCTGCAGTTCTGATTATGCAATCGACATTGTGTCAAGTCATTGTGGGTACAAATATTGTGCGCGTTCTTTGGCCACAACGACTTTTGCAAAGTCATTTTGACTATAGATAATTAAAATTAATGGCGTTATGCAGTTTTTTGCTTTTCGCTTAGTAGATAAAAAATGAGTTACAATTATTTTTCGTTTGCTCTAATTGCATTGAATGCTTAAACTGAAAAGGTGGCAGCCAGCACAACCATTGAAAGTCATTGCTGAAAGTGAATCTTGACAGATTTGGTTGCATTCACTTTTTAGGTTTGCTGCACTTCAGTTTGATTTTTTTTGTTTAACATTTGCTGTTATTATTTTGTGCAATGAGTTGTAAAAAAGTTGCCAATGTCAGTTTTAATTCAATGCAATAAATGTCAAACGTACAGAGGGAGAGTTTTTCGAATAAGATTAATTATGCTGGTATTAGAAAGTCGTTGTTGAAAGCTGATAATGTGAACTCTTTGCACTGATTGCATACTTTAGGGATTTATTTAGTTTAATATACAATTTTGAACTGTTCCATAAGCTATCCACCTTTTGTTAAGTAGATCCTTGTCACTAATGTTTAATAGGTCATCACTTTCTATGGATGGCAGATAATTTTCTGTTCGTCAATGTTTACTGATACACTCACAGTATGTTTTCAACTGTTTTGTTCAAGTTCAAAGAGAGTAATGTGAGGCAAGATGATCTTCTAAGCTAAAGTCTCTCTAGGTTAGGTTAGGTGGGAAAGGGTGTGTGCGGCAGGACCGCACTTCTACTCGGAGGCCAGAATGGCCCATTGTGAATCCTTTCTTATGGTGTTCTGGAGTTAACCAATAGTCTCAATCAAGGAGAAACCAGTTCGACCTCTTAATGAAGGAGAGCAGATACGAGATTTCGACTTTCGCAGCGCAAGCCAGGTCTGTCAGGAACCTTGACTCCAAGGCGTTCCTTCAGAACCGGGCAGTGGCACAGGAAGTGTTGTATCGTTTCTACTTCTTCTTCATCTCGACAGCTACGGCAGACATCACCGGACGAGAGGCGCCATTTTGTAAGCATAGATCCAATGGCGCAGTGTCCGGTGATGACTCCAACGAGCTGCCGAATGGAGGTATGACTCAGGGACAGTACGAATCGTGTTTTCGTTAAGAAGAGGGAGGGCCACAGTGTCCGGCAGGTGCCGCAGTCGCTCCTGGTACGCCATAACGACTCAATTTCCTTTTTGGTCAACCTGTCAATATACATGTACAGGGTAGATATCGGAGGAAACACAGAGGTATGCACTTCGGTGGCAGACGAGGCGACTCCTTTTTTTGCCATCTCGTCCGCTGCCACTCCTGAGTGGCCCGGAACCCAACCGAGACTGACCTGATGGTGCCCAATGCCTTGAAGTGCGGTACGACACCTCTGCACTACCTTTGATTTCAAAAGAACTGATTCCAGCGCTTTAAGCGCCGCCTGAGATCCACGAAAATTGTGACATCTGTGGGTGGTAACCTACTGCCACGGATAAGTTCGGCAGCCTTCCAAATTGCATAGATCTCTGCTTTGAAAATACTGCAGAGGTCCGGCAATCTGAATGACATGTGGGTCTGCAGTACATCGGAGTAGAGACCAGCTCCAGTACCTTCCTCCATATTGAAGCCATCGGTGAAAACGGTGATGGAAGCGTCTCTCGTCGCACCTGTCAGCTCCCATTCCTCCACTGTGGGATATGAGGCGTGTTGAAATCCAGGTATGGGATCAGATAGTCCGCGCAGGAATCCAACTGATATCCGGTTTCGCGAATAAGTCTCTCTAAGTGAAAGACCTTTTCTTGGGACTATTATGAAACTTCCTCTTATTGGCTGTCGACGATACTTCGAGTAGAATACTGTCACTAATGGTTCATAGGCCCTTCTCTTCTACAGATGATAGCCCCGGAATGAAATGTTTACAACTGGTCAATGCCACATACTGATACGGTATGTGTATGTCTTTAAATGTCTCCTACGAAAGGTATAAGTAAAGAATGGATAACAAGATAGGTAAGAACCATACTGGACTAGAAGCGGGTCTCTTAGCACAATCAACAGGTAACTTGGCTTCACTGTCTAAGGTCTTCTTCAAAGTCAAACAAGTTTATCTGCAGTTGGTTGTTCCAAACCAGACTATATGGTGTCTCAATCTCATCTGATTACTGAACCGATCTTTCATTGCCAAAGACACATATCACTGAGTCATCGGTATTTTTGCAGAAAGTCCCCATCGAGACTGCTGAAATAGCTGCGAGAATGAGAAGGAAATATAATCTTCTAAATAATCTCTGGGCCGGCCTCGATAGTACAGCGGGTAGGTCACTGGTTTATATAATCCAACCTAATCTCTAAATATAATCGCTATCAAAGGGGCAGAACGTTCCATGATTTGGGCATGGTTTGTTCATGGGCCAACACCGACCCGAGAATGACAAAGATCTAGGCTTGCCTACACTTTCTACGGGCAACAGACCGGGTTCTTTGGGGCCTCCGAATGTACTTGCTTAGAAAACAGCAGCTTAGCTAGTTTTTATTTATTATTATTTAGCTCGTTTTGAGCTAAAATCCTTTCTCATTCTTATTCTTTTTTCGAACTAAATATAATTTTCACCTTTTAAGTATAATTCGTTTTTAACATCGTTTCCCAAACTTCAAACACAATTTTAATAACACGCGCATTGCTCTTGAATTGACGTCACTACCGCATCCTTTGAAAGTATATGAAATATTTGACATGTGTCACATAAAACGGCGCATACATTTTCAACAACAAAATGCTGCTAATATTTAATAACTCAACAACAACAACTTTGAAGGTTCCTCAAGTCAACAAAAGTCACCAAAGCAACCGCCTAAAATGTTACAAATTGTGCAACACAATGCCGCAATGCCACACCTACACATTAGCAGCAAATGTGCAGCGCGACATGTCCTTTGCCTCGTTGCATCTGGTCAAATATTTGTCATACACGCACACACACAGATATACCGAGTTAGTGAAAGTATAAGGAAATTTATTAGCTACTGTGGCAGCACCTTGCAGACATCGGTAGTAGCAAAAATCCTTACAACAACAAACCAAATAATTGCAAAATCTCTGACAGCATCAATTATTTTTCTGTCATACATTTTGCCTGAGCAAAAATAACAACAACAAGAGTTGCAGTGGCAGCTGCTAACCGATTTTTCATTTTGCAGAAAATGCGGCAAAAGAAAACAATATTGCAAGCATGAAGAAGAGGACGAAACTGCTGCTGCCGCATGGAAAGAAAGCAAACACGTGGTTCTGTTTGCCATGGCGAGGCACTGCAATTTTTCATATGCGTTTGTGTCCATTCGGTAGAGGAAGCAACTGTCAGTAATGGTAACAAGCAGATCGGATCAGTGCTCTCACGCTTTTGAAACAATTTGGTTTTTGTGTTCTTGCGGGTCTGTTTTGATTTGGATCTATTTTGGCTCGTGTTGTGCTCTGATTTTCGGCATTAGTTTTTGTTGGTGTTAAAAAGTTTGTATGTAAGAATGTGGAGCCTAGATGAAAGTTTCTTTACTGAAGAATTGTTAAATTCGTAGAAACGGGTGTCAGAAGCTTCACAGTAGTTCATCTTCAGGGCTATCGATACAATTGAAGGAATTGCAAGAAATGTCTGTGGACTCACACAGTGTCTCTGATTTGTTGAATGTTGAATGTTTGAATGTTGCCATACAAATGTTGAATCTTCTTTTCTTTATTCATCTTCTTCTTCTCCTCCTGACTTTGTCCAATCCATGACTAGCCTGAATAAAGCCAAAGAAATTTTGATTCTTCCCGTTTTTCGTCTCCTTCTGCTTTTCTTGACTTCGTTCAATCCATGACAAGTCTGAATGTAGCCAAAGAATCGTTGAATCTTCTTCTTGACTTTCGTCCAATCCATGACAAGTCTGAATGTAGCCAAACAAATGTTGAATCTTCTCATCGTTATTCGCCTTCTTCCTCTCTTTTGGACTTTGTCCAATCCATAACAAGTCTGAATGTAGCCAACCAAATGTTGAATCTTCTTGAACTGTCTCCTCGTTATTCGTCTTCGTTTTCTCTTATTAACTTCGCTCAATCCATGACTAATGTGAATAGTTTGTTTCTTGTTATTCGATCTACATAGACTCTGAGTACGGAGAGGTCTTTTTCTTCAATACGATGCTCAAGATTTTGGAGAGTTTTTGACTTGGATCGATATCTATGGACATCGACAGATAGTGAAAATGTAGGAAGAAGATTTCTGTGGAACTAAACAATCATAATATAGGGAGGATAGGATCAACAGATAGTGAAAGGGTCGCAAGAAGATTGCTATGAAACCGATACAAGAATATGATAGCGTAGTATCTCTGACCTGTAGTTCTTCTCCGACCTTAAGTGCTATGCTTCCATAAAATGCTTAAACTTTTGGAGTGTTCTTGACCAGGATCTCTGAAAGAGATATAAAAGGACAATACCAAGCAATCAATCATTTCCTGTCAGGAAAATTCTGAAGTGCTTCTATTGAATATGAAAAACATGAAATGCTTTTAGTAGCAGAGTTAAGTTTGGGGTCGGTGGAATACTTATGTGGTCCTAAGAAGGAATTAAAAGCAATTCGAGGCACAAAAATCAATTGAACCACCAGACTAGATTCGGCAATAGCTAAAATGTGTAATTCAAGACAATTTAGCACAGCTCTATAGAAGTCATGGGATAGCAAAGTGAAGAGTTTTCTCAATTTAAATCGGCAAACTCTTGATGATTGATGGAAGTGGTAAGGTGCTACGAAACCTTCAGGCAATATTTAGCTTAAATTTGCTGGGAAAGAAACCGTTAAATTGTGCTTGCAGGACGGGCGCTTCTAGAATTCCTTGAACCATATCCATACTTATGCATAGATTGATTATACTCCTTTGTTGTGTCAGTGGCTGGTATTGGCGAATAAAAAAAAGATTAAATCCGTGTAGATAAATTCTTGACATAGTTCCTAGGAAACAAGTCAACTACTGCGACAGAGCTTTCGATGGCTGTACAGAAAGAAAAAGATGCGTAAAGAAAGTGGTTTAAGTTTTCAAAATCCTATATGTTTATTTTTTTTATAAGAGTAACTTATAGTATCATCATAACCTAGAAAAACTTTCAACTTCTGTGAATAAATTCAATTTAAAATCCCATTTGCGACACTAATTCTCATGTAACAAATATCCTGCAACTCTCTGCTTTCTATATCTCTTCTGCAGACTTGGAGCTCACAAAAGATGAGAAGATAGCGAGCTTGATCTGTGCTGATGCTGCTTGTATTTTCTTCTCTAACTTCTTATCTCCCTAAACGTTTGCGACTTCCCATTGGTCAATGAATGCAGTCGCAGATTTTGTGATTTTTTCCATCACCAATGGCGCAGTGGTGCAACTATCCTTTTGCTCCTTAAGCCGCTCTCTTTAGTACACCAAAGAGCGCGGCGCCTCTCGCAAAGGATGAGCGGCATATGGCACCGATCGGTTAGCTGATCCTGTTGCACTCTCTTTGGTCGTTTAACCGGTTTGCGTGATCGTCGGTTGTGCGCACGCGTCGTTATGCGTTCATTCGTGTTTGTCACTTCGTATGCAACAGACGTCAAGTTTTTCTAGTGGTGTGAAATTTGTTTTTTTTAACTTTTGGCATTTCACTGCGTTCGACGCATGTCAAGGAATTTAAATTTTTCGTGTGTGCAAAATTTTGTTTTCAATTTGATGTGCATGGCAAAATTTCTTGAAAAATATTGACACAAAATAAACAAATTCTTATTGGCAGTAAATGGTTATGAAAATTTTCTAAAAAAAAAACAAAAACAAAAAAATTGAAAATGTGCAAAATGACAAAATCTTAAGTTGCCCAACAGTTTTGGTGGCTAAGATTTGTGGACAAAAAATTTGCATTAAAAGGTGAGTGAAAGGGATTTTTGACGAATTTTAAGACGTTGGATTGCATTTGAATGTACTTAGGTATTATTTGTGACTATTTTGGGTAGAAGAAAGGATTAAACCCTGGAATGCTATTGTTTTGCAACTGTATGTATGTAGTTGACTAACTTTAGTGTTCCAAGTATCTGACTAAACTTTGTATTTCAGGTATTGACCAACATTAGTATTCCAGGGTTAACCATGCACGTTTGCTCGTATTTAGCCGACTGGTGCTTGATAAGTTGTGAATAAGTTTATATATTAGCACCAAATTTGATATTAATTGTAATTGAGTTTCAAAAAAAATGAGAGAAAAATTAACGTGACTTGATGACTTTTAAGTAGGGTTGCCATATAAGAGTAACTTTTCATGTATGAAAATGTTTTTGTTAATTAAGGTAATCTGATATTTATAAATAAATGCAAATGAAAAGGTATATCTTTAACCCATTATGAGACACATAAATTGGTTTCTTAATTTGTATTTTTTTTTAATGTTAACTCTACTGCGCCTTTGGGTCAAACTTACCCCAATTGTATAGAAATACTGCTGCAGATTTATGGTAAAAGTACTTAAAACTAGTTAAGACTTCATTTCATACCTGAAAAATATGAGACAATAGGTTAATACAGGTAATTATTGTTTACTAGTAAATTTCGTTTAAAAGAAAAACCTATCTTTAGTAAATAAACTAAAATATATATCACATGCATTTGAGGGTTAAATCATTGAAAATTTCTGTTCTTATGTTTGAAATACTTTGAAAAGGATTTAAGCAAAGTTATATTATATTTATTAAGTTAAAAATTAGTTGGTTTAGACCAACTCAAATACTTCTATGATAGGTTAGGGGTCGTCCATAAATTACGTAACGCTCCTGGGGGGGGGGGGGGGTCTTGCTCGATGTGACAGTTTGTGACGCCGGGGGGGAGAGGGGTCGAGCAGAATGTGACGTAACAAATTTTAAACGTGTTCATATAATCTTGATCGAAATAAAAATTTTTTTTAGTATTTTTATTATGCTTTTGAAGACTCCGTTACGTTACACCTTGGGGGGGGGGGGTTCAAGCCAATGTGACAGTTTGTGACACAGGGGGGGGGGTGGGGGTCAAAAAATACTAAAAATTGCGTTACGTAATTTATGGACGACCCCTTAGGTCAGATCCGTGTCAGGAGATTCTTGGCCTTTTAGGAGATTTTTGAGAAGGAAAAATTATTTTGAAGAAAGTTCAGGAAGTTAAGAAATGAAATAAGTTTAAAAATACCAGATGCAGTTCTAGGATAGCACCACTCATTAACTGGTGAGTGCACTAAGTTTGAACCAACATTGCAAATGATGAAAAAATCAAATAAAAAAAAATTTTTTTTTAAATGATGAAAAAATTAAAATACAGTTTTAAATTTTTTTAAATATTAAAAAATGTTTTTTTTTTTTAATGAAAAAATTGAAATAAAATTTTTAATTTTTTAAAATATTATAAAAATTTTTTTTTGGGAAGCAATTTCAACTTTTTTTTTAAGGATGTAGGGTAAAGTCATTTCAGCTTTCTGGCTCTCCGAGGAAATTTGGAGTCCTGTTAGATCCATTGCGAAGACTTGCTGAGGAAGTCATTCTATGTTTAAAATCTATGAACTTTACATTTTATGCTTCTGAATTTTTGTAGTTTTTTTACTAGGAGCAACATGGAAACATAAAAATGCTGTCTATATGTTCTGATCTGATTGATCTTTCTTAAAACGTATAAACTCTAAGTATTCTTGATCTTCTGACCTGTTGTCTAACATATTTGTTGGATCTTTTTAAACTGTTGTTCATTTTTTTCTAACAACAGCACCGATATTCAGATAAGTCTGTCGAAACGTGCATCTATTTCAAAATGGTCTGACCTGCTTTGTTTTTCTTAAACTGTATGAACTCTACATGTTAGTTGGATTTTATAAATTGTTGTCCTTTTTTCCAAAAAAAAACAATGAGATTTAAATTATTCTGTGTATTATTTTTGGTCTTCTAGCTTTCGGTTTTAAGTTCCCCATTTCCGTTTCCTATTTAACAGTCCTTGTGTACATATATACATGTATATACATGATTATCTAAGTATTTATCTCTCTCTCTTTCCCTGTTTTTCACTAACTTTCCAGCATTGCACTGATATTCTCTAAACTAACCCATGTCCCATACACATCTCCCGTCATTCCCCTTCTTCTGTTAATGTTTTTTTTTCTTTTTTATGAATCAATCATGCAGAAAACTACAAATTCTAAATTAAGCTCTAACAAACCTTCCCATAAAATTCTAAAATTTGTTCAACTCCTTTGCACACTTTTCGTAATGGCACCTTACCTCATGTCTGTGTTTACTACCAGTAACACGCCTTCTAATTTATTTGTCTGCTCATGACATGGAAATTCTCCAAAAACAAAACAAAAGAACGAAATCAACCTCACACACCTTAGCACAAAAAAAAACGGAAACGCACATACATACACCAACTTTCCTTGTGGTTCAGCCTAGAAAAAATTGCATAAAAAATGGTTACCCCAGAAAATTAAGAACGCAAAAAATTAAGGAAACCCATGTTAAGGAAATAATTCGTCTTAATCGATTTTGCCGACTGCCACCCCGGGCTTTGTCTTTCCCACATTGCTCAAGGTTAGCGCTGACGCAAAGTTGGGTCGGTTGCCGTCTGCACCAGTTCTAATTTTAATTTATCTACTGTCCAACCCTCCTGGCACTTTCTTCTACCCTCTTCCTACCCTCTCGCTCATTTGCTAATCCGTACAGGAAACACCTTTGGCGTAAGCCAAGCAGTCCTGCGCGTTGTCCCCGCAGGCTGCATGGCTGCATGGCTGACTGGATTGGCAGTTCTTACTGCCGTCTGCCTGCCGAGCCGAGCCGAGTCGAGCGCTCGGGGTGACGTTTATGGATTACATGAAATTCTATTTTCCTTATGCATTTTTCCATTTTCTTTGCCATACTCTAGTTGTGTGCATTGTATTGTTTTTGTACTGATTTCAATTTTTTTGAAATTACTTTCTTTGCTTGCGCCTTCATTGTGCTGGGGTTTCAGGGGCCGCAAACAGTTCACCCAGAAAAACAACTCACCGTCACCATCGCCGGCGACGTTTGTGGGCTAATCTGTGCCCTTTTTTCTGTTGCCTGCACACCTTTTGCTTTTCGCGCTGATGACGTTTTTTCATCGCACACACACACGCACACACATAAATATATTCAACACTGACGCCCCGCTTGTAACCGACGTAAGCCAATTTGCCTGTCGTAGTAGTTGCGGAACTGGGCTGGTTTCGGCTGCACCTAAGCTGTGCATAGTCTAAGTAATCCTTAAATGTTGTTTTTGTTCAAAGGCGCATTTTCCAATCGGCAGTTTTCTTAGCTTAATAGAAATTTTTGCACCTTTGCTATAGACTCGCTGAAAGGGGGAGGCGAAGATTTCGTATGATTTTTGCGGTCTTCAATATTTTGCTGGGATTTGCGGTTTGCACTGAAAATGGAGAATATGAGTGGATTTTTAATGGTATTGGAAATAAATGAGCATTCGGAACTGAAGTTGAATAATAAATTTCAGATAAGATTGAAAATAATATAAATTGAACGAGTTGTCTTAATGGAATGTGGACTAAAATATTGCAAGTTTGAAGTCAATGGGCCCAATACATCAAATTTCTCTTAACCCTTTGTTGACTTTTTTATATGTGCATCACAAACAATTTTTGTCTTTTTATTTATCATTTCAAGTGGTTTCACCATATTTGAAATCAATAGCCAAATTAATACATGTTTCCCCACACAAACCCTTAACCCATCGTTGACCCCGTCAGATTTTAATTTTGTAAAAAATGAAAAACATATGTCGGTTTAATTATCATTTGGTCCACTTTTACATAGTTGGAAGTAAAAAAAAATCATGTTTCTCCAAACTTTTAACCCTGGGTTTACCCTGTTAGATTTAGATGAAAAAAAAATGAAAAATACCTGTCTAATTATAATCAAGTCAATAGGCCCATCCGTTCACGTCTTTTCAGTAGTCTTCTCGTATACGAACCTTAACCCATTGCTGACCCGGTTAAATTGATTCCATTGATCCCGTCAGTCGCCGTAGCTCAGATGCCTAGTGCGTTAGGCCGCGATTCAAATGCGACGCTCGAACCCAGGTTCAACACTCCGTTGCGTTAACACCGAAAAAAAAGAAAAATAAACATTTTTCTTTCGGTGGCTGTCCTCTCAGCAGGAAACGGCAAACCTCTGAGAGTAAAATTGCCTATGAAAAAGTTCCCAACTTGCCGTTCTGAATCGGCATAAAACTGTAGGTCCCTTACATCCGTGTACAAATTCGCACGCACAACACGAATGGTTGCGGGTAGTTAGGCCTTAGTCTCGTAATCGGGCTGTCGTGCCAGTCAAGAAGATCCCGTCAGACTTTGATTTTCGAAAAAATAAAAAACAAATGTTACCTTATTTGGTTCATTTGGAGCATTTTCACATAGTTGCAAGTCAGAAAAACCATTCAATCATGAGTCTTTACACAAACTTTTAACCCTTGGCTTACTCTGTTAGATGTCGGTTTTCAAAAAAATGAAAAACACGTATCTAATTATTTTTTATTTAAATTGTTTTTACCAAGTTTAAAGTCAATAGACCCATCGGTTCACGTTTTTTTAGTAGTGTTCCCGTAAACGAATCTTGTTGAATCTGTTAAATTTTGATTTAAAAAAAATTGAATAAAACGTGTTGAATTATTTTTGATATGGAGAATTTTCACCAAGTTTGAAAACAATAGGACCATTAAATAACGGTTCTTCTTACAACACTTTAACCCATGTTTTGCCCCATTAGATCCCGAATTTAAAAAGATCCCATCTTAACGAATTTTCCATTTTTCAAATTTTATATCTGCAGCTTCAGTGATTTGGGTTAGGAGATGATAAATCAGTCATTCAGTCAGGAAAAGCAATTTAGAAAAGATCTTTGGATGTGTTTTTTGGAATAAGAATTGAAATTAATGAAATGAGAACTGAGAATATGGAATTTCATATAAAAGATGGTTTGTTGGTCTAGAAAAAACTTTGGGTGTTGTTTTTTGAATAAAAATTGAAAATGGAATTTAATTGGAATGGGGGCTGAAAAAACAAAAACAAGTTTATTTAAATTGAATGAAATGGTTGTTGGTTTGGAAAAAAACGTTGGGTGTTTTTATTTGGAATAAGAACTGAAGTTAATTGAATAAGTACTGAAGGTTAGGTTAGGTTACGGAAGGGGTGTGTGCGGCAAGCACTTACACTCGGAGACCCTGTTGGGTCCATTGTGAATCCCTTCATTTTCGGAGAAATCGGTGCCTTCTTCTATCTGTTGGGATCCCTGTAGATCCAGGCGGGATTTTTTATGAACCATTTGGTCTTGGCGAGGAAATTGTGTAGATTGGTAATCTGTGCGTCTGCTACCTCCGCGAGCCCATCAAAGAACCCCAAGAGTCTGGAGCCGTCGTCCTTGTAGTGATGGGCAGTGGCATAGCAGATGCTCGACCGATTCTACTGCATCCTCGTCTCCGCAGCTCCTGCATAAATCGTCGGTCGCCAAACGCAATTTGCATAGCATGACACCAATGGCGCAGTGACCTGTGATTACCCCCGTTTGTCTCGCGTTGTGCGCCGGCCACAGGGTACGTGCAATCCTGCAGTCGCACCTAGTTGTCCAGGCTCTGTTTGTAAGTACTAAAGTAGTAGAACTGAAGTACTGAAACATTGTACTGAAGTACTGAAACATTGAATGTTATATAAATTGAATGAAATAGTTTGTTGGTCTAAAAAAAAAACAATTTGGTTGTTGTTTTTGGAATAAAAATTGAAATTAATGGAATGAGAACTTAAACATTGAAGTTTAAATAAATTGAATGAAATGGTTTGTTGGTTTAGAAAAAAACGTTGGGTGTTGTTTTTTGGAATGAGAATTGAAGTTAATGGAATGAATACTGAAACATTGAATGTTACATAAATTGAAAGAAATGGTCTAAAAAACCAATTTGGTTGTTGTTTTTGGAATAAGAATTTAAATTAATGGAATGAGAACTGAAACATTGAAATTTATATTAATTTAATGAACAGTTTTGTTAGCTGGGTGGTTGTTGTTGTTGGTTAGAAAAGATCTTTGGGTTTTGTTTTTGGGATAACAATTAAAAGATTTAAATGTATCTAAAGCGAATGATGTTTTGTTAGAATGAGGATTTTATAATTGAAATTTATGTAAAATAAATGAAGTGCGTTATAAGAATAAATCGGTTTAGGAAAGACATTTCTCTGAGAGAGTTTCGACTGATTTGAAGACAATAAAAAATGAGTTGTTTTTTAATCAATGGGAATCAATGGGTAAAGAAAAGAGGTTTAGGTATTTTTTTGGAATTAAGATTGAATGATTACAATTTATGTAAAGTAAATTAAGTTTTTAATCAAAATAAATTGGTTTAGGAAAGACATTTATTTGAGGGATTTTCGACTGATCAAATCAGTGGATTACAAAAGTCATTACAAAACTTATGGTACCGCAGATTATTATTACAGATATATGGTGTTGACACCTTATATCTATGACATTGTCTTAATTGTATTCTCACAGTTAGACTTTAAATTTAAATAAGCAGGAGCGATTTCGAAGAAAAAATACTTCTACTTAAAAAACCTTCGATGAACGACTTAAAGACTAAATATTTACATGCGGTAAGAAATAAATATGAACGACATATTCATTTGTGTTTCTGTGTTTCTCTTCGCGAATCTGCGATGAGTAAATTGCCATAGCTTCGTTGTTTGCTAATTGCCTGTAACGACTCCATTGCCAGCGATAGGACTTTTTGGGGACAGATTTTTGTACCGCGGCCAGGGCTAGTACCTTTGAATTGAATTATTCTAAATTCGTATCTATTTCGTCTATGGAAGTTACGTCGCTTATATCTGCTGGTAGATTACACAGAGAAGATGTGAGAAAGGAACGATAACTTTCCAAGTGAGAACATTACGGGTAAGTGATCTAAAGTAAATTCGTATTTTGTTATTGGCTGCGAAATGTACTGCGCAATATTTGAAATAATAAGATCTATATTTGAAGGCGAAGAATTAGCTGAAGAGGGAACGTATGTTGGCTCACATGAATTTGAGATCGTAATAAGAAGGAAAGTGGTAAAATTATTTAGGATATTTCTCCAACAGTTTGCTCTTGTGCAACCCCAGTTACGCTGTTGAAGTCACCGCCAAAAATAAACGATCCATTTACATTAAAAAGGTTTCTTAAATATTTCTTGTATTCTTTACGCAGCTCTGAATTACCAGAACGCCCAGGAAAATAAATACTGAATAGTTTAATCTTTGTGTTGTTGGCAATGTTTTCGATTGATTTGGTATTAATAGAAGGTAATTCTAAAAACTTATTACGGACACTACGACAGTTCCAATAAATGATCTTAAGGTTAGAATCAGACATTATTATATTAGTGGAGTACAAATACTTAATAGCTAATTGTGCGATAACGTCAAATTGTTCTGGTTTGTTTTTACAATCTCTTAGTTTTTTTATAATAAGGTCGAATGTAAGCTTGCTCAGTGAAAAGTTGGTTGTTGTTGGGGATGGGTGCAGTCGGATTGACAGTTGAAGAGCACCAGGTTGGTGCTGTTGTTGGAGCTGTCGGCTCTTTACTCGTTGGGTTGAGAGCTGGGAATGGTTATTCGGCATAGGAAAGACAGTTCTTTGAAGGATTTTCGACTGATTTGAAGAAAGTAAATATGATATAATCAGCATACAAAGACAAAAAGAAGTTAGATAGAACTTAAGGTCTGGAAATAGATACCAAACATTTCAAACTGCATTGATTGATAAGTCTTCTGTATTTGTCATAGGGAACATTTCCTGAATAGTCTTGGAGCAATTAATAGCGACTCGTTGTCAATATGTAATTTTTCAAATAAAACGTAGAAGACTACCATATCACATTTATATTGATGTATTATTTAAAAGTAAAATGATATTAAAAAGTAAAAAGACACCCAAAGTAGTTAGATAGAACTTAAAGTCCACAAATAGACCACAAAATAGTTTCAACTGCATGGATTTATGTTTCTCAATGTAAGAATTATAGAAGATTGAGCTTTAAAAAGATCTGGCGTAAAGGGACTATCAGATTTTTCACAGCTTTTTGGCCTAAAACTGAGATCCATACATTGAATGGGGTCAAAAACATGAAGAGAGCTGAATTATAAATATAGCTTCCATATCGCTAGAGTTGATACCAAGTATGATTTTCATAAAAATACATAAAAGTGAGTTATGAAAAAACTTACAAGACAAACCTTCAAGTTCAGAAGCCCAATGATTGCTTATCCCTTTAAGTACCAATCAACCACATCAACTATTACACATACGTTTTTATGCTTTTTCTTCATTAGTTCATTATTTACCGCAGCATAAAACAACCATTAAAATTTTGCTCGTATAAAATTTTTGCACAATAAAGCACAATAACTCAATTGCCCACTGTAAACGTACAACAACAATAATTGCATTGGTAAAGCCCCCATGCCGCTGTAGACTGAAATATGCCGCCGCCGTTGACTGTTGGTTTCTTCTCTGTGCTCGCTTCGCGCTTTGCTGTATGTCTGCGCATGCGGCTGCGTCTACGTTTGTGGCTGCGACTGCGGCTCCTTGTCCCGTTTAAAGTCAGCTTCACACAATGCAATGTCAAGGACCCTCTTAATAAACACCAAGTTTGAGTTTTTGTGTGGCTTTTTTAACTTTTATTGCGAAAAAAAACCGATTAAAAGAAAATAAGAAGCACAAAACAGCAACAAAAGCCCAACAAAAGATGCAATAAATGGCAATGAATGCGAGTGCAGGCGCTTTGTGCGATTTATGTAGGTATTTATATGTATTTATATATATTTATATAAAGTATTTAGTTGTAGTTCTGTGTGCAGTTGTGTGTGTGTGCGTGTGTGTGTGTCTCTCTCTGACCATGCGTGTTTGGGCTATTGAAAGGGTTTGCTCTGCTGGCTTTATTGAAAACGAGTCGCAAGAAGAAGGAGAAGAAGAAGAAGAAGAAGAAGCTTAGGACATAATGAAGTGGGAAGCAAGAAACCGGAATATCGAAAACATATAAAACAAACTTGAAACCTTTCTGCAATTGAAAATATATATAAAATATAGAGGAAGTGAAAGACAATTGGATTGGCTGCATTTATTTGTGGTAAAAGCAAACTGTTAATTATTAATTTATGTATAAATTTGTATGAAATATAATCATAAATAATAATATTTTGCTACAAAGGTTTGTGATCTCTAAGTTATTTCTATAAATATTTTGAATTCTGTACAACAAAAAAAAAAAAATTTAGAAAAATAAAAATTTTGGGATTGAGTATTCGTTTAAGAATCCTTTTGACGTTTCTTTTATGTTTTTTTAACCCTTTCAGTCACAATGTCCAATATATTGGACTACAGCCCATACAATTCATACATAATGGGTTTATTTTCATGTCGGAAAGCGTTAAACGTGTGGGTTTGAGAAATCTCTTAAGAATAATTGGAAAAGTTTTGGTTAATATATACTCTGGGAATCCGTTTGAGAACGTTTGGGTTTGAGTATTCTTTTGAGAATCTTTTTGAGAACGTTTGGGTTAGAATATTCTTTTGTGAATCCTTAAAGAACTTTTCAGTTTGAGTATTCTTCTCTCTTAGTTTATGGGAATCATTATTTTTATTATATTTTTGAACCACAAAAATCGTCTCTCTTTTTCGGTGAGCTAAACAAAATTTCAGTTCAGATCCAGATGACCAAAAATTGTAATTAAAACCTTCGTCAAATAAATCTGCGTTCTCACGCTTCTATTGCAGTAACCAAAATTTCAATTATGCATAAAAAATTAAAAAAAGGAAAGTAAACCCGAATGTCATTTCAGTTATTAGCAAAGCCTGCAGCGTTTATTTGCAATAAATGCGAATATTTTGCTAAATGCATTTTCAATGTCTGTTGCACAAAAAGTAAATAAAAAAAAATAATAAAAAAATACAAAATTTCAATCTATCAGATTGCACACAGTCCAGCGGCATTGTCCAGCCTTTGACATTCCTTCTTGTCTACACTTTCCGCTTCATGCTTTATGCTGCGTGCCTTTGAAAGCGCACAGCACACAAAAGTACAAATTTTCATTGCACGCACAAAACGGCGTTTGCTCATTTGCAAATGTTAATGTTTTGTTTGCCGCTAATAAAAATCCCGTTTGCTGCTCGGCGGTGTGCACTTCTTATGATTTACCGCCGCCTCATTCAAATCCTAAGAAGGATGCGCGCGCGCGCACACCGCTGCAGCTTCCGCAAACAATGCGCCAACAACAGCAACACAAACAACAAAAAACACACAACAATGAAATCACAGCCAGAAAACTACCTCAAACGGTGGCATTGACAAGGCAACAGTTGTTGTTTTGTTTTTTTTCACTGTCTATTTGCAAGCTCAAAAAAGTCTACAAAAATTGTAAGAAATTTGCGCAAATTTTTCGTTCGTACAAAACTCGTTTCGACACTGGCAAACTGACGTGTTGGTTGTCTGCGTCTGCTTTGGTGGGGAGCGAAACTTTTGCAATTCCTTCAATTTGCCTGACTGACTGCCTGCAGTGTTGTGCCTGGCTGTGTCTGTCGCAAATTTTTGACATTATTTCTGGCTTGTACGTTGGGCTCATTGGCGGCCATTTAATGCATTGCTGCCGCTTGCAAACTGTCAGCGTATTTTGCATATTTAGCGCAATTTTTCTTTGAGTTTCGAGCGAGTTTTTAACCCCCAAAGTTTTGCACTACGTGTAGTTGCGATAAAATCAAGAGGCATTAAATCAATACGAACACTAACTACTAATTTTTGCGGACTAGCACGAGTCACCATGTCGACCCCTGAGTTGCAAATTTGATTCATGTGCCTAATTTTGCTTTTGAATGCCTTGAAGCGTTTAATTTTGTTGTAGTTTCCAATTTGCTACATTTTACTTTTATTCCTCTAACTTTGTTTTTAGTTTCGAACTTTGTTCTATCTTAAAAAATCTAACTTTTTTTCAAGTCTTTAACTTTGGTCCCATTTACCTTTGAGCTCCTAAGTTTGTTCCTGTTTCTAACTTTTCTCCCAGCAACCTTCTACCTTTAAGTTTCTTTGTTCATGTCTCTAACTTTTCTCCTATCTACATTCGAGCCTCTAAATTTGTTCTATTTATTCTTTGAACTTTGCTATCTAATTTGATTCATGGTTTGAATAACTTTGGTTTTGAATAAGTCTGAGTCTCTAACTTTGTTTTAGTTAAGAACTTTGCTCCCAGCTACCTTTGAGTCTCTACATTTCCTCTAGTTTCAAACTTTGTTCTTTAAGCTTCTAACTTTGTTCAAGTCTCCAACGTTTGTCCGAACTACCTTTGAATCCCTAGGTTTGTTAATTTTTCGAGCTCTGTTTCTATCTATTTTTGAACCTCAAACTTTATTCTAGCTTTGAATTTTACTACTTTTTACTTCTCCTCTTTGTTCAAGTATCTAACTTTTCTCCTATTTACCTTTGAGTCTTTAACTTTGTTGAGTCTCTAATTTTTCTTCTATCTACCTTTGAGTCCCTAAGTTTGTTCCTGTTTCTAACTTTGGTCCTATCGACCTTTGAGTCACTAAGTTTGTTCATGTTTCTAGCTTTGCTTCTTTCCATCATTGAGCCTCTAACTTGGTTCTAGTTTCGAATTTTTATACCTTCTACCTCTAACTTTGTTCAGCCATATAGCTTTTCTCCTATCTACCTTTGAGTTACTAAGTTTGTTCAGGTTTCTAATTTTTCTCCTATCTACCTTTGAGCCTGTTAGTTTGTTCCTGTTTCGAACTTTTCGCCTATCCACCTTTGAGCCTCTAAGTTTGTTCACTTTTCTAACTTTTCTCCTATCTACCTTTGAATCTATACCTTTGTTCAAGTCATTAATTTTTCTCCTATCCACCTTTGGTCCTCTAACTTTGTTCAAGTTTTTAGCTTGTTTGCTATCCACCTTTGAGTCTCTTACTTTGTTCAAGTCCTTAACTTTTTTCCTATCTACTTTTAAGTCTTTAACTTTGTAGATGTGTCTAACTATTCTTCTATTCACCTCTGAGTCACTAAGTCTCTTCATGTTTATAACTTTTCTCCTATCCACCTTTGACCATTTAACTTTGCTCAAGTTTCTAACTAATCTCCTATCTACCTTTGCCTCTAAGATTCCTCACTTTTTAACTCTGTTCCTATCAACCTTGAGCCTTTACCTCTACTCATGTCTCATACCTTCTGAGTCTCTGACTTTGCTCATATCTGCCTGTAGGTCGTTGACTGGTTCATGTATACTTCAGATGTGCTCGTCTACCTTAGTTGGATCACACCTGTCTTCAACCCCCCCACCTTTGTTCATATCTAAATACTTCCGAATCTACAATTCTACTCATATCTCCACTTGAGTCTCTAACTCTGTTCATAGTCTGCGTTTGAGTTTTCAGGTCCATAGTTAAAGCTCTACCTTTATTTATATCTACCTTTAAACCTTTAACACTAGAATGCCCTTGTACACTTGATTATATTGAGGTCTTTATTGTAAATAACTTTTATTGCATCGCTTTCTAAAAAATATCTTACGTGACTTTTACTAATTTTTAAAGCTAAATAGAATAAATAAATTAAAAATATTGTCACTAAATTTGTTACCCTAACTCTGCAACATTTACCTTAAAGAAAAAGTCTTCAAATATTCTTGTTTCTTCTTATTTACCTGTTGCCTGTTTTAAAACAAATCACTGTAATTCTCTGCGGTTTTCCATAAAGCAAAAACTAAGTAATTTTAATGCTGCATTTTACAAATAATTACAACAACAGCAAAATTTCCTCACACACACACTGCTGCGCCGCCTTGTGAACTGTGTTCTGGCAAAGACATAGCGACACAGCGTGACAGCTGTCAGTCAGCGGCAACCACTCAAGAACACAACACAGCAGCACAAAACGAGCCTGCAAGAGTGAAGGTAGACAAGGCAGCAGCAGATCATAGCGCAGGCTGCAAGCTGAGGAAGGAAATCTATACTTTCGGCCAACTGTGCCACTTTTTCCCACTAATAGCAACAACAACAACAAAAAATATAAAGAGCAACAACAAGCACAACAAAGATTGAGTCGAATGCGCTCAACACACTTGAAATTGTAGCCAATCAAAAATGTATTTTCACTGTGTTATTGTTGTAGCGAACATGAAATGAACAGCAGATCAGAAACACTTTGAACAGAAATCTCCAGTAAGGGCGCGAAATGTTGTAATTGTTTGTTGTAGTAGAGAAAAGTTTCAATGCGCTTTGGACTCGAAGATTGGCGCAAGCGTTACAGCCAGGTCGCTGTTGCATGCAACAAAAACAATTTTTGTATTTTGAGTTTTGGGCAGAGAAGCAATAACAACAACAACGTTGCAAAGTGCACCGCCGCTTATTTTCCAGTTTGCCAGCAGAAGAAAGTAAATCATTGTAGCGGAAAAGTGTACGTGGTGCGTGCACATTGAATGAATTTTCTTGGCTGATTTTGCTTTACGCTGCAATTTGCTGTCACTACAGTGTGCAACCAAATTCAGCTTTGGGTTTGATACTTAAGAAAATGTTGAAGGAAATAGAAGGGAAAAAGATTTAATTTAAAATTAAGATGCTTAAAAAAATTCCAATATTTTTGGACACATCATAAAATGTCACAATTGAGGATCATTTGAGAGTCGCTTAGACTTAATATAACAAAACCTGATACAGCCTAACCTAACTTTCATAAGGCCACCTACATATCTACAAGTGCGAAAACTTTTGTTACATAGTATTTCTTTCGCTATGGCAGCTCAAGTGTTTGCAAAATCAATGAAGTACATGAAATTATTTTCGTTGCATTGTTTTCTTGTTGTCCTTGCAGCAGTGTGGGTGCACTTTGGCATCAGCTCGATCGATTCAACGCTGATATGATTGATTCTGTACCTCGACTGTAAGGCTTTGGGTGTTTGCTTTTGTTGTTCGTATAGGCAGCTGTTGAACGTTGTGCTGAACTTGGCGCACGCCACACTGCAGCATATTGAAATCCATATTTGTAAGGACACTGCAGAATATCTACGCTTTGAAAAGGATCGACATTTGTGCATGTGGGCCCAGCAGACAACTGCTCAAGGTGTTTCAGTTTGCTAATGGTAAATTATATTTGAATAGAATCCTTGAAGAGTCCTTGAAATAATTCATCATTACTTATGTAAATTGAGATGTTGTTACAGTTTGACAGGGCAAATGATGGAACGATGTGTGTTGCTGAGGTTTGTTGAAAAGTGTGTGTCTGTGAAGTGCAAGTTGGGACTTTGAACAGCAAAAAGATTAAATGGATAACTGAAAATCTCGAAGTAGATTTCTAGTAGAGGCAAAAGATAAAACGGAATAAAGATATAAAGCAAAAGTAAAAAAATTGTCTAGTAGTAGCAGCATTCCAGAGTTAAAAAGTTGCTCACAAGTCCTAACTGAAGATGGGTTTCAACTCATTTAATATAGAAATTTATAGATTCACAGGTCTTTTGTGACTTTGACTATGCATTTTAATCATTTTGATTCAATTTGGATATTTTATATAAATTAATTAATGTTTTAATTAATTGAACTCTTGAAATTTAAATTAAATTGAACTGATTTTTTTTAATTTGAAATTAAAAAAAATTTCAGTTACATAAAAGATGAAGTTTTGAAAAATTTAAAATTTCATGTAACTGAAATTTTTGCAAATTTGAAATTATTGGTGATTTAAAGTTTTTACATAACTGAAATTTGTTATTCAATTCAATTCAAGAATTAATTGAAATTTTTAGAAAACTAAAATATTTAAAATTGAATGAAATTGATTTTTTTTAATTTGAAATTTTGAAATTAAAAAAAATTTTAGTTACATAAAAAATGAAGTTTTGAAAAATTTAAAATTTCATGTAACTGAAATTTTTGCAAATTTGAAATTATTGGTGATTTTAAGTTTTTACATAACTGAAATTTGTTATTCAATTCAATTCATGAATTAATTGAAATTTTTAGAAAACTAAAATATTTAAAACCCTAAATTTTGTAGTTAGTTGAATTTGGGTTTAGTTCAATTGAACTGAATTAAAAACAAACTGAAATTAAAAAAATTACGTTACGCAAATGTTTGTAATTTTTAAATTAAAAATTGTTGGTGATTTAAAACTTTTACATAACTGTAATTTCGTATTAACTGAATTGAACCATGAATTGATTGAGGTTTTAAAAAATTAAAATATTTAAAACCCAAAATATTTTAATTAGTTGACATTTATAATTAAAATTTTAAAATGAATTAAATAAATGCAATATGATTTAATATTATTAGCTAATTAAAATTTTTAGTTAATTGATACCTAGAATTTATAATTAAAGCCAACTACAATTTTTAATTAAATTTTTTACTTAGCTGGAATTTTAAAATAATTAAAATTAAAATTTTAAAATAATTGAAAGTTTTAAATTCGAATCAAATCTGATTCTGATTCATTGCATTGAAATATATTTTGTAAGTAGTTGAAATTTGTAATTACAATTTTTTAAAATGAAATAAAAAAATGAAATTATTGAGTGATTTCATATAGAATTTTTAATTAAAATGAACTGAAAATTAAAATAAAAAAAAAATTTTTGTAATTACAGTCATGTCTGGATATAGTGAACTTATTATTGCAAGGCCTGTTCACAGTATTGAGGTTGTTCACTACATCAAGGTTAACATTTTTGTTCAAAAACTGGTTTTATTTGCTCAAAATTTGTTTCTTGTTTCAAATTGCTTTCAAAATTATTTTCAATATTTAGAGGCTCCATGTCAAAATTTGGGTGTTCACTATATAGGGTGTTCACTATACCCAGACACGACTGTAGTTGAATTTTGAATTAATTTAATTGAACTAAATTTTAAAAAAATTAAAACAAATTGAAATTTAAAAAATTAAGTTTTTATGTAACTGAAATTTATGCAATTTTTAAATTTAAAATTTTTTAAGATGTAAAATTTTTACATAACTTAAATTTCTTATGAACTGATTGATTCATGAAATAATTGAAATTTTTAAATAACTAAAGTATTTAAAATCCTACATTTTGTAATTAGTTGAAATTTTAAATTAAAATTAAAAAATATGCAATTAATAAGTGATGTAATGTTATTGGCTATTTAAAATTTTTAGTTGATGCCTCGGATTTTTTTTTAAACTGAACTTTTTAAACTGAATTAAGATTTTTGATTAAATTTTTTAAGTAACTGAAATTTTTAAATTGAAATTTTTAAATAACTGAAATTTTTAAACAATTGCAATTTTAAATAATTGACATTTTTAAATTCAAATCAAATCCGATTCATTCCATTGCATTGCATTTTGATTCCCTTAGGACATTTTAGTGTTAAAGATTCAATTCAAAACTGATTCATTCATTGCACCCTGTGTAATGAAATTGCAATAAAATTACTCATTGCTTTTTATCCAAGGCGCAAACAACAACAAATATAATTGTCTCTTCTGCATTATTTAGTACCTGTCACCCTGTGCTTATCCTATACACAAACCTATAACTAAATTTCCCTTTCAACTGTTTTCTGTCCCTACAGTCACCGCCACAAATATTACGCCGTCACTAAATTTCTGCAATGCTGAAGTGGACCAAACAACAGCAATTACTACAGCAACAACAACAACAGCAACATCTACAACAACCACAAGAATTACAATTTCCACCACTTGCCACCATTTCCAACACTCAACACCATCTCCACAACGCACGTCGCCAACAACAGCTCCACAAACGCTACTCGACCGTCGGCAGTCCGGTCGCCCTGAATCCAACTGCCGCCGCCCAAAAGACCATGCCCACCATGACGCACGTGCTGGAGCGACGCATGCATCGGCACTCGCTAGACAATCAGCTGGAACCGCGTCGCCAGTCGCTCGGCCATGCGGCCAACAAGGAGAACTTTGGTGTCTATTTCACGCCCAGTCCGTTTGCCGATAAAAGTCTGAATGCCTTTCGCGATCTCAGCAACGGCAAAAGTCCGCGTCGCACAGCGGCTACAATGCGCCGCCAAACGCTGGGCGCTGTGCCGCTGCACATCAAACGTCACTCGCTGAACAGCCCCACTGCCACGCCCAATCGGTTTGCGAATGATTTTGCCAACGCTGATGACACGACGCCGCTTAGCCGCGTGCGCTTTCGCAGCGGGCCGCGCGAGGAGACGCTATCGTCGTCGCGCATGGGCGACGTGACGCTGGATCGCATGCTGGACGCTATTATTGAAAGTGCGCGCAAGGAAGCTGCCCGCTGCACACCAATCGAACACGAGAGCGACGCCGAGTTGGAGGCGAGCATACACGAAATGGAGGTGCGCACTCCAACGCATCTGAGGCGGCAGCGCGTTGTGCGGCGCAAAAATGTGCGCCCAACGGACATGCGTCGGAAAACCATGCCAGCTAGTGGGACGTCGACGTCAACGTCGCCGCCAACAGCACCAACGGCGGCACCAGCACTGATTGGTTTGACGCTGCCCAATGGTATTCCCAGCCCCGATACGCCGCTGTTCAAGCACAGCCGCAGTAGCGAGGCGCAGCTGCTGGCCATGCGCACACCGCCCAATCTGATGTTCGTGGTGGACAGCGCGTATGCCGCGTCGGAGACGGAGGCGGACATGCAGCGCTGCTCCACGCCCACGCTGGAGGAGACGCAGTCAATCAAGCGCTGTCTTAGCTTCTCCTCGGCCAGCGACGACGACAACGACGATGACGACGATGCCTACTACAGCAGCGCAGCAAAGCGCAGCTCGGTGGCAAGTTCGAACGCCAGCTCGACGGCGGAGCATTACTGCTCGGGCCGCACGTCACGCACTTCGCAGAACTCGTTAAAGCTGGCGCCCATTAAGGGCTCCGTGGACCTGGCCATACACGTCGAGCAGCGTCAATTAAATGTACACGGTGAGTTCCAAATTTAGTGAACGGGGGGTAGGAGTGAAGTTAGTTTATAGAGCAGCACACTTTTGAGTAGAATATGTTAGAGATGGGAGTAAAGTTGGCATCTGTGAAAAAGCTGATATATTTTTTTTTATTATCAGCTTCCTTATTATTAATTGTTTTTATTTTATTATTATTATTATTTGTGTTATTTCTTTTAATTATTTTTATTTTTTTATTGAATTTGTTTTATTATTATTTTAATTTGTTTTATGTTTTATTTTAATTTGTATTTTATTTATTTTATTTGCAGTTATCCGCTGTCGCGATTTGCAGCGTTCAAACGGCTCCACTGCTCTCAATGCCTACGTGAAGGTGGCCTTAATACGCAAACGCCCCCCCACGGTCGAAAACCTTGTTGAAAGCTCTTTTCAGCGCACAGCTGTACATCGACACTCGAGTCGTCCCTACTTCGATCATCGCTTTCGCTTTGATTTGGGGTCTAGTGAGGCCCATAACGAGTCGGACGTCACTTGTGTCGAGGAACGTTTGCAGTTGGCCGTCTGGCATCGGGATCGGCAATTGAAGTGAGTATGATCGACCATTAGCAATGCTCACTGGTATACAAAATAGTTGCACTTTAAGTGATTACAAATTTTAATTAATTGAAAATTGCAATTATATGAATCAATTAAATATTTTTATTAACTAAAAAGTTAAGGGAGAATTAATTATTTAAAAATTGCAATCAATTACAAATTTTATTTTCAATTTATTAAACATTTTAATTCATAAAAATTTCAATAATTAAAAAATTCAATTAATTAAAAGTTTGAGTTTAAAATTTCAGTAAACTAAAATTGAAATTACAAAAATTTCAATTATTTTAAAATTTGAATTAAATAAATATTTGAATGAATTAAAATTAGTTTATTTAAAAAATTTGTTTGAAATTAAGATTTGAATTAATTAACAATTTCATTTATTAAAGCATTTTAATTGATAAAAAATTTTATTAATTTATAACCTTCAATTAATTCACATAAGCAGTCAATTTATTTGGCAAAGTGTTCTGAATGCCATGAAAAGTCATTGGACTTTGTTGACACATTTTCCGGCCAAGGTGTGCGTAATGGTTGCGCTTGAATCTTTCAACAACAGTCCATCAATATTTAAAACTAAAAGGCGCGCCATGACACACAAAGCCTTTAAAAGTGCCTTTTTGTCGATGCTCAGTTCTTTGGCGGCAATTAAAAAAGGGCCAAAAAGGGCCGCCAATGCGGCCATAACGTCAGACGCAAACGGTCGGAGGGAAATGAGAAGCGAACACAAAGTTTGGGTTGTATGATGTTTAATGTTGTGGTTAGCAGGGACGTGGGTTTGGGCAAAAGTATAGTAAAAAAGGCTGCCAATGATGCTTTCAAACATTAGAAGAGATGTTGTTGCGGTGAAATTTTTTTCACCGTCACAAATACGTTTACCAATAAAAGATTTCCAGAGCATCCTACACAACATTTGAACTGCAAAAAGTAATTGTTGTTCTTGCTTACAAAGGGACAAATTTGTAAAAAATATATAAAATCATAATTATTTAAAAACAAATTTCGTTGTCTTACATTTTTCTACACCGCCTCTGTTCTCTTTGTACTTACACCAAATGGTGGTTGTGCTCACAAAATGTCATTCACTTTTAATTAAGATGACTTTGTTTAGGCGCGCCCGTAAGTGTTGGGTGACCATAATTCAACGCACCCCCCCCACACCCAACCACCACTCGGACGTACTCGTTTTTCAACAAGTTCGCGTCGGCGTCCGGTTCATGAGGCGAACATTATTGCGTGGTTGCGCCATAATTTCGCATTAAGCTGTCGTCGCGCATTATCAATTTTGAAAAGCATTTTCAAAACATTTTCAACAAGCGCCAACATTGATGGTGAGTCCACTTTCAACACTTCCAACAAAACAGAAAAAGTTAAAATAAAATTGAAACAAATAACAAAAATTTAAAAGCGCCTACAGTCTGGCAAAAAAATTTTTGATGCATTTCCGTTATGCCGCACCGTTGGGCGCCATTGTTTTCGGTTTCAATTGCTGTTGAATGGTTTGACATTTTTTTTGTGTGCTGTCTGCGCTGTCGCTGACATTCATTGCCAGCAATAAAAAGTAAAGTGACTGCGACGCGTTTGCAGTGGCCGTGGGGTCATTGGTGACAGTT
Organism: Melieria omissa; assembly: GCA_963971225.1. Taxonomy (NCBI): domain Eukaryota; kingdom Metazoa; phylum Arthropoda; class Insecta; order Diptera; family Ulidiidae; genus Melieria; species Melieria omissa. Next base: position 54,298,409 of record OZ020268.1, read on the forward strand.
GAACTTTTAAAACGCTGCAAAATAGTGTTTTGTGTGTTCGTGCGTATGTGTGTGCGGTGATTAGCTGTGAAAAGTGATTTTTGGCAGCGTTATCATTTTCCCATTTTCACTTTTTTGTTGCTGCTTTTGCTAGTGAAAACTCTGCTCGAAAAGCGCCAACGCCAAACAAAAGACAATTTTGCTTTCATTAGCAACGTTTGTGCCGTTTTTCTTGTTGTTGTTATTGTTCGAGGCTGTTGATTGTTTTCACGTGCGCCTGTGTGAATGCATTGTCCGCAGGTGTGTGCGAGCGTGTGTGTGTGTGTGTGTAGAAGAGTGTCGGCGTGTGCTTTGTATGCAAATTGCAGGCCATGTGCCAATTCACATGCCCGAAAGTATGCTAACATTTATGCTCATCAACTAACGGCATTGTTGGTGCATGCAGCGCACATCCGTTGCAACTGCAGCAACAACAAGTCGTGTGTTGGCAGTAGAATAACAAAAAGGAAGGAAGGCGCTGCATGTGCGGGCTGGCTGGCTGGTTGCATGCCGCAACTACAATAACAACGTTTAATAAACAACGACTTTAACGAGTTTGCCGACAGACTTTATGTCTGTTGCCCATTGCTAACTGGAGAGCGCAAAGACGTTTGACAGCTGCGCAGTATACAGAAGAGAGGGAGAGAGGAGTGAGAGAGCGAAAAAGCGCATGACGTGAGAAAGAGTATAGTACAGAAAAGGGAGAGTAGACACACAACTTTCCATTTCTTGATAGCATTATTTAAAGAGAGAAAACGTAAAAACGTACAAAAAGTAATATAAAAATTCAAAAAAAAATTAATATAAAAAAATTTCAAAAAGAAAACTACATATAATAAAAAAAAATACTAAATAAAATACTAAAAATATTAGAAATATCAAATATAAAACATAATTAAATATCGACAACTAAATAGAATAATAAAAATAAATTAAAAAATATAAATTAATTCTAAAAAATCTATCTATATTTTTAAATATTTTAAATGTTAAAAATTTCTTGTCAAAAATGTCAATAAAAACCACAAAACAACATTGAAACACTAACAAAAAAGATATAATCGATAACATATATAAAATCTATATAATATTCCAACTAAATGTGAGAATTATTTGCTCGTTACTGCAATACAAACTCTGAATTATTTATTATATATTTCAATTTTTTATTATTTTTTTTTTATATCTATGTATTGTAGTATTCTTTATTTATGTCATTATTTGAAAATGTTTTTATTCAATGTTTTCAAAATGAAAAAAATACAAAACTAAAAAAATTTCGCGGTTTGATTACACAGTGCAACAAATTCCAAAAAAATTTCGAGGGACAAGGTCAAACCCATTTCATTCGATAGAGGATCTCAGTAGATGAAAAAGTGCCAAGGGATTTTTCCCGGAATGTTCGATTTTTTGTTTAAATTAAGTTTAAAGATGGCGGCTTAAATCCCCTTCCCGAAACTTTTAAAACATCATATCTCTTGATTCAAATGTCAGAAAGGAATAATTTTATCCTTTTTGGAAAAATTTAATGAAAAAGGACTTCAAGGACATCAAATAAATTTTTATCCTTGAATATCCTGGAACCCGTGTGAGCTAAATTTATATAAGTGACTTCTGGTAAAAAGGCATTCAAAGATCTATACTGCATATTAATTTCATTTCAATCACTTTAACTGTTAAGCCACTACAGCGTTTCGAAAATTGTACACTGCTAAATTCATGTTTTTTTGTACAAAATATCTCGTAGTTGCTTCCAAAAAACATCGAATGTAGCAAAGCACATTTTTGTAATCGTTGTAGAGTCTTAACTTTAAAAGTTATTTACATGAAATTTATAAGCAGTATAGATGTTTGAATGCTTTTTCACCAGAAGTCGTTTATATAAATTTAGCTCTCACGGTTTCCAGGATATTCAAGGATAACAATTTTATTGAGGTCCTTAATATCCCTTTTCATTACATTTTTCCAAAAATGTTTTAAGAGTTTCGGGAAGGCGATTTAAGCCGCCAACTTTAAACTTATTTAAAAAAAAAAACTCGAACATTCCGGGAAAAATCCCTTGGTACTTTTTCATCTACTGAGCTCCTCTATCGAATGAGATGGGTTTGACCTTGTCCCTTTTTTCAGTGTTGCACTGTGTAATTATTAAAATTTCAAAAAAACAATTTCCAAAAATATGTTTCCTAAAGTAAAATTTCTTTCCTTTAGTGTTTATTTTAGTTTGTAATTTATTATTTTCTTTTTCATTCATTGTTTTTATAATTTTATTTCTACTTACAGTTTTATTTCTCCTTTGATTTAAATTTCAAGTTTAAATTTAATTTTTTTTAATTTTAAATTTTAACTTTAATTATTTATTATTTAATTATTTGTTTATATTTTTGTATATATACATTTAATTTTGGTTTTTATTTATTTTATATGTTAAATTTAAATTTTTTAATTTTTGTAATTTTATATTTATTTCACTTTTAATTTTGATTTAAATTTGAATTTAAATTTTAAATTTGTTTAGAATGTAGGGGAATGGGTCCGGTTGTGGGCACCTTTTTGTTTTTGGCTCATAACTTTTTACCAAGTTCTTCTTAATCGGACATATGGACATCTATGGAAAGCTAGAAACCTTAGCTAACAAGTAATGACAAAAGTAAATCGATTCCGTCAAATAGAAAAATTTTTTTTTTTATTTTGTAAAGTAGTCATTTTTAACAAAAATTTTTTTTTGGTTCGGTTGTGGGCACCCTTGGAAAATCTGCTGGAAACGGGGAAATATTAAGAAAAACCAACACGAATATAGAAAAATATTAAGTTTTAATTATTTGAAGCACAATGGACGCATGTGAAGTAGCTGGTACGCATGTCGGCACATTTTAGATGGACGGGCATTTCAAAATGTAAGTGACCAAGTCATTCTCCTGGGCTGTCAAGAAGACCTAAAGTAAAATGAAATTCAACCTAATTAATCAACACTCTTCAAGTGCCGTGACGTGAAGAAGGTGGAAAACCGTCAACCTGATTCGATAACATCCACGAAAAGAAGAAAAAGAAGAAAACACCACCGTCGACAGCTTTGATGTCTCCGAAATTTTCTTCCACCTTCTTTTTGTAGCGTTGGAGATTGGTTTGGGAAATCGCACACGCTGCGGCAGTCGATTTTATGGTTAGCTTATCTGCAGAACAATGTTAAATTACATCCAGCACATTAAAAAAATATCGGAGGATTTTTGTTATTTACCCTCGGAAGATATAGCTAAAACAACCAAAAAATGCTTTAAAAGACCATTTTCGATGAAATAACTTACCAAAACTTACCAAATCACTAAAAGACGGGTGCCCACAACCGAACTAATTGCGGTGCCCACAACCGAATTTGGCAGCCATTTTGAGAAGTAGTGAAAAATTTGTTCGGGGTAAACATATTGGTTGTAATCAATATTGGATCACAAAGTATAATAAATTAACTAAATAAAAATGCATTTTACTCGCCTTTTCGATGGATTCACTTCGATTTATGACACCATTTAAAATGTTTAAAAAAATTTTTGTCTTATTTTTTAAGCACAGAAAGATATATATGGTCCCAGCACAAAGCAGGCGTGTATGTTCGACTCAGTATTTGGCACAAAAAGATCGTGGTTCCATAATGAACAAATGGCCTTAGTCAAAAAAACCCAGCCTGCTTTCTATCAAAAGATACGAAGGGGTGCCCACAACCGAACCTTTTACCCTACATTTTAACTTGTATGTCTACTTCTGTTTTTATATTTATATTTATGTTATTTTATTTTGTTTTATTTTATTTCATTCCATTTCATTTCATTTCATTTCATTTCATTTCATTTCATTAAATTTCATTTCATTTCATTTCATTTCATTTCATTTCATTTCATTTAATTTCATTTAATTTTATTTTATTTTATTTTATTTTATTTTATTTTATTTTATTTTATTTTATTTTATTTTATTTTATTTTATTTTATTTTATTTTATTTTATGTTATTTTATTTTATTTTATTTTATTTTATTTTATTTTATTTTATTTCATTTCATTTCATTTCATTTTATTTTATTTTATTTTATTTTATTTTATTTTATTTTATTTTATTTTATTTTATTTTATTTTATTTTATTTTATTTTATTTTATTTTATTTTATTTTATTTTATTTTATTTTATTGCATTTTATTTTTTTCATTTCATTTCATTTCATTTCATTTCATTTCATTACATTTCATTTTATTTTATTTTATTTTATTTTATTTTATTTTATTTTATTTTATTTTGTTTTATTTTATTTTATTTTATTTCATTTCATTTCATTTCATTTCATTTCATTTCATTTCATTTTATTTTATTTTATTTTATTTTATTTTATTTTATTTTATTTTATTTCATTTTATTTCATTTTATTTCATTTTATTTCATTTCATTTCATTTCATTTCATTTTATTTTATTTTATTTTATTTTATTTTATTTTATTTTATTTTATTTTATTTTATTTTATTTTATTTTATTTTATTTTATTTTATTTTATTTTATTTTATTTTATTTTATTTTATTTTATTTTATTTTATTTTATTTTATTTTATTTTATTTTATTTACTTTTATTTTATTTTATTTTTTATTTTATTTTTATTTACGTGTTTACTCTTTATTTCTGTTTTAATTTAAATTGAAATGTAATTTTATATTTAATTTATGTTCTTGTTTTTGGTTATGCACACTTTTATTTTTAATTTCATTTTTAGTTCTAGTTTCTGTTCCTATTTTTATGTTTAGTTATATTTTTTGTTAATTTTATTATTTTTTTAATTCTAAATGTTTTTTATTTTTATTTGTATTTTTTGTTATTTCTATTTAAATTAGAAAGTGAACTTTGAATTTAATTTAAACACATATTTGAATTTTTATTTAAATTTGTATTCCTTTTTTGATTTTAATATTAAATTTAAATTTTAAATGTAAATTTTAATAGTAACTCTATTTGTATGTTCATTTTTATTTTTAATTGTATTTGTTTTTCTTTTGTAATGTTTACTTTTAATTTGAATTAATTTAAATTTTTAGTTGATTAATTGATGTGTAATTTCATTAAGTTAACGGTAAGTTTTACTTTTGTTTTTTACTTCGTTGTTCATTGAAACTTTAGAAATATAAAATATTTGCAAATAGTAAAAAAACAAAAATTTTAATTTACCAATCATTTTCATAAAAATGAACAATCCTTGTTCTCATTTAGTTTTATAGAATAGGACAAATTGCAAATACTTATTCAATATTCACAAGAAATAAAAATGTCGAGTTATTTCATTTAGTTAATTCTTTTTTTTTTTGTAGAAAACCCCATCATAATTCCACTTTCTTTCGAGAAACACTCCTTCTGACAAACATTTCGTTTTGGAAAGCAACATTCCTTTCGTCATTCTCTCTTCCATTCAACTAACTGCTACAAAATTATGACTGACATCATTTGGAAAAGCTCACTGCACGTTTCATTCTCCCGGCGAATGTCAACTGTCGACCGCCTCCGCAGCTTTTGTGGATGGTAAACAAACACGCCACGTTGTCTTCGGCACAAAAACCGGCAAAATACCACATTTGCACGCCATGGAAATGGAGAAACTTTTCCAGACTCACACTTGCAGCGTGTCCAGCTAAACCCGAAAACGCGCCGCTTAACATCCACAGCGCATACACTGCGAAAGCTTAGACGCGCTCGTGTTTGCGCTCAGCTGCGGCCGTAAATTTTCGGGGTAAACTTTCGGCACGCGGCTGCAGGCGCAGCAGTTTGTCTTTTCTACTGGTAGCGTTAAAAACAAAACTCGGAAGCCTCGCTGACGCTTCCACGTTCCACGGTCGACGGTGCTCTCTAGCCTAGGAATCAAGTAGAAAAAAGGCAGCATTACAGGCAGAAATTTTCAGCTTTGCCTCAAACAAAAAAACCCCATAGCCGACAAAAAAAATTCCAGCCAAAAGTGTAAGCATGAAAGTGTGAAAAAGAGCAAAATTCTAGCCAGAAAATTATTTGGTGAAAAAGTTTCCTAATTAAAAATGAAAGTGAAAAACTGTTGCGGATTTGCGGCCATGCCGACAGCCTTAAAGTATGCAAAATTATATAATTCATTAAAGACGGAAGCAGCAAATCGCTGCGCTAATTTAATCGACACTGAAAGTGATTTGCACACAAACTCAACGCTGGGCGCACGCAAAGAAAACGGCAGAAAAAAATCAATAAAATCTCATGCAACGTGCTCGGAAAAATATTTAAATATCGCATATCGCATCCTAGTTGCCTTTGCGCTGCGCCTCGATATATATATAAATATATGTGTGTGTGTGTGTGCGTGAGCGCTGGAGTGCCACTGGGCTTGCGAGTGTATGTATGTGTGTGTGTGTGTGTAAGTGTGGTATGATTCCCGTTGCTGTGTATAAGTGCGCGCAAGGATAACAGGAAGCGAGCAGGCGAAAAGCAAAGTAAAGCAAGCAAGGAACCAAGCAGCTGGGTAGCCTGTGGCAGCCAGCCAGCCAGTCAGTCAGTTGGCCCGCTGTGCAAACGCCAGAACATACGAATGCGACCGTAGAGCGTAAAGGAAATCAGTTGTGAAGGCATTTGTAGTGCGTGTCGTCTTCGGCGAGAACGCTCGCATATCAACGTGCATTGAATTGTGTATTTGTACGCGCTTGCCGCTGTGTGTGCGTGTGTCTGTGGGTGCTTGTTTGCTGGCGTTCGCCTGTTCATTCGTGCGTGCGTGCATTGCTCAAGGATAAAGCCTGACCAGAAGCAGAATAATCGAAAATTTACACATTTAAGCAAACACTGACACTCACACACACACACACACATATGGACGTTTAAAGTGACAGCCATGTGCGCTTAGCCGCTTTTATTTATTCGAATAAATAGAAATTTTGTGATTTATTACCACACTGCATTGTAATTATTGGCCAAGTGAAAGCGTCTGAAGAAAACGCCAACAAAGCAGACAGCGCCAAGGATTCGCCACACTACGGACACTGACAGACGAAGTGAGTTTGTTTTCGTTATATTTACGATAAAATAAATTTGAAAGAATATTTGTATTTGCAAGAAATAAATATCGAAGAATAAGTGCGTCTAAATAATTTCTTCAACGTGTAAAAGAAGGCAAAGTACGCTGGAAAGTTTGCTTAAAAAAACAGCAAACCAAGTTTGGAAAATTAAGTCTGAAAGTATTCAAAATTGAGTGTCGAAAATTGCACTATGTGAGAGTCTAAATGCATTCCTTGTGCACAAATTTTATTTAAAGATTAACAATAAAACTTTGCTTACTCAAATTTGTTGGTAGACACTCAAAGTTTGAACTACAAACCGAAACAAAACCATTTAGGAGATATTTTAGTTTAGTTTTTATTCTTGTTTCAGTTTCTTGTTCTTGTCAGAAGTAACAAGGCCCATGTCTCAAGACTCAGATTTTAGGCCTTAAAAAAACTTTCAAAACTTTCAACAGTTTTACTGTTGCGTACTAAATTTTTTTTTAGTACACCTTCAAAAACTGTACTGAATACAGTAAGGACCCTTTTTAGGAACATTTTTGCTTTCTTCTGCTTTGCTCAAATTGTTCAGTACGTTCTCGACTGAAAATTAAAAAAAACAAAAGCTTTTAGGGGAACTTACAATTTACTTCTTACTTCATGTTTTTATTGTTGTTTTGTTGGAACTGACAAAAAAGACTACCAGCAGGGACCCTCCAAGGACATTAATTCTACTAACTTGGTGTTACACTTCACTGTTCTTTGAATCGATTCGATTGGCGCATAAATTTGATCTATAAAGTCAAAGTTGACTTATGTTATCTGCTCCGAATTTCGAAACTGATACTAGAGATCGCAGTTTAAACTTTTAAGTAATGGTCAGATGTCGCACTCTAATTCCAAAGGACTGGCAGAGGGTACTGCTATCAAAATCCAAAACAGGTTCTAAAGAACGTCATTTGTGTACCATCGCCTCTAAAGCACTGGAAGAGCTACCAAATTGTTAAACTGATTCCATAGATCGCAGCACAAACACATAAACTATCATAAGCTCTCTTACTGTTTTTCAAACAGTACCGGCAGATGTTACTGCCAATGAGTTCCATGAGACTGTTAATATGTCAATTTAAGTACATCAAATAAATATCCTTGTTACCTATGCTACTATTACGATGCTCTTTGAATGACAAAGGAGACACTGTCCTCTGCCAGTCTTGTAGAAAAAATGATGAGACATCAAACTTGATTTCCTGAAAGATTTGTTTGTTATCTATTCTTTCTTAAGTTATCCCTTAAGTACGTAAGTCTATAAGACCTGATGTCGTAGACTATAAATAAATTTAATTCATTTTCGCAGAATTCAAGTCAACCTTTCTCCCTAAATACTTCGATTTTCAGAAAGCTTTGGTTGTTATCTATTTCTATGTTATTTTATAAGATCTTCTTAAGCCCTTAAGTCTAAAAGACCTGATGCCGTATACTTTTAACAGATATAATGAAAAACAAATCGAATCTGGCTACCTTCCTTATAGCTAATGACTGTACTTCAGTCAGACTAGTGTGGAGAATAGTGTACCTTGATGTTTTAACTTGCTTGGGGCTTAAGTTTCGAAATGATTTTTCCTCTTCTTTCAAGTCACAACCATGCCAGAAGTTGTCATTTTGCAACACCAGTTTTACCGCGAACCTACGAAATAAACAGTGAATTGTCAGCGCAGAGATTCTAAAGCCAGCGAGCTCAGCAGCTTCCTAAATGCCGATAATATCCCCAATGTTCTGGTACTCAGTTTTGTTTCATTATGTGAGTTAAAGCATTTGGGAACCTTTGATAGATTTCTGATTATCAGAAAAGATGTGAATAGACGTTGCTAGAGCCAAGGTTTCTGCTCATTTATGCAAGAATAATTCTAATCTAATGGATCAGTAATACAACTCGGGACAGGATCTCCATCTGGTATCTCTAAGGACCATGTGTCGTTGCTTGGACCGAGTACTCTGCTCAGGTATGCAGAAAAAAATTGTGTTCTAATAGAATAATAATACAACTCGTGAAAGGATCTCTAACTGGTATCGCTAAGGACTATGTTTCGTTGCTAGGACCAGTGGCTGATCCAGGGGGGGGGGGGGTTTGGGGGTCGAACCCCCCGAAATATTTGGATCGACTATAAAACTACATACAAATTAAAAGGCATTTTATAAAAATTAAAGAATTACTTTTTAAAACCCCCCGAAATATTTTTCTGGATCCGCGCCTGGTCTCTGCCCAGATATGCAGAAAAAATTGTGTTCTAATGGATCAAAAATATAACTCGTGAAAGGATCTCCATCTAGTAACGCAAGGGACTAGGTGTCGTTGCTTGGACCGAGGTCTCTGCTCAGATTTGCCAAAAGTGGATCAGTGGAAAGGATCTCTATCTGGTATCTCTAAGGACCAAATAGGGGTCTATATGTGTTCATAGCGGTCAGCTGGTTACACCTACCTACCAGGCAAAAATAAATATATTACAGATATGTCGGATCCTTCCGAAATCAACAGACTTAGTACCTGTCTAACTATAAATAAAGATGTAAATATTAGCAAAAAAAAATTTGTATTGTTATGGATAATTTACATATGAACTTCTAGCTATCTGGTATATGGTATATATGAAAGAACCTACAGTAGTCAGTTAGGCACTTAAAAATGTTGAGAAAATATATAATATGGGAAAAGATAGAATAAAGAAAGATAAAATTATAATAATATATAAATTTACATATTATTCAACAATAGTTCGAAAACTCATCAAATTATACCTTTTTTTATAAGTTTCTTTAGAAAATTATAAAAATTTTTTAAACGTAATTCGATTCAAGATTTTTGATGAAAGATTCAGCATTGAAGTAAATATTCTCTCTTTTGAATGAGAAAAGTCTAGAAAACTTCATACCATACATACACCCACTAAAAAAGAGGTTTTCAAATCATTCCATATTGCATATTTTTATATATTGAAAACAGTTCTCTGTAGTCATTTTTTTTACCTAATTGTCAAATTTTTCATATTTTCATATATATGGCAAAGAATTTTCATATGCAACCAAAATATTATGCTACACATCGAAATACTTTAAAACTTATCACAGAACAATGCACATTTCCTTCCGGTAAGAGCACAATTTCCACTCATTTGTGCACTTCCGTGCACATTTATGACATTAATTGCTTTGCAGATGAAGATAACTGGCCGGTGTTATTATTTATTAAGTCGTCAGAAAGCTATTAACCTCTTTTGCACTATTTTGTACTTTTTTGCACTGTAAACCAACAAAAACCATAATAAAAAATTTTTAGAATGGCTAAAAAGTGAATTGAGGTTACATGGTGAAGATATATTTTGTTGTCATAAAGAAAATATGAAAATAAAAAAATATGAAAATTAGTTTCATAAACTAAAATGTTGAATATACTTGAGTTGTTTTGTAGTTTTATTTATTTATTTGTTTGGAATATAATCATAAATAATAAATTTTAGATAAAATTAAAATGAAAAAATTAAATAAAATTAAATAATTAATATAACCATAAATATTTATATTACAACTAAAAATTAAAAAATATGAAAATAAAAAGTATGAAAATTATTTTTATAAAGTAAAATTTGTTTTGTGGTTTTTTTTATTTATTTGTTTGAAATATAATTTTAAAGAATGTATTTTAGATACAATTTAAATTAAAAAATTAATTAAAACTAAATAAATAATATAATCATATATAATTACATTACAACTAAAAAAGGCAACTCGCCAATTATCGGTCTTTATTTTGTAATATTATTAATTTTTTTAATTAAAAACTTTTTATTACAAAAATTTATTATTTCAACAGAAACCTATACATAAGTTTTTTACTTTACTTTTTCTTAGCTGAATTTTTTTTTGTTTTGCAATTTTTGTCAACCATTTGAGATAAATTTATTACTAGAAAACATTTTTATTTCAACAAAAAACCTATACCTACATAAGGCTACATACTGCTTCAGTAAAACAAATTGTTTGAAATATTTATTACCACTTTTATTACTCGCTTGCGAACAGTGGATGTGTCGATTTTCTGTTGATTTTCTATTCATTCTGGTTTCATTCTTAACTCGGACTGCTAATTTCCCATTTTATTAATAAATTCTGCTTCCCTGCACTTCGCTGCTGCTTGTGAAATTGAAATTTGCTACTGTTGCCCAAGCAAATAACATTTGGTTTGGCAATTTTCCCCAATCTGCTTCACTTCAGCTCGCTTTCAGCGCTTCTCGAGAGCGCACTTGGCTGATGGCTCCGCGCACACGTTGCCAATCCATTTGCAAATTCTCACATTTCACGCGCATAAAATATTCACATTCACAATAGAAAACTCCCGGGAATCATATTCGTAATTCAAACACATCACATCACATCGCATCCATTCATGCGGCCAACACAAGTCGCTCTGTGAAAATCGCTCAGCCAGTTGGGTGGTGCGACCATAAAAGCGCCAAGCGCCGCATCAGCCTTGTCAATAGAGGCCGCAATAAACATGTATCCCCCCTCGCCACCCTCAGAAAATGTTACTGCCTCTGCTGCTTCTTGTGCTTCCGTTTCTGCTGCTTCTTCTTCTTCTTCGGTTTTATGCTCGCCTTCATTGCACCCCTTTGCTGTTGTTCGCTTCGCTTTGCACTTCGTTGACGGCCGCAATCGGCTGCTTGCCGCCTGCCTGCTTGGTTGTCGTTTTGCTTTTGTTGTTGCTGTTGTTGTTGGCCGAAATACATTTTCCCACCATACGAATTGCTGCTTTTCGTGTCTATGCTGCGCGCCTCTTTCGTCTTTCGTTCGTTGGTTCATTCGTTCGTTGGTTCGTTTGCTACCCTCGGCCCGTTGCAGCGCGCTGCTTTCCGGCTTTCGTTGCTCCACTTTCAGCTGTTATTGATGAGCGCTGTGCTGGCGCGTCGTAGCGCCCACATGACAGTTACATGCCCGTGTGCGGCCACCGCAGCGGCTACAGCGGCCTTATGTGTGTGAGTGTGAGTGTGCCCTGCAAGCAATTCGGTAGTCGACTACAAAAATAACTCACTTCTAGTTAACTTTCATAACCTAACTATAAGCTAACTACAAAGTAATGCAGACCTTCCCAAAAATCAATGCAACTTTTGCTTTTTGGCATATTTTAAAGAACAGTTAATTGCTATTTGTTCTTATGCGATTTTATGTCCCTAACTATAAGCTAACTATAAAGTAATGCAGAACCCACCCAAATTTAAGGCGTGCGTTTATGGCATAGGAATTTAAAAAACAGCTAATTGTTGTTTTTTTTTGTTCTTTGGAATTTTATTTTACATATTTGTCATTTTCTTTCGTGCATTATGAAATCATAATCAGTGCTTGGTCTCGTGCGTGCGGTCGGAGTCCTAACTAAATTGAATTGTTAAACAATTTTATATAATTTTTTCAAGTGATTGCTTTAGTTTTAATTATTTAAGCTAAGCCAAAATGAGAGGTGCAAGCAAAAGAAATTTAAGAAGCCTTTGAAAAAGGAAAGGGATTCGTATTCAAATAAATTAAATTCATGTAATGTTGGTAAATCAGAAGCCACCTGTTCCTCTGCTAATGTGCAGAGCCAAAACGGAATTTATATTGAAAATATTTGTGTCCAAGAAAATTGTTCCGAAAAAATTGTCCAACAAAAAATGCATTAAAAGAAAAAATCGGTGATTGGTATTTTAAAAATAGGCCATCTCGCAAGTGTTTTCAAGAGTTGTTAGGTATTTAAACATTTTTCAAATAAAAAAGGAAATACAAAAATTTTAAATTTACAAAACAAGCATAGAAATATCCATTTTTATGGATAAAGACGTATTAACTAATAGTTGAGTTATAGCTGATTTAAATAAAGTCAACTTGAAGCTAACTGAAATGTAATTAGTTTATAGCTAACCACAGATTAGATAATTTTTGACTAACTTTTAAATAACTAACTTTAAGTTAGTTGAAAAGTCATGCAGAGTCGGACAATTGACTACTGCCTAGGCCATCGCCATGTTAAAATAGTCAGTTGGCTCCATTGAAAATAATCCAACTATCAACCACAACTAGTTGAGAATTAGTTAGATTAAAGTGCGTTAAAAGTTAATTGAGTTGCCGGCAGGGTGTGTATGGCTGTCCATCGAATTGCCGCTTCCTCACATGCGCTGCTTCCGGCATTTGTCGTTATTTATAAATGAGTGCGGCGAGTGTTTGGTGGCTGCTTAAGGGATTTTAGCAGTGTGTCTGTGTGTGTTGAGGAAGAAGGGTGGTGTGATTGTGTGTATGACACGCATTGTTTTTGCGCATTTGTGTGGCCGTCATGGCTCACATGTTTCGCTTTCAACGCGCCAATAAGTTTGATTTTACTGCCGATTCACTGCCTTTCTTCTTCTTCTTTGTGCTATGCTCATTTATTGATATGGCCGCATGGCATTTGGTGCATTTGGCGGCTGGCAACGCAATTAATTGCAGACATTTCAATTGGAATTTTAAATTATGATAAAATATGTGTGTGTGTGCGTGTGTATGCGAGCTTTCAACGATGAAAAGGCGCGTTAGAGCAATGCAAAAGTTTCACATTTTTATTAAAGCTTTACAAAACCACAACAACAACAACTGCAGTTTGAAATGTGATCTTTTTGTGTTGGGTCGACATAATTAAAACTTGTAATATTTATTTTAATTGAAAAAGTTTTATGAAAATCTTACCAAAAAAAAAGAAAGCATTGATTTAAGGCTGAAATGTTAAACAAAGCCGTAAATAAACGTGATGATGAGATGTTATTGACATGAAAGACATGATTTAGTGAAGAATTTTTTGATTTCGGTGATGAAGAAGCTTTAATGTTTTGCAGTTTGATAAAAAAGTATATGAGCCAAAAAATTTTAGGGCTGGGAAATTCAATTAACTGCTCCACAGCTGCTCAGAAGTTTCTCTAAGAGAGTTTAAATCTATTACTGACACCCACTAGTTTTCTCTACTGAACATTTCTTTCAAACATATAGTAATTATACCTTATCTCCAATCCTTAATGGGGCTCCCATCCCAATGATCTGATAGGCTTCAAATGCTTCCAGATTGGTCCCAAATGTGTCAATTGTAAGGAATACCTATACCGGCTGAATGAAAAATTCACAATTTCTTACAAAAGTCAAATAACTTCTTCTCACCACTCCATAACTACTGCAATTATATTAAATTAAATTTTGATTATTGCTTCGTAGAAACTTAAAACTTGACAACCTCACCACTCCGATTGTATGTGAGATGCCCTCTGATGGTGAATTTCTGAATTTAAATTAATTTTGTATTTTTTGTACTGAGGAATGTTGCCGATCGCTGAATTGATCATTCAAATCGGTTCAGTAGTTTCCGAGATACGATGTTTTATCGCTTACTTAACTGCCTACATTTACAAGTGAGGAGCCAATTCAATAGAAAATGGCCAATTTTGTATGGCAGCCCCCTTAAGGCTTGGATATAGCGGGCGGATATGTTTGGAACAAACATTCGAAAGAAAATAAATGAGTGTTTGTACTGGCGTTCGAATAGAACACAGATTCTCTCCCATTGGCCAAAGTTGACCGTTTCTTGGCAAACGCTTTCTTGTTGTTGGCAATTGTTGGCAAAATTGGCATGAATCAAGGTCAACTCCCTAACGTTAGGGCCCATGAACAGCTTGTAGCACATGATGCCCTGTAAATCTCATCAAACATACATCAAACGATGGTAAATCCTGCCATGGCCACCGTCGGATCACTCAGAATCGTTGTTGCAATTGATTTAATTTTCATCACCAGTCACTTTTCGCTTCAAACATGGCTCGAATTTGTGGAATTCAGACGATTCCCAGCTGCAAATTTGGTTTATGAGTACCATACATCGAGTGTCTTTTTGTATTTAGACTCATGGCAGTGAATCCAAACGGCTTTTTGTGCAATGCTCAGCTGCTGGGTAATCGAAACAATGACTACATGATGATCGAACATGAAAATTAATTGCAGCAAATTGCAATTAAGTATGTCAGGCAGAAATAAATATTTGAACAATATTGTTGAATTATAATAATTTTTTTTCACAATTATTGAGACCACTGGCCACCGTACATGCAACAAATATGACAGCAATTTCAATGCAACATGAATATCTACAACAGCAATTTACAATGTGCAACAGTAGCGCGCGCAAGGATGGGTTTTGGTGGTTTAAACCCTACAATTATCTACTTGTTACAAACATTTTGAGCGAGAAATATGCTTCCAATTATTAAATTATTATTTGCCTCACACAAAACCAAATTCTGTATGCGCCACTGCAATGTGTACATTCGCACACACATCCACACATACATACATACATAGTGTTATGTCATGTTAATATTTGGCTTTCAGTGATTTACATGACAACAACGCGTGTCATTCCGAAGTTGTGCATCGAAATTGCGCGCTTAATCGAGCTGTGTGTATCCGATGCTTGTGTCGTAATTGCTGTCGACCGTACGGGACGCCACAATTTAATTAAAGACTTTAACAAAATTTAATTAGCGCATTGTTTTACAACAACGCGTCAGCAGTGTCAACGCATAATTTTAAAAATTCATGCAAGTTTGTCAACAACTCACACCACACAGACACAGCCACACACATGCATATACAATTTAAAGTTGATAACGGTACAAAAAAACACACACACACACACCAATATATTCACTTTAGGGTTTGTTTAGCTTATTGGCGTTGCGTTTACCTGACTGTCTATTTGCCTGTTTACTGACACGCAACACTGAACTAAATATGCGCCAGGGACCAGCCGTTGCATCAATGTTTGTTGGTGCGTGTGTTGTCATGCCGAAATTTTTAATTACACCAAAATTACGCATCCAAATTCAACAAAACTGCGCACACATTTTTGCGCCTCATTTTGTTGCCTTTCGTCCTTCGGTCTGCATTTACGTATTAAAGTTATTTACGAGCCCAAATGGCTGCGTCAACATTAGCTTCGAGCAGTAAAGTTGGGGGGCGCATGCAAAATTCATATTTAATTACAGATTTAAAATTTAAAAGGACATGCGAAATTGCTGCACCTCTGCCTTTCTGATGTTTTTAATTATGTATTGCCAAGTGGATGTCGTTGTTGTTGTTGTTTTGGTTGTTGACAAACTGAACTCAACTACATGCTGCAGCGGAAGCGCACGTACACATACACACATATATGCGCATAACTTAACTTAATGTTGGTTGACAACACACATACTTGCAGCATTTCAGCAGCTGCTGCTTGTTGTATGTGCATCAGATTTTCAATTAAACTTTACCAAAATTAAATGCTGAGTGGTTGCCGGTGATTGCAGCGTAAGCAGCGGTTGGTTGAGTTTAGTGCTTTGGCAAATTTTAATCGCAGCTTCGTAATTGGAATGAAGACAGGAAGTAGATTTGGGGCAGAGACTTGATCACACACACACGTATATACATAAATGTTTTGAGTTGTTTTAAATAAAAAAAATAAAGAAAATTTGAAAATACACAAATATTAACTAATGTAAAAAATTACTTTAAAAAAAGATTTAAAAAATTTTTTGAAATCTTAAACACCATTTGTTAAGTTTAGAAAATATTAAAAAATAACTTTTACATTTTTTTTCTTAAAAACAAATTTTCTTACAAAAAATAAAAATTTTTATATATAATAAAAATATTTTAATTCAATTTTTTTCTTAAAAAACATTACAAAAAAATTATTTTTTTTAAGAAAAAAAATTTTTTGGTAATGTTTTTTAAGAAAAAAAAAATTGAAAAACATGTTTTCTTAAAAAAAAAATTTTTTTTCTTAAGAAAAATTAATTTTTATTTTTCTTACAAAAAATACAAATTTTTATATATAATAAAAATATTTTAATTATATTTTTTTCTTAAAAAACTACAAAAAAATTAATTTTCTTAAGAAAAAAAATTTTTTGGTAATGTTTTTTAAGAAAAAAAAATTGGAAAACATGTTTTCCTAAAAAAAAAATGTTTTTCTAAAAATAAAAATTTTTGTATACATATAATAAAAATATTTTAATTCTATTTTTTTCTTAAAAAACATTACAAAAAAATTAATTTTTCTTAAAAAAAAAATTTTTTTCTTAAGAAAAATTAATATTTATTTTTCTTACAAAAAATAAAAAGTTTTATAAAATAAAAATATTTTAATTCTTTTTTTTCTGTAATGTAATGTTTTTTAAGAAACAAATAGAATTAAAATATTTTCATTATATATAAAAATTTTTATTTTTTGTAAGAAAAATAAAAATTAATTTTTCTTTAGAAAAAAGTTTTTTTTTAGGAAAACATGTTTTTCTTACAGAAACTAACAAATTTTATGTATAGTGAAAATATTTAAATTTTTATATTTATTTAAATTTTGTTCTTAAAAAAAATTAAAATTTTTTTTTTAATCATATTTAAACGGGTGTTATTTCAAGATGTTTTACCCTTTGAAAAGAGAAGTTTACTAAGTAGGCAATTGCCAACGTACGTAAGACCCAAGTAGGCGCATTCATTACTAAAAGTGGAACGAAAAAGTAATAAGTTAGCCAGCAGTCAATATGTTCAATATTTGCACCTTGGCAGCATAAGGCTTGTCCACGAAATAACTTTTACAATGTAAAACGAAAAAAAGTATAGTAAGCACCGAAATTTCTAAAAAAAAAATTCGCTTTTCAGAATCTGTCAAATTTCAGCTATTAGTGGTCAATTGTATTTTGAAATTCAAAGTGATTCAATCAAAATGGCATCTAAAGAAGAGAAAATTCGACAAAAAATAATTGCCCACTTTTTCGAAAATCCAACGGCTTTGTACGCATTATTGGGAAGACTAGCCTAAGTTTCCAGCGCAACAGCTAGAAATGTGGTAATTAAATACAAGAAGGACCTGTCCACATCCCGTATCGTCGGAGCCGGACGAAAAAAGGTTTCGTCTATAAAGATATAGGTCGTAAGGTGAAAGTTTCTCTGGAAAAAAATCCAAACCAATCTTTACGAGATTTGGCACGAAAATTCGAAGTTTCGAAATCATACATTGCGAAAATTAAAAGACACTACGAGCTCAAATCTTTCGTTGTTCAAAAAGTGCCAAATCGTAACTCCGAAGTGGAAAAGCGTGCCAGAAATCGAGCCCGAAAACTTTTATCGAATGATCTGTGTCGTTTTAAAGGCTGCGTGTTAATGGATGACGAAACGTATGTCAAAGAAGATTTCAAACAGCTTCCAGGTCGAGGATATTACACAGCATACCTGAAGGGTGGCGTTATGAAAAGGTTCAAGTATAAACGGATGGACAAATATGGTAAAAAGTATATGGTTTGGCAGGCCATATAGCTGTGGCAAATACACTCGTCCTTTTGTTACAACTGGCACTCTTAACAGTAAAATTTCCTTGAAGGAATGTCTCAACAAACGACTTTTGCCATTGTACAGAGAGCACGCTGTTCCACCTTTATTTTGGCCAGACTTAGCAACAGTCCACTATGCAGAAATTGTCAAAGAGTGGTACCAAAGGAATAAGATCCGTGTTGTTGAGAAAAATCACAATCCCCCAAATTGCCCACAGCTTCGGCCAGTTGAACGATTTTGGGCAATAATGAAACGAAACTTACTGAAATATAAAAAACGTGCTAAGGGAAAGATTGATTTTACAAAAAAGTGGAACAGTATGGCCAAAAAAATTGGAAAATCTGGTGTGCAACATTTGATGAGGGGATTGAAAGCAAAAATACGTAGATTTGTAAGAAATCCAATTGAACTTTAAAATATTTGTACATTATCACAAACTTTGAGTTATAAGAGACAATATATACTCACACAAACATTAGTTCAATATTTTATTTAGTAGCTATTAATAATAGAAAATGTAAAAGTTATTTCGTGGACAAGCCTTATGTTATTCGCAGCAAACATAAATTAGATACCACAAAAAAAGTAAGATGCTGTGGAGAATATGTTGAGAAGGTGACGTGAGGAGGTATTGGTAGTTCAAACTCCCACATATTTGCTAGCTACAAAAATTATGGGTAACGCATTGATTTCGAATGGTATTTTGGTCAAAAGTTGTATGCAGTACGCCTTCTAAAATGAAATTCTATGTGCACCGCGGATGCCGTTAATTCAGAATAGACAAAGCAATGCCCTTCTTGTTACAATTTTTACACTAAAAATGGTTTTGAAGCAGTTTGCGGAGCACAGAAACCCTTATGTTCGTTTCTGCAAGCGTCAGCAGGAACAAAACGAGACTTGGATCACTGGCCAAAAGCCCCATGGGTCATGCTTTCTCCGTTCCAAATAACGTAAGCAACAACGTAAAACACGAAAATGCTAAAATTACGGCACTATTAATATGTGTTTAATGTTTTTAACTTAAATTACACTGATCAACAGCAAAATGGCTTTTCTGGGTTTGACATCAGTTCTAGGGTAATTGGGTACCGCTGATTTCGAATCCGCAAACCGTTTTTAAAACTTAGTTTCCGTTTTCGCAAAAAATGGGCGTGTCACTTTTTCGGATTTTCCCTATCTTTTTTCACGTTTTCGATTGTAAATTCTAAACCAATAAACCGGTTGACGTGATTTTCACTTTGTGGCATTTACAACACCTCACGGCTTCTTTTCCAATGTAATTTATTTTTATAGGTTTTACGATTCCGCGGTAATTGGACCTCAAAGTCGGTAAATATGGAATTTCAAGGCGTTTTCTTGGATGGTCAGAAACATGCACATTTTTCTTAAATCTATTAATGAGTTAGGTGTTAAATGAAAGCGGAAACATCAAATAATACAACGCAGACAATTTATTTGGCGTGGTTCCCATTATTATCGAAATAATAGGAAAAATGTGCCATCGTGATTTTCATCAATTTTCACACTTTTTCCTTAAAAAAATTAGAGCCTCAAAATATGCACAGATTTTTATTTTTTTTTTAATAAACAACAGTTTTTTGGTTTGTTGCTTTGCTTATACTTCAGACCAGCACACAAAAAGTATGCCTGTTTTTATGACGACAGTTTTCAATTTGAGCTAAATTGGTAAGCAAAAACAAGAAATTTACTTTGCTTAAGAAATTTCAAGGAAAAGGGGAAAATAAATTTATCGGGTTTCAGTCTTCACAAAGTACGCGATTCAAAGACAAACTATATTATAAAGCTGCTGTAATTGCTAGTTTTATATTGTAAAAGAATAGTTACTGTTATTATGATAAGACAAAATTCTTGTGACCAACAAGCACTCAAGCAAAAGAACAAAGAAATAAACGAACAAATGAACAAGCGAACAAAAGAACAAATGAACTAATGAACAAATAAACAAACGAACAAATGAACAAATGAAGAAACGAACAAACGAACAAACCAACAAACGAACAAACGAACAAACGAACAAACAAACAAACAAACAAACAAATAAACATTCATTACATACTATATAGATTACATGTTTAGATGTAAACATTAAATATTTATGTAATCTCTTTCAAAATCTTGACGTCGTCTCTTTGCTGATCTTTTATATATGGGTTGTGAGATGTCTCTTCTAAGGTTCCAACAATAATCTGCCAACATTGAAACGTTCCATTTCCCTTAATAACGTTTTTCCATGTTAGAGATATCTTGATGGAATCGTTCTCCATGTTCATCGCTTAGTGCACCACAGTTATCCGGAAAAAAGTCCAAATGGGAGTGCAAAAAGTGAATTTTGAGAGACATGTTGCATCCTAGCGCATGATAAGATGACAACATTTTTTCAACAAGTTCAACATAATTTTGACTTCTCTTGTTGCCCAAAAAGTTCATGGCTACGAGTCGAAAATCATTCCAAGCAGCTTTTTCTTTGTCTTGTAAAATATCATCAAAATGTTTATCTTTAAACATTTTGTGAATTTGGGGACCAACAAAAATACCTTCTTTTATTTTAGCTTCACTCAATCTGGCAAACTTTTGACGAAGCCCCAATTTAATATGTAATGGTGGAAGCAATATGTTTTTCGGGTCAACTAAAGGCTCATTTTGTACATTTTTCAGCCCTGGTTGAAGTAAACGACGTACAGGCCAGTGTCTTTTTGTAAAATGGTCTTCTCTAGCACGACTATTCCATTCGCAGATAAAACAACAAAATTTTGTGTAACCAGATTGCAATCCAAGCAGAAGGGCAACAACTTTCAAGTCTCCGCAGATTTGCCACTTTTCTTCATTGTATCTGATATGTAACAGAAGCATTTTCATATTTTCATATGTTTCTTTCATATGGACTGCATAGCCGATTGGAATTGAGGGTAACATATTTCTATGGTGCAGTAAAACGGCCTTCAAACTAAATTTGGAACTGTCTATGAATAATCTCCATTCGTTCTTGTTATACGCTATGTTGAGCGATTCCATCAAGCCACCAACATTTTTGCAAACAACTAGACTGTCAGCTATTTCAAAATGTTGTGTTAATTGATTTTGGCGGGTACGAAAAGAAGTAATAGCAACATCATCATCCAAAAGATTCCACTGTTGCAGCCGTGACGCTAACAGTTCAGATTTGTTTTTTGGCAATTGTAAGTCCCTTACAAGATCGTTTAATTCTGCTTGTGTAATCTTGTGTGGCTGCTGCGACGACGTATTACATTCAAATACTACCTCGGGTGGATTTAATGGCAAGTCGAAAGAATTTTCTTGCTCTGTGCCATCGTTACAACATGATTTAGGACGTTTTGGAACTGGAAATTTATCACTGTGAGGCAAAGGACGAACAGCTGAAGGTATATTTGGATAAATAATTGCGGTTTTCTTTTTCTGCGATACTCCATTACCTTTTGAAATAGGCGTCGTCAAACAGAAATAGCAATCAGATACATGATTTTCTGGTTCTCGCCATTGCATTGGCACTGCAAAACGAAAACTCTTTCGTCCGCCGCTCATCCACTTTCTTAGACCCATTGCGCAAGTTTTGCACGAATAATGCGGTGCCCACTTTTTGTCTTGATGCAAGATTCTGTCACCAAAATAAAAAAAATACGCGTCTTGTATTAGTGGCGTTAGTGAACATTTTTGTTTCAAAAATATTACTTCGCCACATATATAGCAAAAATTATTTGCATTATTTACACAATTTCGCGACATTTTATTTATTAAATAGCGACAAATAGGAAAAATGTGCTTGATATCAAAAGCAATCTGACGAAAAAATAAAAATCTATAAAATCATCCAATGCATGAATGACACACAAATAGTTGCCTGCCTGCTAAATATTTTTAGATGACTTCAGCTCATCGGAAAACGCCAATAAAATATAAAATAAGGTATTTGAAGATGATGTTGTTTGATCGTTCCTATGGCAGCTATATAATATAGTTGGCCGATCTTGTCCAAATTTTGTGAGAATTTCTTTGAATCACGTACTTTGTGAAGACTGAAACCCGATTAATTTATTTTCCCCTTTTCCTTGAAATTTCTTAAGCAAAGTAAATTTCTTGTTTTTGCTTACCAATTTACCTCAAATTGAAAACTGTCGTCATAAAAACAGGCATACTTTTTGTGTGCTGGTCTGAAGTATAAGCAAAGCAACAAACCAAAAAACTGTTGTTTATTAAAAAAAAAATAAAAATCGGTGCATATTTTGAGGCTCTAATTTTTTTAAGGAAAAAGTGTGAAAATTGATGAAAATCACGATGGCACATTTTTCCTATTATTTCGATAATAATGGGAACCACGCCAAATGAATTGTCTGCGTTGTATTATTTGATGTTTCCGCTTTCATTTAACACCTAACTCATTAATAGATTTAAGAAAAATGTGCATGTTTTTGACCATCCAAGAAAACGCCTTGAAATTCCATATTTTCCGACTTTGAGGTCCAATTACCGCGGAATCGTAAAACCTATAAAAATAAATTACATTGGAAAAGAAGCCGTGAGGTGTTGTAAATGCCACAAAGTGAAAATCACGTCAACCGGTTTATTAGTTTAGAATTTACAATCGAAAACGTGAAAAAAGATAGGGAAAATCCGAAAAAGTGACACGCCCATTTTTTGCGAAAACGGAAACTAAGTTTTAAAAACGGTTTGCGGATTCGAAATCAGCGGTACCCAATTACCCTAGAACTGATGTCAAACCCAGAAAAGCCGACCAAAAGTCGAAATTTGTTGCCCTGTGTTATCAATAAATAACGCTTCGATTTAAAAGACAACAACGATTTTTTTCATTTGTGCGTCATTATTTTTACTTTTCCCATACAAATTGTATGAAGGTACCCGGGTACCTTCGTATTGGTAATAGGTGAAAATTTTTCGTATTGACAGAAGGGTTAAAGCATAGTATAATAAAAAATTAGTCTAACCTGAGGGAGTATTTCTAATCTATTTCTATTTTGTTTACAAAAATTGGCAGAAAATTTTATGAATTGTATGAAATCTGTTTGGCCAGATTTCCAGTAAAAATTATCCAGTAAAAAATATCAGGAGAGTAAGCCAGCGTACGCTCCCTAAAATCAAACTATCCAAAAATGTAAACAAACAGCAATTTGTAAGAATTGGCAAGTTTTAACTCTTGGTTACACCACTGGGACTTGGCCCACTCACAATACACAGTAAAAAGGGTGTAAACAGGAGGGTTAAAGAACGAAACAGCTGAGTTTCATATGAGGTTTGAAGTAGTAGGGAAAATTAAGTACAATCAGACATTTAATGCAAAATGCAAATAGTTTGTTGCGCTCAATCTGCAATTCTTCCCTTTCAGCTTCAGCGGGTAAAGCTGAGCAAGACGGTTGTGGGTCAGCAGACTTGCAAACGCACAATTTCTTTGCTGTTTCCATTTGCCTCCAAATGTTTTCAAAATTTATGTTTCATATGGCAGCCAGTCATATGTTTTTCTTGTTCTTTTTCTTACTGGCAAAAAGTTACTGGACAAAATTTCTCCAGTAAAAACTTGCAAGTTCTCACGAAATGAACTGCCACTTTACGCTCTCAGTTTCTCTTTCGTTACTGGAGATTTGGCGTCAACAAACAGGATCCAGTAAAAATTTGTACAAATTTGTACAAATTCGTACAAATTATTCTCTGCCAAACAGACGTATCATGCGCCTATGTTTTCTGTTGACAAATTTTGTACATCAAATGAAATATTGTGAAAGAAATTTCAAAAAATTTGTACTCAAAAGAGGGGAGAGTTCAGGTTAGACTACTTTATAATTATACTATGAGTTAAAGAACAAAATGGTGCATATCTGACTTAAATCTAAAAATTTTTACTACGCCAAGTAAAGCTTTCAATTTAATGTAGAAATAATAGTTTTAATCGATCGAGCCCTCTATTTTCTAAATTTATAATTTAGTTTTTAGTTATTAGTTAAAAATCATTCATAAATTGAGTTGAAAAATGGTGCTACAAGAAAGTATTTAGAAACAAATTTATCAAGTTCCAAATAAAAATTTTAAGTATTTTATATAATTACCTCTTTATGAAAAACATAATTTTTTTATTGAATATTTTATATCATTAAATAAATTTCATAAATTATAAAATTATAATTATAAATAAATAGAATTTAAATTTGTATTTATCAAGCTACAAATACAAAATTTACATATTTTTTATAATTAATTTTCTATGAAGAAAATAATGTTTTATAATAAAACTTTTATTATTTAATATTTTATTAAATATCTCATATTACTAAATATTTTTTATTATTCTAACAATAATCTAGCAATAAGTAATCAGTAATATTTGATTAATTCTAAATGTTTTTTAACAAGTTCCAAATAAAAGTTTTACTTGTTTTTTATAATTACCTCTGTATGGAAGGTAGGTAGAGGTAGGTGGTAGTGGCAGCTCTCATATGAGAGCTCACTTAGGCCAAGCTAGGCCCATTGTGATACCACAGGATCTCTAACCCCTTTTATTTGTTGTTAGGATGTCTCGAACCAGCCCGAACAGGTGATGAAACGTATTAGGCCCTTGGCGTCAACCTCCGATAAGTCCGCGAGGTTGGCTGTATGGTAAAACCCTAGATGTTTTTTCCGTTTCCTACAAAGAGCAGGACAAGTACAAAGTAGGTGGAGAATTGTTTCTTCCTCCTCTATGTCTCTGCAGCTTCTGCAGAAGTCGTTGGCCAAGTGCCCAGCCCTAATCTAATGGCGTGGCTACCAAGGATACAGTGACCCGTGATGACTCCGACCACAACCCTGAGCGTGCCCCTAATGAGGTTTAGCAGACTTTTGGTGCGCTTCCAGTCCAACTTTGGCCAGACCTGTTGCGCTGTCTTTCCTGTCTTTGAGGCCGCCCATGCATTGTTAGCGGCTTTGGTCATCGCTTCCTCTATCACCAGCTTGCAGGTACTCAATGGAATACCTAAGCCGACGAGTTCTGAGGATAGCTCCTTAGTCGTTCCTTGTCTAGCCAGTTCGTCTGCCCTGCAGTTCCCCGGGATATCTCTGTGACCAGGCACCCATATAAGGTGGATTTTAAGCTGCTCAGCCATCTCGACAAGAGATTTGCGGCAGCTGATCACTGTTTTGGAAGTCAAAACATGAGACCCTAGGGCCCTGATAGCCGCTTGGCTGTCAGAGAGAATGCTATTATCTCGCCTAGAGACGCTGCCCTCTTTGATCCAATTCAGGGCAGCTTCAATGGCTGAAACCTCTGCTTGGAATACGCTGCAGTAGTCCGGCAGTCTAAAAGAGTAATTTATACTAAGTGAGTCTGAAAAGACGCCTCCACCAACAGCTCCGTTTAACTTGGAGCCGTCGGTGTAGATCTGGTGTGAGTTTCCTATTAAGGATGTTGAGCTTTCCTTCCAGTTGTTCCTGTCTGGAATGGTGCTTGTGTACTTTTTGTTAAATTGCAATTGGGGGGGTGAGGAATCCAGTTCCCCGAACTCCTTCAAGAGAGTAAGTATCCTGGCATGACCCCGGCTAGACTCCGACCATTGGCCGTTAGCCCGTAGCCTATAGCTTGTTATAGCCGCTAATTTCCTACAGTGCAGATTAGGGATCGCAATTTTTTGCCATTTTGCGATCCCGGGATTTTCGGGATTGAAAAGTCAAATCCCGGGATCCCGGGATTTAATCCCGGGATTCATATAACAAATTTTTTAATAAAACAATTTTCCCGAATTGCATAAATACTTGTTTATAATATATTTATCATAAAAATGGACACATTTTAATCACATTTGGGTAGTTTCAAGATAGATAGATAGTTTCAAGAAGATAGTGAAAAAGAAAATTTTCTTTTTAAATAAAAGAGCTTAGATACGTTTGGATAAGACAAAAAAATACATACAAAATATTTGAACTACCCTCATTTTTATATTGAAAGAAACCACACAAACTCGCACTGCTTTAATTACGCGTGAAACAAATGAATAAATTTTACAAATGACGTATCGCTAGTGTTGGTAGGAAAATTAAATAAACAAGTACTACTAATTGACTTTGCTATACAAGTGTTAGAATTTTAAAATAAAAACCTATGTGGTAGGAAAACAAATATTAAGCATCTGTCACCTACAGGTGACACTGGGAATTGAAGAGTTAACTTAAAAGTTTTTCATTTGACATTTAACTTCAGTTTCATAGCATTTTGTTTTATCCAAAAATGACACTTAAACATAACTTATTATTTTGCAACCGATGTATCATAAAGTGCATATATATGCATATTTGATAAAAAAAACTAAAATAGTTAATTTGTTTGTGCTTTTAGTTTTACTTCGATTATTTCGATAAAAAAGTTAAGCGTTTTGATTAACTAAAAACTGAGATCTTAAAAATACAAAGGCATTAAGTGTTTTGTTCTCTTATCTAGAGCGAAATTTATTTCAAATGAACCCTGCTGAAGAGAAACATCCTTCAGATTCAACACTTGTTGGTTGAATGCTTAGTAAATAATCATAAGCCTTTTGCAAAAGACGCACTCTATCCCCTCCCTTCTCCCTCAAATAAGGAATTGGGTTTTTGTGCCTTAAAATTTATTTCATTTGAACTTTGAAGCATCTTTTGCAATCCCGAAAATCCCGGGATAAAAGAATTTGAATCCCGGGATTTTCGGGACTGGAAAAAGTCCGGGATCCCGGGATCCCGGGATTGCGATGCCTAGTGCAGATCTAGCGAAATAAGGTTAAGCAGGGCTTCTAAAGCTGAAGTTGGTGTTGTCCTAAGAGCGCCCGTGATGATGAAGGAGGCTGCCCTTTGAACTTTGCGGAGGTGTTGGAAGAGCAATGGTTTTTCCAAAGCGTTCCACCAAACCAGGCACCCGTAGGTTAAGATGGGTCGTACGACAACTGTGTAAACCCAGTGCGTCATATTTGGTTTTAGGCCCCAGGTTTTCCCCAGTGCCCTTTTGCAGGTGTATAAGGCAATCGTTGCCTTTTTGACCTTATTGAGGATGTTCGGTTTCCAGCTCAATCTCTTGTCAAAAATGATTCCAAGGAATTGTGCTTCATTCTTGAAAGGGATTTCTGTATTGTTTAGTGATAGAGGAGGTATGGGTGGGGGTTTGTACTTCCTCGTGAATAGGACAACCTCTGTCTTTCCAGTGTTGATGCCTAATCCCCGACTGGTAACCCAGCTGTTTACCTTGTTAAGCAGTACTTGCATTAGATCTCTGATGGAGTTGGGAAACTTGCCCGAGATAGTGAGAACTATATCGTCTGCATACGCCGTTACCTTGCCGCACCCCCCTCCCAGGGACTGGAGCAGTTGGAAAATATAATGTTTTATTATGAAATATTTTATTTTATTATATATTATATAGTGTTCTAATTTTCTTTCACATCTATGGCTATTAATTTATCAATAATCTAGCTATAATCAGTTAGTAATATTTCATTAATTCTAAATGTTTTATTTAATAATTTCTAAAATTTTATTTTTTAATATATTACTTTAATATTTAATATTTTATATATTTTGACTATTAATTTAGCAGTAATCTAGCAATAATTAATTCTAAATATTTTGCAATTTGCAAATTATTAATTTGCAATAATTAATTAGTAATACTCATTAATTCTTAATGTTTTGTTTTAATAACTTTATAAATTGTATTATTAAATATTTTATTTTAATAAATATTTTATATTATTCTAACACTCTCTGACATCAATAACCAGTTATTTAGCAATAATCAAGCAATAATTAATTAGTAATATTTCATTAATTTTAAATATTTTTTTCTATTTGCAAATTAAAAAGTTTGCACTAATTTTAACAATACATTTCCTTTGGCCAATTTTATAGTTTTCACTTAATTTGTCAGCACATGTCAGTGCGCAATGTTTATGCAGAAACCAAAAGCAAATATTACCCCATGGCGAGGCACTCTACGAGTTGACATGGTTTTTAATAAAAAACAAATATTTGCGTTTGCGTGCAATATCGATAACACCAACACACATGCACCGACAGATGGCACATTGACAAGTATTAATATGTGTTTATGTATGCGCACGTAAACATTACAACTTTGCGGCATACAACACACCGGGGAGGTGCATGGCAATGCAGAAGACGATGAAAAAAAGAAAAGAAAAAGAAGAAACTCTGCAATAGAAAGAAATAAAAGGAAATAAAGTCAAATAAGCGGAGCAAAAGTCAAGGTATAGTCAGCAAAGTGCAATATTGCACAGGGATATAAATATGTCAGGTGCTTATGTGTGTGTGTGTTTGGCAATTTATGTGCGCTTGTGAGCAGGCAAATTGTATACAAATTTATACAAATTATAGCATAGTGTAAAATATATAACGACAGGTGCAGCTAGAACGATGCATGTGATGGTTAGTTGGCGTGGTGCAAGCAATGCATTAGTGAATCGTTTTACAAGCAATAAAGTGTAAAGTGGAGAAGAAAGATATATAGCTGAACAGATGGGTGTGGCGTGTACCAGTGAATGATAGTTTTTAGAGTGTGGCATTTGTTGGCCAATTGCAAGTTGATAGCATTAAAAATGCAACCATTATTTTTTGTGTTTGTTGCTTTTGATGCTATTTTACTATTTGAATTTATTGTAGGCTTTTCATTTTGACTGACCAACATTACTCTCACCCACATGCACACAGCTGTGTGTTTTATTTATGTTAGTTGAAAAAAAAATCAATACATTTGAATAAATCATTGCAGTTGGCACTAATTCGTGTCAATTTACTGCAGGAAAAATGCATTTTTGTTCAATAGAAATTTTACATTAAAATGTGTTTAGTACACAGCGATAGTGTGCAATTTTACTTGTTGATTGTGCAATTTTCAAGCGTAGCTTAAATGAAGCACTGAACGTTGGTTGCTCAAAACTCAATTTTGCTGAAACACTCATACGCCCCGATGTGCACTAAATGCAAAACGTATTGCTGACACTAAAAAATGTTCACTAGTGCAGTGCTGACAGCAAAAAGATTACAACAACAACAATAACGACAGCAACAACAACAACAAACTATCTGTTACATAATGGAGCGCGTATTAAAATGCAAAGCTCACTTAGCGCAGCAAATCTCGGCGCTGGCTGACTGCTTAGCTCGCTGCTCGCTTGGCTGCGCGTACACGGACAACAACAAAAGCAACTGTGGCGTCTTTGTTGTGGGGTCTAATGTCAGCCCATTATTATTTGCCAAGTGCTCTGCGCATACATGCAAAATCGAAACGTGCTGCCGCATGTCAAGCAGCAGCGATAGAGTCTAAAGGAAAGCGAGACGCGTGGCAGAAAACAATTTTCCTTTATTATTTCGCTGACTACTCAATGGCAAATAAGCGTCACATGCAGTGTGCGCACGTTGAGTACGCAGGCAGTGCTAACAATGGCCGCCCAACAACAACGGTCGAGCAGCAAAGGGGTCAATTGCAAAAGCCAAGGCAGAGGAAGTATCGAAAGACATGGAAAATCAAAGCGTTGCACAAATATGCGATTATAAAATATTGGTAGCAAAAATGATTGAAAGCAGGAAATGGTGAAGGCTATGGAAGTGGTACAGTTACGTCAGCGTATGGAATGAAAGGAGAAAATAAATGCGCAAAAGAAAGAATAAAAAATTTCGTCAAAGTTCAACGAAGAAATTGCATTGTGGAGAGCAAAAGAAGTGAACAAAAGAACAAAAATAGACAAAGATGCAACATGCAGCAATAAATGCTATGCACACAAACAGTGCGGGAAAAGTGTGCAAAAATGCCAGGAAAAAGTGCAGTATGGAGTAAAGGGAATAAACTTTATTATTATTATTTGAACATAGAAGCACGAGCACACATACATATTTCTACAAGTATATTATGTGCACACATGAATGAAATGATACGTGCATGATGCACACTGCATGCGGCATGTGGCATGTGGCGCCGCAGCGCAACTGGCGAATGGAATCGCATTAAATATGCAGGCGGCAAGCTGAAAGTTCAGAGATGTGGGCGGCAAAAGGAAGAAAAATGGTACAGCAAATATACATAAATACATGCAACATGCGCGCACATGAGCATAAAAGTAGCAAAAACGAAAATTGCATGAAAAGGATATGCAAAATATGAATAAAGTATATTAAAAAATGTGTACAAATTCGTGAAAATTTATTAAAAAAATATATAAAAATATATTTTGCATATAAAAAATGCATACAAACTAGTTTTGCATAATTTGCGAATTTATAAAAATATATACAAAATTATTAAAATACATCCAAAAAAAAAAGTTAAATAAAAGTTGTAGAAATTTATAGAAACTTGAACTAAATATGAGATAAATAATAAATAATAACTTATTTAAGTTTATAAATAAAAAAATTAACAAATAACTAAAATAATAAATTAATATAAATTAATAAATAAATAATACATATAAAAACTTTATACAAAAATATTTAGAAAAAGTGTAAAAATAAATTAAAAATATATAAATTTACATCCAAAAATATATATAAACAAAATATGTAAGTTTATATAAAATATAAAAAACTAAAATAAATAAATATAAAAAATAATAAAAATACAAAAATAAAATATAGAAATAAATAAAAATATATAAAATAAATTATATATTAAAATATTTACAACAATGTACAAAAATTATATAAAAGGATACAAATGTATAAACAAGTATATATAAGTAAGTATATACAAGTATATGTATAAGCAATAAAGCTTTTAATTTTGGAAAAAAAACGGCGGAAGCAAAGTTGTACACCTGATATGTATAAATAAACAATATACAATATATTTAAAACATATTAAAAACAATATATAAAAAACAAAAATTTATTAAGAGTTATAGAAAAGTATATTAGTATATAGTATAAATAAAACTGTATATAATAATTGTATGTATATAATATAAATGAACTGAACTGTACACAAGCTAAACGAATGGTATAAAAATATATAAAAATAAATTTATAAAAATGCACATAAAGTATTTTAAAAAACATATGCAAAGTGTATACGAAACATATTAAAAAAATTATCAAAATCACTAAAAATAATAAATTAAAATTATAAAAATATATAAAAACTTTATTAATATTGAGTAAAAAAGTTATTAATATTGAATATACGAAATATATATAAAATATAAAAAATTATAAGTATACGAAACATTTAGAAAACATTTAAAAATATATAAAAACTAAAAAAAATACTAGCGCACTTTTTTTTAACAATTATTATAAATTTTTGTATTATCTGAAAAACAAGGCAACTTAAAAAAATTGCTTTGCGAATCAAGTAGATCAATGGTCAGATAAGTCCATGGACAGCTGGCACAAACTGACGTCTTTGGAAGCCGAAATGACTTCTTAATTATGAGTTTCAGCAGATATTTGTATGGACAGTCGACAGTTCTTAAGTATAAATAGATAATTGAGCTGCCAAGGCTAAATGCTTGACGAACTTACTTACATATGCATAGATGAGATCTCTCTTGATAGCTAAGTCCGCCACATAGTTACTGAGTAAACTAGCAAAAAATAGAACCCAATGCACTCACCCAATCTGTCAACTTTGAATTCTGACGCGACAGCTCATTGTTATGCCATAAACCTCTCTATGCCGGACACCTCTTAACAATTTCTGTTTTGCATAGAAACAATACACTTCTATCACCGATTACAAGCAATTTGCATTAAAATATTAGTTTTCTATATGTATTAGTGCTGTGTGAGCAATATGTCATATATACATTGTTCTTCCCTGTTATTCTTGAGTGGTAAAGTTTAAGGAAGCATTTTCAAAAAAGCGCTTCATAATTTGCACCCAACTGTTTACCTGTACGCCATATATGTGTGTGTGTGTGTTTGTAAGCGTGAGTGACAGCAAATATTTTGCTTTGTTTTGTTTGTATTGTTGCCATTATTTATGCATTACCTAAGTGCAAATAGAAGTTACGCATATGTCTATGTCTATATGTGTGGGTGCGTGTGTGCGATATATTCGTATATAAAATTTATAAATAGCTCAGTGTTGTCACGAATTGGCATCGCCCACAATAATGTGAATAAAAAAGCATTGTATGGGTTGTTGACAAAAACGAAAATTGGCAAAGTTTTAGCAATTCTTTGGAGGTAAATATAAATAATTAAAGAACTGAAAGAGTAAAATGAGGGCATACCATTTTGTTCATAATATTTGTTTTGTTTTTTAATTTAATTTCCATAAAAGAAAACTTTTTACTTCATTATTGAAAAAGGATAATAAGAGTAAAATGTGCTTTCTACAATATTTGTTTTTGCGTTTTAATTTTGTTTTGTAAAGAAATCTTCTCTTCAAGTCCATGATGATAAAAGTTAAGCATTAAAAATTAAAAACATAATGAAATGTAAAACAACATAAGCCAGAACTTTGAAACTTGAGCGTTTTAAATTTGCATAAAACTTGAAGCGCTTGCGGGCTAAGTTGTACGCCTTTTGTTTTCAGAGTTTTGGTTGTTGTCGGCTTAATAGTAGAGTTGTCTTTTTATCTCCCTACGGTGCAACTTGGAGTTTCTACTCATCAGTGCAAAGCACTCAATGTGCTCACTTTCGTTGACTCTGCTTCGTGCTTGCTTCTTACATTACTTTAACTTTAATACTCTTTTACCTACGCGGCCATTCTCGCCACCGCCCAAACCTCACTTACTTTTCATGTAGACATTCATTTCTTGTGCTATCTGCCAGCACATTATGCTGCCACACTATGCCATTTCAACATCTGGGCAATTACTGCAATTGAGGTCAACGCCTAACCCCCTTCCCCCACCCCACACTCCTTGTTTTGCTTTGCCTGCACGCCGCCGCTCCAAATAACACACGCAAAGTGAAATATTAATGTTTAACCAGGCAATAGTGGCACTGCACAACAGGGCGTATGAGTGTCATTTTACTGGGCATAATAAATAAATTGTGTAAAGCGCTGAAATTTGCGCGTAAAAACGAATGCTTCATGTTAAAATAGGCGGAAAAGGCGCTAAAGAGCAAAATCCGCATGCTTCAAGCAATGTTTTACGACTATACGCAACAACAAAAATCAGGCAAACAGCGCAAATCGCATGAGCCAATACGAGTCCACGAATCCACCAAATCACAGAACCAAATAGCCGCAAGTGCTTGCATCACACGCTGTCAACATTCGCTGTTCGCATGCATGTTGCAACGTGTACAACAGCAAACAATTCAGGCAGAAATGCAAAACTATAAGCGACAAAATAAAACGACGTCGGCAACATGACAAAAGCACAAATGACTGCAACGTGTTATTGTCGTCAGCGGCAACAACGTGACACATTTGTAGGGCGGAACTTTTTCTGTGTGCGCACATTCTTTTTGAATTTGCGTCGCTGTTGTTGTTGTTGCGTTTGCCAGGTGGATAAGCGGAAAACGAAATGCACACACATACGGAAATGCGTCAGCGTGAGAAGGCATAAATAGCTGCCGCATATGTAATAGTTGCTGCCAGCTGGCTGGTTGGTCCTTGAAATGTGTGCAACATTGCAACGAGTAATGCGGGGGCGGCAGTGCGCAAAAATATGCTGCACGCCATTGCGCAAACAATGCGGAAAAACATGAAATGCACAAACATGCCGCCACGGCAGCGGCCACTAATTGCCAGCAACAGCGCCATGCATAATGCAGCGACCGAAGGACGGCTCGGCGCTGACGACAGCACAATGGCATTGCTGCCATAGTCGGCTATGTTGTAATGTTTTAATGTTAATCGCCACGCGCGGGCCGCACACGCGTAATGCGCCTTTTACATGCCACCACACGGCGAGAAATAATTCGGTCGGCGAGCAGCGGAAATATTAAAATTAAATGAAAGAAAAAACAACAATAAAGCACAAAACATGCAAACATAATAAAACGGCTCACTCACCAAATTCTCTGCCTCTTTCTCATCCCCACCCATGTTGCATTTTATGCATTCATACTCACACTGTATGCAGCATGCAATGCATTTCCATTAATATGGCAATGAAAGCGAGAAAAATGGAACGGAAATAAAAATGTGAAAGTGAAATTTGCGTGACTTTTTTTTCATTTTCTTGCCACTTTTCCACTCTCCATTACAAATTGCGCCATGGTTCGCCTGACTATGCTGCGGCAAGTGTTGATGCGTGCAGTGTTGGTGTGTGGCATGGCATGCGGGTTGTCAGGTTGGCATTTGGCCGGGCAACTGCAGTTTGAGCTCTTAAAGTTCAGCTAGCAGCAAAAGTGTTACAATTGTTCGTTTATCACAATGGAAAATCACAATTATGAAACACTTCATGAGTGCGTGACAGGAATTTGAACATAGCTTAACTAATATTTTAATTAGTGAATTGAATTGAAGCTTACAACTTATTGCTTATAATTGTTACTATAAAATTGAATTAATTTGTTGCTTACGGTATTCAAAATTAAAGGCTAATATAACTTTACGTTGTGTTTTGAGTTAAATTAATATTAGAAATAAAATTTGCTTAGTGTTATACTTAAAAAAAATGCATGTTACTCATACGCACCGAACACTCATTGGGTGGTAATCCGCTGTCGCTGATTAGTTCAGCAGCTTTCCAGGTTGCAAAAATCTCCGCCTGAAAGATGCTACATAGGTCCGGGAGTCTGAAAGACCGTCGTGCCCCCAGTTCATCTGAGTGGTGACCAGCTCCTGCACGTTCCTCCATCTTAGAACCGTCTGTGAAGATGGTGATGGAGGCGTCTCTTGTCACACTTGTAAGTCCCCATTCTTCCCTTGAGGAAAAGGAGGTGAGTGCGCGCAAATCAAAATCCAGGTGTGAAAGCAGATAGTCCGTGCAGGAATATAATTGCTGTTCTGTACCTGGCCTCGTAAATGACCTTAAAATTCCAGAGTGTCCATAAGCGTGCTCTTTCCACAGGTTGGCCTCTCTCAGTCTGAGAGCGGCTTCTGCGGCACAGCACTTAATGAACTGCTATGTTGGGTGAAGATGTAAAATCATCTGTAATTTCGCATGAAAACGCTTGCACATGCATCAGACTAAAAATATGCTACCCTCAAATGCTGAAGCACTAAGGTTCAGTTGTAATTTGCATAGAGTGTATTTTTAATTAAAAAAATTGGTTGGTGCGCCATGCAGTCCTAACTGACAGTGAATTTTATAATATTTGGCTTTTTTCTCACAGTATTACGAGCAACTGTGTGTGTGTTTGTATCATTACTTAAAGCTTCAATGAGAAAATGCAAAATATGGCAGAACTAAATAGTTAATGACCATGAAATAGACAATAATTTATTTTTTATACAAATCATAAAATATAAAAATAATATATATTTATATATATAAAAATTATAACAAAGCTGACTAATTATAAAAAAAACTATAAAAAGCTAAAGTTTAAATTAAACTAAATGTAAATTAAATTAAATTTAAATTTAAATTATATTAAATAAAAATATAAATTACAAAATTATTAAAGTTAATTTATTAATTAATATAATGAATTAATTAATTAATTAAATTAAAATTAAATAAAAATTTAGTCATAGTTAATTAGTTAAATTAAAATTAAAGCAAAATAGAAATAAATATATAAATACATTTAACTAAAACCACATTAAGTTAAAATTGAAATACAGTTTCAATTCAAATAAATTCACATAAATTAAAATTAAAAATTAAATTCAAATTCAAATTGAAATAAAAGAAAACAATTTTTTAAATATTGTTACGAATACTGGTTCTAGTTCTAGTGGGCTGGTACGTATCTCTGGATTGCGTAATTTGAAATAAACAAAACACACTTAGTTTCTCAAACGCAGTCAATGAAAACCAACAATCACTTTATTTCACAAATTTTACACTTTACTGTCTGTATACTTTATTATTTACTCCGTGTGGCACCTTCACTTGTCTAAACCAAGACTGCCTGCTGCGCCGCACCCGGCTGCCTTTTATATCTGTCCCGCCATCGCGCAGATCGTTCTCGCACATTCCAGAGTGGACTAAAGGTTTCCATGATGATCGCGACCATCATTGCCAGGGTGGACTAAAAGTTGCCATCATTGCCAGGTTGGACTAAAAGTTGCCATCATTGCCAGGTTGGACTGAAAGTTTCCATCATTGCCAGGTTGGCCTAACAGTTTCCCTTATTATCTCGGCCGTCGTTGCCAGATTGAATTATAGTACGGCGCGTAGCGACAAGGTTGCTTTACACAGCGACAGACTGTCTTATCGTTACAATATACATTAACTCAAATTTAAATTCAAAATAATATAAAATTTAACAAAACAAAAATAAACCAAAACAAAAAAAAACTGAAATTCATTTAAAATTACATTACATCAATATTTAATGAAAAGTAGCATAAAATTTAATTAAAACTTATGTCAAATATAAAGAACATTAAAATTTAAACACAAATACGAATAAGTTTTTCTAAAATCAAATGAAATTAAAATGAAAATTAAATAAAATTATATTAAATTTTAATTTAAATTAAAATTAAATAAAATTATATTAAATTTTAATTAAAATGTAATTTAATTTAAAAAATTTAATTAAAATTAAACTTAAATTACATCACAATTGAAATAAAACTACAAGTGAATTTCACTAAAATCAAATTAAATTAAATTAAAATGAAATTAGATTAAATTAAAATTTTAATAAAATTAAATAAAAAATTCAAAATGAAAATAAATTAAGTTTAACTTAAAAATAAATTAAAAATAATTTTAAATTTAACAAAACGAAAATGAAATAAAACTGAATAAAAATTCAATTAATATACAATAAAATTGAAAATAATTTAAAATGGAGAAACATAAAAATTAAAATTAAAATGAAAATTATAATAAAATTAAGGTATGTAGGTAGCAACGACTGCGTGCTCTCTGAGCACATTCAAGTAGCACTAAGTACCGTTTTGTTGTCGCCTCCTCGACTAAATAAAATTATATGAAATAAAAAAATAAAAAATAAATAAAATAATAAAAAATAAAATAAAAATCAAAATTAAATATATATATTGAACTAAATTTGATTAAAAAAATTTGAATTAGTTAATTAAATTAATTAATTAATTCATAAAAATAAACAAATTTATTTTAAAAATGCATACAAATTAAACCAAATTTAAATAAACTCATTCGAAAATTAAATTAGAAAATAAAAAAAATTAAATTGTAATACTTTAAAATTTAAAACTAAATTAAAGTTAAACCAAATGAAATGAAATAAAGTAATTTATATAATTTAACTTTTTCATTGTATTTAAACCAAAACAACAGTTTTCTACAAGCTCACAAAATTGTTTCAAATTATACAAATAAAGTAAAACTCGGATAAGACTGGAGATGAAATGTTTATTTAGTTTAATTTATAATTAAAAAAGGCAAAAATCAATAAATGAAAGATGAAAAATTAAACATTTAAATAACAAAGATCAATTATTCGTTCTTTTATTTTTCTCGTAAAAACCAAGCGAACTTCAGTTCTAACTGCACCGCTTCATTTATTTTTGCCTCTATTTATTTTTTAAAGCCTGCAGATTGCAAAAGCAAACCTGTGCGCATTTAATTTTAATTGCAAAAAAAGCATAGAAACTATAAAACCCGCTGGAAAGTGCAAGAAGACGCGTTAAATTTGTAGCCGGAAGGCGAGTGCGCGCTACAAAACCGGCTATTGCCACTAATTGGAAAGCGTCCAGCGTCTGGTGTCGAGCTGGCCGCAAGATTAAAAAAAAAAATTCCGACAGAGAAACGTTGCAGACATTGCTGCAGTAAAATACGTGACAACGACACGACCAGCGAACAGGTCGAACGCCACTTGGAGCGCTGAATGGGTGAGTTGGGTGGCGCTTTGGCTTTCGTTGGTGCTGGCGGCTGCGTACTTCGTGCTACTGAATTTAATTGAAAAATGGCACAACGTTTGTGTGGTGGAGCGCTTGTGGTGGAAGCTGTTGCTACAAATCGCTGCAACATTTTTCTAGTTTTGCTCTTTCTGCTTCCTTGCAATTGAGTCAGGTTCAGGCAGACTTTTTGGCAGCAAGTGCAGTTCACACGGTTTATTTTATATAAAAGTTGACTATGTGGCTGTGTGTGTTTGTTTATATTGTAGTTCAACGCCTGCTTTGTAACGTCGATATGTATGTTATTTTTTTTTATGGGCTGTGCAAATATTCACGCATCAGCTCGCTGACTTTGTTTAGTAATGAGAGCGCAAATGAAAAACAAATACGTTTGCATGTTTGCCGGAAATTATATGGGACAATACATTTGTGTGTGTGTGTGCGTGACGGGGTGACTAACCCAAATGAAGAAGTGTCACTAGCAGAATTTTATGTGTTTTGTAAATGATTTTCGAAACATTTCAGTGCAACATAATTGCAGTCCAACTAATTCTACTTTATTGTTTGAATTTTTGTTTTTTATTTTATTTGGCAGCTTTCATTATGCACTATTTTCTCTTTAATATTTCGTTTTCTTTTATCTAAATTTCTACTTTGTATCTTCTGTGCAACATTGCGTGACACATTTTATGAGCTTGTGGCAATTTATTTTTCAATTAGTGTGGTTTAGAGTGCTGCCTAGTGACTG
This sequence comes from Melieria omissa, assembly GCA_963971225.1. Lineage (NCBI taxonomy): Eukaryota > Metazoa > Arthropoda > Insecta > Diptera > Ulidiidae > Melieria > Melieria omissa. The sequence continues at coordinate 54,337,490 of OZ020268.1, forward strand.
ATGTTTTGCTGCAGCAGACAAGGGCGTGAATAATTGACAATCTATAAATTGGTTTGCCACTACAGAGGAGGCACTAAGCAACAACAGTGTTGGCATGAAATGTGTCAAATGAACTTTGATAGAAATCGTGACATTTGAAGTAATTTTTATATTGTTTCGTTTGCACATAATTTTCATGTGCTGTTGAAATTTTGAGTAATTTCTACTTGAAATGAAAACCTTTTAATGATGTTAAGTGGTAACAAAATGCAGGAAAATGGGATTTTTTAACTCTTTTCTCACAATCATTGAAGGTGACAGCTGCTTTTAATTTTTTATAATCAGAATCATATCATAGCTTTTTCTACTTTAGTCAAAATTAATTAATTAAAATAAAATCCTTTTGAGTGAGTGAGAGGGTTCTTTAAATTTCTTATACTCATTGGATGTGATTCATCTCAGAGGCAAATGTTTTTTTATATTCAGAATCATATATGTCCGATTTGTTATTAACAGTTTTTCTCTCTAAATTTTCTTAGTTGAATTTTATTTTTATTTTTATTTATTTTATTTTTGATTTAATTAAATAATCTAATTAAGTAATCCTTTAAACTATTTTTGCTACACTCTGCACTTCCTTTCTGCTTTTTTGCTGGCATGTCTCACTTTTCTGCTCTCATTTTGATTCCATTTTTCAATTGAATGCACTTTCCTCGCAATAGCTAAGCGTTTCTTTGCTTTCTGGGTCCATGTGGCGTATACGTAACCATTCCATACTCTATTTCTGATTCATATTTCATATTTTATTTTCCAGTTGATTTCACTTTACCGGCTTAAGCTGAGTGTTTCTTTGCTTTCGAATCTTGGCCTATGTGGCGTATACGTAATCTTTAAACAGTTTTCAATTATTATTTTTCAATTAAATCTGACACAACTTGGAGTTGATAGCAATAAATTGCTTTATAAGTGGCACAAATTGAATTCTAAGGCTTTCATATGAGAGCACAGTCACGTTGGTTGGTTAGTTGGTTCCAGTGGCAACGTTCTGACATACAATTAGCGCGTGGGCGCTGTTTTCATATCACAACTTTCAGTAGGTTCTATGTGGTGTTGTGTTAGTGTGTTATGTTCTGGGCTATGTAAGAGGGCTTTGCAAAATTTTTATTGGTATGACAAACGTCTTCCAATCGTGGAAGCAATGGTGGGTTTTCTTCTCGTTCGAGTGCTCACAGCTGTGGAGGTTTCGTCGTCTTTTTGGCAAGACCGAATAGAAGCAAGAGCAAGCTTCCTTTTCGTTCGAGTACTCTTAACTGTGATAGATGTGGTTCTGTAGCTCTCATGGTGGTTCCATGGTCTTCTTGACAAGACCAAACAAGGCGCAGAAAAAAAAGCGATGGAAGGTTTTCTTTTCGTTCGAGTGCTCTCAACTGTGGCAGCTGTGGTTGTTCTGTAGTTCTTATGGAGTTTTTATGGTCTTCTTGACAAGACCGAAAAGGACGGAGAGAAAGCGATGGAAGGTTTTCTTCTCGTTCGAGCGCTCACAGCTGTAGTGGTTCCATGGTCTTCTTGACAAGACCGAACAAGGCGCAGAGAAAGCGATGGAAGGTTTTCTTCTCGTTCGAGTGCTCTCAACTGTGGCAGCTGTGGTGGTTCTGTAGTTCTTATGGATGGACCATTGTCCTGTGATAACTGCAGTTAGTCTTGTCACGTTTCAGCGGCTTTCATTTAAGATTTTTACAGTTTTGCTTTTGTTGCAAGTTTGTCAAAGTGATTTGCTGATTTTGCAGAATTGTATCCTCTGTCACCCAGTGTTGGCTTTAGCGAAAAAGTCCTCAAAGACTTTATTCTTGATTGAGCCCAGTGTGCTGAGAACTTCACTCTCATTAAGAGTGTTTCCAGACCCTGTAAACCAGATCAGAGCAACTTTGAACCCTTTAGGTTACTTGGTAAGAACTTCTGCGCATTCTCGCAGTGGTTTTGACTATAAAATCGCCGATTGCAGATAAGCTGTTAAAAAGTGTAGAACTGTGGCTCTTTTAGGACGTGTGATGTACTTGAAATATTTTTCATTACTCTTTCAAAAACTTTACAAACCCCTCTCTTCATTATTCCAACATGGCTTCTTACTTAATGTGTGTATGTGTGTATGTATGTGCAGCTCTTACTGGTTGCCTTCTTCATTGAAATGGTGCAACAACTACAAGAAAACTTAAACTTGCTCCATAAAGTCAAGAAATCGAAACGCACGCAGCACCCACACGCAACCTCAAACCGTGCCACTGCCACTTCCGCCGTCACTGCTGCCCTTTTCTTCACATTTTTATAACTAAATAAAAATAAAAGAAAAGACAGTGGCAGCCAGTTCGTCGCAATTTGCAATTCTTATCAACGTCATGCCATAACTCATGAACGCCACCGTCGCACAGCCGCTGCACTTTGGTCGCAGCGCGTAGGCATGTGTGTGTCTGTGTGTGTGTGTGTGAACTGTTTCAACGTTTGTTCAACTACTCGCGCGCGTATTTAGGTCAGTTTATTGATTTAGAATAAGTAGTTGTGCCGATGTTGTTGTTGTTGTTGCTGCTGCTGCTTGGTTAATAGTTATTTGCTTCGTTTGTGCCAACAACAAATATTTGCATTGGTGTTGACTTCATTTTATGGGACAAAGACAAATATGCGACAACACGCGCACAGACAGACACATCACTTGAATGGTTGAATGTCTCGAGTTGATGTTGTTGCTGCTAACGTTCGTGCTGTTATTGTTGTTTTTTTCTTTGTTTCTGTTTCTGCTGTTGTTGTTGCTGTTTTGTTACAGTTGTTGTTGCTGTTTTAGTTGCTCTTGTTTTGGTTTTTGTTGCAGTTGCTCTCGTTGTTGTTTTTGTTACAGTTGTTGTTTTTCGTTTTTGTTACAGTTTCTGTTGTTGTTGTTGTTTCTGTTTTATATGCTGTTGTTGTTGTTTTTGTTTCTGGTTTTTGTGCCCTTGTTGTTTTTGTTACAGTTACACTGACTATTGTTTCTGTTTTAGTTGCTCTTGTTTTTGTTTTGTTTTTGTTACAGTTGCTTTTGTTGTTGTTTCTGTTGCTTGTGCTTTGAAAATTGTTGGCAATTTTGTTTATTGCGTAAGTATAAAAGTCATTGAAGTTAAATTCTGGCGTGGGAATTCATGACAAATGACGGTTTTCTTGTAGTGTGTTGTTTTTTTTCGTATTTTTGCGTGTCGTTTTAATATTTAATGCATCAAAGTTGAAGTGCTTCGTGTAGCTAACTGAAAATATGTACGTGACAAGCCTACAAACGGGGCTAATGACATGTCAGAAGAAATTATTCAACTGTTGTACAACAAAGGAAGTTAAAACAGAAAATTACTTTCCAAAAATAAAAACTATTATTTTTGTTTGTTGTTAGTTGAGTCAATAGTTTTGGTTTTAAAAGAAATGGAATATATTTTCAACCTGGAGAAATCATGTAAACCAAATGAATTTCAATTTAGTTTACGGGGGCGTATGAGTAACATGAAGTCAATGAATTTGTTTCTGCAATTAAAACATTTCAAAAACATGCGAACATTTTCAGTTTGATGAAAACTTTCACTTTAAGCTGCAACATTTGCACATTGGCACATTGAAATTTGTAAAGTTTGATATAATTTCAGGCGCCTTGTTGAAAGTTTGAGCAATGCACTGGGACAGATTGTGCATGGCTGCAATTTGTATTTAATGTGGGCGTGTGTGGGCACAAAAGCAATGAAATTGCAGCACTTGAGGCAGCAATTGCCACAGACAAGGCAACAATTATTTTATTGCTATTTAAAGTTTTACAAGTTTGACAGACACAAATGCTGCCTAAGCTGCAGAATTTTGTGCACTGTAGTCATTTCCTCTCATTGCAGTTGTGACGATTTTATGGCAAAATTTGTCTTTCATGATTAAAATCAACCACTCAATGTTTTAAACTTTCTGAAAAGTTTTAGTTGTATCAAATTGTTATATGAGAGTTTAATGTGAAGAATTTTGAGGGAAAATAAAATGATAAATAGGAAAATAGATATTGAAAGCTGTATTGTGGTTGTTGGGAAACAAATTAAGTGAAAGAAATGATTTAAATAAATCAATGAAAAAAATAAATCGAAGCATAAAATATCTTGCAAAAACCATTCGGTATTTTGAGGTTTTGTGTGATCCACCAGTCATGTCTTACATGAATTTTCTTTGGTATTCGAAACAAACTTAAACAAAAAAGGCTTTTAAATCTTTACCAAATCATTCTCCTTAAAACCTCTCTGTATTCAGTTGTCTAGTGGTCCACCACTCGATTCTTACTTCCATTTTGCATGATATGTAATTCAAACTTTCAAATCTTAACTCAAAACATTCTCTCTAATCCAGAAATCAAGTCTTACTTTAATTTTCTTTGGTATTTGAATCAAACGTAAACAAAAAGTCAAGAAGCCAAATCTTAACTCAAAACATTCTCTCTAACTCAGCAGTCAAGTCTTATTTTTTTATTTGTATTTTTTTATTTATTTTTATTATTTTATTTCTTATTCATTTTCTTGGGTACTCGAATCTTTGGTATTCGAATCACACTTAGTCAAAAAAGTCTTTCAAATTTTAACCAAAAACCTTTCCGTATTTGGTTGTGTTTTGTGATCCACCAGTCATGTCTTACTTTCATTTTCTTTGGAATTTGAATCAAACTTAGTCGAAAAGGTCTTTCAAATCTTAACCAAAGACATTTTCTAAGAAATCTTTTCGCATTCGTTTGTTCCGTATAATCCACCACGTCAAGTCTTACTTCAATTTTGTATGATGTTTGATTTAAACTTTTAAATTTTTACCAAAAATATTTCTGCAGCCAACGCACATCTAACTCAGTAACGTATGCACTCATGCGTGTGACTTTTGCTTTCTATGCGCGCGCACAGAAAAACTTACTTTACAATTTACTATGTCGTTAAATTGTAATTAAATTTGGAAAGTATAACAGTTCAAGGCTGCAGACACTCATACATACTGCGCCCACATGTCAGCACTAAGAAGCCAATGCTGAAAGCGGCGCAGCATTTTCATTTTTTTTGCCATACATTTAGGCGTTTCACTTTATGGTCGTCTGTGTTGTGTGTGGGTGTGTGTGTGTGAGTGTGTTAGTTGTGTTGTGGCAATTTCCTCCAATTTGATTAACAAAAAGCAAAAACAATAGCAACAACAACAACAATTACCAGCTGAAGCATGTCAAGAATAAATTCAACTCTTTTTTGGCTGTGTTTGTGGTGTTGGTAATAGTTTTGCTGTTCGTGTGCGCCGCTTATTTTCTGGTTTGTAGTTGTGTAAAGTTTTACTAGTGTAACCTTTCGCATGCAATGCTGACGTTTACTAAATTTTCGGCATAATCTGAGGGCATTTGCAAAATAAATAGCAACAGAAGAGTGAAAAGAGAAAACAATTTATAAATGCCGCCAATGGACATTTCGACACACCCACACTGTGCAACTATAACTGAATTTTCTTTTTTATGTTTTTTGTATTTTTTTTTTGTTACAACATTGCTCGGTTCATTTGCGTTGATACGTTTCTTGCAATAACTGTTACTATTTTTAAGCTTCATTTAATTTACACACGCAAAGGTTAGTAAGCAACAAAATGTCTGCAGTCATGTTGTGAACGTCATTGTGTGTTTTTTCTGTTTTGAAAAAATGGAAAGAACAAAGTGTGCGCCGGAATGGCATGAATTGAAAAATTCTTAGTAAAATCTTTTGTTGTTACTTTATTGTGCTGCAATTATTGGTGTAAAGACGTGAGCCATGGTTGGTAGGAAGTGAAAGAAAGTAGGAAGGATGTGGTCATTATTTAGCACTTGGAGCAGTATTGAACAATGTTTTTCGATTTCAAAGTGGACAAATTGATTGTAAAAGGACTTGAGAAAAGGAGAACTTAAAACAGTTAAAGAATTTCTGAAACATTAAAATTTTTAACTTTTTTAAAGTGGTTAAATTGGTTGTAAAATGATTTGGAAAAAATTAGAACTTTAAATATTATTTTCCTTAGGCTCTATTCCTGTTGAACAACCCACAAATTTTTTGATATATTAAACTATTTCTGTTATGAATTGATTTTTAATTAATATTTAACCTATTTTTAAATACTTTAATATTATTTATTTATATTATTTGTAAAAATAATTCTAAATATAATTTTTAAATAATATTTCACTTAGGCTCTATTCCTGTTGAACAACCCACACATTTGTTGATATATTAAAGTTTTTGTATTTGAATTTATTTGTAATTGAAATTTGTTTAATTTTAAATATTTAATTATTATTTATTTATATTATTATTTAAAAAATTTCACGGTGCTAACTGATTGTGTTAAGCCAGTACAGTGTACAACTTGTCTTTTAAAAAATATTTAGGAACTACTCTGTACTCAATTTGCTTTTATTGCCACAAAAGCACTCACATTGACTCACATCGCATCAAACTCAACATCCACTCATTTCAAACAACAACTGCCCATACAAAATGGTTGACATTTTGTTGAGTACCTTTCAAAAGAGGTGCAAACAGATTAATCTAAATTTTGTTTGACGATTACTGCCATCTTCACATTGAGGTCGGAAACTTTTTAGACCACCTTCACTTGTTTAATTTTACCAAAAGCCTCATTATGCTCACCAAACCACTCAACTGATATTAATTCACAATAAATAAATTGTCCAATTTGATTTTAAACTCAATTTCCCTTATGGTCGGCAATGGCCAAGGCATCATTCTATCCATCAACGTCAACGCAAATCAGCGCGAATGGCAATTTCCGTCAGCCCAACACGCTAAGCGCGCTCATAATTCGCCCGCAACGAGCACAGCATAGCACAGCGCACCGTACAATAGCAAAATGCCGTCTAGCCATTTTCATTTTATTATAATAGGAAATTATTCTGATGCCCACCCACACACACACACACTAATACAAACCAGCCATGGGGAAAGCCATCTGCAAGTGTGGCAAAGCAGCGTTTCAACATTTTTATGGTTGCACAATTTCCAGCGCAAATGCCGTTAAAACTATTTTGTATACTTTCGCCATGAACAAACCCTCTTCCGGTCAGTTGCGCACACCTGAACACGCCCTCCACACAAAAACACTGCACTTGCCGAGTGCATTAAAGTTGCTGCATTTGTGTGCGCCGAGCAGGGCGTAAGTGCGCATAGAAAGTGCGCTCAAGGTGCTATCTGCAATCGCAAAAGAGCAGCAGCACGAACAACAACAACAACAACAAGCGCCACTTGGTTTTATGGGTCGCGGTCTTGGGGCACATTCGGACATGGGACACAACGCGACGGTCGAGTTGCCGTTCGAAATGAAGTTATGGCGCAAGTTGGAAAGTTCTTCGATTGTTCGTGTGAGGTGACGGCAGCAGCAATGCCAAATACTTGTAGAAAGAAATGCAAATAAAATAAAATGAAAATTGCACCAAGAAAACGCAGCAAGCGTTGGTAATAAATTTCAAATGGCAAAAAGTAAGAAAAGTGTGCAGCATTTATCAAGTTTTTGGGGCGCGCAGCATTTTTTGTTTGTGCAATGGCCAAAAAGTGATCAAATACAGAAGCAGAACAACGGAAGAGGGATTAACAAGTGAAAGAATTGGATGAGAGTGGAAGGAAGAGTGGGAAAATACTTGGTATATGGCATTGTGAGGGTGTATGAGAGTCTGTGCTTAGCATAAGTGTTGCCGTGGGAAAGATCTAAGCAGCAAAATAAATTGCAAATCATGAATAATTTGAATAAAGAAATATTTTGTTGCAGTGCCAAGCACTCAAAATGCAAATAACAAAGTTCCTTTTAAACTTTAATTGTTTAGTTTTGGATTGGAGAGACTTAACACTTCGTTCAATAATGTGTGTGACTGACACATAGATGGCGGCACTAATACTAAATCAATATTTTTTTCGAAATTGTGAACCTTTTTAGGCTTACTGTCAAAATTATATGTCAATCCGACCATTAGTTTACAAGTTACAGTGCTTTACGTGACACTACTTTTGAGTTTTCAAAAAAAATGAATTCAAAGCAATTCCGTGTGCTGATATTTATCATTGGTTTTTAATGAAAAAAAATACTGTTCAATGCCAGGAATGGCTTGAAAAACATTATTCGGACTCTGCTCCATCAAAAAGAACCATTTGTTATTGGTATGCCGAATTCAAACGTGGTCGTACAGACACCGATGACATTCCATCTACTGGACGGCCAAATGACGCTGTTATTCCGGAAAACGTTGAAAAAACACTGAAAATCATTATGTCCGACCGTAAAGTGAAAGTGGGGGAGATTGCTGACATTCTAAAGATATCAGCAGGCAGTGTACACACCATAATACACGAACATTTGGTTATGAAAAAGGTGTTTTCGAAAATGGGTGCCGCGTTTGCTCACCCCGGAGCAAAAACAACAACGAATCGATGATTCAAAGAGCTGTTTGGACATGTTTACGGAGTTTTTGCGTCGGTACATCACAATGGATGAAACATGGATCCACCATTTCACTCCAGTGTCAAATCGGCAGTCTGCTGAGTGGCATGCAACCGATGAAAGCCGCCCAAAGCGTCCAAAGGCACAAACATCGGCTGGCAAGGTTATGGCGTCAGTATTTTGGGATGTGCACGGAATAATATTCATCGACTATCTTGAGAAAGGGAAAACAATCAATAGCGACTATTATATAGCGTTGTTGGAACATTTGAAAGAAGAAATCGCGATTAAGCGGCCCCATATGAAGAAGAAAAAAGTGTTGTTTCACCAAGACAATGCACCGTGTCACAAGTCGATGAAAACGATGGCAAAAATGCATGAATTGGGCTTCGAATTGCTTCCTCATCCCCCGTATTCTCCAGATCTGGCCCCCAGCGACTACTGGCTCTTCGCAAACCTCAAAAAGATGCTCCGTGGTAAGAGATTTGGCTCAAATGATGAAGTAATCGCCGAAACTAACGCCTATTTTGAAGGCAAAGAAAAATCGTTCTACAAAGGCGGTATCGAAAGATTGGAAAAGCGTTGGAATGATTGTATCTCCCTAAAAGGGGACTATGTTGATGAATAAATACGAATTTTGGCAAAAAAATGTGTTTTAATTAGTTAGTCACACACATTATTGAACGAAGTGTTATGTGGCGTTCTTAATTTCACCCATTAACACTAGAATGCTCAGGGAAATCATTGAGACCTGTTTTTAATTTTAAATTTGTTTAAATTTTAGAAACCATGCATTCTGAGTGAAAATCATGGATGATTTCAAGGAAAAAATCAAAATCAAATCAAATCACAATCAAATCAAATAACATAAAATTAAATAAAAAAAATAAAATAAATTAAAATAAAATAAAATAAATAAAATAAAACAAAATTAAATAAAATAAAATAAAACGCTGTAGTGGCTGAACAGTGAAAGTGATTAAAATGAAATTAATATGCAGCATAGATCTTTCAATGATTTTTAACCAGAAATCACTTATATAAATTTAGATCTCACGGTTTCCAGGATATTCAAGGATAAAAATTTTGTTGATGTACTTCACATCCTTTTGCATAAATTTTTTCCAAAAAGGATATTGTGTCATCGACTTCATATCATTAGCTTAGATGTTTTAAAGGTTTCAGTAAGGGACATTAAGCCGCCATCTTTGGAAAGTATTTAAAAAAAAACTCGAACATCCCGGGAAAAATCCCTTGCCACTTTTTCATCCACTGAGGTCCTCTATCGAATGAGATGGGTTTGGCCACTCGAAATTTTTTTTTTATTTGTTGCACTGTGTAATTAAAGCAAATATTTCGTAGCACGAAGTCGCAGAGCAAAATTGTCTATGGTTTTGGGCGTACCACATGGCGTATACGTTACGGGCTTCAGTCACATTACATTTGTATGCTACAGAGTGGTAAAATTTTAAAAGCTTGTAGACAGTATGAGCCAATATGAGTGTACATATCATTATGTAAATGTATTTGTGCTCAAAGAATGTTGGTATGCAACGTCTGTTGGCAGCTGGTGACAAGCAAAAAACCGCTGTGAAATTTCAAACAAAATCGGTGGCATATGCAAAAGGGGTTTCCTTCAAAATAAGTGTTTGTAAAGTATGTTTAGAAGCAACTTTTTCAATTATTTATAAGTAAATTCAAGCACATATAATTTATGACCAACTGACATGACAGGCAAATCTTTACTTTAAAGCTTTCTAAAACAATTTTCACTTCAAGTGAACTTAATAGCTCATACATAATTTGCAAAGTTTGCATTTTGAAGCCTTAAAAGTTTAAGTGTGTATATGTGTGTGTGTGTGTGTGATAATCCCCCAACGTTTGGCAAATGTCGACATTGCATAATTAACAAAATATTAAAGCATAAGCGTAACTAATTCGTATAAAATAAGTAGAAAGTAGTCTTGGCATGGGTTCAGCAAAAGTTTGAAGCCACCGGCAAGTCAGCAAATCGAACCAGCAAGCAGCAAAAGTTGCGTGTGGCTCACCAGCAGCGTTGTTGTGCGTGCCGTTAGCCATTTTATAGTTGACGCCCAGTTATCGAGTGTAAGCGACAGAAACACCAACAAAACCCAACCGAAACTGCTCACAACCACTGAGCACTCAACTTCAGGCACGCACCAAACTATGTACGCACTTCAAAGTCAAAGTCACCGACAACCGGTGTGTTGCTTCCATCATTCATCAATAGCAAAGTTGGAATTTTCAACGCTGCTCATGCTCGAACGCTTTCCAAATTAATACACCTTTTTGCCCTCCGTGCCCGCGCCAGCTTTCAACACCTTGTAAAGTTGACATATCAATTTATGCTACCGGCCAATTATTGTCTCGCTGCCAATGCAACATGTTGAGCTGCGGCAAAAATAACACACATGTACCTACTGTTCGTTGTGTGTGTGTGTGTTGCTGAGTGATTGGCAATTTTGCGGCATGTGCCGGGTGGGAAAGAAAACTCAAATGGTTGTAAACTACTCGTTGCTAATGTTATTGGTTTGTTTGACTGTTGTTCTTGTTGTGGTGAGTTTTGTTGTTGTGTCAGCCAAGTAAATTGTCAGTTGTCGAGGTGTTGTTACATTTCATTGGACATTTGGTTGCAGCCAAATCGCTTGACTGACTCGTTGACAAGCATTTCTGGTCTGCTAGATGTGTGTTTGGAAATTGTTTTGGTTCTTTTGGTGTTTTTGTGGCATGTGTGACTTCTTGTTGTGCTTTTTGTTTTTGTAATGATTGCGTTTGATGAATTTACATAAACTTGTTGCGAATTTTTGGTTAGAAAGAATTTATAGAAAAAATTAAAAATAATTAAATATAAATTGTATAAATTCAAACAAAAATCAAACTATTAGGAAATATTTGGAAATAGTAAAGTAAAGTGATATATAATACAAGTTTAAGTTTTGTACTGTTTACTGAGGTTACTCATACGACACGTAGCCCTTGAAAGTCACTCGATTGAGTTTATTTAAGACGCATTACAAACAAATAGTACTGTGAAATCGAAAATCGATCGTTTACTGTTCGATTCGAATAAGCGTTGTAAAAACGACCCGAAGTGATGTTCGGTTTTTGTGGTAGGTGCACATTTTTATAGATAGCAATGAACCAATGTCTATTGGGATTTCGACAGACTAACACCTGTCCATGTTGTTCTGACGAGTACTTTGCCGCAGTAGAAGAACTATTGGACGAACTATTTTATTTTTAAAGTTTCAGAACTAATTTAAGAATATAAAAATTTGTTTTAGTGGAACAGGGGTAATCCAAGTGAATACAAATTGAAATCAAGTTTAATGAGTTTAAGTCAGTTGAAATTAAAAAATTAATTTCAGTTTTATTTATTCAAATCATAATTTTTCCAAATAATAATATTATTTGTAATTAAATCCAATGCAATTATTTTAAATCATTTCAAATTCATATTCATCATTTTAAATTCATTTCTTTAAATTGGATTAAATTCAATTCATTTTAACTCAATTCAATTTCAATTGAATTAAATTAATTTCAATTCAGCTCAGTTTAATTCCATTTATTTTCATTAATTCAATTCATTCAATTTACTTTAAATTTTAATTTACATTATTTTATTAAAATTCAATTTATTAAAATTATATTAATTTATTTTTATTAAATTCAATCTAATTAAATTTAGTTCAGGGTTTTTAATTCTTATCAATTCGATTTTATTCAACGAAATTCAATGCAATTGAAATTATTTCTGTATTTTTACTTCATATTCATACAGTTAAATGAAATTAAATTCAATTCATTTCAACTCAATTCAAATAATTCAATTAGAGCCATCTAAGTGAACTCAATTCAACTCAATTTAATTCATTTCAACTTGAGTAAATTCCATTAATTCAATTCATTCAATTTAATTCGATTCAGTTCATTACATTTATATTAAATTATTCTGATTCAATTCAATGTAATGTAATGTAATTCAATACATTTAATTCATATTTACCTAATTCAATTCACTTAAATACAATGCAGTTCAATTTATTTTCGTATTTGTAGTTCATATTAACCAGTTCGGAGCCCTAGGTCGAGAGCGGTCGCCCAGAAGGTGATCTCTAGGGAGATGACTCGCTGGGCTATCGGCTCCTTTTCCCCATACAAAAGTCCCGGTCCAGACCGAATTCTGCCCATCATGCTACAAAGAATGGGGGAAGGCGCGATGGACTGGCTTCGAGAGCTCTTTGTCAGCTGCATAGCACTGAACTATATACCCAAATCATGGCGGAAAGCCAGGGTGGTATACATACCAAAGGCAGGCAAAAGAGGACATGTCCTTCCGAAGGACTTTAGGCCAATTAGCCTGACCTCGTTTGTGTTAAAAACGCTCGAGCGCGTACTGGACACGTATATAAGAGGAAGACTGGAAGAGAACCATCTATCCACGGCTCAGCATGCGTACACGAAAGGTAAATCCACCGAGACTGCTCTGCATGAGGTCGTGAGGACCGTAGAGAGATCTCTGTCATTTAAAGAATATACCCTGGCGGCGTTTCTTGACATTGAAGGAGCATTTAATAACGTGGATAAGGAAGCCATAGTTAACTCCCTGATAGACCTACAGGTCGAGGGTTGCATATGTTCGTGGATTTCGGCTCTGCTAAGTAGCAGACAGATCCAGGCTGAACTCGGCAACTCGAGTATCACACGATATGCAAAGAGGGGGACACCCCAAGGAGGGGTAATATCTCCATTGTTATGGCTAATTACCTTGAACCCCATACTAAGGACTCTTAACCGAGGTGGGGTCAAGGTGATTGCGTACGCCGACGACATCATCATTATGGTGACAGGGCCCTTCCTAGATACAATTAGTGGCATCTTGGAGGGTGCTCTGAGTACTCTGAGCAGCTGGGCCGCTCGATGCGGGCTTGGGATTAATCCTACCAAAACAGAGCTGCTACTGTTTACAAGAAAGTACAAAGTTCCCCCATTTCGATTGCCGAAGCTCAACGGTAGCGAGCTCAGGCTATCCTCAGAAGCTAAATATCTTGGAGTCATATTAGACACCAAACTTAGCTGGAAATCTAATATACAGGAGAGGGCAAGAAAAGCACTGGTAGCGTACTACTCGTGCAGCAGACTCTTCGGTAAAAAATGGGGCCTACAACCGAAGATGGTGCGTTGGACCTATACAGCGATAGTTCGACCCATTCTCACGTACGGAGCACTGGTGTGGTGGCCGGCGTTAGAGAAGAACCACAACGTCAATAGACTTAATGCAGTGCAGAGGGCGGCGTGTGTCGGGATTACGGGGGCCTTGAGGTCCTGCCCTTCTGATGCTTTAAATACGCTTCTTCATCTGCTGCCGATTGAATCTTTTATTAGACGGACCGCCGCCTCTAGCGCATTGAGACTGAGAGAATCATCTCAATGGACGGAAAGACCTTACGGACACAGTAGCATCCTCACGAAGGTTCCGACGGACCTAAGGGGAGATACGGACTACACCAAAGAATGTGCCGACTTTGGTGTTAGGTTTTCCACGCTCTTTCCCTCCAGAAGGGAATGGGAGCGTTACGCAACTGTTTTTACAAACGTAGAAACCTCCCTATACACAGACGGTTCAAAGATGGACTGTGGTGTTGGGGCAGGTGTTTACTCCAGGGATCTGGTTGTGGAAAAAGCTTTTCACCTACCGGATTTCTGCAGTGTTTTTCAAGCGGAAGTCTTTGCAATAAGAGAAGCCTGCAGGATTCTCCTACAGCAAGAAATCCAGAGTAGGGATGTTTTCATCTTTTCAGACAGCCAAGCAGCCATCAAGGCACTCACCAAGCCCATAGTGAAATCTAAACTGGTCAGGGACTGTAAAGAATTGCTAGGGTTGGTGGGTGGCCGGGTGGATCTTACCATCTGCTGGATACCCGGTCACGCGGGTATCAGCGGAAACGAGTCAGCCGACGAGTTGGCCAAGGTGGGATCCGCCATGGACTCACAGCCCGAAAGGGTGGCACCGCCTTTAAGTGCAAGGCTACAACAGATAAAGGAAAGTTTCCTTAGGAAGGCGGACAGTAGGTGGAGCAATCTTGACAGCTGCAGAGTGGCTCGACAGATCTGGCCACGCTACGACTCCCACAGAACCAACGACCTGCTGCTAAATTCTCGTAGGAATGTTTCTAGGCTGACGGCCGTGATCACGGGTCACTGGCCGATTGGCCTACACGCAGCGAGATTGGGAATCCCCCACAACCCCTTTTGCAGAAGCTGCAGAGAAACCAACGAGAGTGAGACACTCGAGCACTTCCTCTGCGGCTGCCCTGCCTTAGCATTTAAAAGACTAAATTCCTTGGGGAACAGTCTGATTAGCTCTCTAGCTGATCTGTCTGAAATAAGACTAAAATGCATCAAGTCCTATTTGGACGATGCTGGTTGGCTTTAGAGCCCAGTATTTTCTCCCACGCAGGGAAGACCCAGACGAGGAGGCGACAACAAAACGGCACATAGTGCTACTTGAGTGTGCTCTGAGAGCACGCAGTCGCTGCTACCTACCTACCTAGTTCATATTTATTTAATTTAATTTTAAATTTAATTTGTTTAATTCAATTCAATTCAATTCATTTCAACTCAATTCAATTAATTTAGTTCAAACCAGTTCAAGAGAACTGAATTCAGTCCAGCTCAATTAATTAAATTAATTTTAACTTAATCAAATTCCAATTCTTCAATTTTTTAAATTTAATTTAATACAATTAAGTTTAATTTAATTCATTTCACTTCATTTTATTCCGTTTATATTAACTAAGTATAATTCAATTCAATGCAATTGTGTTTAATTCAATATTTTTAATTCATAACTATCCAGTTTAATTAAATTCAATTCCATTCAATTGAATTCAATAGTTTTATTTCATATTAATCCAGTTATATTAAATTAAACTCATTCTATTTTAACTCAATTGAATTGAACAAATTCTATTAATTAAAAGTCAACTTAATTCAACTCAAATAAATTACTTTCAATTTAAATTAACTCAATTAAATGCAACGAAATTAAATTTAACTCAATTAGAATATTTTTTTAAATGTAATTACATTTTAATTTATTTCAAATACATACATATGAATTTTAAGTTAAATTCAATTCAACTTAATTAAATTAAAATCAACTCAATCCAATTGGGCTGAATTCAACTTACATCAATTCAACTTAACTCAATCAATTCAACGTAATTAAATTTATCTCAGTTAATACAATTCAAATGCAGTCAGTTAAACGTCTTCTTCTTCTTCTTCTTCTTGACTGGCACTACAGCCCGATTACGAGACTAAGGCCTAGCTACGCGCAACCAACAGTGTTGTGCGTGCGAATGTTTTTTAAAAGGTTGGAAGGGACCTACAGTTTTATGCCGATTTCGAACGTCGAGTTGGGAGCTTTTCCATAGGCAATTTTACTCTCAGAGGTTTGCCATTTCTTGCTGAGAGGACAACCGCCGAAAGAAACATTTTTGTTTTTCTTTTTTTTCGGTGTTTACTCAACGGAGTATTGAACTCGCGGATTCTTGACTCGCGGCCCAACGCACTAGCCAGCTGAGCTACGGCGGCTGTCAACTAAATTCCAATTCAGTTAAACTAAATTACTTTAATCAAAACTTAATTCATTTAAAACAAATAATTTTAAATTCAATTCAACTCAATCAAATTAATACCGACTCAATTCAATTCAATTTAACTGACTTTAACTTCAAATCAATCACTTAACAATGAATTCAGCTCAACTTAACTCAGTTATTGCAAATCAATTCAACTCAGTTAAACTAAGTAATTTTAATTAAAAATTAATTCATATGAAACATATAAGTTTTAAATTCAATTCAACTCAGTTAAATTGAAACTAACTAAATTTAACGCAATTCAATTCAATTCAATTCAATTCAACTCAATTATTTAAATTAATTAACGCACTTTAATTAAAAATTAATTCATTTAATGCTTTCGAGTATTCTAAATTGAATTTAATTCAAATCAATTAAACTAAAATAAGCGCAATTTAATTAAATTCAATTAAGTTTAGTTAGCTTAGATCAAGTTAATTTAGTTAAATAGAATTTGATTTAATTCAATTCAATTTATTTAAGTCAATTTAAAACGAATTCAATGAACTCACTTCAATTTAATTTAATATTTATTTATTTATTTATTTATTTATTTATTTTATTTATTTATTTATTTTATTTATTTATTATTATTTTAATTAATTAATTTAAAGTTTATTATCGCAAAATTTAGACTCCAAGGTGACCGATTATTATTGTATTGTATAAATGTATTTGAATTTACATTTGTATTTTCTTTTTACACTTTTACTGTTGGCATTTTTGTGCTCTTGTTCTCCATACAACGTGGAAGAATTTAATAATAACCGACTGGCTAACGTGACAGTTACTTATGTCTCTACAATGCACCAATTACTTAGATGACACGCAATGATCTGGTTATATTAATGGAAAAGATAGACCAACGCAATGCCAAAATCGACTAACTAAATCGATGAACAGCCATGCGCGCAAATAGATCAGAGTTTTAGGCAAATAAGTTTAATTGACTGTCATAAAAACGGGGCCAGAGAGGGAAAGCTGTTTGAATTTATAAGGCTTTCATTTTACTGTTATTATTTGTCATTCATGCTTTGCACTCATTATGTTTATTTTAATTTGTATTTCAATTATTTGTATTTAAAGCTTTACGGAGCTCAAAGCTAAAGGTCTAAAAAACTAAACCAACTAAACTCAACTAAGCCTGTGGAGCCTCGCATTCAACTGGCCTGTTTGTTCATTTAAATATTCGAAAAATGAAAATTATTGCGCTGCATTTGTGCTGCTGCGTAGTTTCACTTTATTACTCACAATTATTGCCGTATTTTGCTATAAATTTCTGCCACATAGCACTGCCGCACGCAGGCGTCGTCCATTAGGTGAAATTTTAATTTGACTTTATTCAGCGCAAAGCCGACATTTCGCCCCGCTGTCCAAGCCAATAAAAACTCCACCTCGAATGATTGATTAACTACTGACACTGCATTGTGCCAATGCGGTGATGTTGATAGCTTTTTATTGCCATATTTTTTATATTTTTTTATACACACAATTTTTATGGCCTTTATTTTAATATATTTCAATACTACAAGAATAGGCAAATGTTTCACAAAGAAAAGTAAATTAAAGCAAAACAATCAATAAATTGTGGTACTTTCAACGACAACCATCAATCATTAGAGAGAAATTAATCAAATTGAAAAGTCGCAATACGCACCGAAACGAAATCGCTTCATGTTCTGGACAACTGTAAGCGATATGCCGGCATTTTGTTTCCGAAATTGAAATCAATTACTGTCCAAACATGTTCGCTGGTCAATAGCGCTGGTTAGTAAATCAATCAATTGTTGTCGCAGTGAAGCTTAGAGTAGTGTCAGCAGCACATACCGCCACATAGTGTGTTGTAAAGTTGAAGTGATACAACTGCACACATACACATAAGTTATATGTACTTTTCGTCGAAGGCGAGTAAATGTGTACCGAGTTAAAGTTTCGCATTAAAATGTTATCAATGATTTTAGTCTTCGTATGAAAAGCCCACATACTGCAATTCAATTGGCGCTGAAATTGCAGCAATTCAACTAAAGTGTCGCCAGCAAAATGCTGTCGAATTGGATTCTCAAATATTTGTGTTTCGAATGAGCGAATTGCTGAAAGGTTATGAAATAGAGCGCAAGTAATGCTTAACAGTGGCCAAAGCTTGCAGCAGTTGTGTAGCATTTTAAAATTTGGGTCACTCATACGTCACGTCGGCTCGCTTAATATTTGCAACGCATTTAACTGCGTCCTTGTGCAAGACATTGCATGTGCTGGAAAATTTTGCACTCATATTGCAATAGCACTCGCCGAAAACGATTCTGCAACGCCCCAACACAACTAAGCACTTTTTATTGGCCACAAAGTGCGTCATAAAAGTGAAACACTCAAAAGAAATGCACCAACTAAAGCAGTGGCGAATATGTTTGCGCCACTAAATTAGTGCTTAAAGTTGCTGCCATGGATTTGCTGTACTTAAATGCTGTGTAAATGTTGCAACGTGCAGCAATGATTTTTAGCTGAATTTCAAGGCAACTTTGCGGTCGAATTATTTGCGCTTTTGAGTTTTTTGTTCGCTCATTTTTCATTTGCTTGTGGCGTACTATTTACTACTGTTTTGAGTTGTTGGTTTTTTTTTTACGCTTTCTCATTCCACTTACTGCTGTATTCTGGCTTTTTGTTTGCTTTTTTGGGTTAAAATTTTTCATCTCGTTTGCCACTCTTTCTTATGTTGTTACTCATTTTTCATGTTGCTCTATGCTGTTCATTTTGCCATATTCATTTTTTTAGGCTACTCTTGTTTCGTGGCCTTTTTTCGTGTTTCTTTTACTCATATTTTGGTTATTCTGTTTTGGTATGTTTTTTTTTTTGCTTCGCCAGCATTTGTGCGATGCCATTCCACAGCTTCACAGAACACTGTTCTTGTTGTTTTTGCTTTTTGTTAGTGTGCTTATTGTTGTTTCTTGCTTAAAGCTGGTAATTTATATTTGTACTTGTTGTTGTTGTTGGTTTGATTGTCGTCACCACAGTCACGCCACACCACAACACAAATCAAAGTCAAACCAAGTCCCATGTAATAGCGAAAAGAGTATAGAAAACCATGAAATAGCATAGAAAAAAGACTGGAAAAATTATTTATAATAAACTACAAACAAAAAAATATGACACAAAATTCTGGCAAAATTTATGAAGCCTCATATTTTGAGTTACATTTTGCGGGTAAAAAAAAAAATAAAAAAATTTAACAAAATAAAGCGAAAATGGTTGTAACTGTCGAGTGTTGCTCGAAGAGATCGATGTTTTGTTTCTTAGAATCGAAGTGTGGCTTTCAGCGAAAGAACGATGTTCTGTGTTGTAGAAGCCAAGTATGAAAGTTCACAATATGTGTGAATGTATATTAGAAACTCGTGGAGTTATTTGGAAAATAGTGTCTGAGAAACCATTTTTTGCTTCAGTCACATTTTTTGCTTCAGTTCGACAATCTCAAGTTCGACACATAGGGGAAGCGTTCTTCTCTGGGTTAGATGGGGTCCCCAAGCAAGTCATTTCTAAACTTTGCTAGGAACTCACATCTTCACTGATGACTTGTAACAAGATTAAGGAGCTCTAAATGCTGCCAGTAAGGACCAGACAGGTCCCTAAGGTAACCTTGCCAACAGTCTACAGGCAAAAGCTAAACTAAGCTAACCTGTTGTTTCTATCAGTTTAAAATCAATGAAGCTATAAGATCATGTTTCTTTTATAATATTTTCCGCCGTTTTGGATTCCCTTAAAGTTTGAATGTTAAATTTTTTTCTATTGAAATAAGCCTAATGTTAAAATTTCATGTCTGTAGCTTCGGTTGAGCAGTCAGTCGGAATCCTTATGTTGATCTATACATAAGTACATTACATAAGAAAAGTATATTGAATGTTGCTCATACGCCATGTGTTCTTGTTCTGTGAGCCGTTTTTGACTTCTTGAAAGTCTGAATGTTAAATTTTTTTAAATTAAAATAAATCGAAAATTCAAATTTCATGTCTGTAGCTTCAGTGGAAATGGTAAATCAGTCGGTTGAGCAGTCAGTCAGAGTCCATATGTAGGTCTATAAACTTATTTTAATTTTTAATTAAAGTTTTTTATTCTAATATGTTTTTAATTTAAATTGTATTTATTGTTACTCATACGCCATGTGCTCCTGTTCTGTGAGTAATTACAGACATGATTTAAAATTTAAACCAAATAAAACACTTTCTATCGATGCCTCTAGTGCTTGAAGTGGAAAATCTTCAAAGAAATTTTTGAAACTCCGTATCTACCCTCTTGCCGTATTCTCACCAATTTAAAACCAATCCCTGTTCTGTGGATTTACCAAAGTGGGCCACATGGTGTGTCCCCTTTCGTTGTCCACAGTTGTTGGTTGAAACTTTATATTTTAATGCTTACATACGCTGACATCGAGTAACGAGTGAGTGTGAATCTAATGTGTGCATAAGTTGTTATTTTAGTTGCTATGGCATTAAGCCAGCTTTTTTCACACATTTTTTATTGTTGTCAATTTGAAACACTCGCCTTCAGCATCTAATTACACTCAGCACAGTTTGGTGCTCATAAATTTTAACAATACCAAGTAAAGCAACAATTTGAAACTTGAGCATAACTTATGGCCAACAAACACTCTTCACGCTTCCTGTGTGTCTTTTGTCTGGGGAAGACAATAAACGATGGTTTCAATGTCAAATTGAACGCGTCACTTGCAGTGCACTTTAAGCTGTGGCATTCAAATACTTTACAGTTTCAATGAAATATCTAAAAAAAAGCATTAAGTAAGATGCTTAAAAGTGACGCACAATAAAACTGTTTGACTGCCACTGCCATTGCAACACTTTGTGCTATTTTTGCGGAGCAGCCATTAAACCGAAAAAACCACGTCGCATTGACCGCAAAAAGCGTCAGAAAAGTTGTGCGGAAGCATGGAGTCTATTGCAGCATTTTTAGAAACAAAAGAAATGAATGAAAATAAAAAATTGTAGAAAGCATGTAACTTGCATTTTAAAGGAAAAAAGTTACTTGTATAAAGCAAGAAGCGATGCAAGGAAGAAGCAAAGCATTGACAAAAAAAAATATAGAAATAGCTGAAAAGAAGTGACTAGACTGGAGCCATAATTGCGCCCAAAAGTCTGCAGCAGTGTCTGCATGTCGGCCGCTGTCGCTGTCACTGCACATTACACTGTCAGCTAAATCACAGTGCGCCAACATTTGCCATTTGCCACCTCGTCATAAGTGATTCTTTGTTGCTGACCATAAACGCCCACTTTTGGCACAGACACAGCCTCATTGAGCAATATTTGCGCCAGCTGTAGTTTTTGCTGTCGTCATTTATTGACAGCATTGGCGTTGTTGCCAAAGCTGATAGTTTTTTCTTTATTCTTATTTTTGGCAGCCATTTCTGCTCAGGCTTTATTGAATATTTTTTTATTTTTAGCTGCTTGAGCAGCGCAGCAGGCGGAAGCTAAAAGCAATTTATTGCTTATATATTTGGCATTAATTGCTTGTGTACATAGAATTATACATGGAACATTTATTGTCTGCAAAAAGAAAATTTAAATTTTGCTCTGCAACTTTTTATCTGCAACTTTCAGTGAGTGACAGTAATTAGGCCAGATTGGCTTTTGTATTATTGTTGGCTTATTGAAGCAGCTAAAGGTGCAGTTTAAGGTCACATTTGTAGCGTCAATGTGGCGCTTGTGCTTTGTTCAAGTTTTGGGGAAGTTTGATTACTCATACGACATGGTGTGTGTTGCTAACAATGAAGATGATGTAAACAGTTGCAGAATAGAATCAAACTAGCACAAAAATAGAGAACATTTCATAAGCTGTTTTAAAGTTTCTTTAGTATTTGAAAATACCACAACTTTTTGTATACTAAATTCCTTCTCTTTCCTTCTACTTCTTTTGCAGACGCAGTGAGTTCCTGGGATGCATGTCCTTTCCGCTCCAAACGCTGCTGCAGCAGTCCATTAATGGCTCCTACAAGCTACAGTCGCAGGCATGTCTGAATAGCCCACAGCCGCCCATACCGTTGCAACAGCATCCGGCCGCGCCACTACCGGCTTCGGCTTCGGCCCCAGCTCTCTTGCCGTCGCAGTCCCTCTGTTCCACACACGCTCACCAAGCAACGACCTACGCCAACGTTCTCTACGCGCCCACCATGACGTCCACACTGACGCGCCAGAAGAGCGACGAAGACGTCATCAGCATTGACAGCATGGCACAGGCCGCCGCCGGCATGGATCAGCCCATGGTGCTGAGCAAAAAGGCGCTGCATCAGCGCGATGCCGACGAGAATCTCTTCTTGCGCTTTCTCGAACTGGATCCGCCCACAGAGCAGCCCGCAGCCAGTGCTAGCAGCACAGCGAGTGGCGGCAGTGCCACCATTGCTGCGCCGGTGGCAAGCGGTCGCCGGCTGTCGGCCGCTGGCAAAGCCATTGGCCGCACTCCATTCACCATGACCAAGAAATTGACGCGCACTGCCGAACGTGGCTTTGGCTTCTCCATTGTGTGGACGCATCCGCCGCGCGTCGAAAAAATCGAGCCCGGCCTATCGGCCGATCGTGCTGGCATTCTGCCCGGCGACTATGTAATCTTCGTGGACAAGCAGAACGTGGTGACAATGCCAGAGGCTGATGTTCTGAATTTGATACGATCGCAGGGTTCCACCCTGACATTGGAGATTTTCAGAAGGTCAGGTTCAGGCGGCTATAGTGGCGGCAGCGGCAGCGGATTGGCGATTGGCGCAGTGCCGCCTGCGCTCAGTCTAACCACTCGCTCGCAGGCCACAACGCTGGTGATGAACGGCAAAGCGGCGGCAGCCAGTGCGCGCATTGCCAGCGCATTCAGTGACGAGCTGCAGTCGGCAGCGGTCAGCATGACTTTGCGACGCACCTCCGGTGTGCAGTCAGCAACGGCAGTGCCCACGGCAACTGCAGCTGCGGCGCCCATGATGCACGTGCGTCCGTCCACGGCGTGCTCGGGCGGCACAACGTCGTCGATGGAGGCAGCCAAGCGGCGACTGAACCTGCCACAGGTCACTTTCAGCAAGGAGGTAGGCAAAGGCGTCATTGTATAAGACGGCGATGGCGGCCAGTGTGGCGCCGCATGTGAACGAATTTATTTGAATTTTTTTGGATTTAGATTTTAGATGGATTAAGTTTAATGTTTTCATTTTGATATTTTGTAAATTTAATATAATAATTTTGATTTTTAATTCTTGAGTTTTAAGATGATTTTCACCAATGTTAAGTTTATTGAAATTGTTTGGTTTGTTGGTGGGCTTTGCGTTTGATTTTCTATGTGTTCAAATTTAAGGATATTTCCATTTCAAAAATGTTGAAGCTTAATTAAGAAATCATTCACTTCTAATAAATTCATGTGCTACATTTTTAAATTTAATTTTAAACATAGTGTTTAGTGTTGAAAGTGATTCATGAGAGTATTTTTAGATTAAGCCTTAACCAAACTTGCCTTCTATGTTACTAGTTGAAAATGTTTTCTAAAACAACTAAAGCATACTTTACATTATCTCACTGAGTATGAGAATGTGCCATGATTAGAATATGAAAATTAATACAAATTATGTAAATGAATCAAAAAGAAGTTAGGTTAGATTGAAGTGTCAGCCTTCTATATGAAAACCGAACATTTATGCTTTGTACCAAAAGTAAACAAAACATAAAGTTGTAAAACAAATGAAAAGAGTTGGAGGAATGTACAAAATATGCACTGCAAACGACAGTTTAATTGGTATAGGAACATTTTACAAGGCGTTGATTCAAACTACCACCAGAGAACTAAAGCTTTGGACCAGTCAGTGATGGCCATTTTGTGTGTCGCAAGCAAAGCAAATGGTCATCACTGCTTTCGAAAGTGATTTCAAGGCCATCAGTTTTTAAATCAAACAAATGATTCCTTTTTTAATTATTCTTTGCACAAAACGCATTTGTTATTTAAATTTTTGTAAAAATCTTGAAAAATTTTTAGTTCAACACTGAATTAAAAATCTAACAAAATTGGGCAATGGTTTGAATATAAAAAAATTAAACATTTCTGACATTATTTGAAGTCATAACACTTCGTTCAATAATGTGTGTGACTGACACATAGATGGCGGCACTAATACTAAATCAATATTTTTTTTTCGAAATTGTGAACCTTTTTAGGCTTACTGTCAAAATTATATGTCAACCCGACCATTAGTTTACAAGTTACAGTGCTTTAAGTGACACTACTTTTGAGTTTTCAAAAAAAATGAATTCAAATGAAAAAAAATACTGTTCAATGCCAGGAGTGGCTTGAAAAACATTATTCGGACTCTACTCCATCAAAAAGAACCATTTGTTATTGGTATGCAGAATTCAAACGTGGTCGTACAGACACCGATGACATTCCATCTACTGGACGGCCAAATGACGCTGTTATTCCGGAAAACGTTGAAAAAACACTGAAAATCATTATGTCCGACCGTAAAGTGAAAGTGGGGGAGATTGCTGACATTCTAAAGATATCAGCAGGCAGTGTACACACCATAATACACGAACATTTGGTTATGAAAAAGGTGTTTTCGAAATGGGTGCCGCGTTTGCTCACACCGGAGCAAAAACAACAACGAATCGATGATTCAAAGAGCTGTTTGGACATGTTTACGCGCAACAAGTCGGAGTTTTTGCGTCGGTACATCACAATGAATGAAACATGGATCCACCATTTCACTCCAGAGTCAAATCGGCAGTCTGCTGAGTGGCATGCAACCGGTGAAAGCCGCCCAATGCGTCCAAAGGCACAAACATCGGCTGGCAAGGTTATGGCGTCAGTATTTTGGGATGTGCATGGAATAATATTCATCGACTATCTTGAAAAAGGGAAATAGCGTTGGGAATAGCGTTGTTGGAACGTTTGAAAGAAGAAATCGCGATTAAGCGGCCCCATATGAAGAAGAAAAAAGTGTTGTTTCACCAAGACAATGCACCGTGTCACAAGTCGATGAAAACGATGGCAAAAATGCATGAATTGGGCTTCGAATTGCTTCCTCATCTCCCGTATTCTCCAGATCTGGCCCCCAGCGACTACTGGCTCTTCGCAGACCTCAAAAAGATGCTCCGTGGTAAGAGATTTGGCTCAAATGATGAAATAATCGCCGAAACTAACGCCTATTTTGAAGGCAAAGAAAAATCGTTCTACAAAGGCGGTATCGAAAGATTGGAAAAGCGTTGGAATGATTGTATCTCCCTAAAAGGGGATTATGTTGATGAATAAAAACGAATTTTGGCAAAAAATGTGTTTTAATTAGTTAGTCACACACATTATTGAACGAAGTGTTATTTCTTCTTGTTCACTCCGCTTGGGAGCATAGGACCTCCTCAACAAGGTTGTAGCTCTGCCAGGGTGGTTGTGATTAGCCTTTAGCTATCAGTCCCAGGTGATATGTCCTAGAGAGAGACATTTTGATGTAAAAGTTTCTTACTGTTTGTACAGCGCCCTGTATGTGTCCATTGCTGCCAGTTAGGAGGTAATATTGGAAAACACAGGGGTTGGTGTCTTTGATGAACTTTTTTTGGTTGATGTCTGTGCTGCCATATATTATTTTTCCGTTAGTCCAAACTCGCGAGGCAGTTTTAAGTCAGAAATTACTGAAAATATTCTAATTTTATTTTTCTTTTACTTGTAAAGTGTTTCTACTCAGTGAGACAATGTTAAATTAGAATTCTATGTTTAATTAAAATTATTGTTACTATTCAAATGAGACAAACTCATCCAAGTGAAAATAATACATAAAAGTTACGACTACAAAACATTTGCTGTTGTTGTTGGTTGCTTTTCCAACCTAACATAAGTCCAGCGCTTATAAACTTATTGGTCCATTATTAGTAAACATATAGAAATTAATAAGTAGTTGTCAACTTATAGAAAAAATTATATATTATGAAAAATGATATTTTTAAAGTGCCATTTTCAGACTAAAACAGCAACTTACTGTTTATTATTTTAATCTAGTTTGAACTGTTTTTATTGAGTTCTTTGTGCGCTCAAATTTTTTTATTATAAAGTTTCCTACTATATATGAAAGAAAAGTTTGGACAGAGAGTTTATTATATGAAAGGAAAGTTCCCATTGAAAGTTTCCTATATAAAAGGAAAGTTTTGACTGAAAATTTTCTATATGAAAGAAAAGTTCCCATTGAAAGTTTCCTGTATGAAATATTTGATCTAAGTTTTAGATTAGACAAGAAGTTTTAATTTGTTGAATGAACTTTCGACAACAATTAAAAAAATTCATGCGAAATTAACCCCGAGGTGCCGAACGTACTAATTGGTCACAGCTTCTAGCGGTTTTGAAAATAGATTTTACCACCCAAAACAAAAAAAAACGCAACTGTGGAATACCTACATTTCAGGGCATCGGTTAGCGCATCTGAAACTCACTTAATGCATTAATCTTGTCATAGTTGTTCTACATGTAGTACGGTCGGCATAACTGAGTTAATAACGCAATCAATGAATCAATGAAAAACCATCTCACGCTTCAAATATTTCTTACTAGATGCGACATTTCTTATTAGATAAGTCATGAATAAAGTTTGAACTCAATTGAAGTACTTTTATATTGAAGTTAAATTAAACAAAAAACAAATAAATAAACGAATAAAAACAATCAATTAACAAAAAAAGAATGGAGAAACATTTTCTGTTCAATAAAATAGTTAATTAGTTTCAACAAAAATAAAAAGCAAATCTTTTTAGATAATTTTTTGTAGAAAACTAATCTGAAATACTCTTTATTCTCGAGTTGAGGAATTTTTATTTTCAACAAATCTTAAAGAAATTAACTGAAAATGATTGAAACATAAAAACTCATTAACGTTTTTGTTGATTTTTGTTTTCAACAAAATTAAAAAAAAAATAAATAAAATAGTTTCAATCCATTAAAAAAAAAACAAATCTTTTAAGATGATTTTTTGTGAAAAAAAACTATAGTGAACTACTATTTTTTCCTGATTTGACAAATTTTCGTTTTCATGACATAAAAAAAAATAACTGCAAATTAATTAAATAATAAAAACTCGTAAACGATTTTGTTAATTTTTGATTTCAACAAGACTAAAAAAAATTCATGAATAATAAATTAGTTTCAACCAATATTAAAAAAAAAACAAATTGTTAAATTTAAAAATTTAAAATTTTTTCCCTAACTGACGAATTTGTTTTTTCAACAAATAAAAAAAAATAACTGAAAACGATTTAATTATTTAGTTAAAACTCATTAACGATTTTGTTGATTTTTGTTTAAAAAAAACTGAAAACATTGGCTAAAAATTAATAAAACAATAAAAACGTATGTTTTTGTTGATCTTGAAATTAATAAAACTCAAAAAAGCAAACCAAACCAATAACTTTAATTTTTAAATATGTTGGTTGATGTTAAAATTCGCAAAAGTTAGACAGAAGAAAGTAACAAAACTAAAAAATAAATGGAAAATGAATTAAACAATGGAAACTAACGATTCTGTTGATCTTAAAATTGATAAATAATGAATTATATTATGTAAATTTGACAATTTTTTGTTGATTTTAAAATTTGAAAAAATTCCTGAAGAAATTCAAAACAAACCTAAACAAATGAGTTTAAAATAAATTAAATAATTAACATTCATTCCTTCAATCTTATTCATATTGAAAAAAAAAACAGAAAATCTCAAACAAAAGAACACAAAACAATTATTTTGTAATTTTTAAACGTTTCAGTTGATTTAAGATTCCAAAACAATCAAACAGGAAAACAAAAAATACCACCAAAATTAGTTAAAAATTTATAATTGGCACTGATTTACGTTCTTGTTGATCTTAAAATAAACAAAAAAATCATTTGCAATTTTTAAACATTTCAGTTGATTTTAAATTTAAACAAATTTTTTTATTTTTTACGAGATCAAAATAAATCTAAAAAATTATTTGAAAACTAGTTTTTGCAACAAATTTACGTTCTTATTGATTTTCAAATACAAAAAATCAAACGAAAGACAGAAAAATAGTTAATTTTTAATTTTTCAGCATTTCAGTTAATTTTGAATTAAAAAAATCAGATAGAACAAACATAAAAAAATTAATAATTGCAACGAACTTACTTTTTGTTGATTTTAAAATAAACTAAATTTAAAAATAAGAAAGAAATTTTGAATTCCAAAAAAATCAGACAGAAGACAAAAAAAACCTAAAAAATTATTTGAAAATCAATAATTGCAACAAATTTACGTTTTTGTTGGTTTTAATATAAACAAAACTCACACAAAAGAAAACAAAATTGTTCATTTATAATTTTTAATCGCTTTTGTTGAGACAGAAATAAATACATGTTTTCTTTAATTTTTAAACTGATAATTGTATAAAATATTTAATTTTTATAAAATTGTACATTGAAAATTATTTTTTCAAACTTTAGGCTTGAAATTATTCAAAATTGTAATATATTAAAATTGGTGTTAAGTTCATAAGTAGATTTGTATTCATAAAAATGTTAAATTTTTGTTTTCATTTGATCTTAAATAATTTATAATTTATTTCAAACATACGATTTTTCAGGTCCATGTATTTAGTAGAAATAATAAAATTAAACTATATTAATTTGATTCATTTACATTGAAACATTTTGTACATTTTCAATTTTTTTTGCTATGCTGACAATAAAAGCTTTTCTGAATATTAAAAAAAACATACACTTTGTTTTTCATTTATAAAATTAATATATATTTTCTTAATATTTTTGCTTTAACATTTTTTATATTAATTAATTTATGAAAGCAGGAATTAATTTTCATTTAAACATTTAATGTATTTTTCTTGAATATGTTTTCTTAAATTTTTTATATTAATTTAGTTATAAAAGCAACTTTAATTTGACGCCTTTGATTTGACGCCTCATCCATGTCCTACACATCATTTGACGCAATTGTGTTCCGTCATTTCAAACTCTTTAAATTCGTTGCTTTTTCCTCTCTCTCTCTCACACTCAGTCTATTGCGCCCATCACGGACAATCGTCGCCGTCTGCTGTTGCAGCTAATTAGCCGCGAGCAAAATTTCATTTCGGCGCTACACTTTGGCATGCAGCGTTTTGTGCAGCCGCTGCAGGAGCGCAAGGACCTCATCTCGCCCAACGACCATCGCACACTTTTTCAGAACATTGACGAACTGCTGCGCATCTCCGAGGACATACTCGAGCAGCTGTGCAACGACGATCAGGAGCCGCAAATGAATTTCGCCTCGCGCGTTTACCTCTCCAAGACGACAGCAATCTGTGCAGCCTACAAGAAGTACTGCAACGGCATTAAACGTGCCGACTGTGTGCTGGTGAGTGGGTCATACCACTACTTGCTGCTACTTCTTCATCTTTTTCTTCTGAGTTTTTCTGTTAATTTGTTTGCGCCTTTAACTTCAGGTCAACAAGTCCCGCCAGGCGGGCTCCGAGTTTGTCGCCTTCATTACTGAGCCACAAGTGCCACGCAAGCGTCCCGACCTCACCATGTTCATACATAGGCCGCTGCAGCATTTCCGCGAGATCCTCAAGCTGATGCAGCTGCTCGCCTCCAACTGTCACGTCGACACCGAGGAGCACAAGAACTTTGGCAGCGTCATTGTCGAGCTGCAGGCGGCCTATCGCGAAATCACCGTCAGCAGCGGCCTCATGGAGCCGCTGGGCGAGGGCCGTCCGCTGCTGACGCTGCAAGATCTCGAGTCCCGTATGGTCTTCACCAAGTGCAAACCGTTCACGTTGGCCGTTCAGGGCCGACAGTGGATCTTTGGCGGCGATCTGTCGCGCGTCGAAGGACGCTCGGTGAAGCCCTATTGGACGCTGCTCTTCAGTGATATTATTGTCTTTGCGAAGGTCAGTCGCGATCGGGTGCTGTTCATCACCGAGGAGCCCATACCCATAGCGAACATTGTGGACTCGTGCTTTCATATGCGCAAGAAAAGTGAGTGGACCCCAATTGGATTGAATCAACAACAACATATTTTTTTTGTACTCATATTATAGCCACAGAGTTTCGCCTCACTGTGGATCCCAATGGCCGTCTGGCAGAAAGCCCCACCGGCTACTGTGCGCCCGATTTGACGCGCACACCCAAGAAGAATGCCCGCCGCAAAAGTCTCTTGCTGCGCGCGCCATCGCTGGAACTGAAGGCCGTCTGGCAGAATCTGCTGCAACGTCAAATGTACGTGTCTAACCTCACTTTTGAAAATAATTTCCCAACTTGGTTTTGATTGAGTTGATTTCCCCTTTGCCACATCGCTGCAGCTTCCTGGTGAATGCTGCCCTCGGCTCGACGCCGCTCTCCAGTCCGCTTGATTCTCCCGATGTGCTCAACACTCTGGTGCCGCTCAGCGATATTGGCATTGCGTCCGCCTCGATCGGCTCCATCAAGCTGCCCTCGATGGACAGCATCAACCTGAAGAACAGCCAACAACAGGTGCGTCTGCTAAGCAGTAAACCATTAACCGGTAGCGATTCCTACGAGAATCTGCAGCGCCTCGCCAGCTCCCTGGTCGCCTCACGCTGCAGCACACGCACCACCCAGACCACGCACACCGCCTCATGCTGCTCGCAGACCGCCTCGCCGGCGCGCCACCACACCGTCAGCGGTGTGGGCGGCGGCCTGCTAACCGACAGCGCCACCTCGCTGCGTTCGCTGGCGCTCGGTCGGCGGCATTTGCTCGCGCAGCAGCTGGACTCGCGTTCGCTGGCCACGGCCGCAGCGACGGCGAACGCCAGCGCCAACAACTCGTCGACGTGGCTCAGCCTGAGCGGCAGCAGCCTCAACACGCAAACGCTCTGCTCCGGCGAGCATCTGGCGACGTGCAAATGCCTGACGGCCATACCCGAAGCGGCGGCCGAGGCCGATGCCAAGCACGAGCCGAGCGCGCTGGCGCGTGTGCTGCTGATCGACGAGCAAGGGCGCTGCTGCGTGACGGCCGCTGTCGCTCGCCGCGATCACGAGAACGGCAATGTGGTGCGCGAGCACGCGACCGCCGCGCCAGTCAGCTACGCTTCCGCCAGTGCTTCCATCGGCAAGCCACCCAAATTGCTTGAATTCTCGCTCAGCTCGGTGGGACGCTCGTTTATCGACGAATCCGATCAGATGCAGCCGAGCGATTCGGCCAATGCATCGCTGGCCACGCCCGACACGCCCACGCCCAACATCTCGCCCTCGTCGCAGCCGTGCAACTCGGACGCATTCTCCAACGACTTTGTGCCAACGCAAAACATCAAAACCCAAGAGTCCGACGGGCGCGTCAAAACGACATCAATGGCAACGACCACCGCAACGACGAATACCGCCAAAGATATACCGTTGGCGCAGTTCGGCGGATCGTGGGATCTGCTTGAGCTGGATCTGAACTTTCACGAGGTGAACTTTGATCCGTGCTACGAGACCGACGTGGAGGAATGCATGTTTCTCGGCGATGAGCACGAAGACGACGAGGACGACGAGATCGATGTGAGTGTGGTGGTCGACGATCCGTTCGGCGTGCTGCCGACCAAACCGACGCCGCCCGATTCGCTGGATCTGTGATTTGACTTTTGGCTGGAGGGGGAGTGTCAATGCCAAATCGACTATCAAGTGTTGCGCAATTGAAATAGTTCGCTGCATAGGTTAGAAAGGGGCATGACAGAGCTATAAAACGAGTCTCACATGAAATCGATAGCGATTGTGTTCAGTTTGTTAATATTTAATCAAGGCGTATGGACTGGTTGAAATCAGTAATTGGAATTAAATATTTTGAGGGAGAATGCTGATGCAATTACTTTAGTTAGTTACTTTGTTTGCTGATCAAAGCGTAGTAGAATTGAAAGCGTAAAGTAGAATTGACTATTCTGAAATTAATTTGATACCTTTTAACGTTCATTTGTCAATTCTAAAGTTAATTTGATGCCTTTTGAAGCAGATTCGACTATTCTGAAATTAATTTGATACCTTTTTACGTTCATTTGACAGTTCTAAAGTTAATTTGATGCCTTTTGAAGCAGATTCGACTATTCTGAAACTAATTTGATGCCTCTTAATGTTTATTTGACAATTATAAGGTTAATTTTATGCCTTTTCAAGCAGATTTGACTATTCTGAAACTAATTTGATGCCTTTTGACTTTCATTTGACAGTTCTGAAGTTAATTTGATGCCCTTTGAAGCAGATTTGACTAGTCTGAAACTAATTTGATGTCTCTTAATGTTAATTTGACAATGATAAAGTTAATTTGATGTCTTTTGAAGCAGATTTGAATATTCTGAAACTAATTTGATGCCTTTTGACTTTCATCTGACAGTTCTGAAGTTATTTTGATGCCTTTTGAAGCAGATTTGACTGAAAAAACTGAAACTAATTTGTTGCCTCTTAATGTTAATTTGACAATTATAAAGTTAATTTTATGCCTTTTGAAGCAGATTTGACTATTCTCAAATTAATTTTATACCCCTTAATGACTGTTTTGAAGTTAATTTTACGAAGATTTTGTTATGACTTTTAAAGCACTTTTGATGTCTTCATAGGCATATTTTACTACTTTAAAAATAATTTTAGACCTTTTAAAGTCTATTTGAATATTTAAAAATTGTGTTTGATGCCTTTTGAAGTTCATTTGACTAATTTGAAGACAATTTTACGCCTTTTTTCAGCTCATTTAATTATTCTTATATGTTTTTTACACCTTCTAAAACAAATTTGATAAATTCAGAAGTAGATGCACTTGATATTTTAAGCATATTTGACCGATATTCAGTAAATTTGATGTATTTTTAACTTACTTTGACTACTTTAAAATTTATTGGATGCCATTTAAAATCCATTGGAATATTAAACATTTTTTTTCTGATGTCTTCTGAAGTTCATTTGCCTACTTTGAACTTAATTGTACGTCTTTTTTAGCTCATTAATTATACTTAGTTAATGTCACGTTTTCTGGAATCAAAACTTTGCCCAATCCAGTTTTATAGCTCTGCCCCGCCTACTTTGAAAATATAAAAACACATCAACTATGAGCTTATTTTGGGGTTTTTCATTTTGTAAAAGTTCTAACTAGGTTTTTAAATAATGCCAAAGTCAATCAGTCATAATTTTCAATGCGTCCACATTACAATAACAACGATACTAAACAACACTATTAACATCGAATACTAATGAACTGCTTAATGTGACAGTTCAGCTGTCATGTAAAATATTTTTCCATGCCTTTGCTTTTATGCTTTTGTACAGTTTTTGTCATAAAGCTTGCAGCCGTGCCACAGTTTCAGCAATAACAATTACAAATTTTCTATAATATGGGTCAACTTTCTATGTTCTTTGCATTCGGATTCCTGACAGCGTCGTGGCGAGTGTGTGTGCGCAGCGGTGCTGTGTGGTATGCGGCAATGTCTCTGTGTATAAAATATTTAACAAACGAAATTCAATTAAGAACAAACAACTGCACTGCAATTTACTTGAGGAGATTTTGGATCATTTTTATTATTTTCTGGCAATTATATGTAATTAAAAATTTAACAAAAACATTGTTTGTGTTAAAAATGCACTTGCAACGAAACCTGATGTGCTCATTGTGTTTGCATTGAAATTTCGTCTCCAAATAAATGCAAATTGCATCAGCGCGCAGCCACAGACTGAAGTAATTGATGGTTGTTAAGTCTCAGAATTAGCAGAAATATTCACTAAACCATTTTATTTGACATTTAGCTGTGGTTATGGTAATGCTGCGCAGCATTTTAGAAATGCTGCCGCAAGCAGCCAACGACTACAGCCAGCGCGCATCGAGAATCTATGTATAATAGACGCTCCTGTCCATGTGTAGTTCGCGTCGTAGTCAAAGTTTCGTTCTTTGCATTGGAAAATTACCGCCAACTGATTTGTATTTGCCGAGAAATGGAAAATTGTTAAGAGTATGGCTCATTATTGTTGACACAAAACCTATGCTATATGCATACAACTAGTTACATATGTATGCGTGTAAAGTAAATAGTTTAATTAGTAATGTATTCTATTTTATGTACTTTAAGTTGTAAGTAAAAATACAAAAATCGAAAACAAAGTAAAACATTCGAGATGATATGGTTGTTGCTTAGCTAAATTCTTAGATACATATTAACAACAAACAACTTTCCAATACTTAAACCTTAATTAGTGTAACTTGTTAAATATGCTTTAATCATTTCATAGTTTAATAACAACAACAAAAATTAGTAAATCAAACAAGACAAGTTACAAAAACGAAAACAAATTTCTTCCAATTGAGCAATGAGTTCCTAACTTAATTAAAATAGTCTGTTTTAGTTACGACTAAAGTAGAATTTGTAGTATTAACTCAATGGTTATGATTTTAACTAAATATTAGACATTTTCAATAAATCGTTGCACATTTCATTCAACAAAATATTTATAAATGCTAATTAGTAATGTTGTATTTTTATAGAATTTGTTTTTAATAATATTTATATTTATTTATTTAATTAAGTAATATTTAACAATTTTTTAAATTACTTCTGTTTTCATATTTTGCATTTTTTGAAAATTGTTTATTAAAAAAAATGGTCATTGGTTAAAAAAATTGGTATCGAAATGACTATAAACTCGAGATGTGAATGGAACATTTAAGTGAAAAGGAAGATCTGGCTGAATGTAAAATTTGACAGTTTGATGTAAAATGTTTGATCAAAATTTGGAAAGCACTGTCTATGGAAACGGGTTTTTAAAGAACGAAAATCATCGAAATTGTTTGAAGGCCATAAGCTCGAGAATTTAATAGAAAATTTCAGTTAAAAATGTTCTAGCTGAATGTAAAATTTGACAGGATGTATAATGTTTGATAGAAATTTGGACAGGGCTGAAATGTTTATAGAAACGCGTTTTCGAAGAATAAAAACATCGAACTAGTTTGAAGATTTTTAGCTCGAGATGTGAATAGAACACTTTAAGGAAAAATAAGTTTTATCTGAATGTATAATTTGACAGTATGTACAAAGTTTGACCAAAACTTTGAGCAGGCTGAAATGTGTATCCAAAAAACGGTATTTTGAAGAACAAGAAAACATCGAAATAGTTTGAAGACATAAGCTCGAGATGTGACTACAACTCTTAGGTTAAAAAGAAAATCTGGCTGCATGTACAATTTGACTGGATGTACAATGTTTGATCAAAACTTTGAAAGGTTTGAAATGTTTTTCAAGAACAAAAGACATTGAAATAGTTTCATGAAAGACTTTTGGGATTAAATTTCTTCTGTGTTTTATGAAAAAATTTCGGCAGAAGAAGTATTGCTTGTCTCAAGTAAAGATAAAAATGTATGCTATGTTATTTCAGTTCAAACAACGTAAGATTTAGCATTGAATTTTTATAGACAGAAACCAGAAATTGCCCTTTGTTTCCTGACTTTCACCTTTCTGCTTGCATTGCAAGTAACAGGGCCGATTTTTGCCAGCGACTATCATTGCCAGACCAGAAATGAGAGGTTTCTATAAACACCCAGAGTCACGACCAGTCCACAGTGGCCTATTGCTGCAAAGTTTTCTGGTGCCCTAAGAAAGTTCCCACTGGCCCGGACCTCGGTTAGCCAAAGCGTAAAGGCCTTAAGAGTTAGTTAGGCTGTGAGGCAATGTCCTAAAAATGGTTTAATTCAAAGTGTTCGTACACATTCAAATAGCAAGCAGAGCTCTCCAAAACTTTTGTCCACCATTCTGAAGTGCATTTTTCAATATTTGCTCTTAAAACATTGGTTGATAAGAGCGCCAATTTCTTTACACTTGTGTCCTTTTCATGCAACGAAAATTTTTATTTTTCTAATTAATTTTTTTAAAATTAATTTTCTCATGAAAATAAAATCATATATCACCATTTTGAATTTAATTCCTTATTACATCAAACACTCATATTTTGCATTAATTTCAAATATATTAACAGCTTTTTCTTACTTTACACATTTCTATTTCCTTATATTCTTACTTGACTTAGCTTCATTTCAAAATCAATGCAAAAGCCAGTGATGTTAGTCTTAGCTCAAATAATTTTAGCAATTTTAGAAAAACATATTTTAAGTCAATACATATGAATTTTAAGTACCTACATATTGTTATTGTACAAGTTCTTTTTTCATAAAAAAATTCTTTTAAATTTAATTTTATAGTTAGTACAAATTTTTGCATAGTGCAAAAAAAAACATTATTATTATTATTATTATAAAAGTAATTTAAACAAAGCCAAAACGCTTGAAATTGTCAAATTAGTATAGACAGAAAATCGAAAAAATACACTCAAACAAACACAAAAATCAACAACAAAAATACATAACGAACGAAAGTTAAATTTTTTAAACATAACAATTCGCTTCAATCAAATTGCAATTAATTATGCAAAACAAATTGCCAAATTACACACATTTTTGAAAGCATTTGTAGGTACAAAAAGGAAAACAGAAAACAAAAACTTGAAAATAAATAATACAGATTGACAAATAATACAAAATGAACCACAGATGACTTAATAATTTTAATAAAATCATAGATAAGGACATAAATAAGAACTAAATAAACCTAGAAATATGAGAATTAAGAAAAATAAAAAATAATAAAATTACAAATTAATTTAATTAAAAGAATTTAAATAGAAAATAAAACAAATAATTAATAAAAACAGCAAACCGAATAATCAAAATAAATTATTAATAAAATACAATATTTTCATTAATTTTTATAAATAAGAAACCTAATACAAATTTTAAATATGAAAATGATTATTGAAAAAAAATGGCAAATGATTATAAATTATAATTATTAAAAGACTTAAACAACAGCAAACCAATTGAAGTATGATATACTAATTGAAAAATATGAAAAAATTTATATAAATACAAAATTAAAAACAATATATACATGAAAAATTAAATAAAAACTAAAAAAAAATTAAAACCAAATTATTTTTTAAATACAATTAAACAACTAATTTCGTTTTAAAGTTTTTGAAGTTTTGGTTTGAGTTTTATTTACTTATTTTATATATTTTTAGTTATTATTTCATGGATTGAAAAATACAAAAATAGAGGAACAAATAAAATAAAAATCAAAAATTCGTAATATTATATAAAAAAAAAAATAATTAACATTGATTAAAATGATAAGAAGTCAAAGACTAAAATAGTTGTTAATAAAATTTGTATTCATTTATATTTTATATAAAATATTTTGTTATTTTTAATATTTTTTTATGTTTATAATTTTCATAATTTGTTTATTTGATTTATTTTATTTTATTTATATTTTATACGTATTATTAGTTATAAAAGTTATATAATAAAAATAAAAGAAAATAAAATAAAATAAAATAAAAATAAAAATAACATAATAATTTAAACAAAATCTTAAAAATTACGCGAGCAGTGGTTTAAAAAGTTTTTGAACTAACAAAGATACAAGACATATTTTCTTAAAATTATTTCATTTTTTCTACATATTCCCCTTACAAATCTACACGCTTTTTCCAGCGATACTTCCATATGTTTAATACGTCTAAATTGTACTCACAAATATTTGATGAATTCTTAATACTCGATTTATCTCATTTTCACAAAAACACTCACATCGACTGACTCAAACGATTGTCGAAAACTGCACATTTAAAATTACGTATGTAGCTTTCAGAAAAAGGGTAAACACATTCCCCATCTTTTGTTGACGCGTGCTGCCATCTTCATGTTGAGATCATAAACTTTTCAGACTACTTTCGTAATCAAATGTAAAACAAAAGCTCATAACTTATATAAAACAATATAAACTAAATAACAACAATTCTATACAAAAAAATGCTACAATGCCAAAAAAATACAAATGCAATTTTTAGTAAAGAGAAATGCATAAACTTTACATTCAGAAAAATACATTCATATGTAAACAGATAAACCAATAAATACCACAACACTCATACACACATACCAAACATTTATAACAATTAATTTTTTCATTTGTTTATTTGACTTTTTTCCTTTTATTCATTAGATATAATAACAAAAAATAATTATATAGAAATAGTAAAGAAACATAGTGAAGAAATTTAACAATAAAAAGTAATTCTTTGAATAAAAACGCTTGTGAGTTTATTTTGTAAATGCGACGATTTTCATTTTTCTCCTTCTCCCTTCTCTGTACACACATGCTACGGATTTTTGCCGCGTACAAACATGAAATTCCATTTAAGATCCTTGCAAGCTTTTGCCAAACAATAACTTGAGGCTTAAGTTTGCTTGATTTCTATGCATTTTGTTGAATTTTTTTCAAGGCCCCAATGAGCATTAAATAATGATAATTAAAAAACAAAAACTCCTTGGAGAATAAATTGAAAATTGTGATGGACTCTAGTTTTTGAAATTGAAAATGCTTCAAATATTCATCGAATAACAAATTTCAAATACACTTAAAACTCAAAACTTACTTCATATTTAAATGCATGTTCAGCTGTATGTCTAAATGAACCTATCTTTACATGCCATAAGCTAATCATTTCAACTGCTTATTTATTTACATATACTCGTATATATATATTTTTTAACAAGCGTTTTTAATCAAAGACATTTGTATGACGTTCTCATTTTGTAAAGTGCCTTGTTGTATGCTACAAAAACTCATAAAATTGTAGTAGTCGGCATGTTTGTAATTAATTTTTTGTACATTGAAATTGTGAATTTTGCTGCAATATTTGAAAACAATTTTGTAAAAAACAAAAAAAAACAATAACAAAAGCAAACGTAAGTAACATGTGTAAATATAATAAACAGTAGTTTAGTTAACTTGAGCCCATCACAATTTTCCATTTTGGAGCAAATAATTACTAGAAAATTCCAATTAAATGCAATCAAAGATGAAATTAAGTGCGCAAGTTCGTTGTCCAAGTCTTTTGTTTTGTATGTATGTTATGTAGTTCAGAAGTGAAAAGTGGTCAATATAAAGAAGCAGAAAAAATTTTGGGGAAGTTCCTTAAAACAAGTTTGTGGCCTAAGTTTTTTATATTTTTCTCTGCGGCTGAACAAAAGCTGGAAGGGAGAAATTGGAAATCTTTTGCGAGCCTTCAAATTTACATGAAGTGTTCTCTGATGAGGTACGATTTTCTTGTTATTCATCAATGTATTCCAAGTATAGCGTGAAATTTAGCAAATTTTAAGTGCATAGTGGAAGCTAAGCAAAATCAAGTTCGTTGCCCAAGTCTTTTGTATTATTCTATGTGGAGATAAAATTTCGATTTTTATAACGAACCACGGTACAATTTGAGTCCATTATAGATGCTTAACAGAATCAAGTTCGTTGCCTAAGTCATTTGTTTAATACCCTGAAGATAGAGGAAGCTCAGCAGAATCAAATTCGTTGCCTAAGTATTTTGCATTATTCTATGTGGAGATAAAATGTCGATTTTTTTTAACGAACCATAGTACAATTTTTGTGCATAGTAAAACGTCAGCAGATCCAAGTTCGTTGTCTAAGTCTTTTGTTTTATTCCCTGTGGCAAAATTTAAATTATTTTAAACGAATCATAACACAATTGAGTTCATTGAAGATACTTAGCAGAATCAAGTTTGTTGCCTAAGTCTTTTGTTTTATTCCCTGTGAAGGCACATATTTAATTTTTTTAATGTACCATAACAGAATTTCAGTGCATAGTAGAATCTGAGCAGTTTTAAGTTCGTTGTCTAAGTCTTTTGGTTTATTCTCTGCGGAGGCAAACTTTTAAATGTTTAAATGCAAACATTTAAATAAAATTTAAATTTCAGTGCATAGAAGAAGCTCAGCAGAGCTACGTTCATTGCCTAAATCTTTTGTATTATTTCCTGGGAAGGCACAATTTTGATTTTTAACGAACCATTACACAATTTGAGTCCATTACAGATGTTCAACAGAATCAATTTTGATCCCTAAGTCTTTTGTTTTATTCCCTGTGGAGGCAAAATTTTAATTTTTTTAATGAACTATAACACAATTTCAGTGGATAGTAGAAGTTCAGCAGATTCAAGTTCGTTGCCTAAGTATTTTGTATTAGACTATTTGTTGATGATGCTAAATATAGATTTTTTTATCACAATCGAGTATTGTTTTTCAAGTGAAGCAAAGTTACTCTGACATGTTTTAGGAACATTTACATGAGTTATGCGTTTGCTGCTTGAGTCTTTTGTTGTTTTTCTCATTAAAGAAATAGGAACCAGAAGAGGAAAATTAGGAAATGTCTTCGCATACAGTACAACTCTATTAAACTCTGATAGCTTTTCTAAGCCAATTACTTCTACAAGTCATTTGCTTCCTTCGTGAGACTAAAGACTCGAAATTACTTTCAAAGTCTAAAGTAAAATCTCATTCCACATGCCTACGGCTTTTCATTTTAAAGTTTGTTGGTTAAGTCTTTTGATTCGGAGAACAAATTGTGCCGAATATGCGCTCAATTTGATGAAAATAAAAAGTTTAATTAGGTTCATGGGTACATAAAATCAGCTTTAAAGTTTCTAACACATCCAATTCTAACTCTTATATGTATAAAAATTTAGTAAATTAGTATGGAAACTACAAACCAAGACCACTATGAACACCTGGTCCGGCACATACCACAATATTACAAAAAATATGCCAATTTCTCCAATCACTACGCGAAGAAATTCCGCATCCCAAGCATTCACCTGCTGCATGCATCATTCACTTATTTCACTCGCGTCTTTCATCTATTCAAGCAGAACAAACGCTACTCAAACGCATCCGATCAAATTGAAATGCTGATCGATGAAAAGTGCCGCATACTGAACAAGACTGGCACCTCAAAATCGAATGCACTGCATTTAGCCAACTGGATGAAGGGACAGCTGGACAAGCAGCAGGAACAGGCACGTCTGGCGGCGCAGCAGTCACGCGAGAATATCAGCCAGGAGGATGAGCATTTGTTGTATCCCGACAGTGATCATGATGAGCGCATCACCTATTGGACACGACAGCAGCTGGAGAAACGTACCAAAGAGTTGAATTTGATAAAGGAGAATGGCAACCTGAAAGCGCGTCCGAATTTCGGCGGCAAACGTTTGAGTGGCGTGGAAGAGCTGAGCATGAGCGATGCCTACTCGGAGAATGTGAGTCAGCTAAGTCAGTCGCACAGTACCACGTCGGATAGTCAAGTAAGTTGAGATGTTGAAATGGTTAAAGTGTAAAGTATAGCTTAAGCTTTGATGGTAGCACATAGTGTTAGTATAGCGAGACGTCTGTGGTTGAGGTATTGAAAAAATAATTTTATTTTAAAATGTATTCCAAGGAGAGGAATAACTGCCGCTCCAGTTGCACTTAAAGTTCCCTTCGGAACTGCCTCAACGTCCGCTAATTTGAACAAGTTTTCAGTGTTGCAATAAATTTATTTGTATGGCATAGTTTTAGTAATGTTTTAATGACAATACCCAACCACAGCCGAGTCATCAGCCACTCATTCATAACGCCTACATTTTTGCCAGATCACTGTACGCTCTAGTCCCATTGTGCTTGATAAGCTCGCCGTCTGCCGTCATTGCCACAAGAATTGCCAACAATCGGCTGCTGCCGCACAGCAGCAACACCAGCACCAGCGTCCCTCTTCCACGTCACCGACGCGCACCGGCAACTCGGGTGGCGCCGACAGTGCGGCCGGTGGTAGTGAAGCTGGCGCGCTGGTGTGCAACTCGCTGAAGGTGCAGCACAGCCAATCGTCGCCGAATCGTTGCTGTCGCCTCAACGGCAGCACCAGTCGAGCGGGCAGTGTCAGCAGCGTATCATCGAGCACCATCACGGGCGAGCCGCCCAGCGAGCACTCATCGAAAGTAGTGGCTAGCAGCAGTCGCCGTGAAACGGGCGACACCGAAAGCGATGTGGCACAATTAATCACCGACGATCTCTCGCAATCCGAAGCGACCGATGACAGTATTGGCGGCATCCCGAGCAGCAGTAGTGGAGTCGACGAAATGCGCCAACGACGACTCACCGACAGCTTCAGTAAATTACGAATTTTAGACGAGCACTGCGAAGCGCGCAGCTTGGAGGCGCAGCAGCCAAAGCAGCACAAGGAGGACGAAGCACAAAAACCAAAGCAGGTATTAACGAATGGCTACTGCGACGAGACGAAACCAAATGCTGACGACAAGCCGCCAACAAAGCCCGAACCACCGCCGCGAAGTCTGCGCTTCACGCTGCGCACCGCCACCGCTGAGACCACAGCCATAGCGGATCAACAGGTGAAGACCACAGTGACCATAACGGAGACGGCGCAAATAGTGCGCACGACGGACAAGCAGCACCCGAGCGCACAAGCATCAACGACGCCCACGAAGAGTCCGCGCTCGACGCGCGGCCACACCACACAGGCGGCCAAGTCGCCTGCGGGCAACGGGCCGCGTGCATCGCAGTTCATAGCCTGCAACTGCGAGTGCACGCCGGCCGATTTCGAGAACGCCACACTGAGTCCGGACGAGCTGGAGCAGCAGACATGCAAGCTGATCGACTCGCCCAAGCAGTCGCCAAAAATGCCACGCCACATTGCCGCCACTTCACCAATCGAAGATCCGCACAAGCATTGTCGCTGCGTGTGCGGCAACCAAGCCAAGTCCGCGCTGGCATCGGCGTCAGCGTTGGCGGCTCGCGTGCAGGACGCTGCCGACGATGATCTGTCGCTGATGCTGATTGGGTTGGCCCAACTGACGCCCACTGCAAAGCTGCTCAACATGAAGTCGCCGCCCATGGCGCCACTGCCTACGCCCACAGCTGTCAACGCCAATGAGGCGAGCTTTGTGCCAACGATTGCCGTGGTGCCGCCCACGCCCGAGGCTGTGCTCACCATGACCACGACCAATGTGTGGGACAATAGTGGCGGCGTCATTGTCAGCGGCAGCGCCAGTGTCAGCATCACAACTGACACTGCCACGCAGCTGCACATCAACAACGTGCCGCGCCAGGCAGTCATCGAGAACATACCGGAGGACTCGTGCGACGAGTCGCCGCTGGACGAGGAGCCGCCATACAGACCCATGTCGAATGCGCTGCGCCGCTACGGCACCATGTCCAGTCTGGAGAAGCTGCCGTCCGATGATCGCATGGAGGATGGCGAGCTGGACGAGCTGGACAACGACGATGAGGACGATGTGGATTTGGACGATGACGACGACGACGACAATGCGGCCGATGATGACGACGACGACGACGATGATGTGGACGATGATATCGATGTTGATGGCGATGACGACGATATGGACGACAAGGCGCGCGCTGACAAAGTCGATCATAATGTGCAGCGTGGCTTGCAAGAGAGCGAAGCGGCGGGCACTTCGCAGGCACTGGTCGGCGACAGCGCCTGGACAAGTCGTGCTGGTTCGTTTGTGTCGGGCAAAATGTCCTTCTTCGAGGAGTCGCGTGCTTTCATTGACAAGTATCTGGGACGCTGGAATCAGGAGCAGGGTTCAACAACAGCGCCAGCCGCCACCTCTGAAACCGACGAACAGCTGGA
Organism: Melieria omissa; assembly: GCA_963971225.1. Taxonomy (NCBI): domain Eukaryota; kingdom Metazoa; phylum Arthropoda; class Insecta; order Diptera; family Ulidiidae; genus Melieria; species Melieria omissa. The sequence continues at coordinate 54,381,133 of OZ020268.1, forward strand.
CGAATGCACGTCGGGCGCAACCAGCGGCGAGGAGGTGTGGGGCACACCGACCAGCGGCGGCGACAATGACGATGGGCATCTGGTCAACTCGGAGAACACTTATTCGGTAAGTAAGAACGAGTTGATTGGGGTTTTTTCTTTGAATTGATGTGAAATTTTGGGCTCTCAGTCGCCTACAAAGTCGAGCAATTCCTTGAACGATGACGACGACACTGAGCTGATGATGGACGAGCTGCTGATGGCGCCGCCCATGACGGCCAGCACCATACGCGGCCTGCTGCCACGGTAAATATGTAGTCGTATATATGTGTGTAGTGGATATTTAGAATTTTGAAACCAGGCCAAGAATAAAACATAGCGAAGTAGCTAAATTTTGAGTGTCTTTGAAATATTTAAAGTAAATCGATTAGATTTATTTATATTCAATTGCAAACATTTTTATGATATTTATGTCTGTTGGATTGTTAAAATTTTTCAGATTAGATTAAATACAATGTTTTTTATATATCTTAGTATACGAAAATGTTTTTTAAATATATATGTCATATGTTAAATATATAGTATCAAAATTTTGAAGCTTCATATGAACATTACTGTAGATCATAAAATAAAACAAAATAAAATAAAATAAAATAAAATAAAATAAAATAAAATAAAATAAAATAAAATAACATAAAATAAAATAAAATAAAATAAAATAAAATAAAATAAAATAAAATAAAATAAAATAAAATAAAATAAAATAAAATAAAATAAAATAAAATAAAATAACATAAAATAACATAAAATAACATAAAATAAAATAAAATAAAATAAAATAAAATAAAATAAAATAAAATAAAATAAAATAAAATAAAATAAAATAAAATAAAACAAAATAAAATAAAATAAAAATAAATAAATAAGTAAATACTGTAGATCAATTTTACTGGATATCTGTAAAAATATGTAGAAATTGTCTGACAGGTAGACATAGGCTGTCAAAGTTTTTGCATACAAATGTACAGTGAAAACTTAAAAGTAACAGTTAGTTAGTTATATGTAGTCAACTCAGTGGCACACAAAGGGGGTCTTGGGGGTTCAATCCCTAAATACAAAATTGTCGCTTGTACAAAATATGATTTCAATTGGTTTTGGGCCAAAAAGTTGTACCCTCTACCCCCCCAAAAATTAAACCCTGCGTGCGCCACTGACTCAACTCATTTATTAAAAATATACACAATACAAACTTCAAACTCCACAACCCAACTAGGCTCATTTTTATTCAGTTAGTTTAGTTAGTCTTAAAACCAATTATCATTAGCACACTTTTAGGCTTATCAAATTAAACTTCATCTACTTGTAATTGTAAGCAATCATTAGTGAATTCAACTTAAATTTTTTTATATTTTTGAAAATTTTCAACATCAATTCTCATCAAATAAATTCATCAAAACAAAACAAAAAAAATCAACACATTCCAATACTACGCTCAACATCATCACTTCATGAACCAACCAAACAACCAACCAATCAATCAATCATCCATACAATCAATCATATGTAGACGTCGCTTAGAGCCGCTTTTCGAGGAGGAGACCGAAAGCGACGAAGAGAAGACACAGCAGGAGAGTGAAGATGTCAAAAAGGTGGGTCGACTTTGTGCGATTGCATGCCAACTAATTCGAGAATAATGATTTTTGTGTTCACTTGCATCGATTCAATGAATTGGTTGCTGCTTTTTTCACGTTCTTGTGATGAAACAAATTGCTTTGATAACATGAAAATAAACTTTGCTTTCTTTTCAATCTCACAAACGCATCTTGCACATTTATTCCGAACAACGCAATCATCATTGAATATATAATTAATTGTTCATCGAACGCCATCACTGTTGCCATCGCCATTCATTTTGTGACTTTGTTCTTTCTTTCTTTCTTTTTTTCTTTCTTTCTTCCATTTTGTGCTTTCATTCTGTGTTCGGGTTCTTCTTGCTTTCATGTTCACATTCGATTGTGCTTTCGTTAAATCCATTGGTGTCACCGCTCGCTCGTTCATCCTCACACACACACACACACACATCCCCGTTGTATATGTTTGTGTATGTATGTATGTGTATGTTTGTTCTTTTAGAAGGTCGTAGTGAGGCTAGTGAAGCTCTAGCAAAATTTGCAATATTGTAAATTCATTGAAATCAAGAAATGACATTTGCTCATGGCCATTACCAATCAGCCCACCAACCAACCAACAAAAACAACAACAACAAAAACGCCATCACCACCACAACCTACCATCCAAAATCAGTACTAACAAACAGTAGCGAAATTCGAAAATACGGTTACATGTGCAACAACGAAACGGCTTCAAATACTAACTGAAAAATAATAACAACAAAATGTATTACCTCCAAAAGATCCGAACAACTCCAACACTCCCAAAAAAAAATGCCTAACTAACTAACCTCAAAATTATGGCGAAAATCAATCAATCAATCACTACCACCACTTACCACAACCTCCACCACCACCACAACCACAACCACAACCACAAAATTCCAAGTACTCGTAGCTCGCTTTAAACCAGAATTGATTAGTTGAATTCTATTCCCAACAATTGGTAGGGGGAAACAACGACAAATGGCCACTATTTAGAGGATTCAGCTGGAAGCTCAAGCGACGAGGATCCGGCGAACGAGGAGGAGGAGGAGGAGTACGACGAGGAGGAGGAGGAGGACGACGAGGAGGAGCCGACCTCGACGGAGGAGCGCCTGCAGCCCGATCTGCAGACGACTTCAATAGGGCCGCGACCGCTACGCAATCTTGGCATCACACACACACTCACAGCGCTGCCAGCTGCACAGTCAACAGCAACACCAACACCAACACCAACAGCAACAACAACGGCAGCAACGTCATCGACGACGGCTCCACTGCCGGCCGTTGTACTGAGGGCCTCATCCTGCGAGTACCTACTCGAACGGCATTCGGCGGTGGCTTTGCCAACCATCAGCAGTTGCAGCAGCAGCTTGCACGCAGCGACTGCCACAATCGCAACGACGCAGACGTCGACTCGGACGCTGCCGCCGAGAGCAACGATGACGAGTACTACTACTACGACAATGAGCGCGATGCGAGCGCTGCGTCCGAGTGCGGTGCCACCGCCGTCGACTACTACAACAATCAGCAGCGCGAGCGACAGTATCAAAGGCAGCAGCAACGCTATCGCTGGCTCTATCGGCGCATCCCAAACAATTGTGCGACCAGCGAAATTCATACCGCCACCGCCGCCGCCGCGTCGTCTGCTACTGACGCAGACCGACTTGAAGCGGAACAGTGGCGCGGAGCAGCCAAAGGCGGTAAGTGAACAGAACGAATAGGAGAAATTATGTGCAATTTAGGTTGGCGCTGACGGGTAGATGTGTTAGCAGTTCGAGTTACATCGAGTCTGAGTGAACTGATGGACGTTAGGCAGTGCAAAATGAATGGCGATCGAACTGAACTGACAGATGGACACTCTAAATCGCCGCATGCGAATATAAAGCAAAATTCTTGGTTGTGTTGATCGAAATTCTCTTCACCACTCATTGACATTATTCTCATGAGATTAGTTGCCACGCTCACTTGTTCAAAGTTAGTCTTGTGCCGTTTTTTTGAGATGAAAGTGTTTTTTTGTCACTTGCAGCCACCGCCTCGACGCAAATCTGGCGCTTCTGCTGACGTTGGCTCTTCAGCGGATGTCGGCGCCGGCGACATAGGCACACACGCGGCCGCTACGTCTACCGCAAAGGCAGCAACCTCAGCAGCGACAGCGACGAGCACAGCTACGCGGCACTCTGCTGCGGCCGCTACCGCGCCCGCCACAAAACGACCGTCGTCAACAATAATCGAGACATCGCTGCTGGGCTCACTGGTGGCGGACAAAAGCCCAGCCTCAACCGCATTACGAACAGCTTCGACGACGATGGCGAAGGCGGCGAAACAGCCGCAGCAGCAGAAGCCAACGGCAGCGGAACAGCGCGACGACATCGATTCAACATCGGCCGCTGTCCAGCCGCCCGCTGGCTCAGGTTTAAGTCCGCGACTCGAGATGCGTCTGGCGCTCAATCACGACATTATGGGCGACGAAGACTTGATATGCTACGATCCTGGACCCGATCTAACAACAATTCTGGGGTAAGGCCACATTTTTTTTCTTTTCAACTAAATATTTAACTTCGTGAACTCTTTATTTGCAGGCACGACCTCTCCACATTTCAGCGACTGACGGGTCGCGATTTATTGAATCGTTCGGCAACGAATCGCGTTCAGCCAAAAGAGGCTGTCATATCGTTTTGTCAACAGCGAAACTCGAAGATGGACACGCCGACCGTGAATCGGCGTCCGCGTCCGAGCGGCAGCGCCACAACCCCGGCCTCGCTAGTCGGCCTGGCTGGTTCGGCACGTGTCGGCGGCGCTCCACAACACCTGCAGCCAAATCGAAATACATGGAGCAGTTCTGCATCTGCGGCTCGGAGCGGCGCCGACAGCGCAAGAGGCGACGACAACAGCAAAAGCTGCAACTACAGCAGCGACGAGAGCAAATTAAGCGATCTGGAAATCTTGGCGAGACGCGAGAAGACATACTGCATGTCTCAATTGAGGAGTGGCTCACGAGTCAAGACGACGAAGACGAAGCCGACGACGACAATTGCGACGAGGAGCAGGGATTCCTCGATCAGTCCTCAACTGACGAGGACTCGGAGTATTACTTCGATGGGCGGGGAGACTGAGAGCGGCAGCCACAAAGCAACGGTGGCCGGTGGTGGCAGCATACGAGTGCGTAAAATTGGACGCGACGAAAGTGCGCTCATGGAAGCGGGCAAGGGAAATCGACTGTGAGTCATTGGACAATTTTTTATCGATGACACTTTTCCCCCAAAATTCCAAATTGCAGAATAAATTTTATCAAAAGACGCAACTCGGAAATTCCCCTATCGCCGAACTGCTCACAGAGCTCGCTGAGCGAGTCGAATACGAGCGGAACGCCGGTACATCGACAGACTGGGCAAATGTCGCCGCGAAAGGATAACGTAAGTGTTGCCAGATCAAGAGATTTCCTTCTAGATTTAGAAGATTCTTGGCCCTTTAAGAGAATTTTTATGAGGAAGAATTGTTTGGAACAAAGTTTCGGAGATTTTGATGCTGATACATTTGACATCATTAGTGGTACTGAAGCCTTTAATATTGAAAACTAAAGTGTTTAATTTAATTTTATTAAAATTTATGCTTCAAAATGTAGCAAAAGTGTATCAAAGTGTGTCAAAAGAGATTTTCACATCGATCTCATTTTTGTAATGTTTTTTTGTGTTAAGTTAAAGCTGAATAAATAAAAGAGCTGCAATAGTTAATAAAAAAACTAAATATATTTTAATAATTTATGAGAAGTTATTATATTTTTATTTAAAACAATTTTAAAACCTTTTTAATTTTTGGGAGGAAATTTCAGTTTTTTTAAGATTCAGGAAAAAGTAATTTTAAGTATCTGGCAACCCCGACTTAGCAAGCTGCAATGTAGAAATATTCAATTTTGTTAACAGTTGAAACAATGTCATTCTTTGGCACTTCTTCTTCTTTCTTTCTCTCCACCCAAACACAGGACAAACCCTCGCTGAATCGTCGCCTTTGGAAGCAGATAACGAAACGGCGACGCGCCAATTCTGTCTCCGAACTGGTTGCCAGCTAATTTTGCTTACGGTGCACTGTGCGCCAACTGTTGCGCCTCTACCACACACACACGCCACGCGAATGCAACACACGTTTTTTGTCCACATTTTTATGACACTTTTTTGTCAAAACTCTAACGAAATTTGTGCAATTTTGCGAGTGATAGTTAAGCTTTTTTCGATATATTAAAACAAAAAATTACAAAAAAACTGAAACAAAACCAAACAAAGACGATAACAAAACAATGAAAGCAGCAAGCAAATTCTTAAGGAAAATCGCACTTAGTTGGTAGTTGTAAGCGTGAATGTTGTTAGAGGCAAATTTTTGCAAATAGTCGACAAGGCAGACGACGCGAGGCGGTAGCAACTTAAAGAAAGCTTTGAATTAAGAACGAAATTTAATTGTAGAAAGCAGTAGGCGAACGTATATAGTTATGAAATTTTGTGGGCAGCAGTGAAGAGCGCAGACGCAACGGGTGCTACAAGAAATTATACGAAGCTGCGCGGTGCATTAGCGAACGCTTAGCTAGAAGCGATGGCCATAGTTGAAGTTGGATTAAAAATGAATTTTTTGTTTTTCAAAATATTGGGAATTGCATTAACGTTGGGTAAGATTTTTTCAAAAATGAATTCAAAACTATGAATTCAAAACTAATAAATTCAATGATTAAAAATTTTTATGAAAAAAATTGGAAATTTTATGAAAAACTTTTTGAAAAAATGAAAAGATGATGAAAATTGGAAATTTTATAAAAAAGAAAATGCGGCATGCGAACTTTAACAGATAAATATTCATATTTTGCCATATTGAAGACTTTTGCTTTTAATTGTTTTTATTTTTATTTTGGTGAACAAAAGTCCAATGCACGCCAAACTGTCCATTTATTGTATGTATTAGCAAAATGCTTGTCCAGGTTTTATTGCACACAGATAAGACTAATGAATAATCTCCTGCCAAAAATCAAAACAACACATTGAAAAACCTATCAAAAGTATGCAACGAAAATTTCATTGCTTGCAGAAAAACTTTGAAAGCTTTCAGTGACTTTAAAGTGAGAGTGTGAGAAAATTTTTTTCTACGGCCATTCTTGAAGGATAAGTAAGGATTTTAAACAGAGCGCAAACTTTGCAAAGGGGAGATAGAGGAGTAAAGAGGGTGAAAGAGGGAGGGAAAGAGTTTGGGCTTCTTAAAAATGAAACGCTCTGCTATGAGGTTGTATGAACTTTTTGTGCAAAAAGCTCTAAGCTTTTCTTACATCTGTTGGCTTAGGCGAACTGTTGCGAAAACAGTTTTCAGATCTATACAAAAAAATTGCACTGCATTTCTCAAAAGCTTAAATTTTGACACAAAATGAATGCAATTTTCAATTCTATTCAGAAAAAGTTGCAGTGCAAAGCTTAAATGTTTATCCAAAATGAAATTGATTTTCAATTCTATTCTGAAAAATTGCAGATAATTTTCAAAAAGTTTAAATTTTTACGCATAATTAATTCATATTTTTTAGTTTTTTATACAAAAAAGTTGCAGTGACATTTAAAAAATTTTCAAACTTACTAAAAATCAGATTCGATTACAAAAAGTTTTTTGGATATTTTTCCAAATTTGCTATTTGCTATTTGTTGCTTTTCAATAACCGTATTCATGATGCTTTCCTAGTTGTTTTAATTGCTTAGACTTAAATTTCACGCTCGCATTCTTAAGAAATCTTGAGCATGGCTGCATTAGTTACAATACTTTCATGCCGACTTTTGTGTCTTAGTAGATAGTCAGCGGCTCATTAGGGGTTTTCATGAGTGCTGCGATAAATGTGAACGTTTGAATTGTCGTTTTCGCATTCATCAAATGAAATCGGTGAGAATTGCTTGATTTTAAAATTTCATAGGAGAAATTAAATTTTATTATACATAATTATACAGAATTTTTAATTGACTAAGAAATTACAATTAATTATAGTCGAGTTTTAGTTTCATTATTTAATTAATAATTAACAGTTAATTTAAGTCAATTTAAAAAAATAAAATTTAAAGTTTTTTTTTTATTTTTAAATAAATTTTTATTTAATTATTAATTAACAGTTAATTAAAAAAAATTTAATTAAAATTAATTTTTTATAATGATATTTTTTTTTAAATAATTTTTTAACTAACCAAATAAAATTATTTTATCAAAAGTATTAAAATATATTAATGTTCATTTCGCGGGTAAAACTTAATTAATTTGAATTATCGTTAATGAACTTAAATTGCGTTAATTTTCACTAATCCTAGTAACGTTATATTTTACTTTTCGCTTAAAACGAACTTCGAGGGACCGGCAAAATGGTTCGTTTTAACCGAAAGTTCGCTTTAAAACGGGTCCGTAATAAGCGAAAACATAAAGCGCGTACTTTTGAAATTGGTTCGTTTTAGGCGGAAAATCGTTTTAAACGGGTTCGTTATAAGCGAAAAGCTCTGTAGTTTAATTAATAGATTTGATTAATTCTTTAACCAATTAATTAATTTTAACTTCAGTAACTAAACACTTTTATTTTCATATGTTAACTTTTTGAATTTTTTAATTGATAGTAATTATTTGGAATTAATTTATATCTGCAATGACTCATAAATTATTAGATTTGAGTTTTTGTTTGTTATGTTTAGTTAATTGGTCAATTAAATAACATAAATTAATATTATGAAAATTTGTTGTTTAAGTCAAATTAATTACTTAATTAAAAAAGGAACCATTAATTATTTAGTTAGAAGAAAGAATTAATAAAATAATGAAATTATTTCATACATGAAATGCAACTATTATTTCATTAGTTCGATCAAGGACTTGATTAATGTTTATTTAATTGAATTTAACTAACTAATAATTCAATTAATTAGGTTAAGAAAATTTTGATTTTAATAATTAAAATGCAATTAATGTATTTATTAATGAAATTTCCATCCATTGATGCATTAATCAATTAAATAATTAAATTGAAACTCATATAATTTCAATTAAGTTATCTTAATGTATTAAATTAAACTCAAATTCCACATATTCTAAAAAATTCTTGATATTTTCAAAATTCTCAAAAAAGAAAATACAAAACTTTGAAACTGTTAGGCGATTTTGAAACAAAATTAACTAAATTTAAATAACAAACAGCAACCGATTTAACACAAAAATCAACAACAAAATAATTACAATTTAAATAACGTACTAAATTTTAAGCTTTAACCGGAACATTCACCATAAACTTTAAAATTTTACATTAGACTTTGCAAAGAAAAATACCAAAACATGAAAACAAATACGCACTCACAGCAAAGCAGCAGAAAATATTGAAAATATGGAATTTACATTCGATCAATGGATACTTTTACTTGTATTGTGTAGTAGTCGAGCACTGACAACCACAGTCCATGCAACTTTAATTATTGACAACAGTGGCAGTCAAACTGCATGCATTATGCAAGAATCTAATTAACATGATTAACAATAATTGACTATTTAGAGTAATTAATTCAAACTAACAAATGACGATTATTTGCAAAAATAGTACTTAAGCGTTTTAGTAATTTTTAGAACTATATCAAACGATACAGATAGGAACATTACTTTACTGGTGAGCAGAATGCTGATGAAAAGTTTGTGGTGGCGATGTAATTTTGTAGCAATTTGCTGCAACTGCATCAATGAGTTATTGAATTAACGACTAATTAATTAATTATGACATTGTCAATGACAATGACATTGACAATGTGTGGTTTTGTTAACTTAAATAAAAAATTAATTAAAAAAATTATTAATCATTTTATGAAGTTTTTGGTTTGAAGGTAATTAAGAATTTTATAAAAAGTTGAGCAAGTAAATAAGTAAATAATTATTAAAAATTTGGTTGCTGAAAATTTGTAATAGTTTTTAATTAATTAGATATTTTCATATGGGAAGAGGTATGAAATATTTTGCTTAGTTAGTTAATTGTTATTAATGGTAAACAATTAATTAAATATAATTGAATCATTAGTTATAATTAGTTAAATAAATTTTAATTATTATTATAAGTTTTTAAAAAGTAATTCAAAGCCGACTAAGATAATTTTTATTATTTGCCAACGTTTAATCAACTATGAATTTTTAATTAAACTTTATTTCCTATGAATTCCTGTGAATTGTTAATAAGTTAATTTTTTATTTAGTGATTATATTATTATAATTAAAAAATCATTGATTATTCAGTTAAATATTAGAAATTGTAAAGGATTAATTAATTTATTTATTTATTACAAACTGCAATTAATTTTACTACAAATTTAAATATTCAGTAAAATCTTAATTATTAATTAATAATTAATTAATCAACGAATTCTGAATTAATTATAATTAAAAACTAATTATTTAACTGTCATAAATATTTAATTATCTAATTGTAATTAATAATTAATTATTTTATTGATTACTAATTACAAAAATAATTATTTAATTAATAAGAAATATTTAATTAATTATAAGTTATTCCAACAATTATTTAATATACAAAAATTAGTCGTACTTAATAATTCACTAATTATCAAAAACCATCAAAGAAATATTTCAGCCAACAGATATTCAGCGCTTTCGAAATGATTCAAATTAAAAAAAAATCCAATTTTCTTTAAGAAAATTGCTAGCAAACAGCGAGCATTCAAAACGGAAAAGAACAAGAAACAAAAAAACTTGTGTACATTTTTTTACCGCAGTCAACTTTATTTCTATGAAGAAACTTTTAGCAAATTTATGCGAAAATTTTCAAATATCGTATGATTCAAAGAAACAAATAATTACAAGAAAAATTTACTATTTAAAATTGACAGTAACATTTTATTTAAACAATTTAAACTAATATTAGCAAAAATACATGAAATATTAATTAGAAAACAAAACAAGAACTAATTAAAACTAAATAAAATAATTAAAACTAGAAACACAAAAGTCATATGTTTTGTTTATAAAAGAAAACTGGAAAAAGATTCAAGTAAGTGAAAATAATTTTATAATTTATTTAAACCCATTTTTATTGAACTCACTGTAGAAAACTTAATATTTTTTTTATTTTCTTCAAAGAACTAAGAACTTCTCTCGTACTCAACGCTCTCTTTTAAAAGACTCTTACAACGCTCATTCCATTTTATACATGCGAGCGTTTCCAGTCACTTCCAGCGGCCATTTACTTTTCCAATGCCGACATAACGGCACTAATTACACATTTCCAGCAGTCAACCACGACAAGGTGAGATAGAAGATACTCTCAATAGGTAGCAACCAAACAGCTGAGCTGATATCAGAGAGAGCGCGGCCTGTTTGTGACAATGCTGTCCACAATTTATAACAACAACAACAACAACAATAAGTGCATGAAATAATTGACAAGGCCGTATGTGCGAAAAATTCTTGTAGGGCAACAACAACAATGTTTGTATTCTATGCTATTGAAAGCAGAAGACATAAAACCGGTAATGCGGCTTACTAATGTTGTTGTTGTGGTTCTTGCTGTCTTCGTTGGCATAGCTTTGGAAGCCTTGGTGCTTGAATGATTTTTTGCAATATTAATTAATAATAAGAAAAAGACATTCCTCATTAAAAAAAAACGTGATTAATTGTGATGTTTTTCTGGTTTTTATTACAAATTTAATTACAAATTTTGTGCGTCAATACAATTTTTTTTTAATTTCATAGCCGAAATACTTGTTTTGGCAATTAAAAATTAGAATTTGAGCACAGAAAAAATATTTTGAAAAAGTATTTAATATTTCTAGGCAACGTGTTATATAATAAGTGAAATGAGTTGAACGAAAAAAATATATTTTTATTAAATGTTGTTAGAAAAATATAAGGGAGAGGGCTGGGGTGTGAACCGGGTTTTGTTTTTTGGCTCTAACTTTTCACAGAATAAAGATATCGAAACATCGAAGATACCGTTGGAAAGGTAAATATAACGCGCAAATTTGTTATGAAGACAGATTACCGTTTTGATTAACATTTAACTCTCTACGTCCAATTTTCTAAGGATGTGATTTTTCGCTTTTCCAAAAAAGTGGCTGGGTTGTGAACCATCTGGCAAATTGCAATTAAAGTCGAAAAATACGAAGAAAACACCCATAATTTTGATATAAGTTGAAAATTTATTTAATCAGGAAGACTCAAGACGTGAAAAAAGGTTATAATGACGCCACTTAGGCCAAAAAATTGCAATGAATGCAAGTGCTCAATATTTATTTGTTTTCATCCTAATCGGTGTCGCAATGTTTGCATATGACATACGAACGCGTTCTCGCATTGGCCCACTTCAAGTGAACTCACCGAAATCGAGTGACATTACATAAAATTAATTAAAATCCGGCGATATTTGACCGTCCTAGTGCAAATGTAGTCCGAAAACCAGGTGGTTCATAACCCAGCCCCCACAGTGGTTCACAGCCCAACCACGATGCCATTTTGTAAACTTTTAAAACAACGACACTTCCAATCATATTTCAACATAAACAAATATTGGATCGTAAAATAGAATCAATACCCTAAATAAATATGTGTTACACTTACATTTTTGCAATAACTTCAGTCATTTGGATAGCACTTTAAAAAAAGCAAAAAAGTTTTCGCAGTCGATTTTCAAACACGGTGTCTTTCAAACTCGATTGCTGCCACAAGCAATACGTGTTTGTACTTCGGTGTAACCACAAAAGCAGAGTCATATCATAAGACAAACCTGACAGTTGAAAGATTGGCGATATGTCAATTAGGGAAAGAAAAAACAGTAATGGTTCACAACCCAGCCTGGTTCACAACCCAGCCCTCTCCCTTACTATTTCCATATAAAAAATGTTGTTTTCAACATCCTTGAACTTTGCCAAGAGACCAGAATGCGTAGTTTTCTCTCAAGAAGTTCTTTCTCGCAGTAGACGATTACATTTGGATTATTGCAATTGCTTTAAAAAAAATAGAGAAGAATACAGATTACTTAAAGACTGTATCGAAAATTATAAATACACTTTAAAAATCATATAAAGTGGGCTATGCAATGTTAGTTGCTCAGCAATATCGGTTTTTAGATTCTAGAGGTTCAAATTGTTATTTTCGTGAAAAATTTGTTGTAGTATATCGAAGCGCTTAAAAATTAGAGGACTTTCCGCAAAACTTCGTCAGAAAATTTTGTCCATATGGGCATCAACCAAAGGAATGTCGTATAGAAAACTAGCAAAAGAAGCAAATGTTAGCCTGTTCGCTGTGCAAAAACCATTCGCCGGTATATTACACATTGCACACTTGGGGATTTACCAGGACAAGGTCGTAAAAAGGGTGCGTCCCAACCATTGCTAGATACTAAGATATGTGCCTTATTTAAAAAAAATAAGGATATATCCGTACGCGATTGCGCAAAAAAAGCCGAAACGAGTGCAGCAATGGTTCAACGTGCCAAGAAGAGAATCCAGTTGGAAACATGTAGAAAGCGAAAACAGCCGAAACGAAGCACTCAGCAATGCGCGCAGGTGAAAACCAGATCCCGAAAATTGTACGACTATATTTGTAGGCAAAAATTTGATTGCATCATAATGGACGACGAAACATACGTGAAATTGGACTACAAAACGCTGCCTGGACCCCAATTCTACGCAGTTCCGAAAGAATGTGAAATTTCAAAAGCTGACAAATCAATTTTTTGCGAAAAATTTGGCAATAAGATTCATGTTTGGCAAACAATATGCAAGTGTGAAAAAATGTCGACTCCATTCTTCACAGACAAGCCCCTGAACGCTGAAATGTACCTAAATGAGTGACTCAAGTAGAGATTGCTGCCGTTGGTGAAAAAACACACTGGCAAGACTTGGTTTTGGGCCGACTTAGCCTCTTGCCATTATGCTAAGCCAGTACTAACGTGGTATGAAGAGAAGAACATAAATTTTGTTAAGAAAAACATGAATCCTCCAAAGTGTCCAGAGATACGCCCTATCGAAAAATTTTGGACGTTGATGAAGAGGGACCTTAAAAAAAGATCTAAGCCGGCTAACTCCGTTCAAAAATTTAAAAAATATTGGAATAGTGTTAACAAAAAATTAGATTCTGGCTGTGTCCAGAATTTACAAAAGGACCTCGACAAAAAGATTAAACATGTGGGCTAGCCTCCCACTAAATAATTTTTTTCGTTGCTATTTACAAAAAAATACAATATGAAATGAAATGAATGAATGAATATGAAATTTATAAAAAAAAATTAATTCTAACTTTTGTTATGCACTAGTATGAAGCATGTTTTGGTGTATTCATAATTTTCGATACAGTCCTTAGTAGTGGGGTCTGAAAGACTACTAGGACTACTAGCAAAATATCTTCTCAAGCAATAAGTCGGGTTTAGAAAGTAGTGAGCTCGAAGTGAGTTCAACTCATATCTGTTTGTAGGCTTGAAAAAACAGTCAAATTTTTAATTGCCAAGTAGTAGAACTTTTCTATTTGGTTTTAAAAACAGTCTGGATCCAGTCTCGATTGGATTGGATTGGATTGAATTAGATTCGATTGGATTCAATTGGATTGGATTGGATTTTTATTTTATATGTGAGGAGCGAGCATCTTTTCTTCTTGGAACCACAGGATCTACTTAGATTTCTCCGAAGTTTGAAAGAATTTAAAACAAATTAACAGAGAACTTTAGGGCGTTGAACAATGGACATATGTAATAACCGATAAAGGAAAAAAATGGGGCTAACCAATACGTAAATAATGAGATATGAAAATGTGTGATCAACTTTGACTATAAATACAAATATTATAGAGTAACTATTCTGCTAAGCGGATTCAGCGGATTTCATATATGAATATGATCTGAACCACCTTCCACCGAACCATTTCTCCGAAGGTTGGGAAGATTTAAAACACTTTAACAGGAAAACCCACGACATAGAACTATGGACATCTAATGACTGAGTACTGCGCTTGCTTTTCGGATAATGAAAAAAAAGAGGGCAATAAATCCGTAAATAATGAGATAAGAAGATGTCTGGATAAATCTGCCTATAAGTAAAAATATTGTACGATTACTTTTTTCCTCAGCAGATGCTTAGTTAGGTACACGTACAGATTATTGGTCATTCCCGGCTTAAAGTTCTTTAGTCAACTCTGACGATTAGTTGGTAAAAACATTTAAAACTAACTGGTTTGAACTGAGGAAACGTCACCAGTTACATATGAGTAGTACTAGTCAGTTCCTCCAATGACTAGTAAAGTTATAAACTGACACGCAAAAGCAGATCGCCACTCAGGTTTGATGACGACTGAGCTGCGTTTGAATGATTGTTAGAGAGGTTTGAAGTATGCTAGACAGATTTTTGAGTATATTGTCAATATGGCTGATACTCAAGAAAATTTGAAGAAGCCTCCACAAACAACTAGTCGGATCTGAAGTTGATTCGTACTATTTATGCTTTGAAGAAAGAAGCTAAAGTAGGCAAAGAGACAATGAATTCTGCATTTAATTACAGTTGACGTCCAGTATAACGAACTTCCCATTTAACGAATTTTCGATTTAACGTACGGCCAAATTTTTTCCATTGATGATTCTATATTACGACCAAAAGTGAAATTCGCTATTCGATATAACGAATATTTATGTTGTTTTTGTTGTTTGTTGTTTTTATTCACATTCTTTACATTAACAATGAATATTTGGTTTCGTCAAGTGAACGGTACCTCAATGGTTTTTGTTTTTGTTACGTTGAAACATTAAAATTTACGTCAAGTTACCAACATTTTCAAATTCTGTTTGTAAGCATTGCTTATAATTTTCACAGGATTTGTTTTGCGTTCGGTCGGCTTTTTTCTTTTAAAAATTAAAATTTCAATAATCAATCAAGAGAAATTGCCAAACAGAAAACTTTACTTGCGGTAATGAGGCAATCGCGCATCGAAGACTTTTTCACTGTACACACAAAGCCATATTTGTGTTTTGGAAATGCTGGAATAAAACAAGATATTTGTTTAACCTTTTGTCTGTCATTTGCTAAGAAATGGCGATCACTGTCCTTTGGGGTCAGGATGACCCCAATCAAACGGTTATATGATTTACTGACAAAACATGAAGAAATGTTACACATAAATCACAAAAGAAAAGGGGAAAGCTCCGAAAAGTGTTTTTCTCGATTTGTTATTGGGTTGTAAGCGCGATTAACACTAAATAACACCAGTAGACGACCGCTCCACCGTTTTTAATTCCAAGGGCCAGGCAGAAGGTTAGAAACTGAATATGTGAGTCTTATTTCTTTAAGAAGAATAGTTTAAAACAAAAACAAATTCGTTCGAACAAATTGGGGTTACAACATAAGATTCGTTATATTGGATGTCCACTGTATTGTCATTAGAATCAACACAAGACTGCCAAAACTACATTAAAGAATTGAAAATAAACACAAATCTAAACAAACTTACAATAATTCCTCTCACAACAAAACTCCCAATCAGCGTTGCCACAAGAAAAAACAATTTATAGCCAGGAACAAAAATAAGAATAACAAAAATGTAACAAAAATAACCAAAATGTTTATTCCACATAAACCGAAAAAAGACTCAGACATAAACTTCAAGATTTATGGATTAAAACAATGCTGCTAACTATTTTACGAGAAACAGCAATGCCTATGAGTTGCCACTATCAATCAATATCAATATTATTGCCACTCCAAATAACATTGTGCTATATTGAAGATAAATTTTACATCAGTGTGCAATATTCTAAAAAATAACCAAATGGGATAAAAAATCACCAAATAACCTAAACCTATTTTCAAAAATAAAAATAACCATTTTTGGTTAAAAATAACCAAAACGGCAACGCTGCTCCCAATTACAAAAGTCTCTCTCAGCTCAAACCTTCCAGTGAGCACAATTACAAAAGAGCGCATTTCGCTGATCGCGCACGAAGCGTCTCAAAGCACCAAGCAAACACTTCCAATGTGTCTACAGTGTTGGCAGCTTTCAAGCCGCAAAAGCTGCCAGCCACATGACAGCCAATCGAAGTCAGCCAACTGCAGCCAAGTGGCGCATGAAGTGCGACTTTAATTTTCAGTTTTCAAACGGGTTTCAGAGCGTTAGCGCGTTCGTACGGCATTTGAGTATTTCGAACTGCACTCGCAGCATACGTCAGAAAAATTAAGACTGCGGGTAAATAAAAAATCGAGCTGTGCAGCTGTGCGTTACGACAACAGCTGATGGCACAAGTTGGACAGTGAAAAATAAAAACATCACAAAAATTAAATTAAATCAACTACAAAGAAATAAGAAGCAAATAAGATAAAATCAAATTAGAAGAAAATAAAATAGAAAAAATAAATTAAATTAAATTAAAATAAATTTAATTGAACTAAAATAAAATACAACAAAATACCATAAAATGCAATCAAACTGTGTTTTGTTTTGAATGTTAACGAATTTGCACAACTGTTACCGTTATCGACAGGCGCCCCATTAAAGCAACTTTAATGGAAAAAATTTAACATTTTTATAACATTTTCACATTTCATTAGTGTCATTGGTTTGTTTACAACATAAACAAATGACAAATAAAATGCAAAACTGAAACCATATGAATAAATAATGAAATGCAAAACTGGCCACCAATTTTTGAGTTACGAAAAGATACCAAATATTTTTAGGCTAAAAAACAAAAAAAAAACAACAACGTCAAATGTTTCAAAGCACATTGGCCACAGGCAGTGACAGCGAACAAACTGTTGCGATGCCATGTCGCGCAACCAAATAATTGTTATAAAACAGTGCGAATAGTGACAACTAAATACAACAACAGCAACAACAACGCAGTGGATAGTGGATACTGGACAGTGAACAGCGAACGAGTGTTCGGTGGCCAATGGGCAATGAACATGTTTGGAATTGTTGCAGAAAATTGCTTTTCACTGTCTAACGAATTTTTGTAATACATACTTACAGCAACAACAACAACAACACCTGCAAATAAAGTCTAATATCTGCTATGGCTGTTGGTGTGCATGCGTCTACAGAAAAAAAGTAACATGAAAACAAGTAACAAGTATGGATTCAGTTGTTGGAAGCACTTTTTCTTAGTGCGGTTTCATTTGTGCGGATGAACTTTTAATTTTAATTACACTTAATGAAGAGTCGAAACAATAGAAGTGAAGAAAAACATAACAGTGATACTCAAATAAATATTTCAAAAATATCTTTTCTCTTGGGGGGAAAATTATTGCATCTCGTGCAATTCCCAGATTTCCCAAAGAAATATTGGAATAACCTCTACAACCACAACAAGCGACATTTGAGCAAAAGAATTTTGGTAAAAGGCAAAAAATCGTAATCCTGAGCTATCAACTTTGATACTAGAGAGGTGACAGCAAAGTTCATACTAGAATTTTTGTACTTCCTGGGGTTTTAAAGAAATAAAACAAATAAAAACTGTCAGATCTGGTACTGCAAATTTATTTTTTGTGGCTCACAGTTGGTTGGACCAAGGAAAAGATGAGCGTTTGTATGGGCCAAAAAATACAAATCCTTGGTTGAAAAAATTTGTTGACAAAATTCCTACAAAACTTGACTAGATGTAAGGAAAACTGAGGCCAATACTTCTTGATAGATTATTGTTTGAAAAGAGATCTGTTTTGAGTCCACTTTGGAAAATCCTTCAAACGATATGATTTTAGTCGGTAAATAGCCGGACACGATACCAAAGGCTATAGATTTTTTTTTACAAAAACTGTGTTCATCTGTTGACTTGAAATGACGCTGCTTAAAAGACACAACATACGATTACCACTTCAAGCAATCACTACGCATATTAAATAAATAATTTTTTTGGAATAAAAAAAGCAACAGCAATGTAATTAATAAGAAATAAAAAATATAAATAAATTTTTATATGAAAATACAATACATGGAAAAATATAAATTAAGTACATAATAAAAACAAATAATTCGACCAAAAATCAATTATTTTCAAAATTAAAAATTTTTTTAATTATTGTTACTGTTTATTGTTCTTTTAAATATTATTATTTTGACTAAAACTTTTGATTCAAAATCGTTTTAAAATCTATTAATTTTGTTCAGTTAGTTCAGTTCAGTTTGCTATATTTAACTCATTATTAATATTTATTAAAATAAATTAGTTATTATTAACTATTATAATTAATAAATTATTATTATTTCATTGTTATAATTAATTGTCAATTTAGTTTTTTTTTTCTATAAATTTGGTTCAATAATAAATTAACAAATGTTTTTAATTAAAAACCACTTAATAATTAACATTAATGATTATATTTAATGCATTATTTTTATTAATTATAATCATTAACTCATTGCCAATTTGACAACAAATTTTTATTGGCCATTGTTTTTTTAATCTATAAGTTTTGTTCAATTATATCAGGTGTACAACTTTGCTTCCGCCGTTTTCCGATAGGTGGCTGTACCGGCTGAGGCTGGTTGAATTACATAGATGGTAATGCCTTTAAAGTGAGTGTGGACAGTGCCTAACGAATTGTCATCGCCGTTTCAGTGACAGTTGTTCTTGTTTTCGTATTATTCACGCTCGAAAATGTCCGTTTATGTGCCCAATTCTCGCCATTTGCGGGAGGTTTCACTTTTCTGTTACAATTCGAAAAAAATGCAGCTGAAGCGCATCGAATGCTCTCAGAAACTTACGGTGATGCTGCTCTGAGTGAAAGAACGTGTCGGGAGTGGTTTCAACGTTTTAAAAAGGGAAGTGCGACATGACAAAGTCATCCTCCAACACGACAATGCAAAAGTGGTCAAAAAGTACCTGGAAACGCTGAAATGGGAAGTCTTGCCCCACCCGCCGTATTCCCCAGATGTCGCCCCTTCTGACTTCCACCTATTCCGTTCGATGGCACACGGCCTGACAGATCAACATTTTCAATCCTTCGAAGAATTGGAAAAATGGATTGCTTCATGGATAGCGTCAAAAGAGGACTCCTTTTTTCGAGCCGGGATCCGAAAATTGCCGGAAAGATGGGAGAAAGTTGTCGCTAGCGACGGACAATACTTTGAATAATACATCTGTAAGCACTTTTTCGCAATAAAGCTTTTAATTTTGGAAAAAAACGGCGGAAGCAAAGTTGTACACCTGATAATTAAACATTTTTTTATTAAATCATTTACAATGGTTATTTTAAATAATTAATGATTATGAACTATTCTAATTAATTCATTATTTTAACTATAAATTATTATAATTAATTCAATAACAACTTAAAGGTCATCGTTTTTTTTAATCTATAAATTTTGTTCAGTTATAAAATAAGAATTTTTTTATTATAAACCAGTTAAAGCGGAAATCTTGCTAAGATGTTACAAAACGCATCAAAGGAAAATTGAAAGCAAACAAAAACAACAAAACGAAATAAACAAACAAGAAAGGTCAAATTTAAGGTTTCGTAACAAACAAAATTGATCAACTAGAAAAATAAAAAAACAATAAAATATTAACAACAAACGAAAATCTGCAAAAGTGTTATAACCCAAAGAAAAGAAATAAATAAGTAAAAAAATTTTTTTTTTTTTGCAAATTCAGAAGAGCGTAAATAATTCTATACGTTCAAAGAAATCAAGTGACACAGAGTTTTTCTTTATATATATTTTTTTTCATTGCATTCACATCAAAAATCGCACAATCGGTGACGTTGTACTTTGTGTGTCTCTTTCTGCTGCCGGTATATAGTAAAATTGCAATTGGATATTTTGCTTGAAATATTTGTTGTGATTTTACAACATCGACATCCGCATCAGATTACCAGCTGGGCTGGCCAACGTGCAAACGAGCCACACTACAATTTCCAGTTGGACAACAACACACACATACGTATATATACAGCGCAAGGGCTACTAAAAACAACAACAAATATATATTAACAATAGAAAAAACAACCACAACAACAACAACAGCAATAAGCAAGAAATATTAGTGGAGCGCTGTGTATACAGTTGAGTGATTCGGATTGCAAATATGGTGAGCAACATTTACTTAATTTCATTTTTATTGCTTTCTTTTGTTGCTTTCGTCGTCAAATTGGCGAGTTGATGTTAAATCAAAAAATCATTAAGACTAACTAATTTATTACAATGGGAATTTATGGGATAAGTTGGCTCTGTCGAGGGGAGGTCTACCTACCTACTTTCTTCTTGTATATATAAAAGTGGATTTATCGAAGCAAAGACCAAGTTAAGCATGGCGAGAGAAAGAGATTGAATGGGTTTTTAAATGAGTCTAAGAACGAGTCCAGTTCAAGAACAAAACTTGTAAGAGAGTTTTGTGACAGCTTGACTCAGAATCGGACACAATTTTTTTTTTACATATTTTTACAAAATCTACATATGCATGTTGAAACCAAATTTCGAGGCCTAAATAATTTATCAATTGATCTTAAAAAAGTTTTACAAATTCTGTCATAATTTTTTTATTTTTTAAGAGATCTAAACACTAAACTCATTAATTGATCTTAAAAAATTAAAAAAACTCTCTCATAATTATTTTCATATTTTTAAAAAACCTTAACATGTAGAAACCTGAGATTCGAGGCCTAAATAACTCATTGATTGATCTTAAAAGAATGAAAAAAATGTTGTCATAATTTTTTTTATGTTTAAAAAAATCTAAACATGTGAAACCCCAAGTTTTGAAGCCTTAATAATTCATTAATTGATCTTAAAAAAATTTAAAAAACTCTGTCATAATTTTTTTATTAAAAAAAAAACAATTATAACATGAGGAAACCTAAGTTTTGAGGCCCAAATAGTTCATTAATTGATCTTAAAAAAATTTTAAAAATTCTGTCATGTTTTTTATATTTAAAAAAATCTTAACATGTAGAAAACTAAGTTTCGAGGCCTAAATAACTCATTAATTGCACTTGAAAAAAATCAAAAAATATATAAAAATAAAACTAACGAACCTGACGCATGCAGGCAGCTTTACAGACGTTGCTGCTATTCTTAGGGTCTTGTAAGCTTTTCGTTCAACAGATGTAGAAAGTTTTGTGATTGCTTGACTCAGATTCTATATTTTTTTTGTTTTTATATATGTTTTTTATATTAAAAAAAATATATAAAAATGTAAAAACCCCAGTTTTGAGACCTAAGTAACTCATTAATTGGTCTTAAAAAAAATTCCAAAAATTTATAAAATGAAAACTGACGCACCTGACGCATGCAGGCAGCTCCAGATTCTATTATAATTTTTTTTATATATTTTTAAAAAATCTAAACGAGGCCTAAAAAACACATTAATTGATTTAAAAAAATTTTTTAAATATGAAAAGAAGCCAAACGCACCTGAGGCATGCAGACAGCTCCATAGCTCCATGGAAATTTAGATGTTTAGATATGAACTTAATGGCAACAATGTCACTCAACGAGCGCAACAACTTAATTAGAAGTAGGTATGCGTATGTAAAACACAACAAAAACAACAACAACAACAACAGTAACAACAATGACATTCAGCGAAACGATACAACAGGCGACACAATTTCGCCAACAAACTGAAAATGAAGCCAACGCAATTTTTATCAGCTAAACTCAAGTGAAGTGAATTTAGGGCGTACGGAAGCCTTCAAACTCGGCGTCTAGGCGTCTACTTAGGTGCAAGTGTGTGTATGTGTTGGTATGTGCAAACATGTGTGCTGATTTAAAGTTATTTGCCTGCTGTTGCTGCTAAATTACAGCTGCAACAAAGCCAAACGCGCGCAAAAAAAAAGCGCCATTAATGCCGCACTTAAGTACATAACAAAAATGAAACAAAACAAAACAAAAAAGTAGTAAAAAAGTAGAAAATATATATATAAAGTGCATGAGAGATTTGACAAATACAGCAACAAAGCAGCGCCGTGTAATTATGGCTGATGGCGTGTCAGTGGCAAATTTTCCAAATTAAAGATGCATTCAGGCGCATTCAGTTTCCTACGCTTCCTGCGCGCAGCACAAACAACAGGCAAACATACAGAGCCAGACAGACAGACAGCAGCTGGCTACAGCGTCAACTCTAATTGATGTGATTATGTGATTTTTATGTCACATGATAGCCAACTAATGTGGCACGTTGCGAGAGCATCTTTTCTATGAATATTTTTTATTTCATTTGTAAATAGTTTTTTCTCATCAACCAGCAGCTACGGCAGCACAGTGGAACCTGCATGCGCACCAGTGTTGCATGGACTGCTGCGTCACAACGGTTCACTCATTGCTCGTTGAGCTTGTCACGCGTTGCTGTCGAGTCGCTTCGCTGCGGCCATTCTGCGGTGTCGCACTGCTTTCTGCGTGAGATTGCTTTGAATTCACCAAAAGCTGTATTTCATGTCTTCATATTGTTTTTGTTTGCTTTGAAATGCTTTTCAAGTGTTGTTGCTTTTCTATGTACTCGCATGTACACAGCAGCCACCGAAGGCCGTTTGGCTGTGACAGCTGTGCGATCGTTGCGACGTGTCAGCCAAGCAGGATATGGCATTATTTTTGTTGCTGGTTTGAATTGAATTTGGCATTTTGTAGTAGTTGTTGTTTTTGTCTGCTTGCTAGGATTTTCGCTGAAACGCAAAATTAAAAACTGCGCATGCGCAAAGACTTCTGGTTTTTGGCCCCTCTTTAAAATCAAAGCTTTGCTGTCAGAGGTATGTAAATGAAAAAGAAAATATTTCGCATACATATAAACTTTTGTGAAGAGCCATAAAGAAGTATTAAACTGTAGGCTCAAATTTTTCTTTCCCAGTCTAATGTAATCTTCTGCTACTAAGTGCGGAACAATAACTGAGGGCATTTGGTACGCTTTCTCTTCCGCTTCTTGACAGCTTCACAAGTTTAATTTTGAAAACCAAAATAATTTTGGTAATAATGCTATGACAGTTGGAACTAGAAAATTATTAAAAAATGTTTGCATACTTCCAAAGTCTGAAGTCTGTCCTTTTATTTGGAAACATATAATTCGATGAAATATTTTGCGTGGATCTGAATAATTGTTTTGAGAAATATTAAAAACTTGGTGGGACCTATCCCAGTGGTCCCCATAAGCATTTTATTAAAAATAATTATTTCTAATTTTTTTCTATACTTTGAATCTCTTCCATTAACCTTTATTATTTTCTGCCCATATTCTGCTGTATTATCCCAGTGGTCCCCAAAGGCATACAAAATTTAATTTAAATAATTATTTCTAATTTTTTTAAATATTTTTTTGTTTTTTAATTTTTTTTTTGGTTTGTTGCTTTTGCTTTATTTTTTTCATTTACTTTCATTAGTTTCTGCCCACATCTTAATTGAAGAACATTTATTTCAACACAAAACTGTATTAAGTTTTGTGTTAAAATAACTAAAAAAAACTTGTCTCAATAGTTGATTTGTTCATTTTGACAACATTTTAATCACCCCAACTGTCAGCGACTTTCATTTTTTTTTAAATATATTTCAAAACACAAATCTAATTCTGGCATAGAAACTTTTAAAATCATAAATAATGTATTTATAGTTATTTATGTGAGCACTAAATATTGCCGAAAATATGCCACGAATGCTATGACAGCGAATAACAACAACAACAACGCCATTAAGCACCTCATACGTACTGGTAAGTTTGCGTTCAGGTTGCTGTAATTTGTTTCTTTAGGTTTCTTGTTTTATTTTTTCATGATTTTTCTTATTTATAGCTTTTGAATGCCAAAGTTGTTGGCCGCTGTAACTGGTCAGTCGACATTAGGCCAATGCAGCACAACAATAACAACAGCACAATTGCATATTTTTCTTTGGCGCATTTGTGTAATTATTGCATTCAGTAGATGAATGAATGGACAGCAATTGGTGTTGCCACATGATTAGGCAACAATGGAGATAAATAAAAATTGCAATTAAAAAAGGAAAAAAAATGCACAATTTTTTATAAATTAAATCGACAATCGATGGAATTTTTTATACATAATCACATATATAGTGACTACAAAGAAATAATAAAAATAGTTAAGAGAAAATTTGAATTGAATTTAAATTAAATTGTTGCTTAAATCTGTCAAACCACAGCAGCAATTATTCAAACACAAAATATTGAACAACAACGCTTTAGCTACAAATTTCTAAGGTCTCAGGCTTCTAGTGAAATATTGTGCTGGCAGGAGTCACAAATTGACACCGGTTCTGGTTGTTCGAAATTGGTCTGCCGCAAAAAAGTCACTCAATATGGATCAGTTAAAAAACATTGCCTAGTTTCATGAGCAATTTTTGGTTTTTGAAATGCCAAAACTAAATAAATTATGAGCAGTTGTACGTGTGGCATCGAGCATGTGGCGCATTGTTGCTGCTTTGCTACCATTCATAATGTTGTTATTCTTGTTGTTGCTGTGTCAATTACCTTGAAAAATTGTCGCTGTTAATGCTGGTTTTTTTTTTTTGTTCTCTTAGGTCTAGTTTCTGTTTTTGTTGTTGTTATTTCTCACTCTACAATGTTGTTGTCGATTTTTTTTAACCAATTTTTTCCGCTTTGTTTTTGCACTTTTGTGCACTGCAACCGTTTCATGTAAGTGAAGTATAAAACTGCCGATTCGTAAAACCAAAACACACCAACAAAAATAAAAACCCGTTTACCGTTTCATTCTGTAGTCAATAGTTGGTGCAGACAAGCAAACTAGCACCAAATTGACCAGCGCAACCATAACGTCGAATTGTCATTTCGCTCGCTGACAACGCTGCTGCTGGGCAGTGGCTGCTGTTGTTGTTGTGATTTGCTTAAGCACAGCCATTAAACCGTTCAATCAGCGTTAATTGATTTGAAATTTTGGCTTTCAGCATTTCGCATTTGTTGTTGTTTTGCCATTTTTGCATTTTACTTAAAAATCTGCCACGGCATTTCAGCAACAATTCTCGGCGGCCACAAGGTGTGCGACTCAGTGTGTTTGTGTGTGTGTGTGTGTTGAAGTTGTTGCGCAGCTAGATTGGCAACAGCCAATACTTAATTGGTAATTGCTCCATCGGCAGCTGCTAATTTGTACTGGAATTTCAACGCCAACAGAAAACGCCAAATCATTGCAATTAGAAGTATTTCATACGAAATGAAATAATTTTAATGGTTTTCGAGCGGTTGCGAATAAATTTTGTAAAAGGTGAACGTTGAAAGCTTTTGAAAATTTAATGAATAATAAAATTGTAAAAAAACAAGAAAATAATTAAATAATATCAAATATAAATTTGGGTGAATTCAATTCAACTCAGACAGAATAATTCAAATAAAATAAAATTAAATAAAATAAATCAAACTAAATATACATTATTTTATAGTAATTAAATCAATTAATTTAAGAAATTTAAATTAAAAAAATATTAATTTAATTCAACTAATTTCAATTCACTTGAAATAAACTAAATTCAATTCAGCTCAAGTCCTCAACTCAAATTCAACTAAAATCCAAACTAATTAAATTATTAATTGAATACGAACAATTTTACTTAAAAAAACTTAAAAAATAAAAGTTAAAAGAAAATTAAATTAAATCTTATCAAATGAAATAAAATCAAATGAATTTAAATCAAATCAAATCAATTTAACTCAATTCAATTAAATTTAATTTAATTTAAATCATTTCAATTCAACTGAACTGAACTTAATTAAATCCAAACAGTTTTATTTACTTTAATACACTTAAATGCAGTTAGATTTAATTTAATTTCATTCAACTAATTTGAATTTTATTCAATTCAAGTACAATTCGTTTAATTTTAAATTTTAATCAAGTCAGTTCAATAGATTTTATTTTAATTCAACTCAAATTCAATTCAATTTAATTTAACTATAGTCAATTACGTTTATTTCAGAGCAATTCAACTCAAGTCTAATAGGATTTGAATCATTTAAGTTCAATTAAATTCAATTTGAAACATTTAAGTTGAGTCCTGTTCTATTTAAGCCCAACTCAATTTAACCCTTTCGACCCCAAAGTTGCCTGAGAGCAACTTCACCTATTTGACATTTTATGGCATGAGCTACAATTGATTTATGGGTTTAATTTAAGTAGGCACCAACCAATTAATTTTTTTAGAAGTGAATTCATAGCAAATTATAAAAAATTTACTGTTATCCCCACGATAATTTCCAATCATTTGCAGCGATATCAGGGAAGTTTGTGTTCTAAGTATTTGAAATCTACGAATTGGGCTCGTTTGATCAAAACCCTGTTTCTTTAACAATGGCTAAATATAATCAAAAAGTGTAAATTTTGTATTTTTCCATAAAAATATGAATACAAAATTTATTCAACCCGTTTTAGACTAAAATTGTTCAAATGTAAACTAGCTCTAGAACTCTAACAAAGAGGCGTGGCGACTTCAAATATCGTGTACACACTTCTTAGGCGAATGTTTAATGATTTAAATAGCAAAAAGTAATATCAAGACACAGGGTGAAATTCGGGGTCGAAAGGGTTAATGTAAGTAATTTTAATTCACTCCAATGAGATTCTATTCATTTTAGGTTAAATTCAATTTAATTCAAGTGATTAAAATCGATTTTAAGTCAAATTTAATATAAATCAATTAAATTTACCTTAATGAAACTCAGTTCAATTCAAATCCAACTAAAATAAGTTTAAAACATTGCAATTCAATTTAACTTAAGTCGAAGTCTAATTTAATTTGGGTAATTTAAGTTCAATTAATATAATTTTGGGACATTTAAGTTGAAGCTCAGTTCAAGCTCATTTAGGTCAAACTCAATTAATTTTCATTTAAATGCATTCAATTC
This sequence comes from Melieria omissa, assembly GCA_963971225.1. Taxonomy (NCBI): domain Eukaryota; kingdom Metazoa; phylum Arthropoda; class Insecta; order Diptera; family Ulidiidae; genus Melieria; species Melieria omissa. Next base: position 54,408,571 of record OZ020268.1, read on the forward strand.
ACTTCAATCAGATTTATTCATTTTAGGTCCAATTCAATTCAATTTAAATCATTTAGATCTAATTTAAGGCCAATTTAATATAAATCAATACAATTTACATAAATGTGACTCAGTTCAATTCAAATTCAACAAAAATAAGATTAAAGCACTTCAATTCAATTTAATTGAAGTTAAACTCTTATTAAATTTAAGTAATTTAAATTCAATTAATAAGATTTTGGGGCATTCCAGTTGAATTCAACTTAATTCAAGCTCAATTCTATTTAATTAAAGTGCATGCAATTCATTTCAATGAGATTCTATTCGATTCTACATTTGATTTCATTGATTCAAATGCAATTTTAGTCCCTATAAGAATTGTTATTTATTGGCTAAATTAAATAAATAAATGTAATATAAATCAATTCATTTTTCTTTAATGCAACACAATTAAATTCAAATTCAACTAAAATAAGTTTAAGTCGCTTCAATTAAATTTAATTTAAGTCGAATTCAATTTAATTCAAGCTCAATTCAATTGAATTAAATTTACGTCAATTAAATTCAATTTACTTCTATGCAATGCTATGCAACTTAATTTCAATTTTCCTTAATGCAACTCAATTAAATTCAATTTCACATTTCAATTAAATTTAATTTAAGTCGAATTCTATATAATTCAAGCTTAATTCAATTTTATTGAAGCTCAATTCAATTAAATTAAAATTCAGTCAATTAAATTCAATTACCTCTATGCAATGCTATTGAACTTAATTTAAAAAAATTTAATTAAGTAATTATGATACCAAAGTAATTTCAGTACACTTCCGTTCAATTTCATTTAATTCAATTCAATTCACTTCAATTTTATTTCATTCAATGAATTTTGATTTTATTAATTTAATTACATTAAATAATTTTAATTCAACTCAAGTCCAATTCAATTTAAATAAATAAAGTCATTAATTAAAATAATTTAAATTTAACTTAAATCATTTCATAAACTTTGAACTAATCTTTCTTCAATTTATTTTAATTAATATCATTTCAATTTAGTTTAAATCACTGAAATGCAGTTCAGTTCAGTTTAAATCAAAGCAACTCAATTCATTTATTGCAATTTAACTCAAGCTGAATTAAATTCAATTATAAAAAGTCATTAATTAAAGTAATTTCAATTCAACTCAAATCAGTTCAATGTGATTTAATTCAGTTTGTTTCAATCTTATTCAATTTATTTAAATTAGTATAATTCTAGTTCAGTTCAATTCACTGAAGAGCAGTTCAGTTTAGTTCAAATCAATTCAATTCAATTCAATTCAATTCAATTCAATTCATATAAATTCATTGGAATACAACTTATTCAGTTAAAGGTTTAAATTCAATTAATTTGTAATGTACTCAAAACATAAAATTAAACGAAATAGTTGGCTTAATATGATCCACAAAGGTTTAAGCTTTACAACTTTGAATGCCCACCTGACTTATCCAACCTAATTTTTCCATACCACTCACTTCTTCTGAATGAAACAAGTCTCAAAGACACCCTTGATTCACTTGGCTCTTCGTTGCAGAGTTCAAAGCTTATTTTAAAAAAATTTTAAACATTTCTTCAACTTACTGCCAGCAAACATTTTTCATCACTACACGTTTTGTGGACATTCTTTATGTTGTGCAAATTTATTTCCTCAGCTTTTTATAGCGCATTCCCTACAACATTTTTACGAGTCTGTCAGTGTTGTTTTTTAGGTCACGTGGCACGCTCCCAAAACAGAAATTACCGAGAAATGCGCCGACTACGCCCGAAGGCAGCGCAAACAATCACTCACTTTGCCACATGTTGGCGCTGCCAAACAGGTGGCCAAAGTGGTCAAGTGGCCACGTTGGTGGTTGTTGTTGTTTTTTGTTAGTGGTTTTGGCAGTTGCTTTGCTTTAGAGTTTTTCGTTGCTGTTTTTTTGTGTATTTTGGCTCGAACCCTAAACCAAATCACAGCCGGTTGTGCGCCGTGTGCGCTGTGCCATGGCTGACGCTGTGGCCACGTTCGTTCGTGCGTTCGTCAGTTACGGCGACATGCAGCTGAGGCTTGCACACGTTGTCAGTTGTCGCAACAAATCAGCTGCAGCTAGTGATGGGAAAAAATTCATTAACCCTGCTGTTAGGTTAAGCCCATTTGGTCCAATTTTTGGCTTGTTTCCTTTGTAACTTTTGACTAACTATTTAACTATTAACTATGTTTTACATCAGTTATGTTGAGTAAAGAATGAATGAACCAAAATAAATACCAAAAATTTGAATAAATTGTTGTTTTGTACGAAAATTGCAGTGTAGACCAAATGGTCCCTTTTCTAACCTAACAGCAGGGTTAATCGATTAATGAATCATATGATTAATTGAAACAGAGCGATTATCAATTGCAATTAATCGAAAGAAATGGATATTAATCGAATAATCGAATGATTTTCTTAATATTTTAACTTAACCGTCTAATTTTAAGTATGTTAAAATGTAAATTTTTACCAATTGCCTTATAAAAACAATAACAATGAATTAATTAAGGAAAGTAAGTACATATTAAAAGAAAATATATATTTGTATTTTATTTGTTCATTGCAGAGTTTAGAAATAATAGTTTTGGCAGGCGGAAGATCGTGAACCTGTGCCTCTTTTCAGTGGCAGTTGCACCTGCTTTTGAAAAGAGGGGCTCTGCTGGTACCGAAGTTCCTATAAGATAACAGTACCGACGAGTTATTTATTAACTATATAAAGCTTAGGGTACACTGTTCGCATTTCTTCTTCTTCTGACTATGTCATATTTGGTGTCATATTCACTGACGACAAACACTGCCATATATGTCATGTTCGTCCTATGTCGTCAAATGCGTTCTCATTGCATGGCAAAAACTGACGAAAAATACATATGACAAGGTTTGCCAACATGTTGACATTTTTTGTTTTCTCATCAAACATAGTCAAATCGTTCGTTCGACACAAATTCGATCGTTCTCCTTTGATTGTTGTTTCGTATGGCAAATCGTAGTCATACATGCAGGCAAACGCAAATGACACCATATGACAACCCGTTCTCATTTAACTGACTACAAATGACACCATATATGACATAGTCAGAACGGGGCATTAGTTTCAAAACTAAGCATTCAAAAAAGCTAAGCTCATCCTGAATTTGGGTTAGGTCCTTGTCTTTTTTTTGTGACGTTTGTGAGCCAGTAACTTGTGGTGGGCCCATAAATCAAATTCAATATCGCATCAAAGTGTCCGTCTCAAGTTTTTATTTTGCGCGAAGAAATACGTTTTCTTTCGATTATTTTAGCATCTAATCGATTAACGTTTCGATTAATCGAAACCCATATCTCAAATGATTAATTGTCCCATCACTAGCTGCAGCATAAAAACCAAAACAACAAAACCAGAAAAAAATCAAGACCACTTTAGGACATAAATGAAACTACAAAATTGCGATTTGTTATTAGAGCTAAGGAGGTGGAAAAAATGCATACTTTAGGAATAGAATGATTTAGATAAATGGAAAAATTTTTTAATTTTTTTTAATTTTTTAATGTTTTGTTATAATTTTACCTTTGCAGATTTTTATGCAAAAAACAAAAGGTCAAATAGAAATTTACCAAAATTGATCAGTGTTACCTTCCATCTCACCTTTATTTATTTTATTTATTGTATTTTGTTTCATTTTTCCATTTATACCATTTCCCATCCGTTTTACGATGCAACAACAATAACTACTACCCAGTTATTTGTCAGCGTTTAGCGCTTTTAAAAGTCGCACTTAACCTAACTTTTTTTACATACTTTCATTATAATTTGGCAAATTTCAATTTAACTTTAGCAATTTCCCAACAATTGCCATCACTTTAGCCATGCAATCAACAAATTACTCATTGACTAACTCACTCAAAGTGTCACTCAGTCACTCCAACCGACCAATCGAGTCATTTCAACTAAGTAAAACAAACAAATGTGCGGCACGACTTGCAGTATGCGGCATGCAAGTGGGCTACCAAAGAGGCTCTTAACCCAAATAAAACTTAATTGACGCCATACAATTGAAACAAACACTCATACACACACACACACACACACACACACACACACACTGAGACATAACACGCGCTTCGAATTTCGAAAATTCACTGCAATTCCATGCGCAAATCGAAGAGCGCAGCGCATAACAATAACAAAATGCAATAAACATACTAAAACAACAACAACAATAACAATAGAAGGCAATAAGAAGAGCAATCGCATTCACCATTGATTGTGGAGTTTTTACGACGCAGCGAAATGTTCTTCTGACGGCCATCAACGACCCGCAACAGCAACAGTGGCCAACGTCAGCGCAATGCCACTTTGGCATGATTTCTGCTGCCGCGGCGAAATTCTTGGCGGCTTTTGGCCTCCGCGCGCCACCGCTGAGGTTATGGCAGCTGCCAGTCGCGCGCTGGTCTCGTTGCTGCTTGTTGTCGATTGGTGCGCTGCTTGTTGCTTATTGTGGCGGCAGCGCCGCTGAATGACTGACTGGCTGACTGACTGACTCGTTTGGCGTGGCGGTGTGGCAATAAACGCTTGAAAGAGCGAAATTAATTAAACATAAAATAACTCGATTTTTTATGCGCACGCTGACCTACTGAATGCTTGCTGGCGTCGTTGCCGCTGCGACTGCGGCGCATTGTTGCCACTTTAGTGCAAATTATGATTACGATTTTTGCCTTCTTTTTACTTAAATTTTTTGTTCTTTCTGTGCTGCATTTGTTGTTGGCGGAACTGACAACCGGTTGTTGATTAATAATTTTCCCCCGGCGCAATTGAATGCAATTAATAAGTGTGAGTAAAAGTGGATCATAATGTTGGCCAAAACAGACGAGCATCACGGTGCAAGTTAAAGTGAGCGGCAATAAAATTACTCTGAAATAACATGAAATAGTAAGGTTGGAAAATTTAAATTGTTCAAGTTGAGTTTTTGAAAATGTGGCAACTGGAGAAAGGCAAACAAATAAATTAATAACTAGTTTAGTGGTTATTAGTAACCGGAATAAACTTGATTGAGATCTGAGTTATGTAGAAAATATCTGATGTGGTGTTGGGACAGCTCTCACTCTCTTCAGTGACTCGACGAATAAAATTTAAAAGTCTGTCAATATCTTTTGAGCTTAAGCAGAGCTCTCACTCTCTTTAGAGGTTCAACGAATCAAATTTAAAAGTCTGTCAATATCTTTTGGGCTTTAGTAGAACCCTCACTCTCGTTAGAGGCTTGACGAATCAAATTTAAAGGTCAGACAACATCACCAAAATTGGTCAGATTTTTTACTTTGGTCCGCTGGTCTGCTTAAACGAATTTCAGTCAGATTTATGATGTGAATATCTTTTCATTAATACAAAAAATTCATTTAAAAAAATACAAATTTAATTTTAAAATTACTTTAAAGATAATGCAAATTTTTTATTTGGTCTGTTGAGGTCGGATTTGGTTAGAAGTTTGGTGGGAAAATATGTTTCTAGTAGCAATACTGGACAACATCTACTCAGGCTTTATGTTAGAAGAGGACTCACTGCTTTCAGTGCCTCGAAAATTGAACTTAATTTTAAGGGTCAGAAGACATCTTATTGTGTTTTAATAGAACTCTGGCGGTCTTTGAGGCTCAGTGAGTTTAATTTGAGGAGATAAACAAGATATCATTAGATGTTACGAGAGCTAATAGTGCGCCTGCCACGCCCATTTCAATAACTTTCAATATTCCTCTGTATCTTTGGCACTTTTCAGTGTCGTAATTGGCAATAATCAAATTTTTAATAAAATAAGAAAGCGCATAAAATGGCTTAATATGGCCCATAATGGGTTAAGAAGAGATGTCATATTCATTTTCAACCCTCAATAACTAAGAACTAAACAATTATTCTAATAAATATTCAAATTTTCTTAATTTGTAAATGTCTCTCATAAGGCAACCCTCCTTCAAAGTGGGCAAACCATGTTAATTTGAATATCAGTTTATTGCTACAGTATGTCCTGTAGCTGTGCCAAATTTTATTCTAAAATTCTTATAAATTTCATGCCCAGAGATGGACAGATGGACGAACGGACATTGGTAAACGTACTTTTGTTCTGTTCGTTGACATAAATTTGAATTGTTTTAAATCAGTCTTAAAACATTTTATGTTCTATTTTTTATTGGTTCTTTTTGTTCTATTTTTTATTGATTTGCATTATAACACCGTGCACCCTTTCTTCAGTTTTTCTCTCTGACATCAGGATTTTTTTTTTAAAAGGACTTTAAAATTTCAACGATTATTGTTTTAAGTTGTTTGGAACGGTGTACTAAGACAATTTCTGTTTTTTAAGCATGATGCAAAACACTGTACATTTCACTTTAAAAATATCTTCTTATTTGCTCTGAAATCAAAAAATATAATTGAATTCAAAAAATAAAATTGTAAGAGTTTGTTTTAAACATAAAAAGCGTTGGATTGCTTGAAGCGTGCTAATTGCTTGACCACCCACTGTAGTAACGAGCTTCAACTGCTTTGCTCCGAGTTGAGACTGTTGATGAGCTTCAGAGGAAAACAAGAAGCACACAATGGGCCATTTCGACCTTCGAATGGCTGTGCGTTCAGTGCAGCACAAACCCTTCCCAACCTAATCTAACCTGATGAAATGTCTGAGATGGTTTTAGTGCGTTTAAAGCCCCTTACTGAGCGTGTTTTGGCTTTCGATGCTTTCCATCTCTTAAAAAAATAATTAAAAAAAAAACAAGAATAATAAAAAAATAAAAAACCGAACCCAGCTTCGAGGTGCTACAAATTCCTAATCAAATTATAAACATACATCCTGCCACCTTCGTGCTATGCTTGGCACAAAAACCTCTACTTAGATACAATTAAGAAAAAGAATGGAAACTATTTTGCAGCTGCAACTACTGATACGGATATAATTTACGCGAATGAATTGCTGCGATACCAGCAAACGATAACTTCATTAACTGTGCTTGTGAAAATAACAACAATAACAACTAGCAACAATATTAAAAACGTCTTACAATAGCAACCGAACCAACATGACAGCCAAACCACTATCACTGCAATAATTTGCGAGTAGCGAGCGAGCGAGCGTCCGCCTTATGTGCCGCCCAGCGGTAGCAATAGAACAACAACAACAATAATATAGTAGTCCAACATGACAGGTTGTAATCAGGCACTGTTGCAGCCAGTTCAGTTCAGTTTATTTCATTTGGAGCCACTTTAAGATTCTAAGCTACGTTGCCGCCAACTCAACTATTTACAACTACAACTACAACTCGATCTCAATCTCACTTCACTTTGCTTCATTCTAATTTCTGTACTTTTTCTGCTAAACTCAAGCAAACAAATATACACACACACACACATGGGTTTGTGCTTCGTGTGGCTGAGAGATGGCGCGCCGCATTTGATGTGCGCCTGCGCGCAGCCCACAGCCGCCAGCAGGTCGCTGCACTGCATTGCGCACAAGCGAACGAACTCCATGTACACAACAACAACAACAACAAAATGGAAAGCATTTGATCTGCGAGCAAAAAGTAAAAAGAAAATGTGAACGGGAACAATGTGAAAAGTTCTTTGTGAGCACAATTTCACAGCAACAACAACAAAGTGAGCGTAAAGGAAATAAAAAACTTGAAAGCAGCAAATGTGATGAAGAAGAGGGAGAGGAGCAGAGAGAGAGACAGGGCGAGCGTACGCGCACAAGAACGATTTAATTACAGCACTGGAAACAGCAACAACAAACAACAGCAACAGTATCAACAAAAAAATCAAATGAAATAAAATTAAAAAAAAACCAAACAGCAGCAAAAAAAGTAGCCGCCATGGCGTCAAGTGGAATTTCGTTGCTGCGCAGTCGAAGCGCACAGCAAACAGTTTCAGTTTCAAGCGCGCACATTCAACGCGTTCAAGTGGCATGCCGCAAAATGTTGTAGAGTGAGAGAGGGGGGGGGGGACGCTTTTGAGCGCTTTCAAAGTGCGGTTTTTCTTTGGCTGCCATCTCGTTGAGGCCGACTTATGTCCAAACCGCCTGCTCACCCCACCCCAGCCGAAACATTTGCTGGTCGCTCTCGCTGGCTGTCTAACCGTTCTGTTGCATATTAAGAAATTTCCGGCGGTAATTTATGGTCTATGCTCTAAAGTTGAACAGTTTCGGCGCACAGCTTTCGGTTTGGCTTTAATTTTAAAGTTGGTCTTAGTTGGTTGTTAAGTTTTTTGATTTAGTTTCGGTTAGAGTTGTTGTTGTTTTTGTTGCTGTTGTTGCAATTGTAACGGAAATCTGCAGTAATTTGTTTTATGTTTGATGTGTTGCAACAAGTGTTGCACGTCCGTTTAGACGAATTTGGTTCATTCAAAGTTTCAGTTTGTTTGAAATCGTTTTTTGTAAAGTTTTTTTTTAGTTATAAAAGATGCAGTTTTTGGTCTTTTTTGAACAAATATTTAAGACGATAAAAAAGCGGAATGCAAGGTGTGTGTATATTATGACATCAGCGCCAAGTTTCTCATTGCCAAGTTTGGCAGGAATTCTTGCTTTGATGTGACTTTCGCCACTCTTGACCACATTGTTTGTCCATAAATGTGTCTGTTTGCATATTAATATTTTTTTGTTTGCATTAAAATCGCAATTTTGTGGTTTTCGCTTGTTTGGGCTTGTTTCAATGCAAATAACTTATTTGCTTGCTAATTAAATTGCTACTGTGTGCAGTTGATGTGCAATTTCAGTCAACTTGTTGACTTGAATTCATATTAAAAATAAATTTTTTTATTTGAAAAATGAAATGATTTAGACAACAAACTTTAAGTGAGCTTTTAGCGTTACTGGGAATTTAAATAAAATATTTTTTTCTGTTCAACTTGTCTATGATCTCTGTACTTTTTAGATCGAAATCAATTAATGAAATCGCTAACAAATTACAAATTCCTGTAGAGCTGAGCATTGCCATGAACATTATATTTAAATTCGTGTGCCACTGCATTAACTAAATTAATATTAATTAAATTAAATATTCATTTATCAATAATATGCCTTTATATCTCCCTATATAGTTGTACTCTATTCTAGATTTGATTCTTGTCACATCAAATCTTACACTTGTCTCATTATCTATTGTTGAAGTGTTCCTTCTCTGTGAGCCCTAAATGAATACAACGCACAAATATTTCATCAGAGTGTAGTACCTGAACCTCTCATCTCTCTTAACTCATCGCTGAATTTAAACCCATCGCCAATTAATTCCAATTAGCCACAAATCGCAGTGTTTACATCACGCGTTAAAAATAAACGGCGGCCCAAACCCGACGAACAAGTTCTACTCAGCCATCGCATGTAGGATGTTCAATATTTCAACTGATTTAATTGGCTGTATAGCAGCAACAACAAAAACACAATAATAAAATTTTAATTACAACTTGGGCCCAGCCTAACAAGTAATTTTTGAATTTCTTTGCATTTTGATGGCAGGTAACGTGTGTAAATCATTGTGTGACAGGTACAAAACAATAAAATAAATTCAATAAGTAAAATTAAAAAACAAACATATCATTAAATAAATACAAAAACAAATCAATTAAACATTACATAATTAAAAAGTAAATAAATAACAAATGAAGAAAACACAAAATAAACAAAATAATAAAAAAATAAAACAAAATAAATAAATATTAAGTAAAGTTTAATACAGAAAATTAAAATATATTAAATAAAACATTAATAAATATAATATATTATTAAGGAGTACACTTTGATTTTTCAAAAAAATGTATTTTTTTTTTTTTGGCTTAAAATGTTCCTTGGGATGTATACTTTAATTTAGAAAAGACTCCAAGTCCGCCAGAATATTCCTTACCGCTTTACGAAGCGATTTCCTAAAACATGTACCGGCGCGCTGAGAGAGCATTTTATCTTTAAACGCGTTTATCTCGAAACGGGGCTTTTCAAACTGGCGTGGGAAATAACTCTAACCAGTTCTTATTAAATTTGGATATCGCCTAGGTTTTCTTGTTTAGAATTAAATTCTGCTTAGAAATACGTATCCACATTTTCGATTTTGTCAAAAATGGATTTTTAATCCACGATTTTGTAAGCATTTTTAGGGTTAAAAAATGGACTTTTTTTCCTAAGGCCACAACTTTTGAAAACAATTAATTTAAAAAAAATCGGAATACGTATTTCTAACCCGAATTTCATTACTTATCAGGATTTTGTTCGATTTATGTTCCAGGATCACATGGGAAGGAGTATTTTCTCACGCCGTTTTCCGACTTCCGCGCGAGGACGCCCGCGCGACCTGGTGCACCGGCCACGGGGGGACGCCAATCGAGTTCAAAAAAATACAAATTGTAGTTCGAAGGATGAGTAATAAATGGGTTATAACATATTTGCCCTCCCTGAGTGTTTTATTGCTTAAAAAAATTAACGAAAATTCCTTACTTTTTGGACGTTCAAAGTGTACTCCCCCCTTAATACATATTCATTAAATTAATATTATTAATATTTGTATAAATTCAATTAAATTGAAATGACTAATAAATAAACAATCAATACACGTAAAAAAATAAATCCTAAATCAGTGGCGGCTTAAGGTGTTCGGGGGCTCGGGGCGGCGACGGCTAAGGGTGCAGCATAAGTTTGCGTAAAAAACTAATAACTGGAATTTCCGGTTACGCTTTTTACTTTTTTTTTTTTTAATTTGTATTCCATTGAACTGTAAACGGACTTGCAAATTATTTTGAAACGTACGTGGGCAGTCCGATAAGTACTTAGCCCCACCGCCCGATGGTACCACTATCGTAAGAGAAATTTACTATCGTGTAGTAAATCCTCGTAGACGGCTACTATCAAAATTTCAGCCATATTGGATTTGTAGTTTTGTTTTGAGAGAAAGAAAAGAAGAAGAAAAGAAGAAGAAAAAGAGCAATATCGGTCGGTGATTCGCCAAATTGGTCGCATTAGGCTACGAACAGCTGCCCCATCCACCGTATTCTCCAGATTTGGCCCCATGTGACTTCTTTTTGCTTCCAAACTTGAAAACGTCACTCGCCGGGCAGAAATTTGAGTCGAATGAGAAGGCCTCCAGAAAACTTATTTTTCAGACGGGTTCAAGAAGTTGGAGCATCGCTGGGTCAAGTGTATCAAGTTGAAAGGAGACTACGTTGAGAAATAAATCGCCACTTTTCCAAAATTTTCGTTTTTCTTTTGTAGGCTAAGTACTTATCGGACCACCCACGTATATGTGCTTGAAATTTTAAAGAAAGCAGTAGAATCCCAGAGAAAAAATTAAAAATGGATAAAAGGATAATCTTACTAAATCTTTCCAAAATTGATAAAAACTTTCGTGAAATTAGGAAAACTTTTGGGAGTTCTCGACAAAAAAAGAAAATCTTGCTTCGTTACTACGATCTGGCCATTTTTTTAAGCTACCCGAGCAGAAGAATTAGATTGTTTTGCGATCAGTGCATCATAACAGTGCTCGACAAAAAATGGGCCCATCGCGTACACCTAAAAATAAAAGTGTTTTCTAGAGTAACTTTGACCGCTGAACACGAAACTAAAAATCCCAAAATTTTTTAAGATGCGTTTTCGAAAAATTTTCGAAATACAAGTTTTTTCTGTTGTTTCAGTTATGAGCACATATCTCCTAAAAGAATTATCCGATTAACATGAGCTGTCCGTCGTTCAGAAGATAATACCTTTCTAGTAACATATGAGATTTGGGAAGTTAGGTTAGGTTAGGTTAGGGTGGCAGCTAGAAGAGCTCACTTAGGCCATAATACGACCCGTTGTGGTACCACGTGAAGGACGTGGCCGCCCTTCAGCCTTACACACACCTTATTAAGCCTAACATCAATAGATTTGAAAGAAAAATGACAAAGTTATGATGCACTGAGTGAAAACACCAACTTTACATTTATTACACCGTGCGAAACAATTTTTTTTATTTTTCCGATACCCATCCAAATTTTGATCTAGACGTGAAACTGGCGATCATTGCATGGAACTAGCGACCAAGTATTACATTTTCTGACCCAAAGTCTTTTTTAAAGGACTTTAAAATTTTAAAGACATACGCATTTCAAATATTTTTCTAAATATATGTGATGATGAAGATATGGGTATCAAATGAAAGAGGAGAATTGTCTCCTTTTAACTAAATTTTTTATTTTGAACTTTCAGGACCAAAATATGTCAGGTATGAAAACATACATATTTTGGATCCCGGTCTGTAGATTAGTATTAGTCGGAATATATAGTACATCTAAATTTTATTCTGTTTCAAAGTTCTTGTCTAGAAAAAACTTTTCGTTTTAGGTGCATTTTTTTATGTCGAGTGATGTAATATAAATCTTCAGAAATGTACAGAAATATTTTATAAAACCCAGTAGCAGTGACTTTATAAAAAAAAGGCCTGAAAAAAAACAGACAAACAAAGAAGAAAACCAACCAAAACTTGTAATAAGAATAATAACTGTAAATTTGTTTGACTTCTAAAAAGTTTAATGGGGTTAAGAAATTGTGTAATTCACACTAGTTTACAAGCAAACTCTAAGATTGCGATATTTTATTTTTAACTTCGAATTTTGTATTTGCCACTTTTGCAAAAAATTTAAATAAAAATTAAATATTGCAATCTTCGAGGGAAAATTTTTTGAAAATTTGCAGACGAATGTTATTTAGAAAGGATGTTTTCTTGCTTTTATTGAACTGAATTTGTTATTGCAATTTCAAAGCCAATTGTCGATACTGTGTATCTTTCAATTGATGAAAGTGGCAAACAACTTAGTCTTTCATCAACCATTGTGGAGCGCAAATAGTTTTTTTTACAAGTTTCAGTTTTGAAAAACTTGCAATTTTTATATACAAGCTTCTTTCGGGGGCCCCCATTAAGCCGCTACTGTCCTAAATAACTTTAAATTTATAAAATATAATAAAAATAATAAATAAAATAAAATAAAATAAATTAAAATAAAATAAAATAAAATAAAATAAAATAAAATAAAATAAAATACAATAAAATAAAATAAAATAAAATAAAATAAAATAAAATAAAATAAAATAAAATAAAATAAAATAAAATAAAATAAAATAAAATAAAATAAAATAAAATAAAATAAAATAAAATAAAATAAAATAAAATAAAATAAAATAAAATAAAATAAAATAAAATAAAATAAAATAAAATAAAATAAAATAAAATAAAAACAAAATAAAATAAAAATAAGTAAACAAATAAAATAAAATAAAATGAAATAAAATAAAATAAAATAAAATAAAATAAAATAAAATAAAATAAAATAAAATAAAATAATAAAATAAAATAAAATAAAATAAAATAAAATAAAATAAAATAAAATAAAATAAAAATAAAATAAAAACAAAATAAAATAAAAATAAGTAAACAAATAAAATAAAATAAAATAAAATAAAATAAAATAAAATAAAATAAAATAAAATAAAATAAAATAAAATAAATTAAATAAAAAATGAAATTAAAAAAAATGAAATAAAATAAAATAAAAAAAAATTAAATTAAATTAAAAAAAAATAAAATTTAACATCATAGAAAAATTCAAAACAAGCTTGTTTTACACATAAGCAAATTTCCTCCAAAAGTGTCACTAAGAAAGTAACAAACAGAAGATTGTAAAATAGGCAAATATAAAACAAAGCCTCTCAGAAAAATTTGATAAACTTAATAAAAAATTAAAAAAAAAACGTAGAAAAAATAAAAAACAAATTAAAAATTTACAAATGTGAAAAGACAAATAGACATCTATAATCCAACAAAAAATACAAATAGAAAAAGAAACAAATATAAAAACCAACGCAACATAATATTTGAAATAACTTTAATAAAAACAATGAAATATTTATGAACAAAATTAAAAAAAATAAATAAAACAAAGCCGAGGGTTGCACGCGCATTTGTCATTAAATCGCAGCTTTGGTGTCTAACACAAACAACAAATTTACATATAAAAAACTAGTTTTTAAATAAATTATAATAAACAAATACAAATTAGTCAAGCACCTCCACCATGCAGTGACAGTCATATGAGATGAGAAAGAAGAAGAAACAGCAACAGTAGCAAATGGAAGTTGTTTCCACTGTGTCTAAAGTACGTTTTGGCTGCTATTTTGCTATTAATTTTACCTACAAAGCATTCACCATTTTATGTATTTAGAGAACTTGAGAGATTTTCTACTCTTCCGCATTTAATGAGAGAGTGGAAAATTGTAAACAAAATTAGAAAAAGTTAATTGCTGCTAACAACTGACTGACACTGGTGATTGGTTGATGAAAAGTTGTTAAAAAGTTGTAAAAAAGTTGTTAAAAGGTGTCAAAATTTTGTTTTTTCTTAATCAAACTATTTTTACAGTTTACTTATTTGCAGCTTTTTCTTTTGTATTTATTTGGATGGATATTTTTTCTCAGCGTTAGCTCAATGGCCCCTCGAATGAAAGTGTAAACATGTGGGCTGCTTTTGTGAATTTCAGCTCAAGTTGGCATTGCATTGTTGGATTTCTGTCAAATCATGCAGTCGCTTTGTTGGTCTCTGTATCTCTTTGCCTCAGTCTACCTCGGCCTCTCTACATCAATCTGCCTCCTTGTCTCTCTGCCTATCACTCTGTCCATTTCAGACACTTTGTCTGTCTCTCTGTTGGCTGAGCCGCATGCGGAAACCTGTGTTCGTGTTGCAGCACAAAGTGTTCGCAAACAATAACACTTTTCATTTCCCAAAAACAGAAATAAATAATAACAACAAATAAATCAAAATCCTATTACGCGCGCGCGTTAAGTAGTGCGGAATTTCAAGTTACCCAGCCACTTGTGGCATTCATCATTACAATAAGTGAGCATGTGTGTGTGTGTGTGTGTTTGTTGGATTGTGTGCTTTAGAGTGGCCTGCACAATTTCAAAAAATTCATTCATATGAATCAGAAAAAAATCTATGCCATGAACTGCAATGAACTTTGAGCAATGCAGACGGCAATGAGGCAAAAATGAAAAGTAAATTTGTTTACAAATTCCTTCTAAGACTTTAAACTATTCTAAAGACAAAAACGACATTTAAAATTTCATTCCTGGAACAATAAAATTCTTGCCATATGGTAACAGCATAGCAAAAGGGCTAATGCCAGTAAGTGTGCTACTCATTTGTATCTCGAACAGTTTATGCACTAATTGCTCCGCTAAATTGACCGCCAAAGCGTGCGTCCTGCTTGTCGCTTTGGACACTTTGAAACAGCTGTCACCGGACTAAAAGGCTGATGGTGAAAATTGGCCATTTACCTGTCATTACAGCAGCGCGTGCCCCAAACGTGCAAGGTGCAATTATAAAAAAAACAAAAACAATAAGCACCAGCAATGGCAACAAAAGCAATGCTGCAACGTGCATTGACCAGCGCCAACAAAACAATTATATCCATTCGTTGTCATGTTGTTGTTGTTGCGCCAACAAAACGAACACCAAATGTGCCGAGCGAGCCAACAAGTCAGCTAATCAGCCAGACAGGCAGTTAGTCAGCTCGCAGTGGTGGCAACACTACTTGCCACATTGCAATTTGCAACTTAAAAAATTTTCCTTTGATTTCATACTCATTGTTGTTGCTATTTTGCCAACATTTACAAATTGCAAAATACAAAAACGAAATTAAAAAAAAAATCAATATTAAACAAAAACAACTTAAGCTGTAAATAAATTTGTTGGAAGCATGCAGAGTGCGTGATTTGAAAAATTCGTTTTTTTTTAATGTCAATGAAAGCTGGCGCTAGGTTTTAGTGTTGTTTTGTTGTTGTAATATTTGTTGTTGCTTTGTTGCGCATGCGTGCGCGTGTTGACCGTCGAATGCGGCACAACTGCGTGATGTATGCGGCCTTTCAATGCAGCAGCTAAGAGCAGCTAAAGCAACAACAATAATAAAAGTAAATGCCACAACAACAACATAAATAGCAGTAGCAACAACAACGACAACAGTTACTACAGCTTAAATGAGTCGCATCTGAAAGGTTGAGCGCCTGGCTGGCGGAAATACACACACACACACAGAGGAAAAACCAACACAAACACACACACACACACAAGTGAGATTGCATTTTAAATGGCTAAACTGTTGGCATTGTTGTTGTTGGCTGTGTATTTTTAATGTGCCCATAAAAGCGTTAAAATCTTATGCAAGCGAGAAATATATATTTTATCTGAAATTCTTTCTTCGTGTTGTTTTTTTTGTTGGTGTTGTCATTTTTGTTGTTGTTGTTGTTGCTTTTGTCGCTTAATGGTTTGGCTGCCATACCCTACTACAATATTTACCTGGGTGTTGTTGCTGCTCAGATATTGCAATGGGTTAAACGAGTTGCCCTTGTCAAGGTCACACTGAAGTGAGTTGTGAACACTCACCACGTCTACTAAGAAATACAAGTATTGCATATGCTTGCATACAGGGTTATATGGAAAACTTATGGAAAACTTAAGGTCGGAAAAGTTTTATAAACTTAATGATTTATAATGGCTAAACCGATTACTCAATTTAAATTAGAATTTTAACTTGTAATTAAAATCACAGAGCAATTTATATTAAATATTAAAATTTAAATTAAACATTAAAATTTAAGATTCAAAGAAAACAAATTTTACGTTACAACCGATTATAGGGAGATTGTTCAGATGATTATTCAACAAGCAATTAAAAATCAAAATTATTAAAAAAAACTTGAAGCTTAAGGTCAAAAACATCGAAACTAATAGAAAACGGCGGAACCGATTACTCAATTTTAACTTCAATTTCAACCGATACTTGAGCTCCTAAAGAAAGTAAAGGAAACCAATTACTCACAAAGCAATTCTAGTTCCGAACCGATTACTCAATTTTAACTTCAATTGTAACCGGGACTGAAACTCCTAAAGAAAGGAAAGAAAACCGATTACTCCCCAAGCAATTCTAGTTCCAATCCGTAACGAAACTTTGCTCAAGAAAAAAACTCAACTATTTACCTATTTTATATTTGTTAAACCTATTAAACAAG
Organism: Melieria omissa; assembly: GCA_963971225.1. NCBI lineage: Eukaryota > Metazoa > Arthropoda > Insecta > Diptera > Ulidiidae > Melieria > Melieria omissa. The sequence goes on from OZ020268.1 coordinate 54,425,623, forward strand.
TCCAACTACTAAAAAATACCAAAAATATGTTTTATAATGGCTAAACCGATAAAGCGATTCCAACTGCAATTCTTGCAACTTTTGCTCAAGAAAATCCCAAACAAATATTTTAAAATGACAACCGATTACTCAAGTCTAACCAAAATTCTTGCAACCTTAGCTCAAGAAAATCCCAAACAAATGTTTTTTCATTTTAAGCTCATAAAAATTTCAAATAATTGTTTTATAATGACTAAACCGATTACTTCAGCTCAACTACAACTGTTGTAACCTTAGTTTGAGAAAATCCTAACTAAATGTTTTATAATGGCTAAACCGATTACTCTAGTTCAACTAAAATAGTTGAAACTTTACCTTAAGAAAATCTCAAACGAGTGTTTTATAATGGCTAAACCGATTACTCTAGTTCCACTACATTTCTAGGCCGTAATTAAAACTTCAAATGTCATGATAACAAATAGTTAGTGATTAATAAAAAAAAAAATTACAACAAAATATGTATTGTCAAATTCATAATAGCGAAACCGATTACTTTCAAATACTACTCTGCCTCTAAGTATGGAAAAGGTGCTGCAAGTTCTAGAAAATATAATGATTGCTTTACTGGCAACCGGCAAAAAATTGGAACTGAAAATAAGCTTTGAAAGCATTGACGGAACCAATTACTTTAACGAAAACCCCAGCTCAAGACAGTAAAAAAATTGAAATATTCAACCTTAATATTTACCGATTACTCGACAAGAAACTTAAACTCAAGGCATTAAAAAAACATTCACATCCAAATATTATTTAGTTCAGTATGTACTAGTTATATATTAGACAAACCGATTACTCAATTAATAGCATTAGGCATTAAAAACAATCTGAATCTGAAAAATTGTATCAAATAACCAAACAATTGTTCAACCATTAATGATAACGGAAACTCAAAACAAAACAAAATCTAACAAAATGTTACCTTAGCGAAACCGATTACATAAATTATAATAACATATCAAGGCAAAAGCTCATATAAGTATAAACCTAAGTGATTCTTATACTCAGGAACCAACACTAAACTAATCAAATCTGAAGCAAAATAGGTTAAATAGGTAAAATAGAACCCAAACTAAATTAATATTTTAAACGATTACTTAAACGATTACCAATATGAAACGATTACTCTATCACCAACTCGTAATCATGGCAACAAGAAAAATGTCAAAAATGTAAGATTAAGTCAAATTCTATTTTATTATTCGAATTCTAAAAAGATTCATGTACATATTTTATCAAAACCGATTACTTTTTTACTGACATCTGCTAGTAGTGACCACTTTAGTGCCATACAAAGCTTCGTATAGACTTTGTGCTCTTTCTAATTGATTCTCAAGCATTTCATGTAAACTTTGCATCATTGGAAGCGACAAGTCAATTTCCAATTTACATTGTTCTATTTTCGTTCAATCATAGCGTAAACGAGTTTGCAAGAAGTCAGCTGCACGTAGAATCATCTATCATGGCATTGGCACATTTGTTGCACTGTGCAACAGACATTTTTGCACTTTGAAATGAACATGAACAGTGACTTGCGGTTTCTAATATTTTTGTTTTTTACTTTTATATATTTTATTAATTTTGTAAAATCTTTCAATTTGAAGCTTCTTCTAGGTTTTAGTTTAAATTTGGACTTGATTTTATATTTTTTATATTTTGTATTTAAATTTTTGCATTTTAGAAAATCTCGAATCTTTGACTTCAATAAATATTTGCATTTGAAACTTGTAGAGACCCCATCTCTCCTTAACCCTTTCCGTCATGAAAATAAACCCGTTCTGTATGAATTGTATGGGCTGTAGTCCAATATATTGGACATTGTGACTGAAAGGGTTAATATTGTCTAATAAATACGAGATCTATTACAAATTTCGACATATGTCTTTTGCGTAAAAACTTTGAATATTTAAAAACTCGAACTTGTTTTAATTTTTATATACAAATTCTTCCATTTTTTAAAACCTCCCATCTTTGATTTCATCAAACATTTGAAATATGGAAATATAGAGACTCCCATCTCTTCTGAACGTTGTCTGGTTAATACGATATCTCTTAGCAGTTTCGAGGTATTTGCTTTTGCTTTTAAATGCTTTGCATATTTAAAAACTCGAACTTGTTTCAATTTTTATATACAAATTCTTCCAATTTTGAAAACCTCCCATCTTTGATTTCATTAAACATTTGACACATGGAACTTGTAGAAACCCAAGATTAAGACTCCTTAAGATAGCCTGATAAATACGAGATCTATTGCATACGGATCTAAGCAAATTTTTTCTAAAATACAATATTTTTTAATAAATGTTTCCATGTGCAAAATTAAAGTTTCATTTTTGTTGCACACTGTTGCGTGCCTCAACTGTTCCGCTGCTTCAGTTGAAACTGCAATCAGTGCAGTAATAGAAAACTGAAGGACGTTCCCAGATCCTGTTGTGCCCATCATGCACATTCATAAATTATCTGGCACCATGGCAGCTTCACACAACAAGCCAGAGGCCCACACACACACGTACACACACACACATTGCTAGCTAGCTGTCGCCGACAAGCGCCCAACAGTTCACTGAACTCGCGCTCATTCGTGCGATTGGTTTGCAATTCGTGCCTCGGTGTTGGCTACTTGACGCTGCTCTATTGCCTTCTCTTTCGCACACTTCATGATAGTGTGTTTGTGTTGCTTTCATAGCTGCTTTAACAACAATTGTTTATTGTTATTGTTGTTGCTGTTGTCATTTATAAATGCGGCTCATGGCAAAGGCACTTTGGATGGTTGCCTACTTGGCCCCTTGGCCGTTCGGTTGCTTGGCCTGGCGGCTTTTGGTCAGTTGCCGGCGCAGCGTTAATTGATCGTCTTCGGACTGCTGACGGTGGTGGCATGCTTGGCGCTACTTTCGTGCGCCGCAGCGGGATTAAGAAGAAGAAGAAAAAGCTGTTGTTGTTGCTGGCGCTCATGCCTCTGCTGTCTGGTCCTCTAGTTGCCATTGCTGTTCCCTTTACTGCCCATTGCAGCTATTGATGTTGTTGCTATTTGCCCCTTTTCCGCACACTTTTTCAGTTTTGTTTTTTTTTTGGCCATTCGGTCAACGTTGCCAAGTTGGCTGCGCTTCATTATTGCTGCTTGTTATGCAACATTTTTGCCGCAATTATTTATAATTCTGCTTTGACGCCGCCATCTTTGGTCAGCTTCTATGTTATTCTGTGCTGCTGACTGTTTACTACTATTGTTGTTGCTGTTTTTGTTTGTTGTTATTTATTGTTGTTGCTTGTGGCTAAAGCGTTGCGCATTGCCGCAGCAGCGACGACTTTGGCTTGGCCATGATTAATGACGCTTAGTAATTGCGCATGATGGCAGCATTGTTGTTGTTATTGTTTATACTTTTTATTGCCATTGTTGCTGTTGTGCTATTCTTCTTTTCACCTTCTAGGTTGGCAGATTTTTGCAAAGGTTCTTCTGTAAGTTTGTGGAGCAGCTACTGGCTTTTCAGATTCACCTGTGGTGCCTTCTCACTCTTTCTATTTTTCTCTCTCTTTCTCTGAGTAATTGTAACCAGAGGTCTTAATTTGATGTTGTTAAGATAAGAGTTGCGCAAAATGCTGGTTGTAAGTTATGGTTGGCTGTGTTTTGTCGTTGTTGTTGTTTTAATATGAATTTTGCCATTATCATAAAAACTTGAAATTCCTTGCTACGCCCATCCTTTTCAATGGAATTTAATTAATTACAAATGAAATTGCATTAAAAAGTCAGTCCATGAAAAGTTGTATGAAATGTTTGGTATCAAAAATGTTGATCAGAAAGTGAGCCACAAAATTAAAAAAAAATTACAAATTAAAAAAAATAAAACTTTTTATCAGAAAGTGAGCCACAAAATTAAAAAAATTACAAAATTACAAAAAACTTCACAGTCACAAAAATATAACAAATTAATTATAATTAAAACAAAAAACAAAAACACAATCAATATGTCAATTAGAAAGGGTCAAACAAAGAGACAGACTCGCCCATTTTAAGCCAGCTTTAGGTTTATTTGCGCATTGTTGGAGTTCTATGACGAAAAGGGAGACCATGTCGACCGGTGGCAGGACCAAGTTTAGGTTGCCCTATTATCTCTTGATGTGACCAACTAGAGAACCCAAACGATAAGCAAAGAGTGTGTGTGTGCCAAGAGACAGACTCGCCCATTTTAAGCCAGCTTTAGGTTTATTTGCGCATTGTTGGAGTTCTATGACGAAAAGGGAGACCATGTCGACCGATGGAAGGACCAAGTTTAGGTTACCCTTTTATCTCTTGAAGTGACCAACTGGAGAACCCAAACGAAAAGCAAAGAGTGTGTGTGTGCAAAGAGACTGACTCGCCCATTTTAAGCCAGCTTTAGGATTCTTTGCGCATTGTTGGAGTTCTATGACGAAAAGGGAGACCATGTCGACCGATGGAAGGACCAAGTCTAGGTTACCCTTTTATCTCTTGAAGTGACCAACTGGAGAACCCAAACGAAAAGCAGAAAAGTTTAGGTCTCTCTTTCTCTCCTTTTTTTACCGTTTCCAGGTGTCTCAGAAAAGGTGTTTTTGTTTTTAATCTTTTTTAGTAGAATACAAAATGTGTACATATACTTACATTTTGTATATATTATTTTTTTTAATAAATTTTTTTTTATTTTTATTTTGTATATATTAAATATTAAAATTTACGCGCTTTATTTAAGAATTGTTTACACCAACCCCAGTTTTCCATAGCTTCGCTCTACTCAAACATTTTCAATCGACGCATAGAAAATTATGATAAATATTTGCAAATTTATTTAAAAAAAAATGCAGCCGTTGGCTACTTTGAATGGAGCGCGCCAGTGCCATTGACCGGTTTGCAATTAGCGGCACACCAACAGCCCAGCAGCAACAAACCGAACACGCCCTGTAACGCCTCACAATCGCACGACGCGCGCGCCACAAAGTGGAGCAACTAATAAAATAAAAACAAAATAAAAATATTGCTCTCAATACACAACAACGCAGCGCAGTCATAGCGCAACAATGGTGCGTTCGAAAATTGAATTCAATTGAAATTTTCAAGCCATTCAAGCAGCCATTCAAAGCCAATGTGGCTCAAATGTTGTGTTGTTGTTTGTGGCGTATGCTTTAAAAATCTATTAGTCTCGACAATCTGCAGCTTAATGCAATTAATATACTTTAAAATGCAATAAAAGCCACCGAGAGCTTGTGGGGAAATTGGCAGAAGTAAACACTTTCTCCGGGTCGCAAGCAGTGCAGCACATTTGACCAATGAGTGACGCCTTGGCATATCAATCACAGTGGTAAGCTGAGTTTAGCTCCAAAAAATAAGTTTTTGAATGGAAAAATAATTTGTAAAATAACTGACAATAATTAATCAATTATTATATTTTTTTTTAAATTGGAGCAGTGGTGCGTATTTTTACATCTTTTTGCCGTGCAATGGAAAAGACAGAATTACAAATGAAAGTTTTGGATTGTTGGCTTAAGTTTGGTGGATTTTTTAATTTGAAAAAATAAATATTTGCGGTGTTCACAGCCTATGATTAGGTAGCAGAGGGGAATAGTAAAGTTAGTTAGAATTAGACTAAAAGATGATCGGTGAATGAATAATCGGTATGGGACAATATGGGTTGAAGATTTGGCTGATTATTTGGTCAATAATTATTTAGTTGAATATTGATTGATTATATGCTAATTATTTGGCTAATTATTTTTTGTTTATTTTATAGATTTTTGAACAAATGTTTGACTGCTTAGTACTTCAATCATTGGCGTATTTTTTAGTCTATCCATTACTCAGAGTAATAGTCCATTACTCATCAATTACCTCTTTAATTATGTGATTTATTATTAAATGGAATATTTGGTTGGTCATTGGGTCAATGGTTTGGTTGATTATTTGGTAATTTATGTGGATTGATTTTTGCTAAATATTTGTTTAATTATTTTCCTGCTTAATTAATAGATTATTGAACACATGCTTAGTTGCTTATTTTTTCAACCATTGCTTTGACGATTATTTAGCGAATTATTTAATCAATTATTTCTTCGATCGATGATCTAGCCATTTATTTCGTTAATTCTGTGGTCAAAAGCAATAACCGCCTAAGTCGAAAATTGCTGTTTCGAGCAATCTCGTTTTAAAGTTTTAGCGCGTAGTGTGTTCGCTATGGGAATGCGAATAGGTTTTTGTTAATAACTTTTTTTATTTTAACGTTACAAACTCCCCGATTTTACACAAACGTAGAGCACAGTCAAGGGAACGTGGTGGCATCAATAACTCAATTTCTTCTTAAGTCGACTTAAGTGGTTATTGCTTTTGACCACAGAATTAATTGACCTTTTACTTGATAGATTTTTGTACAAATGTTAGGCTGTTTATTTCATCAACTAATGCCTGATTTTTTAAGTCAATTGTTCGATTGTTTAGTCGATTATTTTTAGTGTTATTTGACCAATTATTTAATAATTTATTTAATTATATGATGATGTGATGACTTTCTATTTAGCTAATCATTTGGTCAATTAATTGGCTGATTAGTTGGTCGAGTATTAATCGATGATGTAACAATTTATTTCGTTAATTGTTTGGCCTTTTATTTCAACGATTTTTGAACAAATGTTGGGCTAGTTATTTCATCAACTAATGCCTGATTTTTTAAGTCAATTGCTTGATTGTTAAGTCGATTGTTTTGAGTGTTATTTTGCTAATTATTTAATCAATAATTTCTTTAATTATATAATCAATTGATTGACTGTTTGGCTAAACATTTGGTCAATGATTTGGCTTATTATTTAATCAAGTATTGATCGATTATGAGCTAATTATTTGATTTATTATTTGCTTCTTTATTTGATTGATTTAACACATATTTTGCTGCTTATTTCTTCAACTACCGAATAAGTTTTTAGTCAATTATTTGATTGGTCGATTGTTTTGGCGATTATGTGGCCAAATATATAGTTAATTATTTCTTTAATTATGTGACCCATTATTGCATTTACTGCTTGTTCGATTATGTGGTCAATTATTTGCTTGACTTTTATGCTAATCAGTCGATTGCATATTATTTTTATTTAAACAATTATTTCATTCTATATTTTTTCAATTAATTAATCGATTATTTACTCTATTATTTGATCATTTATTTAGTAAATTATTTGGCTTGGTTTTGGGCCAATAATTTCATCTGTTGCACAATTGTTCGAGTGATTATTTGGTCAGTTATTTTTCAACTCGATTTTTTTCACTTATTCCTTGACTTGAATCCTGTTTCGGTTGATGGTTTCATGGGCTGTAAGATCAGTGCTGATCAGTTAAGCTTCATTACTTCCCGATACTTTCGCTAACTTCTTCTTCTTCTTATTTGGTAGATTATTTTGTCAACTACTTTGCCAGTCATTTGGTCAATTAGTTAATTGATAATTTTAATGAATATTTTACACCTCATTTCATCGATTATTTTGTTGATTATTTGCTCGATTTATTACTACTTAGATATTTTGATTGATTATTTACTCTATTATTTGGTACAGCATTCGGTTCAAAACAAAATATTTCTTAAGCCTAGAGGAAGAATTATTTTTTTACTTCTTGTATTCTTTTTATATGTACGGCCAATCATTAGCTTAGTTGGTCAATCGTTTGATTGTTTAATTAATTTATTGGCATTTTTGGGAAAATCATAGAACAATATGTAAAAATCTAAAATAAGGAAATTGTTGGTGATTTTTGCATTTCTTCTACTGAAATCTGCTCTACGATAGAGCAGTAAATTTTCTCATACTTTTTACCTGACGGTTGATCTCGATTGGGTGCTGCATTTCATGAAATTAAATTAAAAACAAGTTTCACATAGTACACAACCCATGTAATCTTGAATCTAAGAAAAATATATTCCAAATGTTTTGGTATCGGCCAAAAGTCTCCAATGTGGCCCAACTGCCACACAAACTTCTTTTGTTGCTGTTCAGGCTACATTTGATTTTTGCCACCCAGCTAGTGAATGCCGTCAAGGTAAATGCTAGCAACTTTTTACTAGTAAAAGTGCAAAAAACTGGCCCTAAGAAGTGAGAGATTTGTAAATATTTCACATCATGCTGTGCGGTATATTTGCGGCGTTTTAGCTTCATTAGTGCCAGCGCCATTGCCAGCGAAAATCTCTGCTGCTCACCCATCACTTGAGCAGTGATAATTCAAATATTTAAATGTGCAAACTTTTTCAAACTAAAACTCAAAACAGCAAACATTATTGCCAATGCTTCATTGTTGCTAAACAGTGTGCAATAAAATTATGGAAATTTCACTTTCACTTTCAAAATTTTCCCGCTTAACAAAGAAAACCGTACAAAAAATTTTATTTGCTTGCTTGCAATTTACACGTTTTTTGAATTTTTTTTGCTACATAAATACAAAGTTCAATGTTCAGTGAATGCTCGTTTGTGTCTGATTCTGAGCTCGCTGCAGCATTATGTCTCTCTCTCTCTGTCTCGTTCCTTCTTTTTCACACCATTTGTGTGGCTTTAATTTCATTCCTGCGAAAATCATTTCCGCCAACCCAAACCAAATGCAGACATTAATGCGTTGGCATTCAGCATTAATGTGAAATTTAAATAAGCATTAATTGAAAGACTTGAATTTATTTGTGTCAACGATACGAGTATTTATGTGCGTTCATTTTCATAACAAAACACACTTTTTCTGCGCAATAACAAACAGTTGTTTATTTATATTCGGTCAGCTGTGTTTGCAACTCTATGTAAATTTATAGCCACTGAAAACGAAACTTGACAAAGGGGAAATTTCTTCACAAAGACACTTTTGGACAACAAAATGAATCTAATGGCTACTGTGGATAGTTCCGGATTGATCAACTGATTCCTGGTTAATCTAACTTAATCAAAGGCAGTTTAAGTTAGGTGAGATTTTTGAACTGTTTAAAGCTTCACTTAAGTCAAAGTTGGTTTATTTGAATACATGAAATTGTATGAAAAATTAGTTCAATGCTTGGTCCATAGGTAATTTACTTCTATGGGCAATCCTGAAACTGACAGATACATTGTCTCCTAAACGTAGTCTAAAGGTTACTTTCTCAGCAATATTGAGTCTGTGGAATATTGTATTAGGGTCTTCTGAATAAATTTAGCCATTTCAGAGCGATCCGATTTAGACTAAAACCTTTGGCTACACTGTCTAATGACTTCTTTGAAGCTCCTAGAGATTGTCTACTGTTGGCAGTGCCAATCCACCTTGCGTGGTATGTCAAAGTTAACTAATTGTTGACCAGACCTTCGAGCAGAGGCCAATTTCCGAGACTCTCTTGATTATATAGCTCGTGCTTTTTATCTGATCCACATTGTCTACAATTGTCAGCCCCAATTCTTCTTTCATGAAGTATCAAAGTCTTTCAGCTAGTTCGTTACTTTTTAAAGCCAATCCAGACTGTCTTCACCTTTCATGGCGTCTCAAAGTTATTTAATTGCTTGCCAGACCAGCGATCGTAGAGTTGCTTAGTTCAATCTTATGTTCGAGTACTCAAAAGTCCATTTCCAAAGCTCTTTCAGCTAGTTTGTGTTTCTTTAAAGCCAATCCAGATTGTCTACAGTTGGCAGTACTAATCCACCTTTCGTGCTGTTTCAAATTTATTTCATTGTTCACCAGACCTGAGAGCGTCGAATTGCTTAGTTCAAACTTATGTTCTGGCACTCAGAAATCCAATTCTGAAGTCCTCTTAGTTTATCCTTTTTGGCTCACTTTGTTCTGTCCTAACAAGTCTTTTGACCCAAAGGCTAATTAGACCCTTTTAATAAATTTTTAAACGCATTCCAGAGCCAGTTTCGAGGTCAATCTATGAGTCAGTCCCAACATTTTTGTGTTATAGACCGATATTTAAGAAGCACTGAATTAATTTAAAAATTTATTTTAAATTTAATCATTTTTTATGTATTATTTATTTATGTATTTTTTTATTTATTATTTATATTTATTATTTTTTATTTATTTTGATTAGTTATTATTTTTCATTTATTTATTTATTTTTGTTTTATTTATTTTGATTTATTTTTATTATGTATTATTTATTTATTTATTTTTATTTTTTTTTATTATATTTTCTAAATATTTTTTAATGCATTTTTATTTTAATTAGCTTTTCTTTTCTTTCACTTTTCACTTGCAATGCCACATTCGCATTGCACATTGAAAAGTTTGCGTGAAAAAATGCAGGAAACAATTTTCCAAATATTCAAAATAATTAATGCAAATTTCTGCTGCCTAGTAAAATGCTGCAGTCATAACAAAAACAACAACAACAACAAGAAAAGCCTAAACCACAAGAGCATTAATTAAAGACAAATCATAAAGATTACCTAATGTCGCATGAGTGCAATTGGCGCATGCGACAGACACCACATGGCACATGCGCGACTGATTATAGGCAAAAATATAAAAACAACAACAATAACAAAATGTGGGTTAAAATGCAAATCGAGCTGTATTTTATATAGCAACAACAACAACAACAATCGAGTGAAATGAAACGCAACAGCGACGATGCATTGAAGTGTGGCAAACCGAATTTTACGGAATCCGGGCAGATAAAAAACGAAAACTGAGACAAGTGAGCCAAACGCGTGAGCGATACGAGTGAATGAATGGATGAACCGGTGTCGAGTGACGTGGTATGGCAAATTGCATGCAGACCCGCACACAAGCAAACAAATGTATGTGTAGAGTCTACACTGTAGACACTTGGCTCCAGTTCACTTCACTTCAATTCAATGCTTTTGATGTCTTTTCACTTTGCTTTGACTCACTACACTAATTTTTACATTTTTATTTATTTATTATTTCTTTTTTATTGTTCCTAGTTTCTTCACATTGTGTGCTATAAAACAGCAAATTATGGCTGCTTTAAAGGCACTTAAAAATATGAAAAAAAATGAAAAAGTGTGAGAAGAAAACAGGCCAATTTATGTGAATTTCGGCGTTCATTGCTTTACATTTTCACATTATGTTACGTGATTTTTAGTGTAGGAAAAAAATGATTTTTGCATGCTTTGCAATTGTTTGATGTGTGCCATGAAACAGTCAAACAATTAATGCGGATTGAAAAAATAAAATAAAATTTTTTATTTAACGCCTCTTCCCACAAATGAGCTGACAATTTCTTTCATAAAAAGACAGCTTCTGGTTGTGCCATTTTTCAGCACTCCATTCCTTTTTCAATTCAACATTTCATGACTCCATAACACATTTGCTTTGGTCCGGCTGCGTTCGTTGTTGATGTTGACTGCCAACGTGCGGCACATACAAAATTTCCCAATAAAACTCCGCTTACATAAGACACACACTTCACATAACCTCACATACGTGTAGCTTAAGCTATTATTTAATGTTTTTTTTGTATTTGTAATTTATATGTCAACATTCACTAATGATTTGTTGGTTTGTTTCTTCTCTTTACAGCTTTAAAATTCTAGTTTTGTAAGGTGAGTTCAGAATAAAATTAACGCCACAACAAAACAACCATAAATATTGGGACACACACATGCCCCAATAACAACAACAAAACAATAATGCGTCACATAACTTAAAGGTAAGAAGAAGCTAAAGCCGCGGCCGCTGCTCTCAGCCATACAAATGGGTTCGAACGGCCTGTTTAGTATGCAAAATTGGTCAATTTCGTTCGTTAGTCGATTTGTATATTTTTGTATACAAGTTTTTTAATTTTTTTTTACCTTATTTAAATTGTGTTATTTGTTTGGTTTGTGATTTATAAAAGCAGCCGCAACAGGATTTTTTGATAATTCAAGGTCAGCATATTTTTTCAATGAAAATTTTCGTTTTTTGGTAAAATACAGCAAAACAGTTGACAAATGCACCAACCCAGAAAGAAAGATTTTTAGAATATCTCAAACGCGGTTGGTTTGAATAGGAAAATATTTTTTTAATCAGAAGGTACAACTAAAAAACAGCAAAAAAATATTTGAAAATTTTTACACAAACATATCTGCAACAAGTCATACATTACAGCGCAAATTCCTCCCTAGTAGCAAATTATACAATTAATATATTTTAATAGAGTCATTCACGATATATTCGAACAGAAGAGCTGATTGCTTTATTGTAATTTAAGATAGTAACCGATCAGCAAAAAATTTGATACTTTTTGTTGACTTTTCTAAGGGCTCATGCAACCCTGGATCAGACAAAAGTTCACTCAAATTTTACTTAGAAGTTCTTGAGAACAAATATTCTGCGTCGTAAATCTAGAATCAACGTAAGTTGTGATTTTGTAGAAACTTTCTCTTTTTTTATGGCTTTTATTTTATTTTGTTGAGATTGTGAACACCACTATTGTTGTAAAATGAATATGATTTGCATTCACCGAAACAATTCGTCAATTCCACTTAAACTTTATTAAAACTTTTGTTTCGATTGGGACTTTTGCTGGATACTATTTACGATCTTAACATCCAGGCTCTAGTTTCTGACCTATTAGAGTTTAGTAATCGCTCAGATGTCCTTCGTCTTGCAGATAATTCAAGACTCTTGCCGTATTCCTAAGTCTTAAAGGTATACCAACCCTATTCTCTGAGCTGCAGGAAAGTGGTTCTCTGGCCTCTACTTTGAGTCTAGCAGCAGATCAGATCAGATCTGTTCCTTCCAAGATGTAGCCAAAGACTTTTTCTGTATTCGTAGACCTCAGTAGTATCCTATCTTTGGTGCCTGGCCTACTGGAGATTTACTCTCTGACCATGAACTCTAATTCAACACTCAGTCAGATCTCTTCTGTCTTATAGATAGCCAAACCCTCTACTTAGGTATCAGTGCTATCCACTCTCGGGTCCCTGGCCTACAGCAAATTGAATATATCGGCAGATCAAATCAAATCTGTCGCGTCCTAGACATAGCCAAAGACCAAAATCCATGGGTACATCGTTTACTGAGCTCACAGGATAGCGCCTTATAGGTAGATATGCTGAAAGATCGATATGACCATACCACGACTTCTATCCTAATTTTCGTTTTGAAGAAAACCGATCCTATGCATAAGTGTCCAGTCCTGAGGAAGAAAGCCAATGTCTGCAATGTCTGGCTTCCTACTTTTCACTTACCTATCCGAGCTTTCTCTGAACTTTTGTCATATAGCAACATTCATATTAGACTATTTGTGGTCTCAAATGGATGACCACGTCGTCCCCTGGTGAAATCACACTAAACCATTTATTGGTGCTTATGTGATCTCTCTTATAGGGAGGCTGTCACTTCATCCGTACCTAATCGAACCAGATCTATAACATTTCCTAATCTTTGAACAATAAACCACTTTAGCTGGTTTAATACTTGTGACATTGCTGATAGTTGTTTTCAATCAGTATTTAAGACTTTAGCTAAAAAAGTCACAAAAATATGAAAAACAGATTGTAAAGAGATGTAATGTGTGAAATGATAATTATGAAAATTTCTAAATTTTTTTAAGTTTTTTATTAAATATTATTTTTCCCAAAGTTAGCCATCAAAAGCGTTCGTTACAGACTGACAAGCAAAAAGTTGCCAAAGTCATTGCTGTCACAAGCTAAAGAAAACAGAGGCCAACAAAGTCAGCACATTTGTGCAATTTATTACAAAAATAAGAAACAATGACTTAAACGAAAAAAGCTACAAAAATTTAATAAAATACTAATAAGCGTTGTAAAAGTGATGACAACAAAAAAAATAGTGAAATTTCGACCTTGAAATGAGGTCGTCTTGCTGCGTGACGCAGTTGTTTTGTGAAGAACTGAGTGTGTGGCACAATCTGTGTGATTGTCTGTGTATTTGGCTGAGTGTTTGTCTGTATGTTTGCCTGTATTTTTGCCTGTATGTGTTGTTTTTGTACAAGTCTCTGTGTGTGTGCCAATAATCTGGTTGTTATTGTGTCGTTAATGACGCTTTGACATTGTGCGCATTATAACAATAACAAAAAATATAAACATTGAACAAATTGTCATAGCAAAAAGTGCGAGCAAACTCAATAAACCTCAACAACAATAATAACCGCAGGAATTTTTCGGTTTAGTCTTTGGGGAAACCAGTTTGTCTGATTTATTTTTTTCCAAGCCATAGCCAAAAATATAAAGCGATTAATTTTAGTGCTTCTTTTCGGGTGTCAGAGATGAAAAAATTGCGTGCTTTGTTAAATTTTCGAAAGTAAATCTTTAACAAAATTGCCAAAAGATTTTATTAATTATTTACTATTAGGTTTTTCTTTTATTTTTCTAATATATCAAACTACTCTTTGGTCAACGCTGCGTATACGTAATCGATGTGTAGTTTTGGCCACAAATGTCAAATGTTTATTCCTATTGGCATTTCACGCACACAATCACACCTACACACAGCAATGCGTGCGGCACTTGAGTCGCTTCCTGCTAAACATCGGCGTCGTCTGCCGCTCTCTACAATCAAACAAACAAACCGTTTTTTTCATTTTCCACTTTTCCATTTGTTGCAGCGCGCAGCAGCTGTGGTGTTGTGTTTCCTGGTTGCGCATTATGGCTGCGCTTTTATGGTCAAGAACCGGTTTTGGCCATGAAGCCAGCTGTGCCCCCCAGCCCAGTTGCCCACTGACAGAAAGCAAAATTGCAGCAAAGCGAAGCAAAGTAAACTAAACCATGGCGGCAGCACAATGCTGGGCACACATTTTTTTGCTGCGCAGTGGCAACACTGGTTGGAAAAGTGGGCTTGCAGGTTTCAAAGCACTTGCAGATTACCAAAGAAATGCAATCCAACTAACAGAATAAACTAACAGATGGACTAACTAATATTTATAACTTTTGTGACAATATTTTAATTGTCACACTTTTTCTGTGATAACTTCTGAGAATGAAAAAAACATAGTGTAGAAGCAAAAAAAGATGATGAACTAATATTTCTAACTTTTGTGAGAATATTTTATCTGTCACACTTTTTTTGTGATAACTTCTAGCAATTATAACAAAGTGTAGAAGTTAAAAAAAGGTTTTCCTATGCAAATTTATGGTCTTTTCAAACTCTTTGGGTCAGTGTTTACTCATCACATGTTGTCAGTATTAACTTATGGCAATTAAGGTTAAGGTTTAAATAAAAAGATGCGTTGAATTAGAGAAATTTCATGTTTTCAGAAATTTTGTGGCACTTTTATTGCCATCAATTGTTATTAATTATGTGCACAATTTCACACAGTTTAAAAAAAAATAAAGCATGCTGCCTTAAAAACTTACTTGTTTTACGAATTGTATCACATTTGTTTAGGCTGTCACACTTTGGTTTTGATGACTTATAAATAACTATTAGCAATTACGAACGACACAGTGTAGATGAAAATTACCATATAGCTACAAAAATTTAACAAAATTTCGTAACTCGTATCACATTTGTTTAAGTCACACATTTCTGTCACACTTTTGTTACATTTTATGCACTAAAATTAAATTAATTTTGAAGTGCCAAAATTTGTTCCAACATCTGAAATATTGCAAACATTTGCATTTGGGTGAGGTTAAAAGTTGTCACAAAATTTGTTAACAACATTTTGTGGTTATTGCAAGCAACATTTTGTGAATTTTAAACTCACTTTTATGTATCAAAATAAACTCTTTGCTTTTGGTTACCTTAAAAGTTGTCACACAAATTTTGAACCACTTTTTGTGGTTATTGGAATTAATATTTTGTGACATTTAGTAAATTTTAGAGCAATTTTTATACATTCAAATAACCTCTTCGTTTTTGGTTACCTTAAAAGTTGTCACAAAAGTTTTTGACCACATTTTGTGTTTATTGGAAGCAATATTTTGTGATATTTTGTAAATTTTAGATCAACTTTTATGCATCAAAATAGTGATCAGTAATATTTGTAATCAAATTAAAACATTTTATAGCTTAATTACAGCCGTTGTGACTGTCACACTTTTAAAATTAACTAAGTTATTGCAATTTTCAAAGTGTAAAAAGTTCGCATTGCTAAAAATGCATTTAAATATTTGCGAAATTATCCAATTTGTAACGAATCGCCGCGCATGCGCAGTGGAAGCTGTGCCAAAAGCAGCGCCTTCCACTATCACTTCCCGGTGCATGCCACCAGAGCCACAAGCGCCAAATAGATGCAATGAACTGGTAAAAAAGATGAAATGGCAAAAACTGCAATTTTCGCAACCACTAACCGATATTTTTTATGTATTGCTGTTGTTGTGTTTGTTGTTGCTATACAATATTTCTGTCTCTCCTTGAATTGCTTTTGGGAATTTTGGAATGCAGCGACGCAGCGTAGCGGCAGTTATGGCCGCTTCTTGGCGAACGCTTCCGCTTGGTTACGTGTGGCGGCGATTTCCATTTCTGTGCCGCACGTTGCACGCCACATGCAACATGCAACATGCGGCACGTATGAAAATGCACCGCAACCTGTTGCTACTCACATGCATTGTTGTTGTTGGTCTGCTATCGAGTGTTGGAAAAAGTGAAGCGGAAAACCGAACAAAAATTGCGTTAGATGGGCAAATGGCGATTTTCCGATGGTCATTGGTATTTATTAAAATTTTTTTCATTATTATTGTTTTCTCAGCTTTTACGGCAATGCACAAAAATTGATTGCCGGAAAATGTTGGCTGCAATATTAGTTGCTGCGGTACAGCAAGTACCGCTCCGACTATGGCCGTTGCATAGTTGTTGCGGTTATTATTGGCCGCTGGCTGCAATGAATTGCATGTTGCAGCCAAAGAAGAAGAAGAAGATGGGCAGTTCTGCTGCCGTTGCGGCTGCACAACAGCGGCCAGTCGTTTCGCATGATTATGTGCTGTTGCTTGTTGTCTCTTGCTTGTTGTTGTTATTGTTGTTATTGTAATTGTTATTGTCGTAACTGTGGCTGCGGTTAGTGAAATAATGGCCAATAATGAGTTGGGTTGGTTAGGCGATAAAATGCTTGTTAGGAAATGTGACGGCGTATAGGCGCCTCTTGTTGTTGTTTTTGTTTTTTGAAAGTAACCAAATTTTGTATGGAAAACTGAAAGCAGCAATCATGTGTGTATGTTTTTGTTGTTGTAATGCATAATAAAAAAAATATGTATAATGCATTAGAAATGCGTGTTCAAATGTAATTTTACCAAATAGAAATATGAAAAGGCGTTAAAGGAAGCGTGAACAAGGAAATGTTGCTCCAAATGTTATGTAGACAAAAAATATTTTACTCAAATGTGGGCTTTTTGAAAATATTTATGACGACCACAGGCTTCACTTTTCCTAAGGTCCTCTCCCCCCCGACCGCTAGAATTAAAAACTAAGTTGCCAATGTTTTTTTCATCTCAAGCCAACTGAAAGTTTCGACTACAACGGCCAACTCTGCTGGAAAGATGCTACATTGGGCCGAAACCGGAAGAAAGGGTACAGTCTATTCAAGTGTACGATAGTTGTACGTTAGATGGTAGAACCTTTGTGTCATCGAAGAAGAACATCGAAACATTATTCGAAGCTCAAGTTGATCACAACCACATCGCAACATTCATTTAAAAGTCATGTTTGAACACAGAAAAAAAGGGACTTGTAACTTTCCCTTCAAGCTTTCAAATGGTCCTCAGAGGCCTCCTAGTGTACTAGTCGAGCAATCGACAAGCTGTCTGTCATACCTAAGTATGCCTAAGTATACTTTCAATGGAATCTTATAAGGCAGTCCCTCAGTCTTCTCAATGCGCCCACACCGCAACTATTTTCCAGCAGTTTGTAATCTCCAAACGCTTCAAATTCTACGCTCCACTCAAAGCGCTCAAATTCCAGCAGCTACAATATTATGTTTACTTATTCATTTATTTATGAAATCATGTTTTATTTATTTTCAGTCTGACAATTCCGAGTTCGACGAGTTATGAATGATAGATGCTATTTATTATTTCTGTAAATTTTTTTCACATAATAAATCAATGCTCGCCGCGTTTAATTGCCTCAAAACGCTCTTGTAACAACAAGAAATATACAACAAATCTATAAATAAATCAAAAGTAAAGAGTAGCGAATTCCAACCAACAAAATCCTCCCACATTCATTGCCAACACAATGTTTACTGTTGCAATTGCAACAATGCCACAACTGTCACCTGTCACCGGCACATGTTGCCTTGCGTTCCCTTTTTTGCACTTTTATTTCCTCTTCTTTTTTTTGTGGTTTTATTTATGTCTATATGCTTTTTTTTATTTTTTGTACTACAAATTTAATTGCGCATTGTTTTTGTTTTTTGCGTCAACTAAAAAATGTTTCGCACTTGTTGCAGTGTAAGAAAATATTTGAAATTGTTGTTTTGTTGCTAATCTGTTATTGTTGTTGTTTTTATTGTTGAAATGTCAGTTGACAAGCTTATCGCATTGCAGCGATCGGCAACGCTTCCTTCTCAACGCTAAGAGATGCTTTTGCGTTTGCTATTTGCTTTGCGCTATTTTACACTACAAACAACAACAACAGTAATTACAACAATCATAAGACTAGGCAATGAATTCCGAAGCTCAGCCTGTGAAAAATATTCGTAGCGCACTTTGGGCCGCCGTATAAGCCACACATACACACACACACACACACACAAAGAAGTACGTGAAAGTTTTTGCTGCTGAAAGGAGACGAGCTGCTGATGTGTTGCCACCAGCAGCGCTGCAACATATCATAGACAAACACACAAAAAAATGCAAATGCAAAAAACTCGCCAGCAATGCAAAAGTAAATGAAATAATAAAGCAAAATGCAAAATTGTGAGTTGGTCTAGGCGACTTGTAGATGGATTAGTTGATGCTTGCAACATATTTAAAACGAAACAAAAAAGTGTTTAATTCGTTCCACTGCCTATAGCTCCTGAACCATAAGAGCTAAGAACTTCAAATATAATTTATTTTGTAGTAGAACTCCGCAGCTTTTCAAAAAGGTGTCCAAGTCGTTAATATCACATGGAAAATTTTATTTAATTGAAGTTGAAAGGTTACTTTGAAAAAATTATTATTTTCTAAATAGTTGAATTGCCTTTAGCTCTGAAACCAGCAGGACTAGCGACCTGAAATATAACTTATCTTGAAAAATCAATCTTCAGCTATTCACAAATGAGCTCAAAGTCGCTGATATTCAATGCAAAACCAAAGAGAAGTGACTTGAAAGGTGACTTTTGAAAATTTAGACTTTTTCGAAATTCTTCAACTGTCTGTAGCTCTTTAACCAGAAGAACTAGTGACATGAAACATAACTCGCCTACAGTAGAAATCTTCAGCTTTAAAAAAGTGCGCTAAAAGTTGACAATACCCCCAAGAAACCTGAGGAAATCAAAGTTGAATACTGTCTTTGATCTTTTCAAGCGACTTGAAAAGTTGGTTCTACCTAAACGATTAAACCGAATGTAGCGCACAACAAAAACAACAGCAACAAACGGCAACGCCAACAAAAAAGTAACCTGCACAACATTGTACATTGTATCTCGCGAATTGCATCACTAGCTGCAAGTGCAACACACACACACACACATACATGCAACCGACAGCAACAACTTTCGCACGCACTGCACAGTCGCGTGTGAGCGCATCAGCCATGGACAGCCAGCAGCTGTGTCTCGCCGCAAACGGCATTAATTGCTGGCCGCATTGGCAGCAGGCGTGAAAGTTGCACGCCGTTGCCGATAAAATCCAACAACAAATGTTGCAGCTAGTAAAATTCTGCATTTCAACTCTCCTTCCCACCTCTTTGCTGCAGTTGCAGCTAACAACTAATGTGGTGCATTGCTGCGCTACAAATCCTATAAACGACAACAACAAAAACAACAGGAGCACTTCCTTGATGTATCCGTTTTGCTGCGGCCATACAGCGACAACAGCAACAACAACACAGTAGACTACTGCGACTTGCCCAAATTTGGCACATACCAGCAATAAGCAATAACAACTATCACACAAAAGTGAAATTGATTTCGCTTGTGTGCACCGAAAACTGGCACAACGGCCACCGCAAGTGGCAACACTCGATTTAATGGTGACAACGCTGCTGTCGCTGTCGCTGTCGCAATTGTGTGGTGCCGGCGGCAATGTTGTTTTAGTTGTTGTCGCTGTTGATGATCAGACTTGCTCGGCCCAAGTGTGCTACTGAAGTTGACACAACAACAGTTTATAAACAAGCAATAGAACAACAACAACAACAACAACCCCTACATGGCTGAAGTCTGTTTACCAAAACGTGATTAAAACCACATTTTTTGCCCCTTTCGCGCCTTTGGCGAGGCTCATTACTGAAATGGAAACTTGTTGTGGCCGCTGTGTTTTTGTTTGCTGTTTGCTTGCTGAAAATTGCCGCTTCTTGGGCAGTTCAGGTGTAAATAATTTTATTTTTATATTTCATGATGAAATATTAACCACTGCGCTGACAGCCGTTTTACTTGTTTACCACTTAGAAGTTATGGTTCTTCAAAATTAAGGAAACTTGAAATGTTGCTTCAAGTTTTATGTTTCAAATAATATTTTTATTTTATTTATTTTATTTTATTTTTGTTTATTTTATTTTATTTTATTTTATTTTATTTTATTTTATTTTATTTATTTTATTTTATTTTTGTTTATTTTATTTTATTTTATTTTATTTTATTTTATTTTTTTGTGGCCAAACAACAAAATCAACTAATTTCAAGTAACATATGTAAAAAACCCAAAATAAAATGTTGCTGACTACAAGTTTAAACGGGCTAAGGCGACATGGAAAGCTGTCACAGCTGCAATTTTGACTTGCCGCTAGCTTTGAAAAAATTTTTTTAATTTTCAGCAATCAGCAGCAATTTGGAAATTGCACTTTTACTTTGACAACACGCACATACTTGCAATGGGCCATGTGTGTTGTGTGTGTTGCGCATCCGGTCAGCAAAAGTCAAATGTGGCAAGTGTCATTGACGCTTTGCAACCAGTGCGGCGCACGCGTACAAGCTTTTTCCCTGCTGCCGATGTTGCTTCTTCAATTTTCTTGTTATTTGTGTATTTTTTTTTTGTTTTTAAAACCACTCAACGTGAACGCCGCAAATGAAAATGACAAAGCCAAAGACACGGGCAAAATTTATTTTCCATAAATTTTATGCAGGCTAGTCAAAGGCCATTGAACTGCGCCCAAACAGCAACAACAACACTAGCCACATTGATAGTTTGGCGCATTTGTGACTATTTGGTGGTCATTGTTGGGCGTAACAAATGTTGGAGACATAATTAAAATTTGGAAAAATTACAAATTAAATAAATAAAAAAAGAAGAAACATAAAAGTATATTTATAAATTTATATAAAAATGTATATAACAATTTCAAATACATATATAAAAAATATTAAAATAGTCAAATACAATAAAATAATTTATTAAAAAAAAATTTATAAAAAAAATTACAAAAGTACAACAATAGTTAGATGCAAACATTTTTAAATATGTAAGGGAGAGGGCTGGGGTGTGAACCGGGTTTTGTTTTTTGGCTCTAACTTTTCACAGAATAAAGATATCGAAAAAGCGAAGATACCGTTGGAAAGGCGAATATATAACGCAACTTTGCTATGAAGACAGATTACCGTTTTGATTGAAATTTAACTCTCTACGTCCAATTTTCTGAGAACGTGATTTTTCGCTTTTTCAAAAAAGTGGCTGGGTTGTGAACCATCTGGAAAATCCCTATTAAAGTCGGAAAATACGAAGAAAACACCCATAATTTTTAAGTACATTGAGAATTTATTTAATCAGGAAGCCTCAAGAGGTGAAAAAAAGTTATAATGACGCCTCTTAGGCCAAAAAATCGCAATGAATGAAACTGCTCAATTTTTTAAATTTTCATCCTAATCTGTGTCGGAATGTTTGCATGTGAAATACGAACGTGTTCTCGTATTGGCTCACTTCAAGTGAACACAACGAAATCGAGTGAAATTATATAAAATGACTTTATTTTTATATATCCGTCCATATTTGACAGTGTTAGAACAAATGTAGTACGAAAAACAGGTGGTTCATAACCCAGCCACCTCAGTGGTTCACAGCCCAACCACGATGCCATTTTGGAAACTTTAAAATAAACGACACTTCCAATCATAATTCGACATAAACAAATATTGCATCGTAAAATAGAATCAAAACACTAAATAAACATGTATTACACAGACTTTTTGCAATAAGCTCAGTCTCGTGGATAGCACTTTAAAAAAAGCAAAAAAGTTTTCGCAGTCGATTTTCAAACACGATGTCTGTAGCTGCCACAAGCAATACGTGTTTGTACTTCGGTGTAACCACAAAAGCAGAGTCATATCATAAGACAAAATTGACAGTTGAAAGATTGGCGATATGTCAATTAGGGAAAGAAAAAACGGCAATGGTTCACACCCCAGCCTGGTTCACAACCCAGCCCTCTCCCTTATATATAAAAAAACATAAAAATTGTTACATACGAAAAAAATTTGTATTTATACAAAGAATTTTGAAAATAGTTGCATACAATAATATTATTGTATTACTACAAACAATTTTTAAATAATAAAAAAATGAATACCTAAAAATTTCAAATATGTATAAAAAATTGAAAAATATAAAATATATTAAAGCAGTATATATAAGAAAAAATATATGCTAAAATATATAAGAAAGTTGAACTAAAAAAAATATATAAACAAAACATAAATATATATATCTAATCTAATATATAAAATTCTCGTGTCACAATGTTGGTTACCATGCTCCTCCGAAGCAATTGGCCGCTAATGCTGCCATCAGGATGCGCGCTTCCACGCAATGGAGAATCGGGCGTTACGGGCACTCTTCTATTCTAAATTATTTCAAAGGCATATCTCAGAATGTTGACTACATGACACCCAGCCTGTCGTTTGATAAGGACTATCAGGTTGTAATCCCATCTAGAGCCGAATGGGAGCTGGGTGCGCTCCCTGCCAGCGGTGGTGTCCATATTTATACGGATGGATCGTAACTGCTTGGTCAGGTGGGCTGTGGTATCTACTCAGAAGGATTAAACCTTAATTTAAAGCTTCGGCTGCCAGATTAGTTTAGTGTCTTCCAGGCTAAGGTCACAGCAATCTGTGCAGCCTCCGATTGGCTCAGGGTAAACAGGATATTGGCTACTGGTATCCTTATATTATCAGACAGCCAATCAGCACTTAGAGCTCTGGATGCGGTCAAAATAACATCAAAGACGAGAACGAGTCAACGAGACTACCAAGCAGCTTCATATTCGCCTATGCTGGGTTCCAGGTCATAGGGATATTCCAGGGAACCGTAGAGCGGACGAGCTCGCGAGACAGGGCACTACTGAGCAGTTAGGCCAAGAGTTGACCACGCTCGGTGTCCCTCTTCTAACACGTAAGCTTCGTACCCATGCGAGCAATACGAATTTAAGATGGGTTGAAGGCAACACAAGCCTCCTTGCGCGCCAACTTTGGCCAACATTAAAACCTCGACGTTCTAAAGAACTTCTCTCACTACGTGTCCTTACGGGTCACTGCCTAATCGGTACCTAAGCAAAAAGGATGGGCCGTTTCCGAACGACTTCTGTCGCAGCTGTCTGGACGAGGAGGAGGAAGAAAATATTCCTCACTTCCTATGTTACTGTCCTGCCTTATCTAGAAGACGGAAGACCTACTTAGGCAACTTCTTCTTCGGAAGTCTAGAAGATCTAGCTGATAAGACGCCGTCTACTAAGCTTCGTTAATAGCTCCAACTGGTTTAACGAGTGAGCGAAAGGATGCTCGATCTCATGTGGTATCACAATGGGCCGCCTGGCCTAAGTGTGCTCCTACTGGAGCAGCCACTCCTACCTACCTGCCCTACTCCTCCGAAACGGCTTGACCGATTTTTATGAAATTTTACATGCATATTCAGTTGGTATGACAATAGGCTACTATCTATTTTTAATACCCCTAAGGGGCGTGGCACATTTTTGTGACCCAATTATTCTGCTGAACTATAAGTCGCTCAGCAATGAAACTAAGTACGAACATACCATTTATTCATATCTTTCGACAGAGGGAATGGGGCAAGTATTGGACGAGGGGGCGTGGCACCACCCATACGAGCTAGATCTTAATAACGGAATATATTCCAAATTATAAGTTGTACAACTCTGAAATTTAGTACCCCGTCGTCCCATAGAAGAGTCATTCCCCTGGTAAGATTTAATGGGTGTTGGACAAGGGGCGTGGCACTTTTTTTGTGACCCAATTATTCCGCTGAACTATAAGTTGCCCAGCAATGAAACTAAGTACGAACCTACGATTTTCCCTTTCGACAGAGAGCATTGAATGAGGGGCAGGTCGCCGGCCTCGATAGTCTAGCGAGTAGCGCGCTGGCTTCTCATACCAAAGGCTCCAGGTTCGATTCCTGGCTGGGGCTGGTGAACAACTCGTCTACTTCGATTGCTATCCACATGAAGGGAATGAGAATTACAAGAATCGCACAAGTACGCTCTTGGCAGGCAATGGCAGAAACCTCCAAGTGTGAACGAAAAACTGCCAATCGCCGTTCGGATTCGGCGTTAAACTGTAGGTCCCCTCCACCTTCCCTTTCCCAATCCGCTTAGAATGTGTGCTGTAACATACATATGTTGGCAAAACAGTGTTGCATACACATTAAAAAAAAAACGGGTGAAATATGTGGTATCACAATGGGCCTTTCAGGCCTCCGAGTGTGTCTCTTACAGAG
Source organism: Melieria omissa (assembly GCA_963971225.1). NCBI lineage: Eukaryota > Metazoa > Arthropoda > Insecta > Diptera > Ulidiidae > Melieria > Melieria omissa. The sequence continues at coordinate 54,450,355 of OZ020268.1, forward strand.
GCAGCCACCGCAACCTAACCTAACCTAAAGGGCAGGTATTGAATAAGAGGGCATGGCACCGCCCATATAATTTAAATCCGGTTCAAGCGCAGTCCATTTCTTTACTGAAACTTAGCAGCAACATTGCTTATTTGTGGGCCTCGATTGCGTTAATCAGTAGCTCCTCCTCTTCCTTCAGTTGATTTTCTTCGTCAATTTGCATCGCCATAGATTCGCCATCTCGCGTATTTCATTATAAAAAAACAACAAATGTCGTGCGAGACAAAGTTCGCGGGGTCAGCTAGTTTGTATATAAAAATATACAAACGTAGCTAAAAACAAAAAATTTCAAACATATTTCAAAAAGTACAAAACCAGTTAAATACAAATATTTGTTTTATGCATTTACAAAACATAAAAATACTTTAAAACAAACAACTATATAAAAATAGTGAAAACGAAAAATTTATAAACATACAAAAAAAGTACAAAAACTGTACATAAAATAGTACTAACAAAATGTCAAAATAGGAATAATAGTAAAACGAAATATTTTTTTAACATGCAAAAAATACAACAAATTGTTACATACATATATAAATAAAATTAACTAAAAATAGTACAAAAAAGTCTAAAACTTAATTTCATAGTGTTTTGAGTCCAACGAATCATAGTTGTTATAGTGTGGCCGCTAATATTACAAATGCTATTCTGTGTTGTTGTAATTTTTGCTGTTTGCTGGCATTGCCTTTGAGCTGGCGGCATGTAAAACTTTGTAATTGTCACCGGCCGCCACATGGCGGCGTGCAATCGCATTCAATTGTGCTCAGTTAGACAAATACAGAAGCCAACAGCAACAACAATAACAACAAATAAACTACTGTGTATTGGCATTGCCTTTGGCTTTCCGCCTTGTTTTGTTGTTGTTCTTATTTTCTGCTATTTGTGGCTGTTGTTGTTTCTCTTTTCGTTTGTCACCATTTGATGCCGTTAGTTTTTTAATGTTTTGCTGCGTTTGCAGCAATTTGTCATTTTCTGCATTTCATGTTCATTTTTTTTGTCGCTAGCTTTCTTGAGTTTTAATTAAAATTGTTTTGGTTTTTGCCTTTTTTTAATTGCTTTTACTGTTAGGAGTTGAAGTTAAGGCGCGCAAAAACAAAAAGAGTGACAGCTGACAGGCAGAATTAGTTAGTTCAATGAATTCAATTGAAAAATAAATTTACTGTCAAATATTTCATTTTAAAACGCAGAAAATACCAGCATTTTTTAAGTCATTTGTTGGTTTCTGCTTTCTTTCTGGGCTTAATTGATTTTATTGTTTTGCTCACAGATCTCCAAATATTGCTCGATTTCAGCAATAAAGTTCAGTTTATATGAAAAGAAAGGTTTCGGTTTGTAGGAAAGCGGAGCTACTCACGTCATTGGTTTATTTATATTTAATTATTATTTTTCAATATTTTTTTTATGAATATATGAAAGCTTGAAGATGCTCAGATGCTCAGGTTTCCCACCGAACATTGGACAAGTGAAGCTTGCCACACAATCTTCGGGCATCACAAGGGATCTCAAAGACTTCTGAGTCCAACAATCAGCTATAGGATTCTCAAGAAATGCAGCACCTAATGATATAAATGAATAATGACAAATTTATGGGACTTTTTTGAAAAGATTCTTGTGATATCTTTGTGGCTTCAGCGAATTTTTCTGACTCCTGTGAAATTTTTGTGACTCTTGTCAAATTGTTACATATAATCTTTCTAGTAAAGAAGAAACATTTCTTTACACAAATGTCACACAACAACACCATAAAAAAATAATTAAACAATTTTTGTTATCACAGTAAAATATTTGTGACTTTTATAAAAAAATTTTGAGATTCTTGTGCTATTTTTATGACTCTTGTAAAATGTTTTTGACTCTTGTGATATTTCTATATATTTTTTCTACTGAAAGAAACTGTTTTCGTTTACATTATCAGTAGAATTCACAAAACAAAAAAACACAACAAACAACAAAAACCAACGAAACATTTTTTCTGACTTTTGTGAAATGTTTGGGACTCTTATAATAGTTTGCTACTCTTACGAAATTTTTGTGACTTTTGTCAAATTTCTAAATTTCTGAGACTTTTGTGAAAACATTTCTAAAAACTGTTTGCGAGTCTTGTCAAGTTTCTATTTATAACATTTTTAACACAAAAGGCACATTTGTTCACACAAAACCAAGACCACAACAAAATTATGAAAACGTTTTTGTAATCACAGTGAAAAACAATTTTTGTTGTGTGAAATTTTTTTTCTTGTGAAATTTTTGGGATTTTTGCAAATTTTTTTTACTTGTGATATTGCTATCAATTTTTTTTCTACTCAACGAAACATTTTTGGTTTACATTATCAATAGACACCACAAAACAAAATTATAACTTTTTTGTGAAATGTTTGTGACTCTTTTAAAATGTTTGTGATTCTTTTCAAACATTTGTGACTCTTGTGTGATCTTTGCAAATTGTTTGCGAGTCTTTTGAAATATTTGTGACTCTTGTCAGAGTTTGGTGGCCCTTGTAAAATATGATCCGCTCTTCTGTGACTTTACATTTTATAACAAACAAATCCAACAACAACCAAACAAAAAAATAATTGAAAAAATATTTGTAATCTCAATGAAAAGTTTGTGACTTTTATGAAATTTTTGAGACTCTTGTGAAATGTTTGCGTCGGTTGGAAAATGTTTTTGACTCTTGTAAAATTTGTATCTATTATTTCTCTACAATAAGAAACGTTTCTTGTTTACAATATCAATAAAACTCACAAGAAACACAACAACAAACATCACAAAAAAATTACGAACAATTTGGTGACTTTCGTGAAGTGTTTGTAAACCAAAATTTTTGAAATATAAATTTGTTGTAACTCTTTTAAAATATTTGTGACTCTTATCGAATTTGTGTGATCCTTGCAAAATGTTTCCGACTGTTTTAAAATATTTGTTACTCTTGTCAGATTTTTGTGACCCTTGTAAAATGTGACCCTCTCTTGTCTGAGACTTTTCTCTTCATAACGAATGCAGTCGTGGCCAGCACGAATTCCAAAACCCAAACCAGTCGTCACACATTCCCGCCAGTTATCTGAATATAAGCGATTTGTGTTGCCAAACAAAATAACGTTTGCCGTTTAATCGGTGTCCGCCAGAAGTGGAGTACGGCAGAAAAAAACGTGCAACAATTGCAGCGACTGTTGCATGCGGCAATTGCGCGCAGCATTTTGCTTACACCACAAAGCAAAACGTGCTGACATTGGGCACAGCAAATCGCTGCAAAACAAAACAACAACAACCACATACCAACCAACCATAACAACAACAACCACCAAATCATTAACAGAAACAAAAAGAAAACTGCAACACAGCAAACAACAACAAGGCCAACAAATGCACTCGCAAACTTTGTTTTGTTTTAGTTCAATGTTGTTGTTATTGTTGTTGTTTTGGTATTGCCACGAAAATTTCTCTGGCACTTGCTGGCTTCGTGCTTGAGATGTAAAAGCCGATTGCAACTGCGGCTGTGGCAATGTGGCACTGTGGCAAGTTCAGGCTTTGGGCGAAATTCTTTAGCAATTTTCATGCAACAACATTTTGCCTTTTCCACCCAAAAAAAAATTGTTTTCTTTTTTGCTGTATTATTGCAATTGCTGCGCGACAGGAAGTTGTCGGCTACATTATATGGCCATGTTCTATTTTACTTACGGGATGCTGCTCGTTGTTATTGTTGTTGTTATTATTGTTGTTTCTGTGCCACAATAAGGCACTTTGCAATTATGTGTAATTTGGCGCAAAACAGCAAGCAACCATCGCCCGCAGCCAACCATGTTGCAGGCAAATCGTAACAACAACAATTACGGGCAACCATACTTTGCGCTGCAGTTCAGCTGCACTTGACTTATGTTGGCAAAAACCTGACTTCTATCTACTTCTAATGCTTGTAACGGTTCTCTCATTCACTCACAAATTTCCTCTAAACGAAACCCTAACTAAAAGTTGAGCGCCGTCAAAACTTGTCATTTTATTGCTTTTAATAAATTTTTGATGGCAGCGCACAAATTACACTAAAAACTGTATAATTGTAATAAAAACAACAATAAACACATATAATAAAGCACCATGGAAACAACAATTGTGTCATTGTGTCACACGACCAACGCAGCCGCCGGCCAAGTCAATTAGATACAGCAATTGCAACAACAAAAGCAACACATTTATTGCAAACATAAACATACATAGCAGCGAAAAACAACAACAATAGCAGTAACAACAACATCCAATAGCACCGAAAAAAACAAACTGCAAAATTAATTTGTTGATATAAAACACAATAAATATTTTAAGCTGCATAACAATAACAACAACTACTACAAAAACAACAAAAAGCATCACCAAAACCAACACCAAAGACAGATCGCCAGACAGATTGCAACAGATGGCTGCCGTCTGTTTTGGCATTCCGTCAGTTATTGATGGTGAAATATGGAATACTTGTCGGTTAGAGTGAAGTCACGCCGCGGCCGATGGCCGCACATTTTTCTGATTTCAATTTATTAAAGTTTTTCTGCTGTGGCATTTCTTTAATTGCCGTTTTTCAATTGAAATGCTGGCAATCAAATGTCTAAATATTTGATAACAACAATTAATCACAGATCAGCTGAGAGTTGATTTAATTTAAAATGCAGGCACACTATAAAAAATTTAAAGATAATTAAAAGAAAATTTAAAAATTCATAAAAAGGTTTACTTTTTTCAAAATGAATGGTTCCTTTTATTTATATAATGCGAGAATTCTTAATTTTTATAAACTATAAAGAAATCCATTACTTTTCCATGAATTTGAAGGCTTTATTTGCATAGTTGGAATGATCCAATTTAGGTCAAATATACAAAGTTTTGTTTTTTAAACTTGTTGAAATTTTGAAAGTAATTTCATTTTATCTCTCTTATAAAAATGTTTCTTATAATAAATTGACGAGAAATTGGAACAGTCAATTTTTCACCAGCAAATTCAGGCGCCATGGACAGACAAAAGTAATGACTTAGTGCCATGTCCGCACTTAAAGGTGGATGCATTAGATAAAAAATGTCATGTCCGCACTAAAAGGTGGATGCATTAGATAAGAAAAGGTGGTAATTACTTGGTGCCAGGTCCGTACTATAAGAATGCATAAGAACCTCTCAATCAGGCTCTCGGAACTTTCTCTCTTTCTGTCTCTAACTATTGTTACTCTTGTTTCCTTGCCATGTTGTTTTGTAGTTATCAGCATTTTAACCTCATAAGTATGTATGTTAGTTGTTTCTTCTATAGCTCATTCTCATGACATCAAACTTATCTGATATAAACGTCTCTGGCGCTAATGAAAATCAGAAATTCGTAGTTGATATCTTGTGTAAGCAATCAGCCGCTTTTAATGTAGTCCACTTCAATGCGAGGAGTCTGAACTTTGACAAACTTGACTATGTTAGATATATCTTCGATCAGTCCCTTGTTGATGTTATTTGTGTGTCTGAAACTTGGTTTAGTAATTGCATTCTGGACCTTCAATGTTCTATCAACAACTATAGTCTCATTCGAAATGATCGAAAGCATAGGAAGGGAGGAGGGGTAGCAATTTACTGTACGAATACTCTCAATCTAACAACAATTGCTCAATCTGCTGGCTCTGATACAGAATATATAATTGCTGAAGTGTCTGATGGTAAATCTAGAATTTTAGTTTCTTGTGCATATAACCCAAATAAATGTTTTTCTCTAGATGTATACTTCACCGAGTTATCTTTGTTTTTAATAGACTATGAGCATTACATAATTTGTGGTGATTTTAATGTAAACTTGTTTTCTAATGATTCTTACACCAATGAACTTCGTAATCATGTATCAGCAGCTGGTTTAGCTATTGTTAATGACATTATACCCACCAGATATGCTAGTAACTGCCGACCAAGCCTTTTAGACTATTTCATTACTTCTGACCCTTCTCGAGTACTTTTTTTCAAGTTGTAAATTGTGTTTTTGAACAAAACTTGGCCTTTTATTGATTTTATGAATTTTATTGTTCAAATAAAAAATATGAATTGAATAAATTATTTCGATTTAAAACTGATAAAACGCAGAGATCTTTAACCTATGCATTTCAATTCAATATTAACAAAGGCCGCCATACATAAAGAGGTCATTTTGGAAATGTTATAAACATAAAAAAATATAAAATATTCACACATCATACTTTACATTGCAACAAACTGCAACAAATCAAAACTCAAATCTTTTTAACTTCTAGCCAATTAAAATAGCCTAAAAAGTGCTATTAACCAATATTCGTCTGAGAAGAAAAAAAATTTTAAGAAATAATAATTCAAAGGAAATAGAAATTTTCAAAAAATTAAATACCTCATGCTGTTGCATGCAACAATAACGCAGATGCACACAAAAAGTATGCACTCTTGATGCTTTAATTAAAAATTACGATATCCACAAGAGACCACAGCAATCAAACATAGAAAACAAGCTATTTTCTTTAATCAAAACGAAAAATATTAAAAATCTTACAAAAATGTAAAAAAAAATTAATAGAAAATAACCGCAACCACTTGCACACACATACGAGTGTTTTTGTTAATTTTTATATTATTTCTTTATAATTCTGATTAGCTTTGCCGTCGACCCTGCCACGATTGGTGCGTCCGAGGCATTGGCTCGAGACGGCAGCCGGTACATTGCCGTCAGTCGCTGCTGGTGTTGGTGCAGACTTGGAGCTTTTTCAATCAGGTGCTGCTCAAAACAGCGTGAAGTGAAAAACTCAAAGTATTCACAAAAACAAAATGTAAAATCGCTTGAAAACAACAACAATAAATAAAAAAAAACACAAAAAAGTCATGAAAAATGGAGCTAACAAATGTTGAGGCGAACGCAAAGCAATTAAGATGCGCTCAATATTGGCTGAAAACGTACAAACGCTGCAGTCAGATTTGTGGCTGATATGCCGCAGTCATAGAGCAGCAACAGGTAGCAATCACTGTGTGTATGTGCACATTTGATGAAATGATTGAATGCCAGCACATTTGCATTAAACCAAGCGCGCGCCTAATTAATGCGTTGGTTCAATGCTGGGAAAATATTTGTGCAGCGATTGCGAACGTCTTTGATTTCGATTAAAGGGGTTTCAATGATTGTTAACATAGAATTGGTGAGATATAAAGTCAGATTATGAGGGGAGCTGCCTCAGTAGACTAACGTGAAGTTCACTGAGATGCCATCCCAGGGGTTGTGGGTTCGATTCCTGGTTGAGTTGGTTGGAGGTAACTTTTCTAAATTACGAGTTTTTTTCTTTCTTATGGCATCTTATCCTTTAAGCATTACGGTATGAAATTCTTTGCCTTTGGAAGTTAGGTTATGGTAGGTAGAGAAGGGTGTGTGGGGCACAGAGGCCGCACTTCCATTCGAAGGGGAAATTGGCCCATTGTGAATACTTTCTTAAATAGTTTTGCCCCAAACAGATTGAAGAAGCAAAATTTAATTTAATAATTTTGTATTTATGGATTTTTTTAATTTTTATTTATATTCATTAATTTATTATTGATTTATTAATTTTGTATTTATTTATTTTTTTGTTATTATTTTTTTATTTATGATTTTTTTATTTTTTAGTTTTGTATTTATTGATTTCTTAGTCAATTTTTTATTTGTTAATTTTGTATTTATTAATTTTTTTTATTTATGTTTTATAATTAATTTTTTTTTTATTTTTTTTTTATTTTTTGTTAATTTATTTTTTTAACATAATTTTTTATTATTGAATTTTTATTCATTTAATTTTTTAATTAAATTTTTATTTATTACCATTTTATTTATATATTTTTTAATATACTAGTTTTTGATTTTTTAATTTTGTATCTATTGATTTTGTTATTTATTTATTTTTTATTTATCAATTTTTTATTTCTTGATTTTTTTATTTATTAAATTTTTATTTCTTTTATATATTAATTTCTTACTTATTTATTCTTACTAGTTTTTATTTATTTATTTTTGTTTTTATTTGTTTTTAAGGAATTACTTTTTATGTATTACTTCTTTATTTTTTTTTATTATTTTATCAATCTTTTTTTTATTTTTTTATTCTTCTTTTTTATTTTTACAATTTTGCTTAAATTTTATAAATTTTTTTCATTACTTTTTTCCCCACCTCGCACAAGGTGAACTGCAATTGTGTTGGCGCATGCAATATTTAACGGCGACAAAATGTTCTACACAACTCAGTTCAATGGCCCAAATTGGCTGCATAAAGTGTATTCATGTATGGGTGAGTCAGTGGCGCTCAAAAGGGATAGTTTGGGGGCTTTAAACCCTACTAAATATCTCTGTATTGCCACCAATTTGGGAGAGAAATATGGTATTGAGCTCAAAAGTTGTGTACAAAATCCCTCTCCTCCAATGAAATGCGCCCCTCACAGTCATGTATGTGTACATGAGTGTATGTGTGTTGGTGTTTGTGCGATAAGTGCGCGCCTGTGCAATTGCAACTTGCAAAGGCGCATGAGTGTCTGTCGTGACTGGCGGCAGTAAAACAAAACCAAATGTGATTGTGGTGGCTGCATAGTTGTTGTTATTGCTGCCTTTGCAGTACAGCGCACTGCAAATTGGAGCACACGACGCACGAAGTGACAATATGCGACGGCAATGTGCTTAATGGCCGTTTCGAAAAAAACCCATCAACAAAATGTGACAGTACAATTGTAAGGCGTTCAAGTGGTAGTCACAAAAAAGCAATAAATATTTACCGTTTTTAGTAAAAAACAATTCGCTTTAATTAATTCAATTTTGTATTGAATTTGTAAGATATGGCAAGTGGTTATGTTAGGTTATGTTACGCGCTGAATTGTAATTTAATGAATTTTTGTGTTCTTGTTTGTGTTTTTGTAATCAAAATTTTATATAACACTGTCATTTGGAAAAAACAGTTGTTGAACAAACCTCTTTCTATTAAGAATTCAAAACAACAAAAAAATTTTTAATAAAAAAAAAATGTAAAAAATTTTAATTTTAAAGAAAATTGGTTTCAAGACCATTGAACTTATTCTACTACGATTTCTTAAAAAAATTTTTTTTTACTTGAGCTAAACTGTAAAAAATCACTGTTGAACCGTTTTCTGCACCCTGAGCCCAGTTAACGCTTAACAAATTAAAAAATTTACACGCTCATAAATGGTTTTCTGGACCTTATAACTTAAGTTTAGCAGCCGAAAATATCATCAAACTAGTCATTAACTTTTTAACCCAACCATAAACAATCAATAGTTGCTGTCACAAATTCCCATATTTTTTAAAATTCTTATTATATTTTCTGTTTAACGATTTTGATTTTCATTGATGGTTTTTTTAATTTCTTTGATTGTGTAACTTTACATAAACTGCGAATGACTTTTCGATGAACGTCATCCACGCCAGTGAGTCCATTGGGTATTAAAAATTTTACGAGCAGCCATGCGGTCGCTTTATGGCCCTAAACTCGCGCACAACATGTGTCGCCTGCAGAGAAGTGCGGCCTACGTGAAGTGCCGCGCTACAAGTGGCGCTTAGAGTGTCACACGCAGCCCGCAAACCAATCACATGTCAAATAGTGGTTGCGCCGTAGTATGTTTTTAGTGATTTTTGTAGCTCGCTCGTTGCTTTGGTTGTTGTTTGCATTGTTATTGTTGAGACTTGTACTGCAGCGCAGCTGAATTGGTTGTTGTGAATTGTCGTCGCTATTGTTGATTTTACGAACGATTTTATAGTTGCATTGCCTGTTGATTGCTTCGAAACGGTTTGTTTGCTTTTTTGACGTTTTGTTTGCGAAGAAAAGCCAACAGACAAACTGCCGCTTTGCAATGTACAACATGGGTGCACTTCACTTTAGCTCTTCAAGTTGTTGTTCACTAAGCGCTGCTTATGTAAATCAATAGTTGGCGCAAAAAAATAACTAATTGCCAATATGTGGGAACGCTCTCAAATTTGCTGCTGCTAACCACGCATTGCGTAAGCGTTTGTTCACACTTTTGGCAGTTACGCACTTAAGCCAGTTTGCCCAAAGGAGCAAAGAAATGTGTGTGTGGCCATTTTGAAAATGAAAATGTGTGCGTAGCAAAGCAAACTGAGTGCAAGTGAGTGCATTTAGGAGGTTGCCAGGAAGCCATAAAACTATACTATTACATAATACAACCATAAATCATTCAAAATGCATTCGTCTTGCTAAAATTTCTTTCAATCTCTTCAGTCTTGTTCCCGTTTCTGCCTATTTGGGCTTTCAAGTTTTTGCAAAATTTTTTAATCATTTCTTATGCTTAAAGACGAATTAAAAGCAGCGCTCAAAATTATGGCAATACATGAAGAATTGCATAAATCAATCAACAAATGGCTTCAGCAGAAAGATTTGATAAATATTTTTATATGAATTATGAAATTTTATTAAGCACCTTTAAAAGATTTCCTGAATTAATTTTTTATTTATAAATTTTTTTTTTATATTTTGACTAATTTAATTTGTATTAAACATTTTTTTATTTATTGATTATTTATTTATTTATTTTATAATTAATTTTTTATTTACAAAATTTTTATTTATTTATTATTCACTTATTGTTGATATATTAATTTTGTATTTATTGATTTATTACACAGTGCAACAAATTCAAGAAAAATTTCGAGGGACAAGGTCAAACCCGTCTCATTCGATAGAGGACGTCAGTAGATTAAAAAGTGTCAAGGGATTTTTAAAACATCATATCTTTTGACTCAAATGTCAAAAAAGGAATAATTTTTACGTCAAATGAAAGCTAACGCTTACGACTTTGAGGTCATCTTCTCTAGATCCGCTAGACAGCTGAGGATGCTGTTCCCAGTGTCTCCAAATACCTGAAATTACTTTCTTCTAAATCTTAAAAAAGTTGAAATTTCGTCCCAAAAATTAAAATATCTAAAAAAAAAAATTATATCATTTTTGACACTATATGTAAACTAAGAAATTAAACTTCTCTTACTTTTTTTTTTTTGATAACAATTTCTTTTTTATAAACTAAAAAATTCAACTTGTTATAAAATATAAAAATATATTTAATTTTTTTCATTGCAGCCTTTTTATTCCTTTAGCTTCCGCTTAACAACAACTTAACACAAACAAAACATAAAAAAGGAGAACTTTCTTTTGTAAACTTCCTTCATTCATTGAATAAATACATTTTGAAGCATAAAATTTAATTTAAAAAAATTCTCCTAATAGTCCAAGAATCTCCTTAATCTAAGAGGAAATCTCCTGATCTGGCAACACTGGCTGTTCCAAGAATCGAAATTGCGTTCTTGCAAGCGTACCAAATTTGCAGACGAGGTGGACAACAGTTTTCCTTCCAAAAATTCTCCTAAAAGACCAAGAATCTCCTAAATCTAGAAAAAACACTCCTGATGTGGCAACACTGACTGTTCCGAGAATCGAAAGCGCGTTTTGCAAGTGCATTCATTCTCAGAGGAAGTGGACAAAAGTCTCCTTGCAGGCCTTCCTCCTGCAGTCATTATACAACGGGTCCAGTCTTTTGGCGCGTTGGACTATGAGGTCGTGTCCAGTTATGAGGTTTTGTTTAGTAGCATCAATTCTCTGGATCTACTCCCTATGGAGGTTTTGTTTAGTAGCATCAATTCTTTGGATCTACTCTAACCGGTCGAAGGAACTGCCGGGCCGAATTACATGGAACTATTTGATAGTTGCTCTGTGTAGTAGAGCTGTGAAACTATCGATAGTCTGCACCATCGATAGTTTCGATAGGATAGTTTAGGATAGGATCCATTAAAATGTATACTGGCCATTACCCATACCACAAATTTTATGCATTTTTAATCATACAAAATGTTTATAACATATATGTATATATTAATTGTAAAATTTAGATCATACATGTATTTAAAATAAAAAAATAACTGAAAATTTTTTCATAATTCATATACAAAAATAACTTAAAATTTTGTTTAAAGAATAAACTTTGAGATCACTTTTTTTTCACTCAGGCACATTGCTCGGTGACCCAATAATTCTTATTAATAAAAAGAATCATGTCCACATGTTTTGGTTTCAGTGCACATCTCCTATCAGAAATAATAGAACCAGCCTTGCTGAACATCCTTTCTGATTCTGTGGAGGTGGCTGGAATAGTAAAGTATCGCAATGCGCAAGTCATCAAATCCTTCATGTTTACGTCATTACACTGCAGGCAATAAATACGAAGTACAAAATCACAAGAAATATATCTAAAGTAATTATGAAGAACGTTTACCCTCCAATATTCCAAAGGATCCGATTTTTTTGATGCATTATCTTGTTCAAAATATTGACGTAATTTAATAACAGCGTCAGATCGACTTGTTTTTGTCTTATTGGCAATTTTGGCATCTAAAAATTGAAACAAGCCTTGCTCTTCATCCTGAGCGTAATTTGGTGTTGACGGCTCAGCAGTTTGCAAAGTATATAAAGCGTTGCATAAGCATGCAATCTCGTTCTCCAATATTTTTGCCCCTTGATCTGCATTGAAGCTTGACCTAAAGCCCTCCTTCTTAAAACGAGGATCAAGTAAAGTGCCAATTCTGGTTGCAGTGCGCTCTTCGTAAATCGAAAGCCTCTTTATTATCTTCTCTTTTAAAAAATCACATGCGGTTAAGCCTTCTGAGGTGTTCATACATGCTGCTGATTTTTGAAGACTTTGCAATAATCCGCATATTAGAGGTATTATTAATGAAATCGTTATTTTGTGACTTGAAGATACTTGTACTGTAGCGCTGACAAACGGTGACAGCAATTTTGTTAAATCTCGTATAAGGTCTATATCTAACGAAGTCAACATTGGTGGAGCCTTTGAAGTATCTAGCAGCACAGCAGACACAGAATCCTTTAAAAGCAAAAGTCGTTCCATCATATCATATGCACTGTTCCATCTAGTGGGCACCTCTTGAATTAGACTATAAGGCTTTTCAACCTTTTGAGCCGCTTTAAGTTTTTCGTATGCATTCGTAGAGCTTTTGAAATATTGTACAATCCGCTTACATTTCACCAGCACACTCTTTATGGGTTCTTCTGCCAAACAATCTTGCACGACTAGATTTAACGAGTGGGCGAAGCATGGAAGATTTTTTTTTTTAACTATTTCACATGCTTTGAGCATACATTTAGCATTGTCTGTAACTATAGCCATTATCTTGCTCGTAACGCCCCATTCGTCGAAGACTGCCTGTAATGATGCTGCAATATTTTCCGCAGAGTGGCTGGTGTGACTGATAAGTTGTTTTGTGGACAAAACTGCCGTGCACAATTTCAATTCATTTGTTATAAAGTGGCATGTAACTGTTAGGTACCCTTCATTTGCACGCGAGGTCCAGCAGTCTGCGGTAATTGCACAAAAGTCCACTTTTTGCATCACTTGTGTCAACTCACTTTTAATGTGTTTATACATATCAGTCATCAGTACTTTTTGCAAAGTATACCGAGACGGAAGTTCGTACCGAGGATCAAGGCACTTCACAAATTCTTGGAAGCCTTTATCTTCAACAATAGAGAATGGCTGAACATCAGTCGCGACCATTCGCATCAGCGCATTATCTAGCACGAGCTTCCGTTTGGAATTACTTTCATAACAATCTTGTTTTTGAAAATAGGGCGCAATTGTCGGCTGCAATGGCTTGGTTTCTGATGTACGGCAAGATGGATGCACTCTACGTAAATGGTCGAAAAGGTTGCTTGTATTGCCACTCGTTTTATAATCTTTCTTGCACAAGCGACATTTTGCAAATTTCTTATTTTCTGATACGTCAAAAAAGTTCCAAACCTCTGACACTTTAGGTTTTTTTGGGGGAATATTTTCGGAAGCGCAAACATTTTCCTTTCTGCCATATACACAAAACATGTGGAAAAAATTTAATTAGAATGTTTCACTTTATTTGGCAACTGTTAATTACCATTGGACACATCAAAGTATTTCTCCATTGCTGCGGAGCCGTCAACACCAACACCACCTGCACAGGCCTAAAACTATCAACAAATCTGTGGTCAAAAGCAATAACCGCCTAAGTCGAAAATTGCTGTTTCGAGCAATCTCGCTTTAAAGTTTTAGCGCGTAGTGTGTTCGTTATGGGAATGCGAATAGGTTTTTATTAATAACTTTTTTTATTTTAAAGTTACAAACTCCCCGATTTTACACAAACGTAGAGCACAGTCCAGGGAACGTGGTGGCATCCATAACTCAATTTCTTCTTAAGTCGACTTAAGCGGTTATTGCTTTTGACCACAGAAATAACGTTTTATTACGAAAATAACAAAAATTTATTTTACTTACTCGACTTTACAATTTCGTCAGCAAATTTGTGATGAGCAAACGGCATACAAATAGATAGTCGATAGTCTCACTATCTATCGATAGTAAAAAAAAATTTAAACTATCGATGGTATCGATAGTGCCATCGATAGTTTCACAGCTCTACTGTGTAGGTATGCAATCTTTTTTCTACCAACCTTATCTATGGCATTGATGCATTGTAGTTCCGTGCCTGCTTTTGCCAACTCTTCAAGCTACGAGTATACAGGTTGCTTCTATATCCTTGTGCCCAGGCACCCAACGAAGCTCAAAAATCTTTCAGAGATGAGCCGCATCCTACTTCCCCCTTGAAGGGAAATTCACTATAAATGCTCCCACATTTCATGAGCAGCAACAGCTCAATTGCTTAGTTTATGAAAATTAGCAACAACAACAATTCGTTCCAACTATTTATTGTATGGATTACGAATGCGCTTTAGCACAACGCACACATTGCAACTTAGGCGTTTAAGTTAGAAATGCAAAATGATTGCTGGTAGATTGATGCCTACTTGCAAGTTTCAACGCTGACGATTGCAATAATTGCTATGCAAATTCTACAACAAAAACAACAATTTTCTGCTTTGCAAGCTTATGAAGATGAGCAGAAGGGAGAAGGGGGCCACTTGCGGCATGTTGTACGGGCGCAATTTAGCATTGTTTGAACGGAGATGCAGACAATTAAACAGGCAACATTCAAGCGCGCAGCCAGTTAGATAAACACATGAACCGACGGACATGAGGCATACATATATGCAGACAGATAGATGGCGGGATTAGAGGCAATTTGAAGGCGCAAACAGTAATTTATTGCTCGTTTGCCAAACTGAGGGATTGCTTAGACATTTTAAACATCAACATTAAAGTCAGCAATAGCAGCGGCAGCGGCAGCAGCACTTGAATGAATTGACGCGTGTTCGCTGCTGGTTGTTGCTTGTTGTTTTTGTGCTGGAATTTTAGCAACGCCTACTCGAGTGCAAAACATAAAACATGGCAGCCTCAACGATTAATACTCAGGTCAAGGATGCCGCATAAAATCAGCAATGCAAACGTTGAAATCAAAAGAAATTGCAGCAACAAGAATGCACGCAGCCAATTGAAGCCGCCAATGACCGGCATGGACCATCCACATGTGTTGCCTTGAATTATTGAAAGCATTTACTTAGTGGCTGCTACTTGCACTGCTTTTTCATTTTTGCAGTATTTGTTTTTAGTATTTTTAATTTTAAATTGCAATTAAAATTGTTAATTACAATTTTTCAATTAACACAAATTTCTAAAGATGAAAATATTTGCAGCAACTTTGATTGAGCGCGGCATAAATTCGTCGCCTATGATTGATGACTGCAGTGATTGCCACAGGCGTTCAGATGCGAGCTGCAGGAAAAACAATAACAACAACAACAACAACAGGTTGAATACCAACGACTAGAGAAAAGTGCGCTTAAAAGTGGCAAGGCTGTAATTTATACGGCACACCAACAACCAACTAACCAACCAAGCAGACAGACAGACAGACATACCTGCAGTTAGTTGGCTGAACAACGCGTACCAGCGCGTTTACGGCATTTTCGAAATGCTGCTGCCTTCTCATTGCTTTCGTGAATTTTTCCCCCCAAAACTTACAACACACTTTGACAGCTGCAGACGTCAAAGTGACGTTGATTATGACAGTTTGTTGTATTTTATTTTGTTGCAGTTGCATTGCGTTGTGTTGTATTACTGTTGCATCAAGCTGCATTTGTTTGATATTGTTGTTGTTGTTGGTGTTTCGTCGAGCATTTAAACAAACATTTGAAAACACTTTTCATTGTTTAGTGCGCAAGAAAAGAAAGTGAATTGTAATGAAAAGTGAAATGAAATTGTGTGGAAAAACTGTGCTGCAAGTTTTTTCTGCTCATTTGGTTGCCGGTTTTCTGCGACTG
Organism: Melieria omissa; assembly: GCA_963971225.1. Taxonomy (NCBI): domain Eukaryota; kingdom Metazoa; phylum Arthropoda; class Insecta; order Diptera; family Ulidiidae; genus Melieria; species Melieria omissa. The sequence continues at coordinate 54,466,665 of OZ020268.1, forward strand.
TTGCAATTGAAACCGGACTCTGCCAGCGACCGCAATAAAACTCAGTGTACTCGTATTCAGAGCAAACACTAGAGGGGAAATATTTGTCATTTGTCGCCGGCGTTAATGTGTGTATGTTGTCAGTAAGTGAAACAAATATGGGACTTGAAATTGTTACTTTTGAAAGTAATTCCAAAACTGTGTTTCGACAGAAAAACTATAAAATTACTCCGAAAATTATTCTCCGAACATTGTATTTCATTTACATGTGCGCCATGCACATTATTTCGAAAATAGTATTTCGAAAACAGTACACCAATAACTTCACTCCGAAATTGTCATTTTCAAAAAGGTATCAATCGAACCTTTCACTTTTGTGCTCCGAAAATTATACTCCGAAAACTGTATTGCAAAAGCTGTGCAACATGCACATATTTTCGAAAATAGTATTTTGAAACAGTACACCAATTTTACTCCGAAATTTTCATTTTCAAAAAGGTACAAAAATATTTCTTGAAAAGCTGTACTACAAGAAACTTTCTTAGAAACCTAGAAATCAATGTTTCAGAAACTGACCTGAATTTCCTGCATTACTTACTTCGAAAATGATACTCCGAAAACTGTATTCCAAAAACTGTGCACCATGCACATTATTTCGAAAATAGTATTTTTAAAACAGTACACCAACAAAATCCCCCCGAAATTGTAATTTAAAAAAGGTACTTCAAACATGTTTCTCTGAAAACTGTATTACCTGAAAGTTACCTTGAAATCGATGTTTCAAAAACTGACTTGAAATTTTTACTCTTAAATGATTTCTATAATACAGGTTCCTGCATTACTCCGAAAACGATTCTTCGAAAACTGTGCTCCATACACATTATTTCAAAAACAGTATTTTGAAAACAGTACACCAACAACTTCACTCTGAAATTGTAATTTTCTAAAAAGGTACTTCAAAAACGTTCCTCCGAAAACTGTACCACAAGAAAGTTACCTAGAAAGCAATGTTTCAAACACTCTACTCCAAATGTTTACTCCGAAAGTGTTATTCCAAAAATACTAGTCCGAAATTGTTTCTTCGTAACATTCTACAAAATCCATACTCCGAAAATGTTACTCCAAAAACCATTCCAAAACTATTATCCCTAAAATTTCATACGAAAACTTTAATCCTATCTTCTTATCCTAAAATTTCATACAAAAACCTTAACCTTATTTTCTTAACTAAGATTATCGTTTGTCTGTTTTCATAAACGTTTAACAACTGTACGCTAATTGAGTTGTAAATATGCGTCAGTGTGCACAGTAAAGACAATTTTTTTAATTATGTCAAAAGCGTGCAGAAAAAATGCTTTCAAAGAAGTTTTACAAAGCGCTGTGTGATTGTTACACTAAATTAACACTTGTTGCAGCCATTGTTGTTAATTTACCGAGCGCTAGCATTATCGCTCGATAGTGTTGATACTATACCAATGTATTTACAAAACGTTAACCAAGTTAGAAAAATGCGGGGAATAATTGTTTGTATTGTTTAAGCCTCTCACCGTACAAAAGTTATCCAAAAAGTTCAATATTATATATTTCTCTAGCTTACAACGGCACTTTCAGTTGTAGTAAGAGTGGTAGTAAGACATTTTATGAAGATTTGAAAATATTCCTGAAGCAACATTATGATCGATTGGATGATTAAACATGTAAAAAACGACAACGAATTTGTCACAAAAATGTTCAAAACGTTAATGAATTTCATAAAAAATTTCAAACTTATCCCTAGAAAATGATTAGTTGCAAATTTAAAACAACTTCAAAAAGTTTGAAGACTCCGAAAATTTCGGAGTAATGTTTATTAAGTTTTTAATAAAATTTAAATTGAATATGGATGACTTTATACATTTTCTTTCAAATTCTTATTGAAATGTATGCAATTAACAACTCCGAAAATCTTGTTTAGTAATTTTTTCAACCGAAACAATTTTTTCTGCGCCAAAAATAACTTCAAAATTATTATTTTAAAAATGTGTTTTTTCGAAAAACTTTTAATTCAAAGATAACTTCAGAAATTAGTACTCCGAAAAGTTATAGTCACTTTTCAAATGTTTTTGTAGAGTATTCAATTGTTGTAAATTGTTATAAATAATTTTTGAGCACTGTTTGCATATTTATGCACACTTTAAAACAACTCCGAAAATTTATATTACTCCGAAAATTTGTAGAGTCTATTTTCAATGCATACTGGTATGTTTTTGAGTATTTACATTGAATTTGTTTATTAACTATTCGTACTATAAAACCATAATTCGAAAGTCTACTGTCTGGTTATTTACATTGAAAATCATATCGATTTTGTTTCTTTTTTTTACAACTCACACCAAAAATTACGTTGCTTTCTATTGAAACTAATTGAGTTTTCAACGTAAATGGCTTCCAATTCAAGCAAAAGTTTTTAGTTTTTGTGAGAGAGCGAAAACCCCAAAAAACGTTTAAATGAAAATGATTTAAAAATCAATTTAAGGTGCGGAAACCATCAAATTATGAGCAATGCTTATGTAGCTGCCATACTCAAGTTTAAATCGATCGAACCTTTCACTTTTGTGCCCATCAAAAGTGCGCTCGCTGCCACTGTGAGGAAGCTGTACGCTACAATGTGGCATTCGTTCAACTTTCTGTGGAAGAAATATTGATATCCATATCGCTTACAATACGCATTAATGCATAATTAACGTTGCCATAATTACCATGTAATAAACACCAACTTTGTGTAAACTTTAACTTGAAAAAAGAAAACTGAATGCATAAATTTGCATTCCACAAATATGATGAATTTTTCTGCTTTTTAAATTACCATCAAATTTTGGTATTTTTAAGAGTTTTTTACATTGAAACGTTTAGTATTTTTAATGCACACACTTTTTATTTATACAATTTTTGTTTTTGGTTTTTTCAGCACTTTTGTCACAAAACGTTTTCCCTTCAAGCGATTTACATGCGCGCCAATTCGTAATCGTCGGACTTGCGCCTACATGCAGTAACGTAAGTTTTTCATGCCATCAATACGTTGCCACTTGGCAACGTTACTTCAGCTGTCACACGGCACATTGCAATCTGGCATGCAGTGCTGCATTTTGAAATTTTACTTGAACGTTTTTTTCTTCTCGAATAAATTTCAAATTGTTTGTTTACTTTTTCAAGTGTTGTAGTTGCCTTGTTGCGCTTTAATGGCGCAAGTATTAATCTACACCCAAACAAAATTGTAAGCAATAGTTTAACAAAATGTTGGAATACGAAATTTAAAAGTGCAGTTCATGTTGTCACACATTTTTTTAATGGGTTAGTGACACTGAAATCGAAAGCTTGGATATCTATCATCATTTCGTTCAGAACGCTTCACAATTTCTTGTTGCTTGCCTTAATTGAATTGAATAGAAACCAAACAAAACTAAGGATCTGTCACATTTGTAATTTAATAATGTTAAAATGAGCAAATGATGACTAATCACTCTTGTCACACTGTCTTTTTTTTTTCTTCCAACAAGACAGCACTTTTAATTCATATCATAATTTAACACATACATCGATTCCAGTGCTAAATTTTAATGTCACAAAAATTTTGTGACAAATAATTTTCCCGATTTCTTGTTAATTTTATACTAATCATTCCATTTGGCTTTGTTCAGCTTACAAAATGCTACCACTGCCCACATTCATTCATTAAAAAAACTGCATAACGTAGACTAAACAAACGCTTCTGCTGCTATGCTGCTCGGGCGTTCAATTGCCACACACACACTTAAACACCATTTTAACCTTTTTTTCTGTGACAGCATTCAGACAAGCTGTGCGCATGCGCCACGCATGCCAACATGAACGCACGCACATCATGATATGCCGTCACGTCGGTTGGGGGTGACAGAGGGCAGCGGTGGGATTATTACACGCTCCATGCTGCGGGCGCTGCTTGTAATTTAATGTCTGCTATTTTTTGTCTTTTAGCTATTTATAATTCTGTTGTCTTAAACGCCGCTTAAGGTGCAGTTAAATTGTGTTTGTACACCAGTGAGGTGTGACCGGAGACGCAATTTTATAACAATTTGACTACAACTAAACAGCGAACAAATTTTGTTTTTCACTCATTATTGAAAAGCTTAACTTCCATTTACTATATTGTAAAATTTAAAGTAATTACAAAAGGTTATAATTAAAATATTTTGACGTTAAATAGAAAATAAACACTCGTCGCCAAGTAACAAGAAACTTGTAGAACCCCAGTTTGTGTTGCACAGAAAAAAGATTGAAATCTTTTGCTTACATTCTTTGGGTTTTACAAAACGATTAACCATTTTTTGTTATTATTTCTTTTTGTATAGTTTTTTCTAAGCACACAAATGCGGTTCTTTGACCCTATTCCAATACGATTTTGCCATGGTAAATGCGTAGAATGTAAAGAACAAATAATAGAACACAACAAAAGCGGCAAGGCGGCACTGTACGAAAGGCAACAAAGCGAACAGACATTCATAAAAGGCAAATTAACGCGCAAGCACGTAGAATGCGAACGCAGTGAGTGATGAACGATAGCTTAATGTTTAAATAAAAATTCGCAGATATGTAGAGAGATATGAAAGTTACACGCGCAACGTTGTCAATGCGATATGCTTAGATACAATAGATACCCAAAAAAAATCTCGATTCGTTTCACAGTTCAAACAAATGTGCGAAAATTTGAATTTAATGTCAAATTGCAAAGTAGTAGCCAGTCGAACAGATTTGTGTTCAATTTAAAGTGTGTGACCAATGTCACAAGTGTCACAAAATTTCAGCAACATTGTATATATGGATACTTTTACTTAATATGCAATTTTGTTACTATTTTATCGCATCAAAAGGCTTTGCAACACTTTTGCGACATTATGTCACACAAAATTATGACGTAAGAGCATGTTAGCTTGCAAAACTCGAACTGTAAGTAGCAATGATGGTTAAGTTTACAATCGATTTTTAAGCTATTGTCACATAAATGTTAATATGTGAAGTTTTTATGTTTATGTGACACTATGTTATAAGAATTTTTGTAGAATTTATGTATATTCTTTTACTTAATATGCACTTTTATTGCTAGTTTAGTGCATCAAAAGGTTTGGCAATACTTTTGTGACATGATGTCACACAAAAATATAAAATGTGAGCATGTTAGCTTGCATCTAGTGTAGAAAGAGAGCTATATGTACTATAGCTATGATTGTCAAATTTCCAATTGACTTTTAAACTTTTGTCACAAAAATTTTAATATGTGAGCTTTTTCATGACTGTGTGACACAATGTAATGCAACATTTTGTTGAATATATATATATTCTTTTACTTAATCTTCACTTTTATTGCTAGTTCAGTGCAACAGAAGGTTCGGCAATACTTTTGTAACATTATGTCACGCAAAAATATGAAATGAGAGCATGTTAGCTCTCATCTAGTGTAGAAAGCCAGCATATTTAGCAATGATTCCCAATTGTACAACAGACTTTTAAACTATTGTCACACAAATTTTAATGTGTGAGCAGTTTATGATTGTGTCACAATATGTAATAGGAACTTTTGTGAAATTTATAAAGAATAAACTTATTTATTAGATAAAAACTTGTTTTTAGAAACTGTCACACAATAATCTTAAGCGGAGTATGAGCATTTTATGACAGTGTGACAATATGAAATTAAACATTTGCTAAAATTATGAATCCTGAATAATTTATTAGTTTCAATGACTTCTGAAAATTGTCACACAATTCTACAGAGCCGATGCATACTTTTTTACTACTGTGTTACAGCTTATAACTGGATATATTGTACACAAAATATTCAATATCAGATTATTGCTATAATTGTATTCTATCACTGTCATGAAAGTGTCACACAAACGCTTCAAAAGGCCAGCATCAAATTTGTGTCTTTTGTGTGACAGTAATATTGTACACTAAATATTTAATATTTCATGATCTTTATCATATTATTCCATTACTGTCATGCAGTGGCGTCCCCAGGATTTCGGGAAGGGGGGGATATGCAAAAAATGCAGTTTAACGCCATTTTTATACTTTCATCTTTGCGTATTATTTTTAATACATGTTGAATAAAATTGTACATACATACATATATGTATATGTACATATACTAACATAAACTTCTTAAAACACAAAATTCAAGTGACATGTATTTTTAAGTCATAAAATCCCAACCAAAAAATTCAAGTTTGTTTTAAGTTATGACATTTCGAAAACAACTGCTAATAGAATTACGAAAAACCAAAAGACGTATTTTAAAAAGCACACCAGCTATGTAAAAGAAATCAAACATTTACAAAATGTATGACGTTCTGAAATTTAATTATGATAGAGGTGACCATGTTTCCATGTTTACCCGCAATTTACCAAAACTATATAAGTGAATTTTTTTTTAATTTCAACAGCTGATGCAGGGTTGGCATGAAGCCTGCGTTTGATTACTATTTTGGTAAATAGTCGACACTTTTGGGAACATTGAAAATACAACTATTCTGCGAGAACAAATGCAATGCTGATTTTTTTTATTCATTTATTCTTAACCCTTCTGCGGGTATCCGGTTCTGGCCAGACCATATTGAACTTTGGATCCACTTTAGTAATGTTGTAATTAAGCTATCGAGCTCAAATTTCATGATATCCTTAACTGATCCTTTCTAAGCACAAAACCCAAAACCATGGCTTGGCCAGACCATGGTGCATTTTCATACAAATTTGCCAGTTATTTTCAGTTTTTTTTTTGTTATTTTCGACGTAATTATTGTCAGAATTGTTAATAAATATTTTTTTATATTATATATATATTTTCAACTAGGTTTTTCCATCTGACCCGATTTGAAGCACTTTTTTCGTGCCATCCCGTTAATAGTGACGTAAATTAGCTGGCGCAAAATGTACCTGGTCCAAGTGTTTTTCGTTCGCCTTGGCTTTTATTTTCTTTGGGTTAATAAATTATAATTTTTGTTGGAAAATAATGTTGGAACATATTCAAAATTAATACTTATCCATTTTCCAATTCGATTGGGTGTTTTCTGTGACAGAGATGAAAGGAAGAGAAAGCTATTTTGAGAATCAGGTGGACATTGTTTTTGAACTTCGACGCTGGAGTTAAATCAGAGAGGAAAATCTCTAAAAAAATTTCCTTAGCAATAGCGGAAACTAATGCGTTAGAGCAACGAATTTAAGATATTAAATAATTTGCTGCGAGAGGCAATAATAACGGTGCTGCCAATTTCACGCTTTCATTTGGCCCTGAACAAAACGAAGCTTCTGATACTGATAGAAAAAATGGTCGTTTAGATAGTTCAATGTGAAGATAGCAACGACGAAGGCGACAAGGAAAACGATATCCGGCCAGTTCAGCATGAACAACAACATGTAGAGCATGTTTTGCATATTTTTCTTTGGCAAAGCAGTTCAGAATTATTAACAGTGCAAGGAATCCAGAAATATATATATCAAAACCCGATTTGTATGTGTCGAATGTAAAATCTCAATGTGGTATAGTCATGATACTGCATTATATTGTTGAAATAATTGCATTGGTCAAGCAGCTGAAGTAGATCCATAAGTAACGTATTTTACATTTATACATTTTTTTTATTTTTTTGCTTTACTGCCGTATTTTTTTAATTTCAAAATTAACTCATTAAAGTTGAAACTCGCTATTTACTTAATTATTCTAGTATATTTTCACCGTTTTACGTAAAAATAATGTAGACAAGCAAAAGAAATCATTGTATTCACACTTTCTGGTTTTTTTATATCCTTAACAACAATCCTCGACTATCATCTTGTTTACATCATGGTCTGGCCAGATCATGGGAGGTTCAGTTATTAGGTTTTAAGTGGGTGATTACAGAAGCGATAAAGCAAATAGTAAAAATGTTTCACAATTCCATATTGTTATAGCAAATTGCATAAGTGAATTCTCCGACCAAGGGGGGGGATCCATCCCCCTAATCCCCCCCCTGGGGACGCCACTGCTGTCATGAAAGTGTCACAGAAACACTTCAAAAGGCACGTATAAACTTGCTTGCTACTGTGTGACAGCAATTTCGTGAAGAATTTTGCTTCTTCACCATACAATAAAACTATCTCTGTTATACATTGTCCACTAGATATTTAATATTAGATAATTTCTATCATTTTAACCTATTACTGGTATGAAGGTGTCACACAAACGCATCAAAAGGCACGCATAAGCTTTTTGCTATTGTATGGCAGTTATATTGTACACTAAATATCCAATATTAGATTACTTTTATAATTTTTTTCTATCACTGTCATGAAAGTGTCACACAAACGCTTCAAAAGGCTAAAGGATAAACTTTTTTGCTACTGTGTGACAGTAATTTTTTGAAGAATTTCGCTTCTTCAGCACCTTGTAAAACTATTTCTGTCATACATTGAACACTAAATATTGATTATTCGATTATTTCTATCATTTTGACCTATTACTGTCATGAAAGTGTCACACAAACGCATCAAACGGCACGTATACATTTTTTTGCTACTGTGTGACAGTAATTTCTTGAAGAATTTTACTTCCTCAGCATCTAGTTAAACTAGTTCTGTCATATCTTAACACACATTTTACATATCGCTCACTCAAATTCAATTTAAAATCTGCCACACTCTGCAGAATCAACTTGATCAATTTTATTTATCAATTAACTAATATTTTTCTTGTGTCGTATTAATTGAAGTATTTGGTTTTTATAACGAATTGAATACAATGAGTTCAAGTTGCTGTTAGTCGCTTTTAATCTCAACTGCCGCCGTTGGTCAGATGAAGATTGACAGCCGTCACACAAGTGGCCAACGGCTGGCTGCCGTTTCCGAAATTAAGTGGGGTGCGCTGAACGTGGGTGCGAATTTCTTTCAATTTGTGCAATTTATTATTACATATAACTTTTTATTTGCACAACTGCGATTGTGACGGCGAGTGCGTGTAAATTTGAACACTTTACATAACGGCATAAAGTAAAAATTTTCGTGCTACATTTCTCTATTTCGCCAATATTTTGACATTTCATTAACACGAGCCACAAGTGTGTCGAATCGAAATGGCCAGCAGGTGTAATTTGCATATTCGTAAATATACTAAAAAAAAATGGTTTACGTGATTTTGTGCGGAAGTGACTAGCAACACGCTTTCTCGTTGTGTTAAATGTTTGCTTTTTAGTTTTTTTTAGTAATTTCATATTCAAATTGCTCTGAATATGGTGTCGATGTATTTGATGCCAAACTGCATTATTTGGTGTTTGTTGTTGGACTTTTTCCTCCAAGTTGATGCATTTGTGAGACAGTTTTTTCGCGCGTTGATTGCCCTTAATTGTGCCTTAATTACTTGTCTGCCGCATCAGTGCGCCAAAGAAAGTGGCTCATGTGACCCAGCACAAGACATGGACCGGTTTCCAAGTACTTTGGTCGACAGAAAAAGGGTAAAGAAAAAGTTAAAGAAGAGAAAAGAGGAGCAGAAAAATGGCATTTTTTATGGGGCCACTCAAAATGGGGACAAATCGGCTGGTTGTAGGAAGCTGACGAGAACGAAGAAAGGTGGTGAGACGATTTTTTTTATCTGGATAAGAAGAAAGAAAGATGGAGTAAACAATGCGTTAAATGAAGGCAGAACAGAACGATATATAGGAGAATATGAAAGAAAAGAAAATTAAGAATATCAGAAGAAATAAAAGGAGATGATAAATTAATGAAAAGCTGCCAATTTTTCAGCTCATTTAGAAATCAAATATGAACTTGAAATGGATTGTAAATGTGGGTAGAAAGAGAAGACAGTAGGAACAAAACATCTTTCAGAAAAAAGGAAACGTAAAGGGAGTTCCTTAGAGTCTAGAGACATGGTGAAATAGATGGAAAACTTTAGACTGCATTTTTTTCACATTTTGAATGACCTAAGTTCAGTTAATATAAGAGATATGCTAACTTTTGGTTTGCATAGGTTTCCAACGATTGGTGCATGAGCTCATAATTTCTTCTGCTTAGTAGGTCTAGTTTAGCAGCTCCTTAGTCTATGAATATGTTTCGACTGATGCCCCGACCAGCACTTAAACCTATCCTAACCTTCATTTGTTGTAAAAGGTTCCACACATGTTTGGTTCCCTTAATTTGTTTCTCCAGATTTTACAACCATTCGGCTAAGACTTAGTGACATCTTATTACTTAAGCGCTCTTTAATTTAAATATATTATTTTGCATTAATTAGTATCAAATTTTGATAATAAATGTCATTAATTTTGGTAACGTTTTTAAGGGATCTCAAATGGGCATAATTTACGAACTGTGATAGTTTCACAGTTTCCTACACAATATGCGGAATATTTAACTCGTTTATAGCCGAAGAGACGCCTACGCAATGCAATTTGTAGTCAAATACAAATTTTTATGGTGTTTATGTAAATTTGTGGACAATGGTGAATGAAATTTTGAAAAAATGTTTTTGTTGGTCTGATGTCTTAATGAAAATTAAAACTCAATAGGACAGCTTTTATGAATAGAAAATCACAAATCTAGTAGCAAATATTCGTAGGTGGGAATGGCTTTCAAAGAGACCAAGCATTAGGTCTGTAATGATGCCAGAGTTCAGTTTAAGTGTCGGTTAAGTAGACAAAGTCTTGTAGAGAAACAGAGTTAAGTATTGAAAGGTTGAATGCAAAATCGTTGGCTTATACTTTCAATACAAAGCTAGACTATCTGAGACACCCAACGATAACTCAGAAGCAAATATTGCATGTTTTATTGGGTTTAATAGGACTTAACTTATTTATTTATTTCTATTAATTTATTTAAGTAATCCAGAAATTGAATACAGTTCGTACAAATTACAACGAAATGTAAATAATGTATACATAATATTCTAACTAATTAATTTATTCTATAACATTTTAAAATGGTTTTCCGAGTAAGAGAAATCTGGAACAGACATACTCAGAAACAAATATGGCATGTTCCATTGGGTTTACACAATAGGACTTAAAATATCTATTAGACACATGACGTAATCGGAAAAAAATTAATATCGTATGTTTTATTGAGTCTAATAGAACATACGACAACTGTTTTCTCAGACCACGATACGACATTCATTTCTCAAATCTCCTATTCTGAGAACTTTTCTTCTAAAACTCTTCAAACTATGCGAAATTGTTTGCATTTTGACGACATCAGAATTGTATTGGTACACAAAAACAACTAAAACAAGAAATGCAAAAACAAGGAAATCTCTGTCGTTTACATTATCAGCAACAAGTAGCATATACATGTCAACACACAACAACAACAACAACCAGCAGCATTGCTGAGTGCTGAGTGGTGCAACGAGTGAAATGCACGTTCTGCATGTTGCAGTTGTACGGTGAGATACAGTGGCTCCACTGTCCCTCGCTACGTTAACCTTACTTTTTTTTGTTGCCAATGTTGCGCTGGTGACTTTTTCCCGCCAAACTTCAACGTCATTCACGCTGACTGATTCACAGATCAGATGGTTCGCTTTATGGTTGCACTGTCACTGTTCAATGTTGTTGTTGTTATTTTTGTTTGTGTTTTTTTATTTGCTGGCAAATCTGGTTTTCTCTTCCCGCCCTCCAACGGCGAACATATTCTAAAAACTATAGTGTGTGAATTTGGCATTGCTGTGCGCTACTTTTGCTCACTTTTTCCTTAAACTTTTTATTTTATTTTTTGTTGTTGCTACAACATTTCTTCATTTTTCTTTCTTTTTTTTCTTTCTTTGGCCCGTTGCAAATCGAATCGAGGCCATCAAATGTTGGGGTAAAGCATAAAAAAATGAAGGCGCAACTTCACTGGTGCGGCGCATTGTTGGCAATGCTTGGTGGCTGTTGTTGCTATTGTTATTGTTGTTGTTGTGGCATGAAAGCATTCATGCGCAGGCGCAACATTGTTGCTGCCGTCTGGTGAATTGGCTTTTATTATTGAATTAAATTTCTTTGTGCGGTTTCTTCACGGCTCATTTGTGCTATGTGCGCATTTCGCTTTTCTTTCAAATAGATTTTTTTATATTTTATTTGTATATATTTGTTTGCTATATTTTTTGCTTTCATGAGAAAAAGTTCAAAAATTTCAGGTAAATTCAATTGAATTTAATTTCGCATTAACAAAAATTCGTTATCAACATTTAGGTAGCCAACATTTACAATTCAAATAAAATGAAAAAATCAAATAAGTAAATGCATGAACAAATATAACACACATAAAAATATATAACAACAACAACCACGAATTACTTGCATGCATTGCCAAAGTTAAGGTTACAACAGACCCGACGCGATGTCTGGGTCTGTGTCGCACCCATAAATCAGCAAAATGTCAATAACAGCGGCAGCGTAATAAAAAAAACATATTACAACAACAAGAAAATGCAGCTAAAATAAAGAAAACGCGTAAAAAAATTATCAGCATTACATTAGAGCGATAAAAGTGCCGTGAAACGCAATGCCAAAAAATTGTACAAAAAATTATTTATTTGGCGCTGTTTCAAGCTGCAGTCGTTGAAGCCAAAAAGCTGGGCACATTTCGAAATGGAAAAATTATTTATATTCAAAAACAATGTATCGAGTACTTTCACTATGTTTGAAGGCAATAGACTCTTTAGGGCCTTGGATGCGGTTTTAATAACATTCAAGACTGTTCTGGGCGCCTTTTCAGGCCTTAGGGAGATTCCGATTCCCTGGAGTAGACAAGCCCGAATAGAGTCAACGTGACAGCTGAAAGCAGCTTCAGGTATACTTATGCTGGGTTTGGGGCCTTAGGGAGATTTCGGTTCCCTGGTGTAGACAAGCTCGATTAGAGCAGCCCTAGGAGACGCGCTCGTTCGACAAGGTAGAACGAAGCAATAACATCAACATAACTTGCCGGCCTCTACAGTCCAGTGGGTAACGAGCTGCCTTCTCATAACAAAGGCCCTAGGTTCGAGTCCTAGCTCGAGCTGGTGGAGCACGCCTTAGCCATTTTCGAATTCATAAGATCTTAATTTACCAGAAACTGCAAGGCACATTACGAATTGTTTTTCATAAATGTTACTCTGTGTTAGTATAGCTGTCACCTTTCAGCTGCTTCCAACTAGCAGACACTTGCACTACTACGCACCTTAGTTACTCTAAGCTATCACTTCTTGGTCCCCACTAGGTCGCACCCAGTGCAAACCCCCCAACCACAAAAGACTTTCCACCTATCCGCCTTGTCAGTTGTTAAGAAATTTATGAATCATCCGCTCAAGTCGTGAGTGGCGCATGTTGAAAGCATTTCCCTCACTCTGCCACTTAAAACTTCCTTTGCCCATAGTTGCGCTGGTTTTTAGTACAACGCAAGAAATGCTACCAAATTGACTTTGTTGTATAAATAATTGTGTGTGTGCTTTATTCTGATATTTGTTTGAGGTTTCAATATACCATTAACCCTCAAATGCATATTGATGCCTTTAGGCACACTAACATATTTGTGTATATCTTCAAATGAAACCCCGATATAATATTTTGAAACGACATCTACATTCGAAATCTGTTTGCTAATATTTAGTAGTTTATTAATATTTAATTCACTTTTCAGTGGTTTTCTGTGTAAAAAAGAAAAACCAATGTTTATCAAGCAAACGCGAAAATAATTCATGCATTTGAGGGTTAAGCAGCCTTTTGCCTTCACCTTGAGTTCCGCTGCGCACACAACTTACGAACTTAACATGAAATCGCTATCGGAAAGCAGAAGAGCAGCAAACGAAAGCATGGAACAGCAGAAGGCGAGGCCTGTGATAAATGTTAAGCGCGTAGTAAAGCGACTGAAAAGAATAAAGTCATCGTAAAATCTAAGAAAGCTGTAAATAAAGTTAGTTGACTGACAGTCGAGGAAATGCGTGCGGAAATTAATGAAGCGGTAATCGCGGTCAAGCGGGAATATTTAAAAGGCAAAGTGCAACCCAGTGTAGCTACAAAGGTGATTGGTTATTCACAAAGGAAGTAAATGGAAAGAAGGAAATAAGTATGAATGGAAAATGTAATATGACGCTTTTTGAATGGATGAAATGGGGGTTTTGAAGTAAATAAATATATCAAAAATAATACAATATATAAATATAATATATAACAAAATATAATAATAACATAATAATATAAAACAATTCTAAATAATAAAACAAAATACTCGAAACACTTAAAAACAATTTAATAATTTTTTAAATAAAAATTAAAAAACAGTGTTGAAAAACATTCATCAACTATTATTTATTTAACAATTTATAAAATTTATTTAAATTATATATAATATATAGAAACTAATACAATATATAAATATAATTTATATAAAAATATAATAATATACAAAAAAAACATTCGAAAAATAAAGGAAATGTTCACTCACACTTAGAAACATAATTAATAATAATTTTTTAAATAGAAATTAAAAAAACAGTGTTGAACGAAATTTATCACTTTTTATTTATTGATTATATAAATTTATAAATGTTTTCGAGGAGGTCTTTATTGACATTAAAAATACAATGTTGAACGAAATTTATCACTTCTAACTTATTTATTATATACATTTATGAAATTTTTCAAATTTTCTTTTTTACTTATAACATATTTTTTCCCACATAAATACTTTAGAATTGAAAAAAAAAACTCAAGAAACATTAAACAAAATTTCAAACTCTTCAAAATCAACTCTACTCTACTCACCATTTCAATTTCATAATTTTCAATAGTTTAAATTTAGTTGACAAAACAAATATGTGTAACACGTTTACCCTCTAGAAAATACTAATTACTTCCAAACACATTTAACTTGAGCAGTTAAAAAAAAATACGCAAAAATTTTACTTTCCAGTCCATCAAAGTTACGTGTCCCAATTGAAATAAGCAAATAAAACAAAATATTGCGCAATATTACTCGCATTTCAATCAACACAAACCACAGTCGCAGCCATTACTTGCAGCCGTGCAATTAGTTAGTCGAAATTATTTAACTTTCACGCAAAAGTTTTTTAGCGTTTTATGGTCTATTATTGTTTTGAAGAATTTTGTTGATTTTACTTTTATGCTGTTTTTACTTTTACTGTTTTTTTTCAGTTGTTTGTATTTGCGCACAGTTTTGTTTTCAGCTGCTTAACGGTAATAACTGTTAATTACCCAATTGACACTTTTGGCCGCAATTGTGTAATCACACAAACAGCAACACACACACACACACACACAGGTACAGCAATAAACGCGACCACACCAGTCGCATTGCCAACTGGTTGGTGCGTTCAGTGGCTGAGTGGTTGGCTCGTTGACTACGGTCTGCGTATTGGCTAATGGTTGCTGGCTCAGGCAGCTGTCTCGCATAAACAAAGCGTTTTGACACATTTTGACAATGCGTTTAATTGTCATTTAGTTGCACATTTAGGTGAGCGAATAAGTGAATCAAATGAAAGCACACTTTTCCTTAAAAAAAGGAATAAATTTAAACGATTTTGGCTTTTTGCGAACGGTTTTGACCATTTAAGATTTCTCAAAATTGTACATGGCAACACTAAACACATTTCACTGATGCTTAGTGTCTATTGCATTGATTTATGTATCGAATTTAAGCTTAATGCCCCTAAATGGCCAAAGGAATGTGCGCCAGTGTTGCAAGTAATTATGATGATGATGTCACCTGCCGCAACCATGTGCCGCCTATGATATCTGTCGATAATTGGTGACAGGTACACGCGCGCCTCTTCGTGCTGTATTAATTTGTAGCCAACAGCGACAAAGGTGGAGTTTCCTCAGAAATCACAATCAAATTGATGCCAACAACCCAAACAGTGTTCAGTGCAATTCAATGTGATGAAGCAGCTTCAAATCGTTCGTCAAATCATTCTTACAACTCAAAAATGGTAGCCGAACACTCCCTGCGACTGCGACAGTGAGCGCCCACTGTGCGAGATTGCTTAAGTATTATTTAACGATTTAAAGTTGCATTGATTCTCTGAACCTTGAGAGACTTTTGAAGAGTTATTAATTCGCTTAGGCGCAAGAATTACCAAACATTGTGTGGGGCTTATGCCAGCTAGACACCTTCGCTTCGCTTTCCTTTAAATTCCACTAATAATATGATACTTAAACGCAGCAATTCAAACCGTCTATTGTTAAGCAGCTGCTTCATCATTGGATACAACACAAAGAGATGCTCAGTTGCACTTGAACAGGCAAACTAAGTGGTAACAATATTCTTGAAACAAAAAACAATTTTCAAGACAAACAAAATAGTTTTAAAAAACAAGAAAAAGTTGAAATAGAATTGTAAAGTGAGTGAAGGGCAATTCTTGAGAAACAAACAAGACTTAAGGTTAGTAAAATTGAAGTTTAGCACAACAACTTTCGTAAAGTTTATAGAAATATATAGTAGCTATATGTACATACTAGGGATCGCAATTTTTTGCCATTTTGCGATCCCGGGATTTTCGGGATTGAAAACTCAAATCCCGGGATCCCGGGATTTAATCCCGGGATTCAAATAACAAATTTTTTAAATAAAACAATTTTACCAAATTGCATAAATACTTGTTTATAATATATTTACCATAAAAATGGACACAGTTTAATCACATTTGGGGTAGTTTTAAGATTTTTTATCTTGAATTTAATCACATTGTAAGGCGGAAAGGGAGGCAGTCGGTGTTGAGTCGTCGAAGTGGTTGGTTGTGCGCGGCACATCACCAAAATCCAGTTGTCATTTACAATCAGTTGTCAATTACATTCAAAATTGTCAGTTTAAATTTAAGTCAAATAAATAAACATAGTCATCCTTGACAACATTTTGTTTAACTTAAAAGTTTTTCATTTGACATTTAACTTCAGTTTGATAACATTTTGTTTTTTTTTTTTTTTTTTTTTTTAAACAGGAACAAACGCGCAGGGGATGACCCCTATTAATGCGAAGCATTGCGTTGGTTCAGGAAGGATATAAAGGTTAGGAGATAGGGTTATGAGTGAAGTGGTTATGGACTCTTGCCTTGAACCCATCGAGATCATAAGTGCTGGGGAAAATATCCGCAGGGAGACCATTCCACAACCGCGCTGTACGGGCCAGAAACGAACTTTCCCTGTAGTGCGTAGTGCGCTGGAACATCGTTTCGACGTGGAATGCATGGGCGCCAGTGTTCAAACGGGTTGCCCGGGGGAATACCCGGAGTGATGGCATCAAGCTGCTCATCTCCACTGAGCAGTTACCGAAAAAGTATCGGTAAAATAACACCACACATGCCACGTTTCGACGATGTTCCAAGGAGTCAATAGAGCTGGATGCCCTACTGTCCCCTATAAGTTTAATCGCACGGTTTTGCACCCGATCGAGGAGCTCCAAATGGGCTTTTGAAGCCCCCGCCCAGAGGTGCGAGTTAAACTCCATTTTAGGTCGGATATAGGTGGTGTAAATAATGCGGAGATCAGACGGAGTGAAATATTTTTTGCACCGCTTTAGGAAGCCGAGGCACTTGGCTGCTTCTTTCGACACGCCAAAAATATGATCGTTCCAACGAAGATCGTTCTTAATGGACATGCCCAGAACATCAAGAGCTGCCGATTCCGCAATACCCACACCACCCATAACCAGGGATGAGTTGGGATGTGGGGAGACTCGCTTGTGGGATAACAGGCAACATTGGGTCTTGCGGGGATTAAAATCGACCCTGTTCGCTTGACCCCACTTGGAGATTGTTTGTAGGTCGCTATTAAGTGTGTCATTCATACGGCGCCGTTCTCTCTCAATCTCCACAGAGCTTGGACGCTTTGTGAAAGAGTATGAATGACAAATGGTGCTGTCATCCGCAAACGAGTAGATGGGATTCTTCGTCGACGACAACAGGTCGTTGATGAAGATCAGGAAGAGGGTTGGAGAAAGGACCGAACCCTGCGGCACTCCCGCGCTAAGGGAATGCTTTTCCGAGGCTATGCCGTCTACTACAACACGAATAGAGCGATCATAGAGGAAGCTCGTAATCCAACGAGAGAAGGTACTACCGACACCATAGGCAATCAATTTTGACACGAGTGCTTTATGCCACACCCGGTCAAAGGCCTTGGAAATATCCAATGCAACAACCTTGCTTGCTTGTTGTTTTATCCAAAAATGACACTTAAACATAACTTATTGCTTTGCATCAAATGTATCATAAAGTACATATATACGCATATTTGATAAAAAAAAATAAAATAGTTAATTTGTTAGTACTTTTAGTTTTACTTCGATTATTTCGATAAAAAAGTTAAGCGTTGTGATTAACTAAAAACTGAGATCTTAAAAATACTAAGGCATTAAATGTTTTGCCCTCTAATCTAGAGCGAAATTTATTGCAAATAAACCCTGCTGAGAGAAAACATCTTTCAGATTCAACACTTGCGGGTTGAATGCTTAGTAAATAATTATAAGCCTTTTGCAAAAGACGCCCTCTATCCCCTCCCTCCTCCTTCAGATAAGGAATTGGGTTTTTGTGCTTTTAAATTTATTTCATTTGAACTTTGAAGCATCTTTTGCAATCCCGAAAATCCCGGGATTAAAAGATTTGAATCCCGGGATTTTCGGGACTGGAAAAAGTCCGGGATCCCGGGATCCCGGGATTGCGATGCCTAGTACATACCTATCTATAGAGAGTACACTAGACTTTTCCCTTGTGACGTGGAAATTGTTCATTCTTCACAGCTCAATTTTCTTGCAGACGGATATTTTTTCCCGCTTGTTGAAAACTTGAAAACTTTTTCACTTATCTAAATTAAATTTTAAACACAAAAACTTAAAAAATATCTGAAAAAAGAAAGAAAAAGAAGAAGAAAAAAATTTAATTTAACTTCTCTTTATGTTTAGAAACTGAAACTATAACCAAAACTTTAATTTTAATTAAACAAAATTTTAAATTTTAATTAATAAAAATTAAAATTATTTTTAATAATAAAATTGATTCATTAATTCAATTAATTTTAAGTAAGAAATTAAATTAAGTAAAAAACATTACTCAAAAAATATGTTCTTGCATAAAATTCAATTGATCAGTTAAAACAACCAATCTGGCAGCATTGGTAAAAAATAAAATTGATTTATTAAGGGCCAATTTTTCAGTGCGAGTTTAAATCCAGTTCAAACGGAGTTTGCTTGAACTTGGTTTAAATTTGAACTAAGTTTAAACGACAAAGCAGTTTTTCAGTGCTAGTTTAACTGGAGCAAATATTTGTCATTTGAGTATGGCAATACTGGCAACATTTTTATCTAGCTAATAATTTTCCTTTGTTTTGATTGTCATTCGTAAATAAATTCTTTGCGCTCAAATAATGTATTTAATTAAAAAATTCAAAATAAGTAAACGGAGTCAACATTTTTCGTCTCGGGAAATCGAATATCTTCTTGCACTTTTGAAAAAAAAATAAACAAGTGCTCGAGTGCAAGAAGGCAGACCGCGTGAGTGCAGAGGAAAAAAAAACCAAATAGAAAGAAATTGAGGACGATTTCGATTCAAAATTTGTTGATAAGTTCCGGTGCGCGAAAACGTTGCGCACAAAGTATCACGACAGGCAAGAGCTGACCAAAACAAAAAAGAAATGAACTGTCAGCAGCTGTAGACAGTTTAAACTTAGTTTAACCGTGCAATGTTGGGCGTTTAAACTGAGTTTAAACTTCAGTCAAGTTTGACTGAAAAATTCGATTTTGCGTTTAAACTAAGTTTAAACTAGAAACTGAGTTAGACTCGCACTGAAAAATTGGCCCTAATTAATTACAGAGCAAAAGAAAAAGAAAAAACTTAATTTAATTTATGTTCATGTTTGAAACTGAAACTATAACTAAGCCTGAAAAAAAATGAAAAAAGTAGAAACAATTTTTAATTATTAAAAATAAACAAATATTTTTAAAATATAGAATTAATTAATTAATTCAATTAAATTTAAGTAAGAAATTAAAATGAATGAATTAATTAATTCAATTAAATTTAAGTAAGAAATTAAATTAAGTAAGAAAAAATACTCCAAAAATATTTTCTTGCACAAAATTCAATTGCATAGTTAAACCAGCCAATCTGGCAGCATTGTTGAAAGTTTTCCCACAACACTTAAACTCGCACAAGGGTTGGCATTTTTTCGACGATGACGCTCTTTCCTGCAGTATGTTGTGGTTGTGTGTGGCACTTCCGTTTAAATAAAACCCAAAAAAACCTCAAAGTAAATTGAAGAAAAAGTACAACAATGAAAAACAATCAGTGGAAACTGTCACCTGCTGCGGTAGTACAACATCGCATTTCGCTGCACGTTCGCAAAGTCTGCACGCGTGCTTTAATATAATGGTGTACAGTGGGTCAAGTGAACGTTATTAGTTGAAGAAATACATTATATTTTAAGAGGACTATGCATTTTTTTATTTCAGTCATAGTATGAAATCTAAAATTGTTCATCCTTAAGATCAGAGGTTCAGTTTTTTTACAGTTCTTTATGAAAAAAATCCACACATTAAAATTTTTTTTACTTCAACCTAATTTTTAACCTTTTTCTTCAACCTATCCTCAATCTTTTTCAAACTATTTCTGAAACTCATTAATTTACAATAAATGTTTTGTATGACAGCATACAACTGTGAAAAAAGACCTACAATTGGTTTTGACTATTTTTGTTTAACTATTTTTCATTTTTTAAGACTGATTAATTGAGCAATTGACTTTCAATGAATTTTAATTATTTTCAAATTTATAAAATTACAATAAATTAGCAAAAATGTTTTGTATGACAGCAAAGCCTATTGTGTTGCATCCAACTGTAAAAAAAAGACCTACAATTGGTTTTAACTATTTTTTTTAACTATTTTTTTATGACTGATTAATTAAGAAGTCTACTTTCAATGTAACTACTAAATAGTTTTAAAATTCATAAAATTAAAATAAAGTAGCAAAAAGTTTCGCATGACAGCAGAGCCCACAGTGCAACATCCAAAAAAGCCAATAATTGGATTTAACTATTTTTTTTAGAAGACTGATTAATTGAGCAGTTGACTTCCAATGAATTTTAATTATTTTCAAATTTATAAAATTACAATAAATAAGCAACAATGTTTTGTATGACAGCAAAGCCCACTGTAAAGCATCCAACTATAAAAGAGATAAACAATAGGATTTAGATATTTTTTTTAGATGACAGATTAATCGAACAGTTGACTTCCAATAAAACTAAATCGTTTTCGAAGTAATTAAATTGCAAGAAATTGCTTAATGTTTTCTCTGGCAGCAAAGCCCACTGTGTTGCATGCAACTGTGAAACAAGACCAACAATTGGTTTTATCTATTTTCTACAGATGACTGATTAATCGAGCAGTTGACTTCCAATGAACCCTAATTATTTTTTAAAATTGCAAGAAATTGCTTTCAGTTTTTTCTAACAACAAAGCCCACTGTGCAACGTCATCGTACGAGCACCTGAGCGTGCATTGGCGGCGTATCATTTGTTCTACGCGATAAGATAAGCGAACATTTCAAAATAAACAACAACAACGAGGCCTACAAGCTGGAAAGCAAAACAAGACCAAAACAATAATAAAAGCAACAACACCAATTGTGTAGACACAACAATTGAACGCGTTGAGGCGACAACAACACTAGCAAATTACACCAACATTAGAACAACAACTTGAAGATTGCCAATAGAACAACAAACAACCGTTGAGCGCTCAACACAAGCTGTACGCATTGTTGTTATAATTATTTACATACATATTTCGTGTAGTGTTGGGGGCGTTCATGCCGAAGAACTCGCTTAGAGCGCATACTAAGTCGCTGACTATCTTACAATCGACCCAAGAATTCACGTTATCAGGCAACGCTGCGCCGTTCGAGGCGTTTCCACCTGGCAGCGCTGCCACTTCAGACCGCCACAGGCTGCCTTCGCTAGTCTAGCGCCCGCGCACTCGCGTCGAGCCGCTCTCCAACCAGCCAACCCAGTTAGTCAGTTAGTCAACGCTAGTCAGTCGTTTGCGGAGTTTTTAGCGAATTTAGCGCAGTTTTTCTACTCGGTCTGCTCGCTTCCAGTTGTTGTTTGTACAATATTTTTGTGCAATTTGATGCGTAAAAGACGCGTCGGCTGTCTGCTGTGACACTCATAAATTGGCAACAAAGCACATCTCTATTCAATTAGCTGCTGTATTCAAATTGTTAACTGACAAACGTGCAGCAAAAAGCAAATTTAAAACAAATTATTGCGCATACATATTAAATCATAAGACAAGAAAAACGAAAACATAAACCTTCAAATAACAAATTAAGTAACAAAACGCACACAAATAGAAAATGTAAAACAACAATCAATAAATCGAAAAATCGAAAAAATAAATTTCACATATTTCACATATTTTAGTCAATTTCAAAAAAAAATATAAACAAAAACACGTCACAAAAAAAAATAAAAAACTAAAGTCAACATACAAAATTAATGGAAACATTTGTGAAATTGGATTTTATGAAATTTTGGGCCAGCGGCAAATACAACACACAATAGAGGTCAACGCCTGACACGGGCCAAGCACAAATTCCAATTGAATATTGGACTCACAGGTAAGCGAACAGCTGCAGTCGACCTCCATAAATGCGCAAAACTTGCGCTTACAATTTGTCAACTTGAATGCAGTCAGACTTGGGAACAAAAGCCCATTGTGTTGCAGGTAAATCGAATCTAACCTGCTGGCAGCCACGTGCTCGCATTAACCGTTATTGCAAGCCAACAAAAACAAAAAAACTTAAAAACCTCTTTATCGTGTCTGCGGGCCCATAGACGCGTGGAAATTCGAGAAAAATGGAAATGAGAATTTTGTGAATTCTATGAGTAGAAACGTTGTTGCGTTGTGACTCAGTGTTTACTGCACTAAAGTGTGAGTCAAAGCGATGTGGGACCCGTCTCGGACAGCAGAAAATATTGAATGCTTTTATTTTTTTCTTTTTAAGCTTTTTATAGTTAAATATAAATGTAAAAATTCATTCGCTTCATAACATAGAAACTAGCAATGAATTTCCTAAGCCATGGGCGGGAAAATTTTCAAAAGCGAGTGGCAACGCTGCTACAAAAAAAGGCGCTGAATAGTTTCCTAGTTAGGCGAATCAATTGGTAAACTTAACACTAAAATGCCCGACAATCTGACCTACCTTAAATGCCCATTTGTAGTCAGTTTGACTACGCTATTGTTTACTGACTTTTTTTTATTTATTTGTTTATGGTTAACATAGAAAATTCATTTAAATATAATGGCGTACTTTACACATCAATGGAAAAAAATTGAATGAAATTTGGAATTTGTGGATGAATTTTGGATTGAAAAACATCGGAATCGTCACAACATACTTCAAATTTCTTTTTTAATATTTGCAATTATTTGTAATTTTCATATTTCGCAATTGAAGATGCGTATTTGTCTATATATCAGTAAGAATTGCTGCAAACTTTATATACGTAGTCAAAATTACTACCATTGATCATTTAAGGTAAATTTTTGCAAAATTGGGGTAAAAAATTTGTATACAAGATTTTTAATTAATTTATTTCATTTAGCTTTAAAAATAAGTAAAAGTCAGGCAAGATATTATTTTAGAAAGCGATGCAATAAAAGTTATTTACAATAAAAGACCTCAATGTAGTCAAAATGACTACCTTGGGCATTCTAGTGTTAAGTAAGGCATGTTGACTTGGCCGGAACTTGTTAAAAGCAGATTGCAAGATTGAAGCAGAGAGCTTAGAAGCAGGACTTATGACAGCCTTAATCATTAAAAATACAGCATGCATTATTTTTTTTGTTATTGAAACCTTCAACTATTCAAATCTCTTTTACTGGACTCAAGCACCTTTCTAATCAACTTTGAATTGACCCGATTTTCATAAGAATTTGAATAAATTCTGTAGCACTGAGACGATAGCTGCTCAGTGCCAAAGATCTCAAACCTTATATTAACGAAAGCGGGATAGATTCAGAATAAGTGGTCTGGGGTAAGGAGAGTGCAATGCTTGATATGTGAAATCTTTCCATATGTTTGGCCCATAAACAGTTAGGTTAGGCCTCAGGTTGGGCTCATTGTGATAACACAAAGAGAAAGAAGTGGTTTGCATTAGAGTGACCGATTAATCCAATTTAATTCGTGCTTATTGAATGTTTGGAGGTCATTCAAGTTGTTGAAAAATGGTGAGCCTAGAACTTTTCATCACCGTCAAGACTCCAATAAGTTCGGTGTGACACACAGCCAAACTTTTGTGCATTGCTCAGCTGAATGAGATAATGATAAAGATTTATTTGTCGTGGCCTTGAGGACAAGTTCTGGATCAATAAAGTAAACCTCAGAGCGCATTTCAGCTAAATATTCAATGATTTCAGACTAATTTTATGCAAACTTTTCATAACTATTCGATGAGCACCCGCAATAATGATAAAGATTCGTCTGTCGTGGCTTTGAGAACAAGTTCTGGATCAATAAAGTAAACCTTCGAGCGCATTTCAGCCAAAGATTCAATGATTTCAGACTACATTGTGACCGAAAAGTTTCCGGAAATTCTCATTTAAAATTCGCGCGCTGTATATTTTTCGATATTTTTTCTATTTCTGTAGGTTGGTAGCACTGTCATTAATTACTATGCCAAAAATGAGCGCGATCTGTCAGACAGTTTGTTTACGGCAGCTGTTGAAACTAGTTCACCTCAGTAGTGCGTTGAGATTTTGTTGAGCATTTTCTTCAAAATCAGTATCGTGAACAGGTCTCTTTGGATGTGCTTGATCGTGCCAATTCCGATCCAACTTTCATGGAACGCATCATAACTGGTGATGAGATATGGGTCTACGAGTACGACATGCAAACAAGCCAACAACCATCGGAATGGAGAGGAAAAGACGAGCCGAAACCGAAAAAACCACGCCAAAGTCGCTCGAAAATCAAGGTAATGCTGATTGTTTTCTTCGATATTCGTGGTGTGGTGCATCATGAATTCGTCCCTGAAGGACAAACAGTCGGTAAAGACTATTGTTTGACTGTTTTAAGACGTTTGCGTGAAAATATCCGCCGTAAACGGCCTCAATTGTGGAAGGATAATTCATGGATTTTTCATGACGATAATGCTCCCTCGCACCGAGCCAACATTATCAACGATTTTAAGGCCAAACATTCAATAAATACCATCGAACAGCCACCGTATTCACCTGATCTTGCACCGTGTGACTTTTTCCTGTTTCCCAAACTCAAATTACCACTCAGAGGAACGCGTTTTGAATCCATAGAAGACGTAAAACAGAATTCGCAGAGGGAACTCAAAGCCATACCGGAAAGCGCCTATAAAAAATGTTTTGATGATTGGAAGAAACTTTGGCATATGCGTAGTGCTTCTAATGGAGCATATTTTGAAGGAGATAAAATAAATATTGATGAAGATTAAGAATTTTGCGTTTTATTTAAAATTTCCGGAAACTTTTCGGTCACAAGGTATATGCGAACTTTTCTTAACTACTCGGTGAGCGCCAGTGCGTTTTCTTAATAAGTTACTTCAAAAAGTCATAACAATTTGCTTGGTGGGTTAGTTAAACAGGCCTAGGAAAGGCCTGAAAGAATCGGGGAAGAAAAGTCCGAGAAAAGAATCAGCCATTTGAAATTAAAATTTTTCTCAATGTTTCTTGTTCAATTAGTCATAGTCTCTTTCAAAGTCACAGTCTTGTCTCTCTCTTTTTAATGCATCTTGTTCATTTTTTTAAGCATTTTCTCCCTTTTTTTAAGCACCTTCCTTCTATACATTCCCAGACAGCCACCTTAATCTAACCTAACCTCTCCCATACATTAAACCAAGCGTTGACTTCTTTCGGACTCCCCCTTCCCAGACTTCCAATGGTGCTTGTTATGTACACACAATCTTCCGCCCTATTATCAATAGTGAGATCTACAACTTCCACTTCCTTGAAACATATATTTTTTTTAGCTGAAGTTTTATCAAACATCCCAACAATTTAGTTAATTCAGTTCATTCACATTCACTGTTCATTTCCGTCATACTTAAGTAGACTTTGCCAAGCATGGATTTTTTTTTCGCATTCTGCATTTCATCTATAAATGTCATTGACACACCAATTGCTTGTCAGATTGAAATCACAAAATAGGATTTTATTGTTAAATGCTAAATTAGTTATTAAATATGAAAATATACACAAACAACAGCAAATCACATCAAATAAATCGAAGACGAAAAACTCATTTAAATGCAATTATGACAATTTGAATTGTCAAAATTGCCATTAATTATGCGGTTAAAAATGTTGCTATTTGCATGTCAACGACAACAACAAACAAACTGAAACTGAAGAAGAAAATAATAAAATTGTGTACAAAATGCATAGATCGCTAATGGCATTGCGGCGGTAAAGATCAAAGTGCATGAGAGAGAGACAGACTAATAGTTAATTTAACAGTTATGTGATTAGTTGTCATTTGATTAGTTTTGATTAGCTGATTGGTGAAGCTTGGATTGTTGAAATTTACGTGATTGTGGTGTTAAATAATAAAAAAAAAATCGGAGCCTTTCAAAGTGGTGACATGGGAACAATTTTATCTTGAAAAGCTTCGTTTTGGGTCATAGTAATATTTCAGGACTTGGTTCTATTTAAAACTATCTAGAAATTGTATTGAGACGTTTTGAAGCAATAATGTTGCCATTTGAAATATTGACGAAATTCTCCAATGCGTTTCCTGCACATGTGACAAAGAGCCAGTCAAGTATAGAGAAGGTGCGGCATTGATTCCTATTCTCATTCTACCAATTCTAAAGAAATAATTTTTTACATAGAGAGATTTCGAGTGAAAGAAGAAATCAAGGAATGTGCAATAAAAAACGTTTCACTCAAATTCTTATTGTTCAACCGCTCACCGTACTTTTCCTTTTTTAAAGTAAACTCTTCATATTTTCATTATTATTTAGCAAATTTTATCGCTTACGCGGCATCATTGAAACGCTCTGCCTCAAAATTTTTCCCCCATAAGTATTTAATTTCTCTTTATCATTTCGTTAGTTAATTAGTGCTTTTGTTCCTCATTCGTTCATTTGCACACTTTTATCAATTTTAGTTTCTTTTAATATTGTTGTTGTTTTTTGTTTGCATTTGTTCTATTTTATTGTATAACGTTGGCGCTATTTACTTTTGTGTGGCGGCTTGTTATAAAAATTGTTTTTCAATTGCCAATAATTATGGGACATTTGCAAAATCGCCAACCAATACTAATAAATTAAAAAAAAATAACTATTAATTGAATGCAAATTAAATTAAAAATAAGGGACGATTGATAGTAGTAGAATTTATTAGTAATGCGTCTGAAGTTTTGAAAATCGTTTAGATAAGAAAATATGAAAACTTACTGTTGCTGTGCAAATGACTTTATGATTTCTATTTCTCCATTCATTATTTTAAGCTAATTAAAAATATTCTGAACAGCTTACTATGATTTTAGAACTTTAAAAATATCCTAAAAACGTATTCTTAAAATAATTCTTGTCTTTCATTTTAGGTAATTTCATAAATCCAAACAAACGGGCAGTTTCAAGAGATGTGAACTCAAGTGCGGCATAACTTCCAAACTTTTCAAGGTACTTGATATACATTTATACTTTTGTTGCTACACTTGCAAACTTTTTACTGTACTTGATGTAAAATTGTTGTATCTTTGTTACTTCTTTAAATGTTTCCTCACACAACATTGAATACAAACAATCATAACAAATGGGGATAAAACATGCTGGACACAATTTCAAAACACGCTCAAAAATTTCTCGAAAAACTTCAAGGAAGGTTAGGTTAGAATAAGTTAGCTGGCCGCATGAACCCTGTTGGGTCCCTAGCGATACCAGCTAGATTTTCTTAGTATTGTAAATTATCGTTGAAATGATCGGTGAGAATATTTTTGTTTCCAGCAAAGTTCAGCAGCAACTTAAAATCGTGCTTGGGAAAATTCTCATCAAAGTATGAGCAAATATTTTCACAAACTCCAAATATTTACTACTTACTTTTGTTTTGCCTTTTTTCGTTTTGCTCAGTAATACTAAACTCAAAATCTCCAGTACTCAAATATGAAACAACAATATTTGAATTCGCCCAACTTAACCTCACATATTGAAATTAAAACCAAACACATCTTGACACATTCACACAAACACACAGCCCTGTGTGTGTGTGTTGACCCATTTGAAGTCAAAAATAACGAAAATAATAATAAAGCTGGCCGGCAGTTCAATGACTTCCCGGCATGAATATTCGCATTTAGACGGTTATACTTTTAGTCAGTCATTCAGTTGGACTGTCAGTCTGGCCAAATATAAACACACAGACAAACATGCATATACATATAACACACTTTACACATGTGCACATTATAATTATGCATTCATTGTGTGATTATTTTTTACTACTTTTTATTGTTTGTTTGTTTTTTTTTTTTGCTCATTTCGTTGTAGTCACCTTTTTTTTTTGTTGCGATTTGGTTATGATTGTCATTTGCACTTTGAGTTGTTTATGGTTTTTGGCTAATGTGCCAAAGCCATAATGTGGTGCGTTATGTGAGTAAAACCAAGTTTCAGGACGCTTGGGTGAAGACAAACTTTGCTCAAGTATTTTTTTTAATTGTCTTTCGCATTGTACAACATTTGCAGAATGTCGTTTTATTTTGCACGTTGCTGTGTGTTTAGTTGAATTGAATTGAATTGAATTGCATTGAATTGAATTGAATGAATGGGTTGAGTCGTTTGTTTGAAGTACTTACGCTGAAGTATTCAATTTGGCGCCCGAAAAGGGCAACCATTCTCAATTCTCTACAGCAATTTTCCGAGTAGCAAGAACCATACTTGAGTCACATAAATATGGAAAACAATAGCCACAACGTGTCAATTGTTAGCAAGTACTACTTACTTATTGTTGTTAGTATGTATGTATGTACTGCTTAACGGCACTTTATTGTATCGAATTTGGCAAGAAGAATTTGTTTATTGTGCAAAGTTTGTCTAAATAAAGGGGTTTCCATAACAGAACGCTTGAAAGGAGGTCACCAACAAACTGTCATCGATCTTATTATATTTTGTTTGGAGTGTCGATGGACACAGGCACGTGTACATTACTGTGCATTGTACCAAAACTATGGCCTCCCCGCTTGACTACTAACTTCCCGGGCTTACTACTACTTGATATCTGATTCTGATGATTCTGCAGTCTTTAATGACTTCAAGATCTTTTTTATCTGATCCGTTGCTTTGCATCAAGTCTCCCAGAGACAGAGGATCACTTTTAGCTAATCTGCCACTTAACATCAAATGTTTGAGACACTCTAGATCTCTTTTAGCTAATCTGCCACTTAACATCAAATGTTTAAGACACTCTAGATCTCATTTAGCTGGTGAGTCCCTTGGCATCAAGTCTCCCAGAGACTCTGGATCTCTTTTAACTGGTCTGTCGCTTGGTATCAAGTCTCCCAGAGACCCTGGATCTCTTCAAGCCAGTCCGTCACTTGACATCAAGTCCCGAGACTCTGGATATGCTTTAGCTGCTTCGTCTATTCACATTAAGCCTTCCAACGACTCAAGATCCCTTTTAGCTGGTTCCTCGCTTGACATCAACTCTTTCCAGAGACTCTGGATCACTTTCAGCTGATCTGTCGCTTGGCATCAAGTCTCCAAGATACTCTAGATCTTTTTTAGCTGGTCTGTCCTTTGGCATCAAGTCTCCCAGAAACTCTGGATCTCTTTCAGCTGATCTGTCGCTTGACATCATCGCTTGAAATCAAGTTCCCAGAGACTTTGGGCTGGGCATTATGTTATATTTACTTGCATAGCTGATTTCAGGTAGTTTCTATATATTTTTATGATAAATATTACAATCAAAAAGACAGAACTTTCAGCTGTTTAATACAACAATGACTTGAAACATTTTTGTATACTTTTATTTAAAATATTACAAAATACAAAATTTGTTAAAACATGTCTTCATATGAACATTCAAGAAAGTTCGAGTTGGCCGGGAATTCTAGAGTTAATAATCCCTACCCACACACACACTACTGCATCCTCTTATACTGTCCACCTTGACCTCTGACCTGCGTTTATCATTTCAATAACAAAATTTTCAATTTTTATCACTTAAGTTTGAGCCAATAATTTCGATGCCAAACCACTCACAGATACTTAAAATATTAAATAAGCAAATGATAATAGATCGAGGGACCGAGTGCGCTTAACTTATCTACAAGTATTCTGCACAAAAATTGATAAATAAAAATCATATTTCTAACTTTACAATTGACTCATCACAGCTGCTTAGACTTAAGAACATCAAATGTGTTTTACTTCAAGACTTCCATCGAAAAGCTGCACACATTCAACACGAGTTTCCATTGACTTTGAACTCTGTAAATCATCGATTGTCGATTATTGTGTTGTCCTTTCATGTATGTTTGTATGTATGTAGTTTACGGCCAGCTATTGATAGTCAACCACGTCTGGGTTTCATATTTGGCCATAAAATATTTGTTTGTTTTTTCATACTCATAGCCAATACAATACAAAATTTTCAAGATAAGCCACGCTATATTGAGATAATATTATGGGGCTGCAATTTCTCCAATCGGTTTTTACAGCAACAGTCAAGAAAGTTGACGTTATCAACAGCGCCGGTAAAAAACAAAAATCAACACGTTGACGCAAATTAAGTAACAAAAAAAACAAACAAATTGAGCAGTTGACAATAACGTCTAACTTAACCTTGATTTAAGTACTTTTTAGCACCGCTGTCATACAACAAATCAAATTCAGCATGAACAAAAACAAAGCTACAACAAAGCATTGTGTGATTAAGGCAAATGTTTTCTCAAAATTTACAGGCAATTACCAGCGCAATTAAGTGGCAATGCTTTTGTCTACATAGTTTTGATATTTGCTAGTTACCGGGTGACTGCCAAAGCGTTGAAAAAAATCAATGAAATGTCTCGAAAAATGTTAAATAACATTGAGTTGTTCCATAGTTGGCGTCACGACATGCCTGTATGTTGCTTTATCGCATTCTTGGGGGGTTATGTGTACTGAATTTTTCGCCCTGCCTGACGCCGCGCTGAGTGACATCAGAATTTTAGCAATGCAAGTTATTGACATGACGACGAATACGCGTTGCGTTAGTTTGGAGTGCAAGCGACTTTTAGTGACAATGCCAAATCACAGTTGACAAAATGCAGCGATTTGTCACATGTCAGTGTGGCCATATTTGTAGAAAAGTTTCACAGTGTTTGATGAAAAAAAGGATCACCACCTTTTTGAGGAATTGAGGAACAATTGAAATTAACTGAATTGAAACTGACGATAAACGATTCTGTGCGAAAACATACATATATAAATTAACTACGAAAAAGGCTACAGGCATCTAAAACTTTAATCCTAATTCAAGTATTAGTAGGGGAGAGTGGGGCGAATCGTTACGCTTTTTTGTAAGCCCAATATTTTTTATCTGCGAAAAAATTGTTGACCATGTTATATATCGTTTTGAAGCCTGTTATTTTGCGCAACTTTTGATTATAAACACTTAGGTGTAGGACAAACACGAAATAAGTTATGTCGATATTCCCAAAGTGTCCAGAAAATGGCATTTTAAAAAGTGTGGGGCGAATCGTTACGCAGTATGGGGCGAATCGTTACACTCGCTTTTTTCAAATTTTGAGGCGCTGAAATCAAAATATGTATACACAAATAATATTTCAATTATTTACTTCATTTTTATTAAGAAAACGAATACATGTTTGATGGTTAAATTGACCAACATGCCAAAAGAAAATGGTGGAAAAATATATGAAAAAATGAAAAAGGAAAAAGTTGATTTTTAATCAGAATCTGACTCAACATCAGC
This sequence comes from Melieria omissa, assembly GCA_963971225.1. Taxonomy (NCBI): domain Eukaryota; kingdom Metazoa; phylum Arthropoda; class Insecta; order Diptera; family Ulidiidae; genus Melieria; species Melieria omissa. Next base: position 54,498,597 of record OZ020268.1, read on the forward strand.
ATAATCAATCGCAGCGATGGCGCTTCGACGCTGGCTTATGCGTTTCGGTGCTGCATCAGATGATTTTTGAAAAGTTGCAATAAAGTAATGAAAAATAAAAAAAAATCACGAAAATGATAAAAAACATATCATGGCGAACAACACAGATGATTTTTCTACAAACACAAGCAATAACGCAGTCTTCAAAATTGCGTCAGACGCTTAAATGCATAAAAAATGACCGTCACGATTCGCCCCATACGAAATGTAACGATTCGCCCCACTGTGACATGTTTGCTATGGAATGGCTTAGCAAAGACACGGTAATAATATTTGCGAATTTTCTTTTTTTGCGCGAAAGGCAACACAATAAAGATAAAAAAACATACACTTTCGATTGATCACAAAATTATTTAGCACTCAAAATTGAAAGATTGTAGACATCCAAATATGAATTTTACAAGTCACAAAACACGTCTTACCCTGCCAAGCGTCAGTTTTCTACTGAGAATTGGAATGTCACCGAAACAAATGAGCGGCTGAAGGTGACGAACATTTAGCTATGCGACATTTGATATATGGTGGCGTCATTTTTAAGATATCGCTCTGTAACGATTCGCCCCATGTAACGATTCGCCCCACTCTCCCCTACTAAAGTATTTTTTTCGCATTTTGAAATTTTTTTTTCAAATGTTTCCTTTCTGGTCATAGATTCTTTAATCGCCTTTTTGGCTGGCATCATCACTCACGCCGTATTGACAGTGTTTTTTAATCATGTTTATATTTGTTGTTGTCATTATTTCATGCTTACTTTATATATTTATTGAATTAACGTACGCTGACGTTGGATAATATTTGACATTGCCGCCGAAAGCCGCAGACAATGCCGCGATAACATTCCTAATTAGTGTAGTCATGCACACGTAACTCACGTTTTTGTTGAAAATATTATATTATTCTATTAGTATTACTTAGCTGTGTTTTTTATTTTGTAACTTTATTTGTTATTTTTTTCATTTTTTTTTATTTGCTTATTTATAAAAATTATGAAATTGTAAACAAAAATTTTTAGCTATTGTTACGGCGCTTAGAAATGCCTGAGTCAGCGCTGGCAATGTCGTTTCGTATTGTTCATAGGGCTTGCGGGTAATCAACCAACAACAACAACAAAAACCAAACACAAACCAACAACACTAAAGTACAGCAACAGTGATTGAAGAAAGTTAATGAGCAAACGATTTAAGCTAATAAAATGAGTTTGAAGTGGGAGGCGAGCGAGGTCAAAGGTGCGAGGCGAGGTCAAAGGTGCTAGGCAATGACTATGAATAATAACAACAACATTGGCCCTAACGTACTTGACCTTTGAGCAAATAGCGACAATGGAAGAAGCCAATTTATGATGTCTCGACGACTAAAAGTGGTGCAAGCGAGAAGGTGAGGTTATTGAACTGAAGGCTGACTGCCTTGGTATGAGTTTGAACCACCTACCGAGTAGGGTTTGCGGTGGTTTTTATATGGCGACTGCTTTCTGTGATATATTTAGCCTACTGACCCTTTTATAGATGTACATAATTTTTAAGTAGGAGCATTGATCACTGCTTGGAAGCTAATCTTGATGAATGTTTTCTCATTTTATTCTTCCTATCCTATCCTTTTCTATTCTAACCTAACTTTTTCCTATCTAACTTGAGTTCTTGCGGCCTCTTCTCTTACTTTAAGTCCGCTCCCGCTTCACATTACTCATTTTGGTAACTGTTCTCAGCAACAACAACAAGAACAATAAGACAAACCGCATCTCATTTGTCATACAAATGAAATCATGAGTTATCAGAATTCCGACGGCACCAAAATTTAAAATCCCCCCTTTCCATTGAACGTCGAACACATTAAGTACGCGTAAATGTTAATTTCAAAAAACGCTTAATAAAAGCAACAACAAAAACTGCATATCTGCGACGGGCGTCCAGGCGTCCGTTCTTGAACTGAGCCGTCGCTCGCCAATCGCACGCAGGCGCTGAATGTCAATGCTGGCACGCCAGCAACAATACTCGCGCCCACAGCGCGCTCGTCAATTTGCCAACGCCACTTGAAATTCCGCGCTGCATTTGCATTCATAACAGCGGCACAATCCCGCAGTCAAGTCGCGCGCCGACTCACATCGCATTGTATCATCTGCTAAGTTTAGAGCGACTGCGCAGTGGGCACAACACCTAATTACTCAGCCCCATGGCACTTCTCCGTATCGCTCGGCCATTGAAAAAATATTCTTCTCGCTTGACCACTGAGACTGAGTTGTCGCGTAGCTATCGATTTGTTTTTATTTATTGATAATTAGTTATAGCGATTTGCTGCGGCGTGTCGGACGTGTAAACGTGCATTGATTTTTGCCTTTCAAGCGCCACAAAGCGGCGTATTGAATTTCGTTGCGTTGTCGAATATAGTTCGGTTTCGTAGTCGCATTCCCTTCATGCGCCTTCTTAGTAATATTTGTTTGTTGATTTTACATTTATAAAAAGTGAGTTTGAGTTTAGTTGATTAAGTTAACTGGCACCCAATGTGGTGACTTTGAAGTTATGCACCCAGTGTGACGGCATATTGGCGCAAACGTTTGAAGAAAACTTCAAAAGTGAAATAGTATAAACAATAAAAGTGATGAATAATTCTGGAAACTGTGTAAAATTTATATGTGCGGTTACATTAAGATTTTAAATAACAATTTTCTGGAAATTCTGCATTTAAATTTAATAATAGTCATAAACATTCCCGAACACGCATAGCTTGTAAGTGCTTTATTTATTCCTGGAAGTTGATATATTTGAGCTTTAAAGTCATAATTCTGTGTATTAAGAAGATCGGTGGGTTAGTCCTTCTTATAAATGAGGGGACCTAGCTACGCAACTGAGTGAAAGTGCAGCTTTTACCGTACACGCAACTATTGTTGTAATATATTTAATTAAAAAATTAATTCGAAAGCTACATTTGGGGCTTCTAACTTCAGCTACAGAGAACCTAAGCCCAGAACTATTCAACAGATTTTGTTATGTAGCAACCCCAGCATTTTATAATATCTGCTCCATAATTAAGCACAGCAATCGCTGAGCTGTTGGAATATTCTCCTAGATTGAGTAGCTGTCTTGATCAACTCTTGTTTAGTGATGGTCAGGTTTGTCTGGCAATGCTACAGCTGCGTTTCTTCACCCTGAGATTGTTTGGACCAAACTGAATGCGTCTAAACTGCTTATAGTTTCTTCCGTCAAGTCATCTCCTACAAACTTTATACGTCTGTGCCTGAAATCTGTTATTGGTTCTGCACAAATTACCACCAAAATGTCAAAAGTAGTAAAAAATACTCCTCACGTTTTTTTAAATAAATGGCAAAGCTTTCTAAAAAAATGTATTTTTTTAACAACATTTAACAACATTAACAACATTGCAGTCATTTTGACGGTTTTTCATTTTTAAATATCTGTATTTTTTTTAGTATTTCTATAAACTTTTGCTTTGATGACTGTTATTTTACATCGGATTCTACAATTAGTTCTACAATCAGATGTATAATTTTCGAGATATCATCGGATATAATATGTAGCCTTGTAGATATGGAAAACTTGCATTGTAGTGCTAAAGGAAGTCTGATAGGATTGACTCAGCATTCTAGTAAAGGGCATGCCGAGCCTAATGAAATAAAACATAAGTGGCCACAAAATTGTAGGTTATAAAAAATACACATTATTAACATGACAGCTTTCATTGTAATTATACGTTCAAATTATAGCCCAATTAAAATATTTGTTTTGCATACAATGCGCTCACTCATCATTAAGTATTGAAATGGTGTAATTATGCTGTGAAATATGACAGCATCGCAGCTGTGCGTAGTGAACTGCTGCAAGTTTTCTAAAGTCGCACACAATCGGGTGGCCGCCCTTGTTGGCATTTAAACGTATTGCATTCATTATAGAAATCTGCAAAAGCTCGATTTTACTAGAATGATTGGCTGATTCAAAGTGTTTGTGTTTGATTTGGATACTTACTATATATCCAGCGGATATAAGCGCACAACTGACATCACGTTGGTGGGCCGCTGTAGACCCCGGACAAAGTCGTAACTAACTAAAGCTGCGATCGCACACGTGCCACTGTGTTACTGTCACTGCCCACCGCCACACAACGATCGATGTGCTGATTTCTATTGTGTGTTTTTGTTGTTTTCTTTGTACTCAGTCATGAACATAGATCCAGCCGATTGCGCATAAATTAGTAATTTCTGTAATTAATCACATTTGCGGCAGGTGCAGTCATCCGCAAAGCGCCTACAATGAAACGGCACAAAGATTTACGAAAATTCCTAAGCTTCGCTAGCCGCAGGTGCCAGACAGGGTTGCATGGCGCCTTGCAAGGAATTTCAGAAGGGGAAATTTCATCAGCGCTATCGACTGATTATTGTTGTTATCGCACAACAATGCCGCAACAAAAGCGCAGATAAATTTTTATTGCCAATAAAAAAATAAAAAATAATAATACGTAAAACGTGAAAAGCCACAACAACACAACGGCGACGTGCAAATCGTGCTGCTCGGCTAGCTGGCCATAACGCACGCATTAGAAGGAATTTCAGTTAAAAAACAAAAATAAACAACAACAATCAGCAAACGCTTGCCAGCTACTTGAATTTTTAATGCACATTAATGTCGCGCACGTCAGTGGCCGCCATTGCGCGTCTTTGGCTAAATTTCGAAACAACAAAAAACTCATCCTCTAACGGCTGGCAGTATTATCAGTACTCGCTACTTATCTTTTCATTTTGCAGATAAAATATGCGCGCCATGCTGACGCAATATCGCGCCAAGATGCCGCGCAGCATTTTCGAGAGCACATTCACTGTAAATTTGATTTGAGTTCTTAATTAAACGCAAACAATTTTATGTAATTAAGCTTTAATTGCAGCAAAATACCTGCTTCGGCAACGTTTGTGACTTTGTTTCCGTTTCATTTGAACGAGTAGTGTGTGCGTAGTGTAGCGCCAACCGTTTCTTGGCCGTTTTCTAATTGCATTTAGTCACGTAAAATAAATAAATACAGACAACTGTGGTGCACTCCACGCTCAGATGTGGCCACTTCACCTAAATTAATTGTCTGACATTAAAAAAAATTAATGGCATTCGATTGGGATTTGTTACAACTGTAATTTGTATTGTATATGGGTTTATAAAAAAAATTAAAAATATGTCTTATGTGTGGTGATGACTGCAAACTATTGCAGTAATGTGCTTAAATTATGGCATTATAAGTGACAAATCAATTTTTAATTTTCAAGAAGAATTCACTTTTAGAATTCGTTTTTCATTTATAAGAAGAACCAACTTTAAGAATAAATTTTTCATTTTCAAAAAGAATTAATTCAATTTCTTACTTTCTAAACTAAACTAAACTCCAATAAATCTGATTATGCAGATTTGTACTTTAACACTAGAAAGACTGCAAGTTTTCCATACCTACAAAGACTATCTGATAAGACGCTGATATCTTGATTTTTCAAAAAATAAATTTAAAAAAATATATATAAAATTATCCAAAAAAAAAACACCAAAGCAAAAGTTGCCAGAAATACTTAGAAAAGAAAATACAAATACAAAAAAAGAAATACAAAAATACAAAGAATGAAAATATAAATATTTAAAAATGAGAAACCATCCAAATTACCGCAATGGTCAATATTTTTATTGAAACAACAACAATTCAACGTAAGAATTTCCTGCAACTGATCAAAAAGTAGAAATCTCGAGGGTTATAATAGAACATTCTGTTATAGAAAACCACACATCCCGGACTTTTCCTCGCATAGTTATTTTGTTTTTGAAATTTAAAAACCAAGGAAAATTTTACACTGCATTAATTTTTAGAATTAATTTTTCGTTTATAAGAGGAACTAAGTTTTAGAATCCTTTTTTCATTTTCAAACAGAATTTTATAAATTTTTCACGGAGAATAAATCGATACGGAGAATAAATTCTCCAGTTACATTTTCTTAATCTTAACCTAACCTAAAAGTCAAGAATCCGAATCAAGTAGACACGTATTTCTTTCTCCTTTTTCTTCTTGATTGGAGTAATGTGCAGTGATAAGCATATTTTCGTTTCAAATTATTAAAAAACTGATGTAACTTCCTAATCAATAATTAGGTCGAAACTAATTGCCATCATTTCTTATTTATCACTTTTTACTCAACTTTCGGCCACAAAAGTTCTTCAAAAAGTCGCAAGAGCAGCAAATTTTCATACGTTTATCAAAAACCCATTACTATTTCGGTTTTTTTATTTAATTTAATTTTGAACCTCGACCTGATAGCGCGAATTTTCTCCGCATTAAGTTTCATTTAATTCTGATTTCATTTATTGCCCCTAAAAAATGCTCCTGTCCAAAACCCACTGACCACGCATTCACCTTCGATAAAGTCCAATAGCAATAAATAATGTCCCCTTCGACCGCTGCCCTAACGGCCGTCGCTGCCTGAATGGCGGCCGCCCAGCCGCCATTTGCGCCTGAATACCTCGTTTATCTGCACGAAAGCCCCACACGCACACGCACCGCATTCCAGCAGCGTTGTTATTGCATTCATTGTTTTAAGCAAATCGCGCATATAATCTGCGTTGAAACAAAAGCGAATTGTACGAACCGTAGTAAAGTGATAACAACTTCAAATACGATACGGGTTTTGCTTTCTTTATCTGATAAGTTTGTTCTTGTACTTACTTGTTGCACTGCTCGCCTCGCTTGCCAATGTTTATAAATACTTGTAGCACATTGTACACGATAAGATTTCACACCAACGCACGCACTGCAAATTCTTTCACTTGCCACATTCTTTCATTTGCAGAAATTCAAAGGTGATCTGCCTGTGCCCGAGCGCAACTTAACTCTTTCGAACGACCGCAACGACAAAATTATGAGCAATATGAAAAATGGTTTCTCCACACTTAATCGGTGGTGGGGCAAGAAGACTAAAGGTGAGTTTTGAAAATTGGGGAATTTTTCGATTACATTAATCGAAAATGTCCTTTTTGCAGGGGAAAAAGGCGCACCCAGCGGCAAGCTGTCCAAGTCAAATACAAACCTGAGCTTGTCCGTCTCCACAACGAACATCAACGAAACTAGTCAGCTGGAGTATAATCGCATCACCCCGCTGCCGGTGGTCACCAGCAATGCGCCCTTCGAGCAGACCTTTCGCATAACGGTGTTGCTGCCCAAGGATCAGCTGTATGTGGCGCGGCTGGGCGCACGCGTGCCGCTCAGCAAACTGCTGGAGCTGGTGTGCGAGAACAAATTGCTGGATGCAGATAAATATGAGTTCAGAAATCCAGGTGAGTTAGCAAATCTACTCAAGATCGCAGAATGATCATATTCGTTCTCTTTCGCTGCAGTTGACCCTAGTCAAGTGTACAGCTGCGACTTGAGCATTGGCGCTGTCGGCCTCTCCGAGGTGCGTCTATGCCACAAGTCCGAGTCGTACGACACCTTCAACACCGACGAGGTCATCAAGCTGCACCGCACGGCCGTCATACGCGATTCGCTGTCATCGTCCGAGTTCAGTAGCCGCTATTCCAAGCACACCGCCAAGACCACTAGTCCCTACAGTTCGAGCAACTCGCTGAATTCGATGGACTCGACGGGCATGAATTACACACGCACGCCGGTGTCGCCGCCGCCCGCAATGCCCGCAACGCCACAGCCGCGCATGGCACCGCCAGCGCCACCGCGCAAGAAACGCGCTGCACCTCGTCCGCCTAGCCAAACAGTCATACCCGAGCGGTCCGCGCTGACGGTGAACGGCGCAACGCACAATTCGGAGCTGCCAGCACTGTCGAACGGCAACGACAGCCCTAAGCGCATTGAAGCCATGTCGCGCAAGGACTACTGCATGTCTACACCCAATCTGAGCACAACCGCTTTGCCGGCGACTGCCGCCACCAACGGCATTGATTGCAACGGCAATGCCACACTCAATGACAGCGTCAACGAGCACCAAGTGGCCACAGCCAATGAACAGGGCAACATTCAGTCAACCACACAATCGCAAGTGGAGCAGAAAAATGCGCGAAATCTGTGCGGCGGCAGTGTGCAAAATCTGTGCAGCCCCAGCGCTACTGAGTCGCTGCACGACTTCCCAGAACCATCGCCGCGAAAACGCATAATGCAAATGAAGAAAAAGTCGGCGCCTGCGCCGCCACCACACGGCTCCATGTACTTGGAGGACAATGTGTCCTTGCGCTCAGTCACACCGTCAACTGCTGGTACTCCATGCTCGGCGAGCAATTCCGATGCGGAGGAAGCACCAACCACACCAACAGACACAAAATCCACGCCTCTCATTGAGATTGCGCAGGCATTGCCCCAGCCCACAACACGCGAAACCACTACAGCATCAGACGTCAAACCGCTGCAGTCCTCCACGCCTGTGCTGGAAACACACACTGAGGACAGCGAGCCCAAAGCGCCGCCCGCAACACCAACCGAGCCCATTGCGAGTGCACCAAAACCAGTGCCGCGCACTACCACCTCAACAACTCTACTGAATGCCAGCAATGCCGCAGCTGACATTAACCTGACCGCGCCCGCAAACTATGCAGAAAATTCAAATGTTTCCAAGGTTATGTTGAACCGTACGCCCACACCCGAACCACGTTCCCTCTCCGTTGAGCCGACGGAATCGGACAGCGGCCTGGGTCCAGCACACATAAACGACCTGCACAACAGCACTGCACTGCCGGACGACGACGCCATGTCCAAGCAGGCCGATTCGGGCATTGGCGAGCCCGTGCCATCGCCACTGCCCGACAGCCTGCCGTCTGAAGGTTCGGCGCACGAGTGTAAGTCCACCTTCGAGTCGAGCTCCGACGACGACGACATGGTGAAGATCTACAACTTTAAGCTGGGCAAAACGCTGGTCAAACCGCTGCCCGAACCAAAAACACTGGGCGAGCTGACCGCTTTGACGGACGCACAAAGCGACAGCAGCGACAACACTCCAGCCACCGTAACACAAGAAGCCACACCCAATCTGTCCGATACGGCGTCGTGGAATTTCGCCATACCCATATCGCCGCCGCCGAATTTCGCCGACGCCAATTTCAGCGAGCAACTGGAGGCGAAGCAAGCGCCCGACACGCCCATAACGCCGAAAATCAAAGAGCGACCGGTGCTCAATTTCGATTCGCTTCAAACGGAAACTGCGGCGGCCACACCGGATGTAGTCGATCGCAGCGTTCCTGCGAAAGAACCGAGAGTAGACATGCAAAACTGCGATTCCGAAAAATCGGATACATTCATTGCCAGACCCAAAACACCCACTACGCCGCTGCCCAGCCCAACAACACCGCTCAACGAAATCGTGAATGAACTCAATGCCCTTCTCAATGACAAAGGCATCGATACGTTGATCAGGAAGCCCGACGAACAGCTCCACATCGAGTCGGCCAAACCGAACACGCTATCGAATTTCAGCATTGCAGCCATTGCGCAGCATCCAACCAAACTTGCGGAGCCGTCAGGCACAACGGCCGACGACGCAGACCAGCTCTACCGCAAACACGAAAATACAAATGAAAAATCGCATCAAGGCGCCATGCGTGCGGACTCCTTCCACGCAACTGTAACACAGTCCGAAAAGCCGATGGAGTGCGCGCCTGCGCCTGAGAATGGCTTGAATTCGCGCAGCGCGTCGCACTTGTCGCTCACGAAAATGGAACAGAACGGACTCAATCTCAATCGCCGACGCTCATCCAGCGAGCTGAGCATTGGCGAATCGCCCACACTGCAGAGTCCCGAGGTCATCAAAACGATCTTGAATTCGCGCAAAAACAGCCTGGAGAACAGCAGCAGCGACGGCGAAACGTCTAAGTCGGCGCACGAGCTAATCAATCAATTCCAGGAGCAGCGCGCTTCACATGCAGACACCAAGCTCGCCAGCGTCGAGCTGAAACCAAAGAGCCGAGAGAACGTGGAGAAGTCTGAGCCGACAAGCGCAGCGGTTGCGGAAGCGCCGCACAACAAACCAAAGGAACTCCCCAAAGTGTATCGCTATTCGGGACCGCCCAACATCAACTTTTCCACCTGGAGCGAGCGCCCCAAGGCGCAAGTGTCCATTAAGAACGAGGGCGACTACATATTCGGCGGCAAGAACGCTGACAGCCAGAGTGCGGCGGTGACCACAGCGGCCATGGAAATGACGCGCAGCTATCGCGCCTCCACACCGGCAGGTACGCTCAAGTTGGATGTGCCCGCGGCAGAGGTGCTGTTGTCGGCGGCGGCTTTGGCATCAGTGCCGGCGAGCAACGCGCCAGCAGTCGCGCCGAAGCCTGCATCGACCACCAAGCGAATGGGCATACCAGAGAAGGAGTTCCGTGTGCCCGTCACGGTCAAGCCGCTGCGCGATGTCACCATCGAGAGTGTGACGCTGCGTAACGTAACGCCGCAAGGGCCACCAACTGCCGCCAAACCGACTGGTGTCACTACGGTCATGCTGAACGGTGCCGCAGCGGCGCCTGAGCCCGTTGCAAAGCGTGCCTACGCACAGCACAGCAACACGTCGACTTTGCCGCGCACGGGCGCGCATCGCTTCAGCATGCCCGCCCAGCTGAGCGTAGGCCCTGCGCTGCTGCGTTCCACCTCCATAACACAGCTGGAAGCAAAGCAAACGAAGGCGCCAAGCGAACCAATGCCAGCAGTGCCCTTCGGACAGAATACGCTGCGCCGCACTGGCTTCAAGGAGAAAATGCTCGCCCGGGAGGCAGAAGAGCAGCAGAGCGCCAATTCGGCTCCGCATACAGTCAACAAACAATACAACACCACAACAACAACGATTACGAATGGCAACGGCTGCGTGAGCATCAGCACACACTCGACGACGCCCACAAAAACACTACAAAGTGCCAAACTCGAGTTGAAGCTGCAAAAGTCCAGCGAAGTCTTGGCGCAACAGGCCAACAGTGTGGCGCCCGCCAAGCCGCCACTGACCAGCGCAAAACCCGTCAGACAAGCATTCAATGCAGTCACGCCACCACCACCGCCGCCGACGCCAATGACGATCAGCTTGAAGAACGTGTCGCTGCGCACGCCCAACGGCAGCGCGGCCACCACGCCCACCGGCGCCGATCCGCGCGATCAAATGCTGGACGCAATACGCAACTTTAAGCGCGACACGCTGAAGCGCGGCTGCGTCTGAGCGGCACCACAGCGAAACGTCGAAGCGAAACAAATTTCAAGTCACAAGCAAAGTTCAGCGACTTCAGCAAACCGAATGCGCACAAATGTCGCCGCTGCAACACTGTAAATTGTAAAAAATATATATTCTGTTTTTTATAACTTACCAACAATACATATACAAACATACAACCAGATATATATATATTATTATAAACTTTTTGTTGCATTCTAACGGAAAAAGTCAACAACATAAACGTTTAAGTAGTCTAATGTTTTTAACGGAGAAGTAATAAAAATTTATATTTAATTTAAAGCCGACATCGATTCGAAAACGGCAGCGCACAAACGCTTCAGCAGCGGCTGCACAATACAAATAAATTATTTCAGATATATATTTTTTATGCATTTTATTCCGTTGTAGTCCACTAAGCACAAGGCGAAACTACCAAAATGTATATTATTCTATGTTATTATTATTCTATTATTTTACAAAAACAACAACAGGCTGCAAGCAGCTTGTATCTGCCGTAGTTGGCAAGAAACAAGTCTTGCATTTATCATATATGAAGAAAAAATAGAGCAGTTACTACTTTTAACTCTCTGAATGCATAGGCGCACAGCGCTTGTTTTAAACTTTTGTTTTTTACGAATTTTAGTTATTTTGTTTATTACAAAAAAAAAGAGAGATAATGCAACATTAAATAAACATATGAATGAAATATCAAAGTGTGTATAAGAATAAATATCAAACAACAAAAAGACAATTTGGATTGTGGTTTTCTTTTGAAGAAATTTGCTGCACATGGAGAAAAGGTAGGTTTTATTTTTGCAAACAATAAAGATTTAATTAAATTGAAGAGAAAATTTTCTCATATTAGTAATAAATAGAAATACTATTGCTGCAAATTCTTCTCAAACGCTATTCACTTACATTCAAAATCTTCCAAAAATTAAACTCTCAAATTGCAATTGGCATTTCACTTCATGGCCCATTCTGGTTGAAAGTACCATTGCCGCCAAAAAGACATTTTATTTGGTTATTTCTCGTATTCAATTTTCAATTAACACAGCACATTGCTCGTATTTTTGCTTTAACAAAATTTATCTAAACATTGCAGTCAGCTTACATCGGTTGATTTATGCCTATGCTGGTTTTCGTTAGCAGACCAGTGTCGCCCATTTCCTCGTTGTAGCCGTAGCGATATTTCATGCCAGGCGCCTGCATCAAACAACACGAATATATGTCATTAAATATTCAATTAATACTGAATGCAAAGTCTTACATTGAACCATACATCGCGCCACACTTTGCTGCTGTCCGCATCGCGCACCAGTTCGGGCACATCGTAGCGCGGCACATTGAAGTAGTTCATCAAGGCGCTCTTATCGTTGCAGTACTTGATGCGCGCCTCGCACCACTCCGACTCCAACGGAAAACGCCAATCCTTCATCTTCTTGTTGTGATAATCCACCTCGAACTGATCGAAATCAATGCGTTCGATATCCTCGACCACCACTTCGGTCTCACCGCCAGCGGTCCAATCGTAGATTAGTATTTCGGCGTGTGTAGTAATTTGCTTGAGGAATTGCTGCTTGTAGATGTTCTCCATGTCCTGCAGATATTTGTCCGTAAACACCTTCGATTGCGCCTCGTGGCTGATGTTGCGTGCCTTTATACGTTGCTACAACGAAAAACAACAACCGAATGAATTCAAGCAATTGAGTGCACATTTTTGACACTGCGCACACCTTCACCGCATCCACGGGCACGTCCAAGTAGATAACCAAATGCGGCTTCAGCAACTCGCCAATGGTGTTCTGGCGTATCTCGTGGTAGACAGAGCGCGCACCACGCGATATGTAGTCATTTCTGTGCATGGCCTCCAGGAATACAAAGTCCGAGTAGCAGCTGCGATCGAGCACCACACCCTGACCGGTGGACAGCACATGTTGCAGTGCATCGATGTACTGCGAGTAGCGCAGCATATACATGCGTATCTGGAATTGAGCAGCCAGTGGATTCTTTGGATCGCGACAGAAATTGGTCACATCGTAGGAACGGCAGCACTCCGGCAACTGTGGATCCAGCTTGCGCATATCATACTGGTACGAATTGATGTAGATCATGTCCATGTTGGCCTCGGGCATGTACATCATGTCCAGCTCCTCGGCCAACTCCTGCGCGAACTTGGTCTTGCCGGCAGCAATGGGACCCTCGACGCAGATGATTTTCGAATTCTCATCGATGCGCTTCGAGGTCTTGTCGAAGAACGAGCTGAACACGTTGTAGCGCTTCTTCTTGTACGGGTAGGGCTCGGCGGCAGGGCAACGCGGACCGCCGCGCATGGTCTTGCCCGAGATGGAGCACTTCTGCGAGAGAGCAGCAGGCAGCGCAGACTGCGTGCTCAGCAGCGATGGTGACGCGCTGCGGCCACAAAGCCGCACAATGCCCACACGGAAAACGGCAGCCATGCTGAAAAGCAGAAAAGCAAATAAAATTCAGTAAAATTAAAGGTTTAAAAAAATTTCGATTAACAGTCGCTGACAGCAGCAACCATTACATCACAGCTGGGCCGCCGCGGCAGCTGCTTTCTTTCGAGCTGCTGAAGGCAATTTGCAGTAGAATTGTTGATTTTTTCTGTTGAACATTGACGTACTTTGAATGCACTTGAAATTTATCGGAATTTGTTTAACATTTTGCTTATTTACTGGCAAAACTTACTCTCACCTTTCCTTAAATTCTGGTATTTATTTTTTTCTTGGCAGCAGCAAATAGAGCCATCAATTGAACGACGAAATGTCAAATTCTGACAGCGTTGCCATTTATTTATGTTAGAATTGGCATGATTTGATTTACTTATTCTGATTGGAATAATTCTTAAAATGAATAGAAAAGGAAATTGTTACCTAAAGTATATTGAAAGACTTAATTGATACTAGTTACAGTGCAAGTTCAATTCTTTAAGTTTGAAAAATTATTTTGCTGGTCTAAATTATAATGTTGGGCACTGAATCACTTGTAATTTTAATAATAATTAATAATTGATTGGCACGACAGCCCGCTTACGCGAGACTAAGGCCTAGCTTCCCGCAACCACCCGTGTTGTGCGTGTGAATTTTGTACGCAGGTGGAAGGGACCTACAGTTTTATGCCGGATCCGAACGGCAGGTTGGGAGCTTTTTCATAGGCAATTTTTACTCTCAGAGGTTTGCCATTTCCAGCTGAGAGGACAGCCACCGAAAGAGAAAACGAGTTTCCCGTTATTTTTTTAGGTGTTACTACATGCAGAATTCGAACTTGCGTCGCTCTGCATGCGACTCGCTGGACCGCGCACTAACCAACTGTGCCACGGTGACTGCCGTAATTGCTTCACAAATATTAATTTTTACATTTTTCCAACCCTTCTTCTTCTTTTTTTCTTCTTATAATTCCCCTATTCCACTTTGATTTTATTCATACTCTTCTCTCTCACTATTATTACCAATCATTACCATCAGTAAATCTTATTGGCAACATTATTCACCTTCTACGAACCACTGATCAACGCGCTAAATGTCAAAACAAACCAAACAGCTCCAATAAATATGGGGAGAATGAGTAGTATTTGCAATATTTACAGTACTTCTCAAGCAACTGTCAGCCAATGCACACTTTGAACAGCACTGTACCCCATTTCAATGGCTTTACAAATGCATGGTGAAGATTTGAAAGCGCAGGCGCCTAACGGAAATTTCCCACTACTTGTGCACATTTAGGGCGGAAACTCTTTTATGATATACCAGAAATATTTGGCATTACAACGTATCGAACGGTTTTCAAAAGCGGTCACAGACGTTCGCAATTGTGGCAGCTCAACTATAAATATTTAAATTTTAAATTAAACAAACAGCAAATAATGTAAAGATAAGCACAAAGCGCTGCAACTAAAGTCAAATTGAGGTGCGAAACTATGCATAACACATTGCAGAAGTTTATAATAACTATAGAAATATTAACTTGTGTCGTCGAATTGCGATATATAGCGAAAATTACCACTTAGCGGAAGGTGTGAAATTTGCAGCACAGTGTAGTGCCAATCAAATGAGCAGCAACTTTTCATGAAAATTTTTAACTATTTTGAAATTGTCGTAGCAAATATAAATTGCATTGTGTAAAAATTAAAAAAAAAGAAAAATTAAACTAAAAATTGCAACTGATGAAAAAGTATTTGCTGCAAAATTGCGTAGTGCTGCATATATAATGCACAAGTGGACAGGATCTCAAGCACTGATACTCTGAATAAATAATGCCGAATGTGATTGGCAATAATGTTCGCTTTAGAATTGTGTTAAAATTGCATTAATATTAATTGCGAAAATTGAATTAAGTTTACTTATATGCCTGCAGAGCAAATTGTGTGTAAACTAATGTGTTTAAGAACAACAACAAAAGCTTAGCAGTAAGCATCCTCCTCCCGTTGCTGCTCCAACAAAACAGCCAACAAAACTATAGCCGCATAGCCAATCCCAGTCAACGTTCAGTGTTTCTCAAACTGTGTGCAACACATTTCGCCTCGGCTGGGAAATTCAATAAATTCCCTTAAGTGGTGAGAACGACAGTGTGGTGAGCGTTCGACTGCACGTGATATCAACCGCGGGGGGATTGGTGGGTGTTGGTGTTGATGCTGCGCGGTCGAATGCCGGTAAAAATACAATGGACAGCAGCAATTGCGGCGAATTTTATTTTCAAACATAAACAAACAGAAATTTTCAGTGGTATTGGAAGCCGGAGCATGCGCACAGTGGGCTTGAAGTGTTAATGCGTGGGTTCGAAGCAAAAAATCTAAATTGAAATTTTTAAGCCAAAATGTTGGCAATTTAAAAATATATTTTATGTAAATTTTATACAAATAACTAAAAATCCGTTGCGCACTAAAACCTAACTCAAGTACACAAAATTGTTCATTTCCGGTTGCAGTTGTCGCCCACGTCCGCATCCTTGTCGCTGTCGACGTAGTCGCCGTTGTCGTTGTTGCAGTCGGTGTCCATCGCATTCAAACATTCAAAATGTTGATCCGCTGGAAGAGCAAAGATAAAAGTTCATCGAACCAGAGCAGCAGCAGCAGCAGTAGCTCCTCGAAAAAGAAACGAAAAGGACGCGAAGGAGGTGGGTGCTAGCGTACATTGTGTACGCACATATCAACACACGTACGTATGTATATACATACGTACGAACGTATCTACGGCTGTGTGCAGAGTGCAGGAAGCTGTGGAGTTGGGTGTTTAAATATTTAAGCATGGCATCGTGTCAGTTGGGTCACTTGCCCAGGTGGCGCTGCCGGGCAGCGGGCTGGATGGGTGGGCGGAAGCGAGGCGAGTCGCTGTTTGCACTGTGATTGTTCATGTCCAGGCATTACGAGTGGCTTAGCGGTGCGGCGCTTTTTCGCACCCATACACTTATTCACACGCTTTTGTACTCAAGTTTACTTATGCCGAAGTTTGCTTAGGGATAATCAGCCACCCAGACGACTGAGGCGCATTTGAAAAATTGATAAAAAGAAAGCAAACACAAAATGAATAATGCACAGGAAAGCAATGAGTAATGGATTTTGCACTTTTCAACAGTTGACCCGTAGTAGGGTGAACTTTAAGGAAAACGGGGAAACATATGCAAAGCGTAAGGGGTAAATTTTTCGAGTATTTTAAGTGGGTGGAAGATTAAGTTTTACACGAATTTTAAGGCGCAAAAATTAATTGAAAATTTAATATTTTAACTTTTTTTTGAATTTTCATTTGACAGAAGACTGGCAGAATGAAGCTAAATCCGGGCGAATGCCATCCAACGAACAAGGTAAAAATATTTATATCCCATGAATATTTATGTTAAGCCCAAAGTAAATGTTTTTTTTGATTAAAAATTTTCTAAAAATCAAATTTTTTTCAATAATAGGAGGTGATCATCGACGTGGCATGCGCCGAGATGATCCGCGTCGTCATACACTCGGTGGCGATATGCTGGTCTATGGTGGTAATCAGGGACCACAACAACAACAACAACAACAGCAGCAAAGAGCCATGGATCTGGAGGTAAAAATTAACCTAAAAAATTTGCAATTTCCAAAACACTAATTACTGCCTGTTTTCTATTATCGAATACTTTTCGCTTGTAGATGAGTACACGCGCTCAAAAGAATAAAAAGGTAAATGACAAAGTACTTAAATTCCACAAAACTTTGAACCGAAATCATATGTTTACTTTATTCTCTAAATTTTTTAATATTTTACGACCATATTACAGAATCAACTACCGCGCGGCTATGCGCCCATCAATCAGGGCCCCCTATTCGACGATGATCCGGGCATTATGTCCGAGGTGGAAACGGCCAGTACTGGCTTTCGACGTGGCGGCAAACAGCGCTCATCGTTGCCGGTGGTACGAACACCATCGAAAACCCTGGAACGACCTCTAGGTAGGCCATGGCATATCAACTTTAATACAACTTTTATTAAATATTATATCATGTTTATTTTTACCAACTTTCAGGCTTAGTATTTCTGCAGTATCGCTCGGAGACGAAACGTGCGCTGCTGCCCAACGAAATCACCTCGATTGACACGGTGCGTGCGCTCTTTGTGCGCTCGTTTCCGCGTCAGCTCACCATGGCCTATCTGGAGGGGCCAAATGTCAAGATCTACATACACGACGCCAGCAAGGACATGTTCTACGAACTGGAGGATGTGCGTTCACATCTGCGTGAGATACGCGATCGTTCGGTGTTGCGTTTATTCGAGTCCACTGAAGTGGCAGCACCGCCACAAATACTGCCTGGTGGTCCGGGCATACCGCAACCGCTGCCGCAGGCGCAACCCAATCACTGGGATCAGGATCAGGTGGGTGAATGTTATAACAAAGGCAATGCGTGTTTTTATGGATCATTATTGGAGTTGGAGGCAGCCGCCGTGGCTCAGTTGGTTAGTGCGCGGTCCAACGAGTCGCATGCAGAGCGACGCAAGATCGAATACTGCATGTAACACCTAAAAAAAATAACGGGAAACTCGTTTTCTCTTTCGGTGGCTGTCCTCTCAGCTGGAAATGGCAAACCTCTGAGAGTAAAAATTGCCTATGAAAAAGCTCCCAACCTGCCGTTCGGAACCGGCATAAAACTGTAGGTCCCTTCCACCCGCGTACAAAATTCACACGCACAACACGGGTGGTTGCGGGAAGCTAGGCCTTAGTCTCGCGTAAGCGGGCTGTCGTGCCAATCAATTATTAAAATTATTATTATTATTATTATTGGAGTTGTAGAGCAGAAATTTAAAAAAAAATTGCTAGTTAGTAGTCTAAATAAGCAAAATTCAATTAGACTTGTTTGCTAAGTAGCAAATGTTTAGTATGATTTAAAATAAAAAACAAAACTCTGCAAGATTCGAGCTAAATTAAATACAGTTAGTTAAGAGAAAACAGCCATTTTCATTTATAACTTTTATTAACGACGTGTCTTTACTTATTTCAGAGCTATTTTAGCGAACCGGAATTCGATTCGGACTATAAACATCAGCATATACACAAATCAAAGGTGAGTTTAAATAAAATTCAAATATAAAACACAACTCAATATATTAAAAACTTACAAAAGTATAAAAAATTGAAAACTAAAAACATTCATCGAAAGTAATTAAGCTAGGAAAAACAGTACTTATATACAAAACAAAATATACTTGAACGGGCAGTTTACTCTCGAACTTTCGAAACAGCAGCGCTTTCTCACGCTCGCATCTTTATCTGCTCTCACCATGCCATGACTAGTGTGGACCTCTGACGCGCATTTTGCACGTTTCAACTAAAAATTGCCACATCTTCCCACACTGTAGCCCTTGAGCACATTATCCATATCCTCCTTGGCCTCTTTCCAAGCGAACACGATTGCGCCCTGGAACGGCTCCGCATCGCAGACGCTGCACAACTCCATCACCGCTTTCACTTCCTCCTCGGCCGGCTCGCGATCGTGGGCGCTCACCTCGTCCTCCAAATTCATCTTCAGCGAGAGGTCGTGTTTGAATTGCTGGCCGCCAAACTCGGCCAGCCCGTCATACTTGTAATCGCCATCGACGAGCGCATCGTTGACAATGCTTCCGTCCTCCAGCAAAACCAGCCCGCGTTTCTGCAGGTTTTTCTCCTTTGGTGCGCTTGGCGCAGCGCGCTTGCGCAACACCTTTGCCGGCTGCGTGTCGTTCGGCTGCAGTTGGCGCTTGAAGAAGATGCGTGTCTCGGTCTCGTCAATGAACTGCACGTTTGCCGGATTGTGCAGTGTGCTGAACTCGTGCGTGGTTCCAGTGCTCTGCGCCGCTATGGGACGCTTGAATGGACTGCCCGAGCCCAGCAGCTGCTGCGTCACCAGACGTGAGCCGGCATTGATCTGGCCGTTGTCAAAGTTTGTGTTGATGGTCACCGCTTGGCGCTCGGATAGCGGAAAGATGGTGTTGTCGGCGCCGAGCGGTCGTCCAAACACGGACTTTAGCTGTGGCTGTGGTTGTGGTTGCTGCGGCGGCGGCTGCGCCAAGTTGATTCGCACACGCGCAGGTATCTGACCGCTGGCCAACAGGCTGTGCATGGGCAATGGCCGGTTTACCTGCGCATTAGATAAGAAAGCTATAAACACGCAAACTTGAATGGTTTGGCGTGGTGTCTGACTTACGGCGGGTGGTGCGCGCGTTGTCGTCGACAATTCCTGGCCCTCGTGATCGACGTGATGTGCATGATGGTGTTTGTGGTCGCGATGCGCCTTGCCGGCGCTCAGCGCTATGTGATAGATCTGCACCAGCGTCACTTCGAAGTGCAGGCCCTGCGATAGTTCGCCCGTGACCGAAGGCCCACCGGAGTACAATTTGCCGCCAGCTGGTACTTTGTGGCCAACAAGCTGTGAAATCAAAGCGAATAAGCACAAAATTGACACAAGATTAATGAGTGCACACGACACGGCCCAGTTCAGTTCAATGCAGCAAGGTGGAGTCGGGCCAGACGTCAGCACGGCGGCGACACATGCAGATAATTGGGAGCAATTACCCAATGCCAGCTTTCCTGCGCATGCGGCACACAGGCACACACGCTCTAAATTGTTTGTAATATTTTGCAATATTTCATTTGTATTTGGCGAATAGTGATTTATTGGTACGATTGCGTATTTCGCAAAATTCAATTAAGACTCTGGCCAGGCACAAAAAGTTAAATATTGCTAAAAATCGTTTTACGTTTTTACGTTTTGTCGGTAACTAGGCAAATGCTGGAACGACTTACCGCATTATGAAAGCCACGCCCAATGCGCTCTGCTTTGAGCCAGACCTGCCATTCACCGGTTTTGCCATTCCACGACGAGCACTGGTGATGCCATTGGCGCACGCGCAACGGATAATTGAGTCTGCAAAATCGATTTCGAAGTGTTTGCTCAGTCAGCGTAATTAATTGGAAATTAAATGCTTTAACTTGACCGACCTAATGCGTGTCATAATAGTTTTCTGCTAATTCAATTCGAGTTTTGAGGTGTAAACTTTCATACACAGATGAACAAACATAGATTTCTTACCTATAAACCTGTTGGCCTTTTATGGCCATTGATACAAAACTGGAATTTTTCACATTGGCTACCCAAAACTGTATTTCGCGCGGCGTATCCTTGGCTGTTGAGCAATAAATGGAATAACGTTGTTGGTGTTGAACATAAAAGGATAAAGAAACAAATGTTTAGGAAATTTTTGTGAATAAATTTTATACGAGTTCGAGGATAAAGAGGTCAGTGTTGAAAGCACCTAACACTAGAATTGGCGGTCAATTCAAACTTCCTTGAATGTTTATATGGAATTTTGTTACAAAATGGGAGGAAATCAGTTTTTAAGAATATTTTTTATTTCATATTTAGTTAAGGTTCCAAAATAGTAAAAGTCAAGGAGAAAGTCAAGCAAACAGTCAGAAAGTCAAGCAAAAACTATTGAAAATCTAATTTTGAGTCCTTCAAACATTTTAGTATTGATACACTTTTATTTTGAATTTTAAATATAACTAAAAAAAATATGCATATTGTTGCCTGCGTTATTAGAAAATAAAAGTAAATATCTATCGAAGCGTCTAATCGAATCATTGCCAATTTAAGAATATTTTTTATTAAATATTTAGTTTCGATTCCTAAAATAGTAGAAGTCAAGGAAGATTTTGTTTCATAAAGTCATGCAAAAAATATTAAAAATCAAATTTTGAGTCCTTCATACATTTTAGTATTGATACACTTTTCTCTTGAATTTTAAATATTAAATATCTGTCAAAGCGCCTAATCGAATCATTGCCGATTTAAGAATATTTTTATATTTTATATTTATTATATTTTTTTTATTTATTATTTATTTATTTATATTTTATGTTTATAAAGGGTGTGCACACCAAAATCGGGACACTTTAAAAATTTTGAAATTTTAGACGTAAGTACTCCATGACTTGGATTTCAATATTCAAGTAAAAAAAATTTGCAAAACCCGTTTTATTAGTGAGAAAATGGCAAACGAAGACGAACGTAGAAAACTCATCTTAGGAGAATGCTAGATGCACGAAGAAAGTGATTGCCGCATTTAAAAAAAATCCGCGAATGTAAAGTCGTACGGTGGCTTAAATCGTGGAGCAATCGTCATCGTTCGTCCAGAAAGCCAAGAGGCGAGCAAGCTTGAAGAGTTACAAGGCTCAAGTAGTACCAGATCGGGACGCGAAACGAAATCCCACCGTGTAGCACCTTTGTCGTAACTTGTTCGAATATTTGCTAACGAAATTCAGTAGTGTGATCATGGATTATGAAACATACTGCTTGAACAACTTTACATTTTAGCTGGGCAAGATTTCTATACAGCCCCGAATCGCCAAGATGTTGCTGATGAATACAAGGTGAAATCAAGTGCAAAATTCCCAAAGAAGACTATGGTTTGGCAAGCCGTATGTTCGTGAGTTGTTAAAACAAACCCTTTTGTAACAGTCGGTACAATGAATGGCAATATATACCGGGAAGAATGCTTCGAAAGAGACTACTGCCTCTCATTCGTTGCCACACATCAAAACCGTTGTTGTGGCCTGACTTCGCTACTTGCCACTACTTCAGGGAATCTCTGTAGTGGTATGAAGAGAATATTCTTCATATGGGATGGAATATGTATAGCGCGAGTGTGATCCGCCTAGCAGTCCGGAACTCCGCCCTATCGAAAACTAGTGGTCGATAGTTATAGGCATTTTAAAGAAGAGTGATGCGAGGGTATCGACAGAAGAAGAGTTCCGGAGGAAGTGGTTGTGGGGGTCTAAAAAAGTGAACGAATTTTTGTGCAAAAATTTATGGCAGGACTCTGACGAAAAGTGTGGTTGGTGGCATACGGAGGAAAAAAATAGAAATAAATCTGGACTATATCATACCTTAAAGAACGAAGAATATAAATAAATTGCCAAAAAAATTCTAGACTACTTCGTTTTATTTTTATATCAGAAAACAAGTGTCCCGATTTTGGTGTGCACACCCTTTATTAAAAAAATATTTGGTTTAGATTCCTAAAATAGTTGAATTTGTTGATTTTGTTTCAGAAAGTCAAGCAAAAAATATTAAAAATTTAAATTAGACTGCTTTATACATTTTAGTTTTGATATATGTACATAATTTTTTATGGAATTTTAATATAAAAAATTCATATTGTTGCCTACATTAATAAAAAATAAAAACCAATATCTGTCGAAGCGTTTAATCATTTCAATCATGTCTACAATTAAACACAAACCAGTTTCGAAAATTCCCAGCAATGCAACACACACTTGTACACTCATTCATAGCAATTCAATGTTCCGAAAAATTGAAAAAAAAAATTATAAAAAAACTACTACTTAAGTTCATTAAAGAAAAAAGTACCAACGTTAAGGCCTAAATACTGTAAAATCAGCAAAACACTTGGAAACATCCTAATGTACCAAACTAGTTGAAGTACAAAATCATTGCTAAGACGGCGCGCGGTCGACGAACGCATGCGCACAGTACGCGTCTCGTACACGCGCCAACCCATTTTCTCCAAAATTGGTAATTATTTTGTTCATTTTTTTTGGAAGCAATAATTTCGCTCAGCTGGTCGCTGCTGCTCCAGCTGTGTGCTGCACGCCAGCCATTTTTCCCTGTACGCCGCTCGCATGTGCGCAGCCCACAAGCACTTTCAGTCGCCAGTGGCGCACGTCCGCATGCGGCAGTGCGTCGCCAATGTATGTTTGTATGTGTGTGTGTGCTTTTAAATTGTGTCAAATGCTAAAACTGGTAACGCTTATGCAACGCCAGCGCAGCTCTAACACGACTAAACCCATTTTTCTTTCATTTGTCTCGCTTTTCGTGCAGCAACGAAAGTCGTCGCCGTAGCCGCCGCAGCAGCATCAAATGTACCACAGTACTCGCGACGCGCACTTGGCTGTTGTTGCTGCCGCTAATAGCGTTGCCATTGCTGTTTATGTTTATGTTTCTGTTGTTATTGCTATTGTTGTTGCTTTACTCATACTGCTGCTGCTGCTGCTGCAATTTTGAAATCAAAGACAGCAGGAAGTTTGCTTCCTTTCACTTTTACGCAGCTTTTACTATAATGGATATTGCATAACTTTCTTCTTCTTCTTCTTCTACTTATGCTGCTGCCAGTGCTACTATATGCTGTCTTCTTCTGCTGCTTTCTTGTGTTTATGGCTTCTGTTGTTACTCTTTGTAGCTTATCGATTTCAATTTCTATGAAAATCGCATTTTATGCTAATTTCATTGAACATTGAACATCCGAAAAGTATTCATGACAATGTGACCAATAACAACAACAACACTCAACCATTCATAATCATCCAAAGCTGATGAATCCATAGAGCGTATTAAGGTCGAACTTGTATGTGTGTATGCGTATGTATGTAGGTCAATGTGGCCAAAATTCGAATCAGTCTCGACCATTTTTTGATTCAATAGAATCTTAATTGCTGTAATGCACTCTGCTTCAAAATATGTCTGTTTGTTTGGACAATTTCGCTGATGTTTCTGGAAGACCAACGAAAGCGAAATGAATTGAGCACAGAAAGACGTTGTCAGAGGCTGTTAAATATGATTTTTTTTATACTGAATACAACAGCCAGGCCGCAACAATGCAGTGTTGAAGTGATTTGAACTACGCGGAAGAGCGTCTTGGATTCGAATCCAAATGTAGAAAGCGTTTCTTTTGGCATCTGCATCTGCCCCCCCCCTACCAGTTGCAAGTAGCAAATCTCTGAAAGTAAAACTAATTGTCTATGAAAAAGTTGGCAACTTTCTACTCGGAACTGACATTAAATTATAGATCCTTTCAATTCACATCAAAAGTCAGCCGCACAACAATGCGAATAGCAAAACTTTTGGTGTCATTAGACTGAAAGAGGATAATTAAATGACTATCAAGAAGCTTCCAAATATCTATTCGGAACTGGCATTAAATCAGCAAAAAGTCAGCAGCACAACAATGCGAGCAACGAGACTTTAGTATGTCATTAGGCTGGAAAAGTGAAACTAAATTTATATGAAAAATCGTCCAATACTTTATTCGGAATTGGCCAAAAAATTCTCTGAAAAATCTTCCAATACTTTATTCGGAATTGGCCACAAAATTTTAGATCCTTTCAATTCACATCAAAAATCTGCCGCACAACAATGCAAGCAACGAGACTTTAGTCATCCGTCAGGCTGTAGAAGTAAAACTAAATGTCTATGAAAATGAATTAAACTTTTAAAAAAATGCCAAATACGCTTAGATTATCTAAAGTTTCTTCCATTTTAAAATGAAATATGTTTCAAAAGTATTTTTCCAACTTTATTAAGAACTTTTTGGTTCAGCAACAAACATGGAAAGCATAATTTTAGAGCAATTCTTAATAACCTAAATAACTTTTAGTTGGTTTATTAAAACATTTCATAGGGAAATATTTAAAAAGGGAATATTTGAAACGGAATTTATAAAGTTTTTTAATTTATAAATTTAATTTTTTTTATTTATAATTACTATTTATTAAAAAAAATAGCCCCAAATTAATTAATAAGATAACTTTTAGTTGGTTTATTAAAACATTTCATACGGAAATATTTAAAACGAAATTTAATTTATTTAATCTTTTAATTTATAAATTTAATTTTTTATTTATTAATTTAATTTTTTTATTTGTAATTATTATTTATTTAAAAAACACGTCCGAATTAATTAATAACCTAAATAACGTTTAGTTGGTTTATTAAAAACATCTCTTATGGAAATATTTAAAACGGAATTTAATTTAGTTAATTTTTTTAATTTACAAGATTTCTTTTTTTGTTTATTAATTTATATTATTTTTTTTTATAATTACTATTTATTAAAAAAAATAGCCCAGAATTTATTAAAAATTTATACAGACTAAAAAACAATAAAATAAGTTTGTTTGACTGAACCCCTTGAAATGCAACACACTACGCTTACACCCGGGAATTCTAAAGACAGTTGATTCTTAATCTTTTAATGACGGCACTCAATAAAGTGAATAGAAAATAATGAGTTCGTTAAACTTTGCTTTCACGTTTACAAGGTTTTTTATGCAATAAAAGTCAATAAACCAGCTATTGATTCTGTGAGTGTGATTTCAATGCAAAGTGGGGAAAAGTGAGAAATTGTAAGCACATTTAATACGTGGGCTCAGTTTTAATATGTATTGCATAAAATTTTGAACAACATACTTCTTACTTCTTTAACTTCTTCTTTTGTAAGATTACTAAATATCATAGACTGCATAAATTGAATTGAATTGAAAATATCGAATGTTTCAACTCTAAAAAAATTTCAAAGCTTCTCAGTTTCAACATAGAAGTGCATACAATAGGGAAATACATATTTAAAAGTGGGTATTTTGAGTTTAGTTGCAGATGAAAAGATAATAGAAGAAGAGGTAAAAAATAACTTTGAATTTGAGATGTTCAAATGAACCAAAAAGAGTTCGCGCCGCTAGTTGTGTACAATTAGAGAACTAGAGAATTAGAGTTGTGCACTTAGAGAATACATTTTCAGGGTTTTAGGGTTTCTAGGGAACAATTTCCTCGGTACCTATGACTTGTTTTGCTTTACGCAAACTATAATAAGCTTCTTTTTAAACATTTTAAAGCCTAACCATACTATTTTCTAAAACCAAAACAAGGCTTATAGGGGTTTGCTTTAATTCTTCTACAAGCAAAAAAGATTTTAGTTTATTTTTCAAAATGCCAAACCCTAACCATACTTTATTCCAAAACCAAAACAAGGCTTGTAGTTATAGTGGTTTGCGTTGATTTTTCTACAAACAAAAAAGATTTTCGTTTATTTTTCCATACTTTTTTTTAATCAAAACAAGGCTTTTACTTCATAGTCGTTTGCATTGATTCCTCATAAACAAAAATGAACTCTGAGCTCATCACTCATTTTAAAAACACCTAACAAGAGTTCTCTTCTCCCATCCACTCTCTTAAATTATTTCCAAAAAAATTTTTACGGAATCAAAATCTTAAACTAAACAAACACTTAAAACACTTAAAAATATCACAACTCACCCGCATAAGTGAGCACAACATGATCGCCGCTATGATTGGTAAAGCGCGTCCAAAAGCATATCGTAAACTGATTCAAATTGGGCAGATCGTTTGCGTACTTCACAGTGCCATCGTAGTTAAAGGCGTACTTTTTCACGGCGCATTGATCCTGTCGAATCGACACAGTGCGACAAAAAATGTACATTTACATTTTCAACTTTCTTCAGGCGCAACATTGCCATCGATCAATTAGCACGTTTGTTTTTGCATTAACAAATTTACAACAACAAATTTACCTCACTGTACGCGCCGCCACTGCCACCGCCACCGCCGAACACATCACGATTTTCTGCATGATTGTAGCCAAAGCGATCGTCGTCGAAAGTGGGCAACTCACCCGGCAGCAATGCGCTGTTGGCACTCTTGAACAGCTCGCCGGCAGACTCCGGCAGCAGTTTGCCGGTGCTGTACTCGGCACTATCGACTGTCGTTGCAACAAGGCTGTGCGTTTTGGCGCCACCGGTGCTCGGATGCAACTGCTCCAGATTGAAACTGCTGCTACTGAACGTGGCGCCCACAATGGGCTTCCAGGCTGTGCTGAGCGGCAGCGCAACCAGTGTCGCCGCCAGGATGCACATGCACACTGCGAACGAACTCATTGTGAGAGCAAATTTTTTTCAAGTATTTGTTATTTGCATAAATTTGAATTTTCGTTAACGACGCGCGTCTGTGGTCGAATCGGTTCAAGTCGAGTGTGTATGCGTTACACGTCCGTACGCGGCAATGGTTCGCGCTTTATTGTGCGCAACAGTCGCTGGCTGTGGCGGCAGTTAAGCGAAACAAGTTTGCTGCCGCAATTTCCATTCACATTCGGCCGCTGGGAAAGCTTTACTACGGCCCACTACGAGCGCCGTTGGCGATTTTCTTTCATTGCGCTGGCGCTTGGCTCGGATTCGCCATGCTATGCTATGCTTTGGTTTGCTTTGATGGACATTACAGTTGCTGGTTAAATTATGCTTTCGCAAGCGCTGGTGGCACCTGACTCCGAATTGTTTGCATGCAGGCAAATCAAATCAAATCGAGCGCTAACCAAAACATGTTCTGGCATTTCTTGTAAACTTTGTTGCACTTCTCAGACCCTAACCAGACGTGCAGAAGTAGCAATTTGTTTGCTTTGTTTTATTGTGCCACCTTTTTGGGCGCTTGGAATTAGTGTTCGCAGTAATTGGCCACAATTTGGAGCAAGCTGCTCGCTTTGGGCTTACGCGCTGCCTTGCAGCCATGTTTCGGGTTTCAACCAGTCAGTGCTGATTGAGAATTAATTCAGTGTTTTATTTGATGCCAAATTTAAGCACCGCAAAATTTTTAAAATGCCATGAACAAAATAACAATTGAACACTTTGAGTTGTGTACTAAAATTTTATAGCAGGTTTGTTCGTTTATACAAAATCAGTTGTTATAGCAAATTTTAAAAGTGAAATTTTGCAAAATTGTATATGCTTTGCATATTAAACAACTTCATTATTGTTTGCCAAGTAAAATGACATTAAGTTCAACGTCACGCGATAATGTTTTGGCAACATTTCAAAACAGCCAACTTTAATGCTTTGTTATAATCAATTTTCATGCGGTAAACAAAATTTCTTTTTGGCACAGCCAAATGAATCATGTTTAATGTTGCAATGCAATTTTTTCTAATATTATATATTAGCATTAAGAGTTCCATATTATACAACTGGTGGTGTTAGGCAAGTGCGCGATTTCAGTGTCCGGCAATGGAAAAGTACTGAAACAAAGAATGAAAGAAAACTAATTAATTGCCACCTTAAACATGTTGGCCACCTCATATATAAAGAATTTTACAAATACTTACTTAACTGGTTATAACAACCCATTACTGGGTTACGGCTTGAGGTAAAATTTTGCTACCGGTGTCTTTGCTTTGCACGTGTCTGATCCAGTTGGTGCCACCAAGAAATGATGGGGCGTTCTCAACTTGGTGCTTGAATTTGCGTAGACTTCAAATGAGACTCTAGGCGCTGAGAGTCTCTGCCCTCTTTTACCCTTTCGACCATGTTGGCAGATTCTTCTTCGATTGCCGCAAAGGCAGCGGTGACATTTTTCTTGTTAGACAAGCAGCTGGACACTCTTGATGAAGATTGGGCCATTACAATAAAAACCGACCTTGTACAGAAGGCTCTCCATTTTTTAATTTAACAGTTCATAAGAGCACCTTATCTGAAGCTTCGAATTACTGTTCAAATAGGTTAAAGAGATCACTTCCAACCTTGACGGAGCTGCTAAATAAATATACAAATATTTATTCATATAAAGTTAAAGACGCTACAAAAAGCAGAGAAAATAAGGCAAGAAATACATAAATAAAGAATGTTTTGTTGGACCCACAGACCAATAGTAGTGTAAAGGAAAGTTAACATATTTTCTTCTTTTCGACAAATATCCAAGTCATTTTTTAAGCGCAGAAGGTGGAAAATCTTTATAAAAAATGCCAGCCAGTCGCATTCTTCCTGACTAAAAGTACTAGTAAAAGTATCGATACTAAATATGTGCTGAATACTTGGGAATGTAAAGAATCATATAAGAAAGAAAGAAGTTGACTTGAACTTGAAAGAAGTTCTGACTAAAGGTTGAGGGTCGAAGAAGTTTTTATCAGGTTCCCGGTGCTTTGTGGGTCAAGATTAGATCGTTATAAGTATTTTTTTCTTAATAAAATTTTATAGGAGAATAGCTTTAGGAAGACAGACCCTTGAACCGGGTCGTTTCCCCCGAAAAATTAACAGCCTCGATGCAAGTAATCTATTCTCTTTTAAGCATAGAATACTTACGACTTTACTTATTCTGCTCGGCAGGATTTTTATTAAAACTTTGACATCTTTATACTTTTATGAAATACTCAAGCGGTTTATTTCGGTTTCTCAGCCAAGCAGCAGCAAGTTCCAATTTTATTCAGTTTCGACTTGATTTTATTATTATTATTATTTAATTCTTTATTATATTTAAATTTTCTGTGATTTATAAAATTTTCTATTTTTTTTCGACATTAAAAAAGGCACAGCAAAAAGCTTTTTAGCAATTTTTGAATTTTCGCAATGTTTTCGAATGCAGTTGTAGCGACAGATTGCTTCGATAGCAACTTTACACCTAAAATGCTATGAAGAGTAAACTCCACTAATGTATTTCAGTCCTTTTCTTTTCAAATAAATGTTATCTCCGATTCATCAAATTTTCATTTCTTGTTTTTTTTCAGATTGGCAAGCAAGCTCCTTACTATGTTGGTGCTTCGCAGACCCTACCACGCGGCATGTACTCGGATCGCAGCAAAGTGCCAATGGGTGAGTAGCATCAACTGTGTTCTTTTCTTCTTCTTCTTGTTCTTCTTCTAAGATGTACGTATGCTTGCATGCCAGATTTTACTTGATTCCATATCGTTTTAATTGCTTGCAATTTATTTGTTGTATACTTTTTTTTAGTTTTACTCAATTTTTAATTTTACATTTTGTAGTCATCTCTAACATTTCGTAGTATTCATAATGCTCCATAGCTCCATAATAAATTCCGTTCATTTGTATATTGTATATATATATTGTGATCTTCATTATTGAAACGCTACTACCGACACATCATCCATACAAAACGTATAGGAGCGCCAGTGAAACCTTTGAGAGCGCATAACTCAAGGGGTAGCATGGAGCCCTTATTTCCTTATTCCCCGGACCAGTTGTATAGCATCCCAGGTACATGCAAACTGAACTGTTTAACAAAGTGCAACAGCCACATCCGATCCAATTATACTTTTTTTTTAGTAAATCTTCTGTTGTGCATTTGACAAATTGATAATATAAACTATATACATATATGTATACTTATATACCCATAAGAAAATATTCTCGTACTATTGTGATTATTTATGTAAAAGTAAATGTTTAAACGTATACAAAATTGTTAGCAAGGTCAATCAAATCAAGTCAACAAGTTTATGCTGCAGAGAATTTGGCATTCTGACTTCTGATTAATTAAAAACGATTTCTTATTATTCTGACTTGCAGATGGCTATTCCAGTTCGCCGGAGCGTAACTCGCGCGGCAACTACGAGGAACCGTACTACAGTCAATATGGCACACGCGGCCCCGTTGTGGCGCCCATCATTGACGAGGAACAAAGGTAGAATATAACAAATTTTATTAGAGAAATTCATAAAAATATTTAAATATGTTACCAACTTTTTCACTTTCAGCGAAGTCAGCCTGACCGAAGATCAATACGCCGTCTACGGCATGAAAGTGGGCCCCGGTCGCATCCCGCGCTCCAATCAACTGTACGACTCAACGAGGTAAATTTCCCATCAACATTTGTCTACAAAATCTTTGTTTATTTTCATTCATTAAAATATTAAATTGTATGCCATATCACGACTAATGCGATTTGTTCAAATCGTCGCTTGTGCTGTCTGTGTAATTGATGTGTGCTGAATATGCGGAAGTCATTGGGTAGTCACTGTTTAGCGCCGTCAACCACCTGCGACTGCGTCTATAGATTTTAATGCGCTTCACACCTCCGTTGCCGTTGGTGGTGGTCGCAGTGGCAACCGGATGAAAATAAGTGGTGCCTGCCAAGAAATTTTCACATGTGTGTGTGTGGGTGTTTTGTAATACATAAAGCCGCATGCAATAGTTGCAAAATTGAATGCATTTCTCAAATAAATATTGACTAGAGCTGCTTACCTTTGCTTTTTATGGCCTGCACTATGAGGCACAGCAAATAGCCGCCAAAGGAGAGAAAGGCCAGCGAAGTGATGCTGATTTGAAAGAGTGTCTGCAGCTTGGATGGCTTCTCGTCTGGCTGCCAAGGCTGATGGCGGTCGTTGTAGGACGGGCTGACGTAGCTGCTAAATGGAGGAGTGAATTGTTGTTTAATTTGTTATGACAATAACATTTTAAAGTTGAAATTGTGTGCCGTATTGAAGTTGAATTTGACTATTTAAAAAGTTTTGAATTGATTTATTATTTAAGCAATTATTTTAAGTTAAAACTATTTTTGTAAGGTGTAAAAAACGTTTATATTTTCTATAACATTTTAAAAACTGCCTACGCACCGCTCATCGGCAACTAAAGCCATGGCCTTGGGACCTTCACAACGTTTCGCCTCAACTCCTTCAACATTATTCTTCTTGTTGGCTTTTTCGCTCAACAAATTATTTTCATTTTCTTCGATTTTCATTAATGAATGTTGCAATCGTAATAACTCGGGAATTTTCAATTCCATCAAACAATGTTCAAAAATATTAGCATCCAAAGCAACTTTGTGAGCCACTGTTTGTGCATTGGTTAAAAACTTTAGACTTGTTAGAATAACGAAAATGCAAACTTGGCGCTGCATTGCGCTTTAGTCACTACCGTGCGGCACTACGTCTGTCTGAGACTAAACCAATTCAAGTCTAATGAAAGTGCACTTGATTGTCACAGCTGGCAGCGTAAGAAAGGCGGAAAAGTTTACTTCGAGCAATTGGTGCAAAAATAAAGTCACATAGAAATTATGGTTTCTTTAATTATTGTTTATTGTTTTATAAAACAAAAAAAATAAATATTTGGTGGTGTATTCCATTGCATTCAGAAGAGGTAAAACGTATGTAAGAAAAGCGAGCACTGGCGCTAACTAGAGTAGAACGAAAATGTGCTGGAGTTAGCAGTAGACACGGCAGACAAACAAATAGACAGACAGTTAGACAGCAAGTTAACACCATTCACCCTACACACAAATGTACGCAACACACCTTAACGCTTGCACTGTAGCGTTTAGCTGGTTTTTAATTTGATTTTTTATTTATTTTATAACATTGAGTACACATTGCAATGTCATTTTGAATGTCGAGCTTGGGAGCTGAAAATCCCGGAAAGTAGAGTGTCGCGATTCACAGTTGTTAACCCACTTTGAGCCACAATTTGAGCGCGTTTTCACAGCCTTCTTACATTCGCAGAAAAGCCAGAATAAATTGTAGAAATACTTTTTAGAAATTCCCAAATCCCATAGCTAAATTTTCCATCTCTAGTGCTTATGCAAATTGATCACTAACAGTCGGCAATAAATTCAAATGTTATTTATATGAAAATTAATCATTCATTCATCTCAAAACTGGTTAATACGCATTTCCAGACAATTTATTTATTTTCAAAATGTATTTATTGTATTTTTTTTTTTTGCAGACCCGAAGATTTGCATCGCATACGCGTCGAGCACATGGAACGCCAGCTGGCAAATCTGACTGGACTGGTTCAGAAGGCACTCGTCAATCAGCATCCACATCCACAAATTGCACCGCTCGCTGTGCCAACGTTAGATCAAAATTATTTGGTTGTACCAACGCAGTGCCAAGGTTTGTAGATACGCAATACATAACACAATGCAGGCGTTATACGAGTAACTTATATGTGCAACGGTTCATTGCTTTATGTAATATTTTTTGTGTTATTCGAAAACGAAAACAAATTACCTTAACCAACTTGCAAAATGTTAACACACTCAAGCACACACACACACACACACGCACTGACTGCCCTAACAATCACAACCGCCACCAATCACCGCCACCAAAGCCAGCAATAAACATTGTAATTGTGCAATTAACATTTGAAAAGCAAATTTTTTTAAAAATCATAAGTGTAAAAAAATGGATTATTTGTGTGGTATTCAAAAACAAAACGACAGAGTGAGAGACGAATGACCGGTAAAGGGTCATTTCACAAACCTTATGTGTCTGAAAATAAATTCGCTGAGCGACGCACAAATGGCAAACATAATTAATTAAGCAACCAATCAATAAATATTGACACTGGTAATAAATTAAAACAACAATAATCACACAATTATTGCGTATTAAGCGTAATAATATTTATGATTTATTTTTTTTGGTAAATGATGCCTTCGGCTTTTGTGACTTTTAAGAAGCAAGAATTTGTCTTAACGTCGTATTTGAGTATCGTTCAATCTGTCGCGCAATTATTAAAATTTTTTTGTGCTCTTCATTCTCTATAACAAAGTTGAAATTCCAATACAACAATAAAAACCCCTACTATATTTTGGCTTCCATTTATCAAAATTTTATAGCTAACGGTTCCGGAAATGATTTGTATATAAGGGAAAAAGCACCCAAGTTAGGAAAGAGCTCATGTCGTAAGTTCCTCCCGCATAAATTAACACGTCGCTATTATTTTCGTATATAACGTAGCAATATTGGAACTTTATGCATGCTATCACTTTACGTTTACTTTCGAAACTATACTATAATTATTTTTGTTTACTAATTAAAAAACGTGCAATTTTTGTTGGCAGCTAAAAGTGAAACTGTTGTAAAAAGGTGCTTCGCTTGAACTAAATATGCATACAGTGTGCTTCAATGATAACTTTTACAAAGTTAAGATAGTTGAAACAATGTTATAGACTCATTTTGAACAGTTATATTGATTCATATCGTAATTGATACAAAAAGATTTTGAGATTATTTAAACATTTGTTTTTGGGGGAGTCGTGAAGACAAAAGTGTGATATCACTCTGAGCAGCGAATGTATGGTTAAATGTGCTTTTATGCAGAAGGCTGCTATTTCAACCTAACCTAACAATATCTGCATATTTGGAGAGATCAGGTGCAAAATGTTTGGGATATATTTGTTACTTGTATACAGAAAAACAAAAGGTGGCTTGATATTCTTTATTAAATTAAATAAACTATAAGTTCATCCTTGTTTCGTCTAATGCCAAATAGTTCATGGGGCATTAAACACGTCTCTGAATTTTCTAGTACGTATTTTCTGAATAGCACGTTGCCTATTTTGACAAGTTGTCAGAACACATAGTTTGTGGTCTTATTTGCCACAGTAGTATTGTCCTTGTCATCGTCTCTCTTAGGGTGGCTGGAATTGAGCGCTGCATTCAGAATATTTTCACTTACTAGAAGAAATAACTCCCACTATGAGACTCAACTTTTTCACTGTACACTACTACGTAACATATCTACTACTACTCCAACTGCATTGAAACACCCTGTATATTTTATAATAGCCTATAGTGAAATGCTCTTGAAAAGAGCCCTAATCTACCCATAACCACTATATAGTCCAGACAATCCTAATCAATGGATCAACAATGCATGCAACTCACATTTTAACATTTAATAGTAAAAACATTTAGTATTAAAAAAATATATATATAAAAATATTAACATAAACATAAATACAACAAATGTACGAATTTTTTCATTACGACTTTTCAAAACATATTTTTTTTATACGATTAGTGAAACTGCTTTCCAACAAACAATTTGTTGTTAATAAATGCAAATTTATTTTTCAGAAAAATCAGTGTCGTTTGAAAAGTCAGTATCATTTAGTGACGATATACAAGGAATACCCAAATCTCATAGTCCACAACACGCTGGTAATTGCTGCCTTGACATAATGTTAACAACAAATTCGAAATATTATATCCATATATGCATGTGTATGTATGTAGTTGGCTTGAAGAAATTGTTGTCCAAGTAGCAATGAATATTGGAAAAAAGTAGTTGCAATGGTTCTTTAATAAATTGTTGTAACTTTACCAAGAAATTGTTAACAATAATTGTAATAATTTAACAAAAATGACTATCGTTGCACTGAAATTGTTTTATTCGGGAGAAAGTTGGTATTTGACTTAGTATGAAAATTATCTGACACTTTTCTAAAGTCCTTAGCTATACATATTCATCTTTAGTAATATTTTAAGGACTGAAACTATCACTACAAGTTGGTATTCTTCAGAAAGATGGCATTTGATTCAGTATGAAAATTATCTGACGCTATTCTGGAGTCCTTAACTTTACATATCCGTCTCTAGTAATATTTAAAGGCATGAAATTATTACTAAATGTTAGAATTCTACAGAAAGTTGGTATTTGACTTAGTATCTGACACTTTTCTAAAGTCCTTAGCTGTGCATATCCACCTTTAGTAATATTTGAAGGACTGAAACTACCACTAAAAATTGGAATTCTATAAAAAGATGGCATCTGACCCAGTATTAAAATTTTCTAACGCTATTTTGAAGTCCTCAGCTATGCATATCCACCTTTAGTAATATCTGAGAGCCTGAAACCATTACTGAAAGTTGGAATGCTACAGAAAGATGGTATTTCACTCAGTATCAAAATTGTCTAACACGAAGTCTGAAGTCTTCAGCAATACCTATCTACCTGTAGTAAAATTAAAAAATCTATAGAAAACTTTTCCTGCATGTAGACTTGCTTCCTTGACAGCTTTTAAAATACCTCAAATATGGCTGAAACGAAAATTTTTGTATAAGTCAACTTTTGTTCTGCTTAGAATATCTTAAAACAACTCTTAAACCCCTTTAACGCTTTAACATTTTGAAAAAGGACATTAAAACTCCTCTAACCTAAAGCTATAATGTTTTGATATTTTGAAAATTCTGTATACGAATTTTCCCAACAACAGTATTGCATGATATAAAATTAATTTTTAAATCGAAAATCCATCCAATCAGCGCTCCGAATTGCATGTTGTTATCTCAATAACTCTCATAAATGAGTGTACATTACATATACTCGTACATAGTAGACCGACGTACTGTTGTCTTTGAAATATCTAAGTGCCGTTTTTCTCATTCTCAAAACCCCACCATATATTGCTGTGCTCGTGTCATGCCCAAAAAAGCCGATACGAAACCGACAAAGCCAGCCATAAAATCATCGACTTTACCTCGAACATCCTCACAGGGTAAGTAAGCAGTTGCAATCAGCACAACAAAAAATTATGCAACAAAAACTAATCACAAAACCCTGTTCAGTATTGTAATATACTAATCTATATTCATATATATTACTACAAATGAATGTACACAAACACACACACACATACCATACATTGATCCCATTATCTGATTGTACCAGCTGTTGTATAGCCCAAAGCTTACTAACCACCACCAATCAGGCAATCACTCAAGTTCACTTGATATATCACCAGCTCACACAAAAGCCTTTCTTTCTAAAGCTTAGGTTGTTGTTTCTTTTTTACATTCACTGTAATGCTCACGCTTTGCCTCTCCATTCGCAGAAAGAGACCGTCTCAAGCCGCCGCCACCGCCCAAGCCTTTAGTCTTAGCTCAAACCCATCCCAGCTATCGTGCCGACATAGCGCTCGCACCCGAAGTCTATAATCATCTGCGCGGCTTGCAGAAGAAGGCCAAAGATCTGCGCATGGAGGTGCGCACGCTGCGGCGCCTGTCGCAGGCTCAGGCCGTGGCAGTGCGCGAGGACATCAAGGGCACATTTATGCGAATACGCGCAACTTTGCTGGCGAGCAGCAGCAGCTATTGGGGCACTCAGGGCGATCAGGATGCAACGCGCATCTCGCGCGAGGAGGAACTATACAAGCAGGAAGTCATACGGCTGGAAAAGGATCTCAGCGATCTGGAGGCGTCCGTGGAGACGTTGCGCGGCGAAGTCATAAATCGGCGAACGCGTGTCAATATGACGGCCGTCGAGGATATGGCGCTGGTGTTGAGCAGAGCGAGGTGAGCAGTTGAGACTTTCTCTTTAGAGCACAACTTTCTAACTCTGAAATTTTAGCAAAACTGTTGCCGAACTCAAAATGAAGTTTCCCGCTTTATCGAACGGCCTGCGCTGTATTTTATCCAACGAAATGGAAAAGGTGGTGCGCGAGGAGAAATTTCTCAAAGAAGAACCCGATCGCCTGGAGTCGGCGCTGCGACGCTGCAAGAAGCTGACTGGCACTTTGGTTACATTGAAACGGTATGTTGGCATTCAGATTATATGTTTTGTTTTTTTTTCATTTAATGAAATAATCTGTGCTTACTATGACAACCCATCAATTAGATTGGCCAGCGTACAGGAGCAACGACTACCCCCAAACGAACCACAAATCAACGAGGAGCCGCCGCGCTCTGCCGAAATCTCAAGCGCCGACAAGGTGAGTCGGCCTAAGCAAATTCTTTTCATATATTCTTTTTCCTGGAATACCTACAATTACATAAACTTACATAAACTTGTAACGAAAAGCTAATATTACAATTAGTTGCTTCAAGAATATTCCTTTGAATTTATATAAATACCAAACATTTGACTATTGCATTCATTTTTAAACGACTATAAATTCTCTCAGAGTTTGGTTGAAAATTTTATTGTACCTTTTTTTGGTTTTCATGTGTTGGAAATTTCATTTTAAATTAAATACAAATTTTATTATACCTTTTTCGGTTTTCAATCAATTTCATAAAAACAATTTCAACCAATTAACGTAAACCGTATTATTTGCGTTTCGATTCCATTCAATGCGATCTGATGTTAATTTATTTAATTTTAATTTGATTTTTTAAGTTAATTTTTTATTTCCTATATTTTTTGTTCATTTATAAAACTTAAAAACTTATAATTTTTTGTTGGTAAAACATATTTTGTTTGAATTAGTATTGTATTGTAAGCTTTTAAGTTACGTTTATGAAATTGTTAAGTACCAAGTAGTCTAAACATTTTCTCAAAAATAGTTTTCTGTGTATATAAAACAGTATATTTGGTTACATTTGAGTTGGATACGAAATTATTAACTTATCAATGGCATATCAAACAAACAAAAACAATATCATTTGGTATTAATTTGTTTTGCGATTGGCTAATTTCTTTCTGATATTGTTTGAATTTTCAGTATTTGTTTTGTGTACTTTTCATTTTGAAAGAATTCAATTAACCAATTGCGATATAAACAAAAACAGTTATAGAGAACTCCCAAACTACTAAGGGAGATTAAAGTTTAAACTAAATAATAAAAGTATTACCACAAAAAATATACCCATTAGTACGAGTGCCTGAAAGAGTAGAGCTTCCTTCAAAGCTGATATAGGAAAATAGTGCAAAGTACAAAAAGAAGAATGAATTAATAGTGAGCTGACAGTACCTTTTGCCCTTTGAAAAGGATGCACTGACAACAAGTGAAATATTCTAAACTTAAATATTTATTAATAGGTTTTAAAAGTTTCGTCTTTTCACTGCTAGAGAGCATAAATGAGTTGAAATCGAACAGTTCTTGTTATTTTAAGACCAACACTCACGGATTGCGCCTAGTTTCTGTCCTGATTCGTCTTGTTTATGGAATTTAATGGTTCATATGAGGCAAATTGCTATTTTTGAGTAAAATGTTAACAAGTTATTTCTTCAAACCCCTATTTTTAACTTTTATATATCCCTTTATCACAGAGCGGTGACTCTGTTAATGGCCTGTTTAGACCCGCTTATGATATACTAAAGAAGAGCCCATAAGTTATTTCTCTAAAGCCTCCATTTCTCAGCCTTTATATCTCCTTAATCACAGAAGGATGCCCCAGTTTCTGCGCCGTTTAGTCTCGGTTATGGAATAGTTTACACTCAAATCTTTTCTTCTAAGTGTCAACAATGTGTTCCTCCAAGGCCACATTATTTAACCCTTAACCTTTAGAAAAATTAACAAAGTTCTGTGCTGTTTAGCCACGATTATGAATTGTTCATTTGTTAGGCGAATCTCCCCTTTTGTGTCTATAAGTTATTATTATTATTATTATTGCCGGGGAATGTGCACTGCGACCTAAAAGATCTATTGTGCCCCCTTCATGGCCTTCACAGTTCGTCCTTGAGTCCAGTATCCAAAAGAAATCTTAGTATATTTCCTGAGAGTTTGGATGTCTATAAGTTATTCCCTGTCATTTGTTAGCCTAGAACCAATGCAAATTTTCGCATTAATGAGTAAAACTCAATTTCAGACTATTACTAAAAATGTCTTTCCAGTAGATTATATCTTATGTCGTATCACTGTCGTATCATTCTCGTTGTAGTCCATTAAATCAAATGCCTTACTTGTGGTTATTGGCGTCCAAAGATTTTTATTTTTCGAGGTTTCTGTATACAACTTTTGATCGCAATACCAGTAACCTATTCCATCTGAAATCATATCCAAAACTCTGCTGACTTTGGAAATCGTTGCAGTATTAACGTATAATCTATATTTTCTATTGTGCCTTTTCATGGTTTAGCCTTCAAAATATAATATCCACTGCGCTGTAAAGAACCAACCTTCAAACCATGATTTTTTTCTCCTCAATCTTCAAGTTGTAATACAAAAACATTTTCGACTTTTTGGATTGCAAATATTTCGCTCTGAACCAAGGGTGATCAGCCTCATTAATCAACGGGCCAATTTAAATTGTAAAATTTTTTGGCGGGCCGCACATTAACACTTATTAATAATTTACTAAACTTTATTTATAATAAACATTAAAACAAAATCGATAAAATAAATTCAATTTTAGAAATGCTTGGCGGGTCGCGTGTTGCTCATCCCTGCTCTAAACGATCAACACTTCTCAACTTACTCCGCATCCTCAAAACAAGTCCACCAACACTCACTCCAGGCATTGATTCGCAGAGTTTATCCTGTGCAACAACCATACTTAGCGCGTTTGCCTACCTACCATCATACCATATTATTTATTCTCCACTAAGCATTAGTTGAATGAATAGAAAAAGCTTTGAAATAGCATCAGCACACCCCAGATGGTAGACTTGTCATATTAGACTGCTAGCAATCGGCTACACTGATAAAACATCAATTAAATAACTTAGGTGGTACAAAGCATTAAGCATTGTTGAGACCCTCTGCTCTTTAGAAGAGTGAACAAGGAACCAATATTTTAAAGATACACAATATTTTTGTTTTTTTTTTAACTGACTCTCAAAAGCGTTGCTCGATTCCTGAAGATTAGCAATGAATTGAAAATAGAAAAAATATAATAGTAGAAACCCCTTTCTGACCCCAAGATGGGGAAGCTGTTTACCGGTAGTTGGTTTCTTCAATCTTTACAAGTGCATTCTTTCAGTTCTTGAGGCTTAACCAAGCTTTTTAGGATTTTTTTTAGTGCTGTATTCTCTTAGTTCTTTAGGCCTTTTCTATGCTTTTGCAAACGTCACTAGCACTTTTAAACGAAACGAATAGGCACCGCGATGGCTTTGAAGTAGTTCGAAGCAACGTCAAGAAAAGTTCAAGTTCTCTCACAGAAAAGTATTCCATAGCACAACCAAAACACCATAGCACTCGTATTATGGCAGCAGGCAAGCAAAGCAATGCAAAAACCTTCACCCAAACCACACTCTCAGCTCAGCAATAAAACTTGTTGTAAAACTTTCATGTCTTCATATGCAATTAGTGAGCACTAAAGCACCGTTACGCCAATATTTGATGAAATGATTTTCGGTTATCATCAAAGCAACGCTTCGCCGATTCAACGAAGCGGCTGATTGCTCAAGCCGCTTTATTGTTTTCATGCAATTACAGTGAAAAAGCCAATGAAGTGAGTTATGAGGTCACAAAATTTACAGCCTGCAAAAGCGCTGAAGTCCAGAGGAAAATTTAAATCAACTGGAAATAGGTTTAAATGCCAGCAGTGTTAAATATTTGATTTAGAAAATCAATAACAATTAATATATGGCAATAAAAAAATTGTTAGAGATTTACTTACGTTGAAAACGTTTCATTTTTACATTTAACTTATGCACAAAAAAAGGAAATTTACAAAAAATCGCAATTGTTGGGCCCACTCGATTGTCTTTTCAATTGTTTGCACTATACATTTTTCAATCGGTATCTCACGGTACAGTAAATATTTGAATAATTGTTCGAACCACTTCAAAACTTGACAAACAACAACGAAATTCGGCATAGGTCCATGCGTGGCGCCAGTTGGTGTCGTCGCCGCCGAGCGCCGCACTCTCCATCAATTCGCATTCAATCGACTGGCGCTGAAGCGTTAATTCATCATTGCGAACCACTAACCAACTAACTTTTCAACAAAATCGTTAAACATTGTTTTGTGTTTATAGTAAAACAGTTCCACGTTATCACCATGCAACCGAATCTTACTACAATACCATGTGGTCTCGTTTTCTTCTTGTTCATTTTCTTTATGTACGTAGTTTAACTGGCGATGGAGTTCAAACTTCAAAGAGGCAATCACTGAGTAATAACCTGCATTTTACTATCAATAATTTCAAATTTCTTTTATATGACTATTTTTCTATCACTAGAAAACCTTTTTAAGCTTACTACTCAAATCCTAATCAAAGCTAACTAATTCAAAAACAAAAAACAAACCGACAAAATCAAACAAATTGTAAACAGCAAAATTTTAAACTATCAACAAAATTTCTATAATCAAAATTAAAAAAAAAATGAAAAATTTATATAAAACCAAACAAAAAAAAATTGATATATTATGTTTAAATAGGTTGATGTTACAATAATGTAAAATAATATTTTCTTTGAAACCAAAAAGCTTGTTAATCATTCATATGATTTTCACTTATATTGATACATTTTCCTTTCAAATCGTTTTATATTCTACTTTCACAATTCTCTGTTTCTGTATGGTTAGCTTCACCAAAAATTCAACAAATTTTATTAAACACCTCTTTTATATTTTTATGTACTTGTATCATTTAATTCGTTCATTAATTAATTAATTATGTATGTTGTTTCGGATCATAAAAAACATGTCTTTGTTTTTTTCTTTTCACATTTGATGTCGTAAGAGAATCTTATTTAAACGACACATTAATGGAACATCATCATTGTCACCTATCATCAATCACATACAATTCGTTGCTCATAATTGACAAAATAAAAAAAAAAAAAAAAATCGCCTCATTGCTAAAATTCCGAAGGTTTGGTATAGATTAGAGGAGAGCTTTAAAAAAATTGTTTGAAAAAGGAAGGTTTTTAAAAGTATTATATGAAAAATTTTACATTAGAGGAAAGTTTTGAAAACAATATCAAAGAGGATACATTAGAAAAAATGTTTGAAGACATATGAAAAGTGTGCTTAGAGAAAAGTTTTAAACAATTATGAAAAAGTATACGTTAGATAAATGTTTTGGAAAAATATGAAAAGT
Source organism: Melieria omissa (assembly GCA_963971225.1). Lineage (NCBI taxonomy): Eukaryota > Metazoa > Arthropoda > Insecta > Diptera > Ulidiidae > Melieria > Melieria omissa. The sequence goes on from OZ020268.1 coordinate 54,541,333, forward strand.
ATATATGGAGGAAAATTTTTCAAATAATTATTTGAGATAAGATTAAAAAAATATGACAAGTATATATTACGAAAGTTTTTAAAAAATATAAAAGTAGGTATACATTAAGGGAAAGTTTGAAAAGATATGAAATATTTTACATCAGAGGCAGGGGCGGATTCAGAGAAATATTTCGGGGGGGTTTCAAAAAGTAATTCTTTGATATTCATAAATTGTCTTTTAATTTGTATGTAGTTTTAATGTCGATCCTAATATTTCGGCGGGGGGGGGGGTTCAACCCCCAAAACACCCCCCTGAATCCACCACTGATCAGAGGGGAGAGTATACCTTAGACATTTTTGGAAAAAATGAAAAACTATGCATTAGAGAAGGTTTTTAAAAAAATTTATATAAAATAAGTTTTGAAAAAATCTATCTACAGTAGAGAAAAAATTCAAAGCTTAAAAAATATATACCAGAGAAAGGAGAAGATGAAATGTTTGGAAACTATTTGAAAAATCTTTAGTAGACACTTGAAACCTGATTAGCGACCTAAAGTTCTGACTGCTTTGGTCACACAGGGCATTGACATATTTTAAGTTAACAATTCAATGATGAATCATTCATTCCTGAAGAAATATGAACAACTATGTACAAGTCCTGACAATAGATCCTTAAAAAAATTAATGAACTTAATGACCAGAAATCTTATTCTTGCTGTTCTTATTGGACGCAGTGTCTCAGGCAGCTGTTGCTAGACTCCCATACCTAATCTAATCTGAGTAGAATTCTGCAATGAGACTGTCATCTTCATATGAACTAAATTACTGCAAAACTTAATTTATTTAATTCTTCCAAATTCCGTTGGCACTTTATTCAAGACCGATTCAAAAGAGATAGACATTTTGACATAAATAACCATGAAAGATTCAATGATTCCAGTTATTGTTCCATTGTTTTTAAAGACAATAAACATAAAAGACAACAAAAGGTAAAATCGTGCCAATTTTCCATTGGCTCTAAAGAAGTAACAGACAATAAACATGAAAAGATCTACGGGAAATGTGTTCCTAACATTAAAAGATTTAATGCAAAGATAACCCAGACCATCACATGGCCTCATACCTTCTGAAGGTAACGCTTACGAATCATCTGTATTCAACAGGAGCTTGGAGCTTAGGATCCCTCTAAATTCTTATTCGGTATTCAAAAAGGAACGTGGCCACATTATTTAGGATGTGCTCTTCCTTCTAAATTTTTCTTCTACCGTTACGTATTAATGTATAATGTACATTAGTCGCTACTATGTAAAACTTTAATACATGATTAGAAAGGGTCTGACATTTAGTGGCAACTAAATTTAGCCAATTGAATGTTGATAGAACTGGCTGCCCCATTGCCCATTGCGAGACCACAAACAGTCGAGCATAAGGCCACTCACTGATTGAATCACTCTGAGAAGCTCAAGAACCAAATAAAAGGTTATTAATAGAAATTTATTTCACTTGTGGTCCTTTCTCTAACATGCTGAACCATATACTCGTAAATGTATGTTTTCTCTATTCTATTGTATAAATTATAAATGTATAACTATGAAAGAAATTGAAGCTGAACTGCAACTCACAACCAGCTAAATTTTGATTCAAAGCTCTGACCACTGAGCCACTTTGGCCAAAGTTCAATCCCGTTAATTCAGTGTTGAGTATGAAAAGATATAGATTTTATATCTATTAGAGAGATTGAATTCTCTCAACTACTCATATTTGATTTTTGAAGAAACCCTTTTCGCAAGTGAAACAATTCCATTGCTTGTACGATCCTCACCATTTCAATTTAACCAAATTTTAAAGAAACCGTTTTCAAGATCAAAACAATTACATGGTTTATACGATCTTCTTCATATCACTTTTAGACCCTTTGCGAAATATTCTCACTCATATCATGGCGTTTTAAATCATTTAAAAAACTTCAACAGAACTCAACTTCTGTACTTAAACTTTTGTACAGATTTATTTGACAAAATTTTACCTCTACAACATCCATAAAACAAAATTTTAGGTTAAAAGGGACTTGACAAAATATTTACACTCATATTATGGATTTTAAAATCATTTAAAGAGCTTTGACAAAGTCTCCACTTTGATTGACTGACAAAGATTCTTTGGATTTGATTATTTAGATTTGAAAAGACTTAATCGACTCCTAAAGATCTTTTTAAACGGTGCAATGGAAGCGGTCTCCATTTCAAGATATTCTGAGCAGCAGGAAAAGATTTTCTCCTCAGGAATGTCTTATTTCAAAATTTAAAAACATATTCAAAACACTTTTGGCCCATCAAACTCTTTTAGAAATATTTGCCCAATAATGCCAATTTTGCTGCTTGAATAAGAAAAAAACATAAAACTTTCTTGTCCCTCAAACAAATTTCAAACTCAAAAATTAATGAAATTTCATTTTCATCATTTTGAATATTTTGACTATTTTAAAAACTTTTTTTTTAATTATAAATTCCTGCCAATTAGCAAAGAAGCCCCTTCAGACTATGGACTTTACTCCTTTGGAACATTTTGAAAACAATAAAATCATACTCAACTCTGTCGGAACATTTTTAAAACATAAAAATATTGTTTAAACGAATTTCGTTGCATCAATTTAAAAAAAATCGTCTCATCACATCGTCCTAATGCAGCAGTGGTTATACCCAACACAAAATAATTTCGCCAACAAATGCTTGAAGGAAATTGCATTCAGATTTTCATCATCCTCATATTGTCACCCAACATTTATGCCGTTTTTTGATGTGACAGTTTTGCAAATACTTTTGATTAAAAAAAGCTAAAACAAATTCAAGAAAAAAAAATACTTTGAAAGGCAACAATCAGTGAAAATTCCCACCAAAAACAAAAAACTAAATTCATTACCAAATTGGTAGTGAGGTTTCTTCTTGGTTTTGTCTATTCTTTCTTATATTTTTCTGTTCATATATATGTATGTGCATATGATTTCTCCTTTGGTTTTGTTACACTTTTCGGTTTGGTAATCGGCTTGCATGTTGTAATTAAGACGCTTCTTATTGATTGTTCGTTCTGGTTGGTATGTGTTGAATTTCCTGTGATAGCATTCATGGCCATTAGCGTTGGTATTTTCAGTAATTATATAGCGATTGCAACCATTTAGATATCATCATGTCTATGCCAACAACACACATACACTCATAAGTGCTTAATATGCTTTCGAGCCTCAGTAGCTGTTGCTGTAATTATGCTAAATTGTGCTCTTCTTACTACACTGTACAGAAAAACCCAGCCCAAATCATTACCCAGTAGTATTACTTCTTCTTCTTCTACTCTCTCTCTGTCTTTCTATACACCACTTGTATACATTTGTATATGTTATGTACAGTATGTGTTCTGTCGATTTAATGTCATCGTTGGCTCTTGCTTCTTCACCACTTACATAGAACATCTTTTAAACTACTCTATGAAACGATAACGAATTCTACTTCAGCCCACAACTCAATTCAACTCAACTCCAGTTTCACCATATACAAATTTACGTTTAAATACTTTTGTAAAAGAGCATTTCTTTTACTCGCATTTATACGAAACGCTGAGCATTTTGAATGAATGTTAACTGTATAGTCTGATTTGTCATACAACAAAGCATACTAACTCTTTCTCATCACTTAATCCTGCAGCCAGTCCCAACTCCCAGGATGGGGTCGTTCGCTATCAGCGGGGGACCCGAAAACGCACTCGATGCTCTGCTAGACGAACTACAGACCTTCTCGAAGCCCCTCACCCAAAACAATGAGGTATGTATGTTGCTCAACATTACAAAGCCATGTTTTACTTAACTCACTCACTCTCTCTCTCTCTAACACCGCACAGCCCCGCCCCGATGACTCCACATCCGACGAAAGTTCACTGGCCGTGCAGAGCACCGTCACCACACAAATCTCCCAAGCACGTCTCTACGTTCAGACCGATTCCAATGCGCCCCAGATTCAGCCGCAGCCCATTCCTGCCGTGGCCACCGCCATTGCCAGCACCCTACCACACAAGCTGAGCAACCATGCCGTCGCCGGCGCCTCAACGCTGCTGATGCACACCAATGTCGGCAGCCTGCGCCGTCTGCACTCCTATCCGAGCGGCTCCGACACGGAAATTTCGCCGCCGCAGCACACACGCGCCACCAACAAACCGCCGGTGCCGGAACGCACCGCCGATCTGATCACCAAGGTGGGCAACAAGCGCATACCGCCGCCACCGCCGCCGCGCACCAGCTCGCGCAGCCCGTTAGCCAGCCCCACCAATCCGAATGTGCCGCAGCCGCTACCATCGGTTAGCGAGTCAACGGAGAGCGGCACAAGCATAAAGGAGAGTCTAAGCGGCGACTGCAGCAGCGGCAACTCGAGCGGCAACGAATCGGGCAATGATCATGTGCAGCGACAGGTGGCGCTCGAGATGCGTCACCAGGAGTTGCTCAAGAAGCAGAAGCTGCTCCAGGAACAGTACCAGCGGCTACAGCAGATGAGCAAAATATCGGCCGTGGACATGTCGGGCGATCATCAGACGACGCCGAAACGCATGGGCAGCGAGTCGAATCTGCAGCAGAAGCTGAGTCTGTGCATTGCCGCTGAAGCGGCCATGCATGTGAATGCCAATGCTGCAGCGGCTGCTGCAGCAGCGCCACAAGACAACGGCATTGCTGCTGACAAGCAGGAGCCGAAGATGAACGCACAACAAATGCAACTAGTGAACAGCAGAGAGGGCTGCGCCGATGTGGCAGCAGCCAATGGCAAACAGGTGCCGGAAGTGGGTGGCACTGGCGGTGGCGGTGGAGCGGGCGGTGGCACCACCACCAAACAAGTCTACGAAACCGAGATACTCTAACAGAAGTCGGCGATGGCAATGTCGAATTGGCAGGAGACTGAAATCGACAACTAAATAAAATGAAAGAACAAACAGGCAGCACAATTGAACGTTGAGAGTGCAAAGGCGTAAAATAACAAACACACACACACACAAATGATTACACAGAAACACACAAATTAACTGCAACAAAATACTAAAGAAATCAACGATTCTAGTAAAGTGCACATTTTCAAAAAATATATATATACATACATATAAAAACAATATGTAATAACAAAAATAAATAAGCAAAAAGTTAAACAAAAATTACGAAAAATCCCCAAATGTCCTCATAGTTTGAATTCACAACATAGTAAAGAATTGTATTTGAATTGTAATTAAATTGTAATGAGTATGAGTATTTGTATTTTATCAACAACAACAACACTTAATCACTTGACTTCAAAAGTCATTTGTATGTTTATTGTTTTTACTATTACGTAATGCTAAGTTTATGCTGTAAGGCGAGTGCAAAATTGCATTGCACTGGCATAAGATTTTATTACATTGAAATATTTATATTAGACAAAAACAATGGAACACACAAACACACCAACCCACACACCCACACCCATTCCCACAGCCATTTCCAGTATTAAAACAAATTGTCTTTAAACACTGAATTTTTGTCATATGTAACACTAGCAACGTACGACATAAAGTAAGGTACAATAATTAAGGCTTTAGACTTAGACACAATGTTAGATATGTAGAAGTATGTAATGCGATATATACACATGTATGTATAATCGGGGACCGAAGTGCTTGTATGTAGTTAATGATTGGTTTTTCACATAAACGAATTGAAGTGACATTAAAGCAAATTACAAACAAGAATATAAGAGTGAAATGAAGGCAGGGGTGCAGTGGAGCGCGTAACCCATAGCGAGTAGTGCTGCATGAAGAATTTCAATGCTTTGTAGTGGCTCTGTAGCTGAGAAACAATGAGTGTTCTTTGACTTTAGCTGAAAAATTGCATTTGGTTTTCTGCTTCAATTTTTGGCATACAAAAGATGCACCTTTTCCTTTTTTAGTTTCGATTAAGTAAATAATAATAGTTTCTGAGTTGGATGTATTTTTTACTGCGATTCAGTGTTTGGTTACTAGAAACGAAAGTAATATCTATGAAGCTTTAAAAATATAAAATTTAATGAATTATTTTTTTTAATGAATTAATATTTTTTTAAAATAAAATTTTTCTGTAATTTGTTGAATCATTTTAAATTCAAACTTACAAGGCTAAAGTTAATATTTGCAATCATTTAAAGAGTTTGAAACTGTGCTAAATTGTTTTAGCTTTCCCAATACTGATGTACAGAAATCTCTACTTCTGTTTCTTAAGAATCGTTTCAGTGCTCTAACATGTATCTCAAGTGCTAAACTACTTGTTTTAGTTATATTATGTTTTCTTATATTGAAAACTTTGAAACCCTTGTCATGTAATTTTAAGAATTTTTTTGTTAACTTTGAATCCGAATTAATGTTCACTGTAATTTTTCCTTCTTGTAAGAAATGCTTCCAAACATGTTTATTTATATTATCATTTGTATATTTATTATTGCATTTAAATATCCAAAAGTGTGCATACCTAAACTTGAATGTATCAACAATCTTGCAGGTTTTTAGTCCCCGATTACATTTTTATAGATCACCATATAATGAAATATACAAAACACAAATAATCATATAAGTATATGCAATTCCCAACAGCCGAAATTAATTATCTACATTGTTTGAAATTAATTCTGTTGCACTGTTTTTTTATTTAGTTACATGTTGAAATCATTATAGATTAAAATTATTGCAAAATTCTTGTATTGCACTGCTTTAATGTGTGCTTTACTCATCTGACAGTCTACACAAAATCGCACTAATACCTAAAATATCTATTGTATGTACGTCTAGCCAATGAATGTGTTTCCACTTAAGCAAAAACTCATTAAAAACTACTTTGAAACACAACAACAATGTCTACACAGCTTGCAATGCTTCCCGCACCAGGCAAACGGCCGAGGGAGTCGGCCCTCAATAGCTGTAGGCTCTTCATAAGTTGAACCATACAAAGTAAAAACCAACACCAACACTAAACAAAACATGGTATGAACAATTTATCAAACTATACTCAAGCCAGAATAAAAATCACGCAAGACACGTTACTAAATAGAATTTCATTAAATTGGCACGGGAAGTGAGACTGATAGTTTTATGTACATTACACACACATACACATATAAATATTGATAATTAAATTAAATATTGATTGTTCAAAGAAACGCAACTTATGATCACCGGCAGAAATTTTAAACTATTTGAATTTCTTGTCCAAGCAAAGTTAAAAGCAACACATCGTACACAATTTTGTTCAAAGATGTTTAATGTTACATACACACACACACACGCGCAATGCATCACAAACCAATTATACAATGCAAATGAATATTTATGCATTATGATTACTTATTATAAAGAAAAAATATAACTTAGTACTGACACAGGAATAAGCTAAACGTAATAGAGAAAACGAAACGAATATTAACAAACAACACAAAAACATACACCCATTCCATTCCAGCAGTCTCAACGTCATTAACTCTCTTCGGAAAAGCAACAATGAAAACGTTATGAAGATTTCATGTACGCGCCGCAATGCCATGGCAAATATTCACAACGCACGCTCCCTCGAGCTGAAAGCTCAACAACGTGTCAGGTGGCACTTGAAGTATGTATGCAACATTGGGGCGTGAGTTGTGCATATTTGCTGTGTTGTTTGTTGGTGTATTTAAAATATTTTTAATATGCATATATGTAATCGGCTAAGAGCACTAAACATATGTGAAATCAACTAAATACGAGTACTTAACAATTTTCTTCATAATAAATAAATGAAAACACACATGATTAATACGGAAGTGAGGTGGTTTGATTTATGAATAGATTTGTATAATATTTATATTTATTTATTTAATTTATATAGTTATTTATTTATTAAATGAATTTGACGTAAGTATGCAATTCAACTATTCATAGAATATTTTGTCTAAAAATGAAAATCACATAAAAGTAAAAGCTGCTGACTTGAAAAACAAAATCTAGAAAACTCAAATTAAAGACTTTGGACAACATTCGATTATGAATAAAGATGAACTTTATTAGCGAAGCTTCAATAGAATAGTTGGGTCATTCAGAAAGCCAGTAAAGACTTTCAAATCGTTACAATTCGATCGAAATAAACTTCAATTACTTTTCGAAGAAGTCCTTCTCGTTCTTTAAGTGTGTAAAATAAAAAATAAAAATTCATCAATAGAAAACTTCTGTCATTCAAAACGCAAATACAAGAACAAGAAAATATGAAGTATATATTCGAAAAGGCTTTCTAAAGCTCTTTAACTGTGTAACAAATCTGTCCAGTCAACGTTAACCTAAACAAAACTTCAGTAGAATAATTTTGTCATTCAAAAAGCCAATAAAGACTTTCAAATTGTTACTATTCGATTGAAAAACTTCAATCACGTTCAAAAAAATCTTTCTTGCTCTTTAAGTGCGTAAAATAATTTGAAGTTAGAATCCTTTCAATCAGCCTTAACCTATAAAAACTACAGTAGAATAATTTAGTCATTCAAAAAGCGAATTATCGCGATTCGATCAAAAAAATCTGAATTATGTACTTATTGAAAAAGGCTTTCTTACTCTTTAACCTTTCTCTTGTAGGAAGCATAGCTGTTGTCAAGAATCACACGTGACGCGGCAATTTTCTGCGTGTTGGTCACTCGGCCAACAACACACAATCACCGCAACAAAAACGGCACACAATGCTTTGTCAAAGAAGCAAGAAGATAAATTAGGGCATTTTAACGGAATGGCGCAACGACGATGGCTAATAACAATAATAAAAAAAAACAACAACAAAAATTCGACATAAGCTGAATTGTGAGCGACTCAAGCCTACTTTCCAATAAATTGCCTAACAATTGTGTAATTTTTCACCGAAACAAAAAAGACTACTACGGGAAAAAAATTGCGGCAACACACAACAACAAAATCAGCGTAACAAAGATTGAATGTGTGAAAAAGAATTTTGCAATGCGCCAAAAGAAAGGAGGAACGGCGCATAGGCACACACACACATACATACATACAGCAGAAAAAAAGGAACAAATATAAAACTTGAAAAAAAATCAAATGATTGAAGAAAGCAACAATGCGTGTCCCACGTCAGAAGAAATTAAAAGAAATGAAATGTGATCAACGATCGAGTAGATTCGATAGATCCGAGCAGATGTTTCGGTTAGTTGGTGAATGTTTGAACGTAGTAGAATGTGACGTAGGTCTGGCAGGACCAGAGAGTTGAATTGTGTGCCGAATATTGCAAGCAATGGGCGCATAATCAAGCAAAATTGAGTCATTGCTTTGGCTTTGAGTTAGTGCGGAGTGCAATAAGAAAAGATTCCCCAAGCGAACGTGCGTCACTTTGCCCCTTGGGAGTTGGCACAATTCATGGTTTGTATAATGATTCGACAATGAAGGCGAATTGCATAGTCAGTAAGGATTAAATTATATTTTTAGCGTCTAGCGGCTGTTGAGTGCTGCGGCTTTACATGTCGTTAGCGTGAAATAACTACTGACAGACAACTAATAACTTCACGCATAATCCTTTGTTGCTATCAGGTGCATTGCACACACACGCACACATATACAAAACAGTATATCAATTAGAATGCATAAACAATGAGCAGATGCGACAACTACACATTGCTGCCTGCTTATGTCCTGTGCTCCTTCTTATATCCTGTGAACCCCTAAATCCGCCTTCAACTTGGCTTGTGTGCATTTTCAATTTTGTAGTTGCCGCATTGAAAGTGAAAATGCTGCTGCCATTGTTGTTCTTGGCAATGGTTTCAATATCGAAGACCGCTACAGCGCTGTTCAAAAGTTGAAATGTTGCTTGACAGTGCTGCTGGTGGTGGTTTCATTGCCACCGAGCCCTGTTCCGGCGGTGCGCTCTCTTCGCGAGACATTCGAGTTCCGTGTGCAGAGCAGAACAGACCTGCCGCCCGTCGTCTATCGGATTGCGAATCGAAAAAAACGTGCGCCAAGTGTAGACGAACTTTGTGAATTTTAAAACTTTGGAAAAAAAACATAAAACATTAAAATCAATCATCAAAACAATTTTAACAATTTATCTACAAAATTTCATATTTTGCAATTCATACAAAAAAATTGTATATAAAAAACAAAGCAAACTTAGTTTAATTCATAAAAACTTGAAAGTATTAAAGACGTGTGTTTTTATTGGATTATTAAATTATTATTATTATTAATTCGACATAATCCTAAATTAAATTTGAAAGAACTTGAATTTACCTCATAAATACTTAATAAAAACTGAAATTTAGTTCTAAAAATCTAAATGGTAACAAAGACGTTTGTTTTTACTGGAAATAATTCGACAAAATATTTGATTAAATTTGCATGAACTGAACGAAGTTTTGAATTAAATTCATAAATACTCAATGAAATCTGAAACTGAGTTTTAAAGCACTCAAAGCTTTTAAAGTAACAATGAGTTATGTTTTCATTGAAGGAAACTCAAGGAAATCTTTAATTAAATTGGAATGATCTAAAAACAGTTTTTAATAAAATTCATAAATACTCAATGAAAACTGAAACTGGGTTTTAAAGAACTCAGAAGTAACAAAAACGTTTGTTGAAATCTTGAATAAAATGCATAAATACTGAATGAAAACTGAAATTGAGTTATAAAAAAATACGAAACAAAATTTGAATTCCATATATATATACAAAACATACATACAACATACAAAATATACAAAACAAAATTTTAAGTACTTAAATACATAAAAACTGTGGTGATTAGGTGGACATTTCGAAATTCTCAACAATCTTCGGATAACATACAATTTTGGATTTAAATATTTATCAGCTAAAGGTAGGCATTAACCCGCTAATCATAATCTGTAGATAGATATAGTGCATGTGGTCATATATTGTCTATTGACCCCCTTCTACATTATAAAAATAATTTGCTCTACTACTTCACTTCTGAGGAATGTCTGAATGTTTACTACCCTGTTTTGAAGGTATTTTGTTTTCAAATCGTTTTTGGATTATATAAGTACATACATAGCTGGTGTATGAAGTAGTATACCTTTTTATCCCAACTGTCCAGTTTTGAAGGATTTTTGCTCATTGAAATGGTCTTCCTTTCCTAAGATTTCTGCATGAAGCGGTTTATTTGCTGTTCTTTGCAAATGGCTCTAATGATATGGTTCCCTATTTTATATAGAGTTAAGGAGATAGATAGGTAGGTGTGACTGCTCCAAAGTGGAGTCCACTTAGGCCATGAACGCCCATTGTAATCCCACATAATTAGAACCAGTTAGAGCTGCTAATAAATTTTAGTAGACAGGGAATAGTCTTTTATATAGAGTGAACTAGTACACAAGTTACCGGATTAAGTTTAACTTAAAAAGACAAATATTATCTGAGAAACTTACTTAATTACAGACTGATGCAACCAAAAAAACTGACTAACGGTACTGAATCTACACAAAGCATAGCTTTGTTGAGGCCCTTTTCCAATGGCGAAAACGTACGAAAATAGAATCTCAATCGATTATAGATATGTCATATGGAAAATACCATAAAACAATGTCATACGAAAATTTTGATAGGATCTAGCTTTACTATCACTTAACCCTTTTGCTACAGGTTTTTTTCTGGGGAAAGTTAAAATTTTCAGTTAATTTCAGTTAATTTCTTTTACCGGACCCTTTCTTAGAGTATTATCATATGACAAAAACTATCTCGTTGTGGCTATAATAATTTCTTAGACATAGGTTTTTTGTGCATAACTACACCTTTTCAAGTTCGATTTCAGAAAGCGTAAAAGCAATTTCAGAAAGCGTAAATTCAATTCCAGAAAGCGTAAATTCAATTTCAGAAACACAAATTCAATTTCAGAAAGCGTAAATTCAATTTCAGAAACCGTAAATTCAATTTCAGAAAGCGTAAATTCAATTTCGGAAAACGTAAATTCAATTTTAAATGCGCTTTAGTTTGCTCAAAAGTCATTTTTCGTCTTTGAGATATCCAAAGTTGAAGTTTGGAATACACATGAATTTCTCAAGATTTGTACACCTCCATGTTTAGTAAACACAAGGTATAGAGAGACCAGCAGTTATTTTACAAAAAAAGTTAAAATAGCTATGCTACATAACCTCAAATATAGGCAAAAACCGCAATTTTCGCACTTTTAGGTTAGGATATCTCGAAAACCTGTTCTTGTTCAGCGCACCAAAAACCTTCGGAAAAGTATACTCTGGTTTCTGGTTCTAAAATCTTGTCGGCCTGTGTTATTCTTATTTTCTCCGCTTCTTCTTTCTTTACTATTTCAAGAAACGTGTACACGTCTCTCCTTTAAACTTAAGCATTCAGTTTATTAATTTTGTATTATTCTTAAAACTTAAAACTATTCTAAGGACCAACAAAAAAATATATTCTTGAAACCATAAAGGATTCAGACGTCCACAAAGTAGCATGTTGGCCATAAAATAGCAAAATAATTAAAAAAGTTCGTTATCAGTGTATTTTGGCAATTTTATATTACATCTGCATATGTATGTATCGTACATCTGTATATAGTATGTATATATACACAAAAAACGTTTGACGCCCATATGCCACGCATGTACCCTATACAACATCAAAATCCATAGCCACTTGCATGGTATGTGCAATAATTACTTAGGGAATTGTTTAAACGTTGCCGAGTGCACTTAAGTTTGGAGAGCTTCACCAAAAAAAAACCTATTAAAAAAAACCAAAAAATCGAACTACAAACAAGCAATGTGGAATTCAAGAACGCACCAAACAAGCGAACAGCCAAAACTGCAAAAGCGCAAAGCCGAATTGTGGCTCGGCCACAGAACTCGTTTCAGACGTGCTTCAGTGCACTCGAAAGCCACTCGGCCATGCTTGAAATGTAAATGCAATAAAACGTGCTAAAATCACCGACAGGCTGCCAGAATACAGCAACAACTCAAAACAACCAATTCATATAACTAGAATTCGCATTTGCGCGGCAGAAAGATGTTTGGGCACGACGAGTCGAAGGAAATTCTCGTTTTGAAATTTCATAGTTTTTGTGTTTGCGAGCATTTTTATTTTTGCATTTGAAGTGTGTGCGAATTTTAATGCCTTTTGCCAAGCAGCAGGAAGCAGACGGTGCGCTAACTGCGGCGAAGTTAATCATTTGTAAACCTGATACATATTTAAATTTTGACGCTGCTGCACAGCTGGAATTTCTTGCACGCGCAAACAAAAGAAAAAGTTGAATATTTTTATAAAGTCTTTTATTTCTTTGCCATGGACTTACGGTAAATTAAGCGTAGACTATGAAAATACGCCGAGACGGCCAATGTTGTCTGCCGGTGGTGGCAGCGCAGCATTTGAACGACAAGCTTTGGATCGTGAAGAAACGTGTTTTTGCCATACAATGGAATCGGGCAGGATTTTTGCGCACATTGTCGAGAACAAACGTAGCACAAAGCATGTCCTTGACAGTTTTTGCATATGAAATCGTTGAATCGTTGCTCTCGAGGAAGAGCCACAAGGTTGTACCGACAGTAAGGAAGATGAAAGCTGATGTAGTTAATTTTGTTATGCAAATTAGGTATAACCCTCCAGCTTGGCAACTAATTTAATGCAAACTTGAGATCTGATTTGCAGATTTTTCGAACTTGCAAAGATTCAGTTTATAGACTGATACTTTCAACTAATTTAAAAACCGTTGCACAGCAGAGATCTGGTTAGAAGACTTCACAAATTTAGTTTTTCAACTGATACATTCAAGGCACCAACGCAGGAACATGTTACGCGATATATGAAGTAGATAAGCTTGGTTGCGGACTTCTTTTCAGCGATCACTTCGGCACATTGTGAGGAGCTTTACGAAACAAATATCGCTTTGGTCTGTTAGTCTGCCGGGAGATTGATCGAAGAAGACCGTCTAGTGGGTCCCTTTTCGTCGATGTACATATGTAATTCTTCTTGACTTCGATTGAAGGTCTTGTAGTCGCTCCTATTGCTCTAAGAGTGACTCAACATGATGTTTACTCTTCTATCCAAAAGCATCGATTGCAGTGGGCAAAAGTTCTCAAAGTTCTCAAAGCTCAAATTCTTCCAAGAAGAACATTACACGTCGTTCGTTCTCCTGTTCTACATCCACAAATAGCGAGCAGTGTTGCTTATTCCATATTTATGCGGACTGATATAGAAATTAGATCTACCGGGTCCAGAAATGTACAGAAATTGATAGAAGTTATGTTCGAAAAATGAAAAATTGCAAAGATTATTGTCTACTCTTTCATTTCAATATCAGCAAAATCGGAGGACTAACTCAAAAGGGGTTAATAAATATCTCTAGGCCATTATTGTATTATTTAAAAATTTTGAAATACATATTTTCAATAAAAAAATATCTTTACAAAATATCTAAATAACTCTTGGCCATTTCTGTGTTATTTAAAAATTTTGAAATACATATTTTTTTAATAAAAGTATCTCTTTAAAAAATATCGAAATCCCAATAAAGTCACAACCTTAAAAAAATTCAATTTTCATTTCAGCATCACAGCGCCAACCCGCCACAAAATGCTCAAGTGGGCCGTCAACGGACCGCGGCAATCCTATCTGCGCGCCACCGACAATGCCAGCAGCGGCAGTCTACACCCGGAAACCATGGCACAACACGACCTCAACGACATTACGCTGCAGCCGCATATGTCCGCATTGGAACGGCGCAAGCTGAAACGAAAATCGTCCGATTTATATTTGGCGCGGCGCCTGACACACTGGCTGGAGAAAGAGAATCAAATGACCTCAACGCCGCTGCACTCCACCATGCGTCACAGTCCGCTGCGCAAGTTAGGCAGCCTCAAAGATCTGAGCAACATTGTGCCCGAGAGCAGAGCAACGCCCGCGCAGGCGGCGCGTACGCACCTCAGCACACCGGAGCCTGCGGTGCGCAATTATCCCCAAAACTACGCCAGCACTTTGCCCAGCTTCGATGTGGAGTACTCGCCTTGCGGCCTGGTGCCGGGACCCATTTTGGCCATGCGCGGTTTGGGCGTTGCGGATGCATACTTCGAGCAGCCGCGCTACTTTCCGCCGGCAACGCAGCGTCAACAGCCCACCGCCAGCAGCTCACAATCGGCAGTTGCCAGACACGGCAGCAACTGTCTGCGCGAGGAAGCGGGCTCCTCGCTGAGCTCCTCTCGGATGGGCGATTTGACGCTGGAGCGCATGATCGACTCCATACTGGAGTCAACGCGCAAAGAGAAGAAACCGGCGAGGAGCACAAAGCAGCCAGCGTGCGCGCAACGGCCAGCAATGTCGCCCACCTACACGCCGGCCGAGGATCCGGCCAATGATCTGCACGAATTCTGGGATGCGCGCCGCAACGAGCTGCTGCACCGACATCGACAGCAGCAACGCCGACGCAGACGTTCGCTGCCCACGAAAATGACGCAAGCGTACAACGAGCGCGAGGTGTGCTCGCCGGCGAGCACAGGCGGCCGCCAACAACAGGAGAGCTGCAACTTTCACTTGCGGCGTCAGCGTGCAGTGCGCAGAAAACGCAAACTGGATAAAAGTGCAACCAGCGACAGGAGGCAGCGGCCAGCATGCGTTGATGAGGTTGCAAAGTTGCTGCTAGAAACGGAACGTAACTCTGCCGACGCGGTGATGCGAGAAGAGCGCAATGCGAAAGTTGTGGTGGACAACACAAGTCCCGACAGTGGACACAATTCGGCCAGCGAAGTGGACGACTCCACACTGGAGGGCAGCTACTGTCTGCAGCTGAACGAGACGAAAGCACTCGATGCCACAAAACGGCGGCTGAGCTTTTCGAATAAACTATTAAATATTAGTTAGGTTAGATTAGTTTAGGTTAGGTTTGGCATTTACCGAGAAGCAGAAAAAAGAGAAAAGAAATACGCTTGTAAATTTTAAAAGACTTTGTTGAACTATTTTTTGTTGTCCACTAAACTTTTATTACCATTGCACATTGATAAAAACAAAATATTTGCATTACAATAACAATAAAGAAGAAGCATCAAAGTGCCGAAACATTGTCATAAAAAAGTAATGGTATGCAGTAGTTTGATAAATAAATTTCAAAGGAGTGAAAAAATAGTTACACATACTATATTTGTAGTTCCCACCATCGTTGCAGTGCAGGGTTGCCACAAAACTTCAGTTATCAAAACTGAGCAGCAATTTTATGATTATTATTATTGATGGGGATAATGCACTGCGACCTAGTAGATCTATTGTGCCCCCTTCTTGGACCTCAAAGACTGTCAGTGAGTCCAGTATCCAAGAGGAATTTTAGTATGTTTCCTAAACCTCTGGAAACCCAGTCTGCACCCGATATGAGATGGTCTCCCAGGTGCTTGTTTCTCTTATGCATGAGTACAGGGCATTTACCTAGTATATGTATTGCAGTCTCGTTTTCCTGAGCAATTTTATTGCTTCCACTTAATTCTACCCCAAAATATAAATGAATAATTTTACGTTTGTATTTCTACTCATTTTTTGAATTCCCTAAACTTCTTTTTTACTAACTGGTTAATTTCAATACCGTCTAGTCATTCTCATAAAAATTAATGAAAAACTATATACGAGTACTTTTATGCAAATAAGCGGTGGCACTTGCGCAGCGAGCATAGCTAAGTTATGCGCAAACGACGGTGAACACCGCATAAATGGGGGTGATGTATGTCTGTTTGTACTGTCGGCAGTGCATTCGTTATGGTTCCTTATGGAAGTTATCAGCTGTGCCCACCGACTGTCGGACAATTATACCTGCTATCTGGAACTTGGTGTGGCATAAATTTTAAATTTGTGTAGCAAAATGCAGCCAATCAAACAATGGGGTAGTTTAAGCTGGTTTTGAGCTACACATACAGAGATATAAGCCGCTTTGAAACAGTGGTGCAACTAAAGCTTAAACACACCAAAATTGCGACACAATGCAAGAAAAGCATGCGTTTTAGAAACAATTTTTTGATTTATTTTGACTCTTTGAACTGTCATTGTGATGAAAAAATTAATTATTGGCCGTTCCATATGCCATTGCACGTACTTTGCGGCGAACACGCGCCAGTAGCGTTTGCACGAGAGTTTCGCCAACCTTGCGTGAGGCCCACGCCCACTTTGACCTGAAATCCCGAATGTTTTCGACGCTTCCGTAAGTCTTCTTCAATATTCCTTTGACTATGGACCAATATTCCTCAATGGGACGAAGCCCTGGAGTATTTGCAGGATTGCAGTCGCGGTGCACAAAATCGATACGATAGCTTGGTACCACTCCATCGTGTCTTTGGCGTAATGACAGCTTGCAAGGCCAGGCCAGAAAAGTGTTTTTATGTTGTGGCTCTTTATGAAAGGCAGAAGACGTTTTTTAAGGCACTCATCACGATAGATTTGACTATTCATTGTTCCCGACGCACAGTGCTTCGAGAGTGGACAAAAATAAGAAAAAAAATTATCGCGGATTTTGACAAAAGTAGTATCATGTTAAAGGTAATTGTTTAATTAAGCTGGATCCGAAATACTTTATCGAAAAATTGTCGAGATTAGGAGATATAGCTTGTCAAAGTCGGATATATTTTTACAAAAATGTATGAAGGGGAAAAATGAAATTTAGGTGCTTGTATAAAAAAAATGGTAGAAAATGTGTTGTTGTAGATAGGCTTCCAATTTCTTGTAATATTAAAACTTAATTGGTAGGAGCGAGACCACTGATCAGTTTTTTTTATTTAGCATATATAATTTTTTTTGTACGAATTTTCAAAAATGAATGTTTTTCAAACCCATGAAAATTAAAAAGAACCAAATTTAGAAAGGCAATTAATATCGAATGGCGTCAACTGGCGTAAATCCTTTTTATGGCCCTTTTTGGATGGACTTTCTTCTCTTAAATCCGTAAAAAAAATTTTGCGTCTTTTTGCGCCTATGGAAAATATTCAATTTTTTCGAAACTACTAATGTTGATTTTTGTATAGAAATCGCTTGAGTTAAAATTGCGATTAAAATGTTTAACTAAGGCAATGCAACGAATTATGAATGTTTTTTATAAAAAATAGGTTTGGTACGCATATTTAACCCATTATGAGCCATAAAATCCAAATTTTTTCATTATTATGAAATTTGTTAGCTAAAATGTGATTTAACGCTAATATATTCTAAAAAAAAAGGAGGAATGTATAACTTTGAAGAAGGTCCAATTTTGAAGAATAAGTCTTGAAGAATAGTCTCGCCGTTATAGGTTGAGCTGCATTGCATATTCACCTGCCTCATCTCCATGTTAAGCTCTACGAATATCAAATAAACAAAAACTATATGCCTTTAGCAACTTTACCGGCCTCTTTCTACCCTTTAAATATCGAATTTAGAAAAACGCTAAGATATGTATTTTGTTATTGCTTTTTTAGTATACATATACATAATTTTTAAACAATCCGACCAAAAAACAATGTATGTCCATATAAGCTTCACCACCGCCTTTCCGCCCTTTCCAGGTCGACGTTTTCGAAATCGCTTCTGTTTAAGGGTTGACTTTCTAAAATACAACTTTTGACCAAATTTCATCATAATAGCTCCAGCGGTTTGGGCTCTGTGATGACAAGATAATATATAACCATATATATTCGATTTTTTTTTAACTATATATTTTTTTTTGAAACAAACACAAATTTTGAAATCAGCAGCCCAAAATGACTTAGACTGCAAATTTTCATTTTGCCGCAATTTTGTATGGAGTCGAAGCACTGTGCGACGTAATGTAAGGTCGGATTTTCTGACCACATGTGCAAATTGCCTGCCATACCATGCATTTTGTTGGTATTTTGACATTTTTTTTTATTTCGTTTTCTCTTCTTCTTGTAGTCCTCTGAACCATCTTTGCGACTTGGTGCAGTGTAAAAATCCGGTCCGGCGATGTACGTGAAGTTTTGGAAGCAATATGTTTCGTCGTCCATAACAACACAGTCGAATTTCGTGAGTTGCGTTTCGTACAATTTACAATGCGACTTCGCCGGAGCAGTTTGTGCCTTGTAACTCCTCAACCCAGCCTTCTTCTTTACTTTTTGCACAAATGATTGCGACCTTTGCACATTTTTGGCCACTGTTCGTGAGGAAACCTTCGGATTTTCGGCAAAGGCGTGAAGGACTTTTTGAGCGCTGTTTTTATCCTGTTGGCCATGGTCACCACCGCTACCACTTTTTCTTTTAGTTGATAAATGCTCCTTGTAGCGTTTTAATACGCTCGATACCGTTGAATGGTGCATACTAACTTTTTTTTGAGATTTTTCGCGCACTCGACTGTGGATTTTCAAGGTATTCGTGAAAGATAATTTTGCATACTTCCTCTTCTGAAGCCATTTTAAACTCAACTATAATTTCTATCATAATGAAACTTCATAGTTTTAAAGTTAAAGTCTTAGCCTACTATTACTATGAATACCATTTTAATACTGAATACTGAAGCCATTTTAAACTCAACTACAATTTCTATCAGAATGAAACTTCATAGTTTTGAAGTTAAAGTCGTAGTCTACTATTACTATGAATACCAGAGTTTTTTCATTTCTATTCTAACCGTTACTCACTTGCAACGGTGTCGCAATTTTGGTGTGTTCAGCCTTTATATAGAAATTCAGTTATATAGAAATGCAAATATGTAAAATATTTCATAGGAAACTTTTTTGCAAATTAAAAAAAAATTTCAATAATAAATTAAGCAACGCCTGTATGTAGTTTGAGATTTTCTGGCATTGAAATTTCATAACAATGGATCAGTTGCAGAGTTGTCTTCAAATTAGTCCCAAAGAGAGCACAGCCTTAGGCCTGGCAATACGACAGCTTAAAGCTGCTTTCTCTACAGCTACTCGTACTTGAACAAACTGAAGCTGTTTAAAAAGCTGCTAAGTTTTACTAAGCGTCACCTCTGAATTGTTTGGATTTTGGGCTCTTTTTTGCTTTTTTCTGTAGTTTAGGTTAGAAAAAAGTTAAGGGGAGTAAGATTAAATTAGGTAATTGTTCCAAAGGTTTTTAGGAAGGAAAGGTTAGGTTAGAGGAAATTTAGTTTCGTTTAGGTAGATGACTCAAAGAGAAGACAGACTCAGGCCTCCAAGATTATTGCAAGGCTACAGTTATACAAAAATTTGAATATTTAGCACAGTTTTAAAAATTCAGAAATTCAATTTAATATTAATATCGTTTAAATTGTAACCTTTGTTTACTTTTGTTGAATGGAATTTCCAGTGATATTTGAAGACAGATTTTTGACACTAAAAAGCAACAACGGCGTTTTATTATTGATCATTGTTTTGTTTTTTGGGCATTTTTAAGTTCGGGAAATATAGTTTTTTTCGGTGCTATGATCGCAGTTCGGAATTATTTGACACAGATTTAAAGAAATTCTTAGATTCGCCAATAAATGGCATCCACGTTGTTCAGTTTCAGTTTAAACGTTCGTTTATTTTGTTATGGTGTTAAAATGTTTCAAGAAATGTTGTTGTTTCCACTTAGCTGTGAAATTTCGTTCATTATTGAGAAAGTCTTGAAATGTTTAGAAAAACTTGTCATAATAGGAACCAAATACTTTCAAGTTTTCACCTACGATTACTTTTATGAGGAATGAAAAACTAGATAAAATTTGAATTTTCTATATTTTTGTACTTTTTTCGAGTTTTTGTAAATTTTCAAGTACCATTAGCACAGACTTTGAAAGGTCAGAATATATATGTATACCAAAATATGCCATCAACTTTGTTTAAATACTATTTTGAAAAAATAGTTTTCCCCCGTTTTTGAGATCATAGTTTGCTGTGGAATATTCTTCTGGCACAGATTTGGAAAGTTCAGAGAATTTGCCAAAATATGACTTCAACTTCATTTCAATTTCAGCCTTATTTGACTATTTTGAGGAGTGGAATTGTTAAAAAAAATTAGTATTTTTTTAATTTTTTGGATCGTTCTCAAGCTAGCTGTGAAATTTTGAATCACTTGACAAAGATTTGGAATGTTTAAAGAAATTGCTAAAATATAACGTCAACTTTGTTCGAATTTCGACTCTTTTTTATTTTGAAAAATAATTTTAAAAAATTTGGTATTTTGTTGATTTTTCGGATCTTTATCAAGCTGGCTATGAATTTCGAAAATACTCTGTACAGATTTGGAAAGTTCAGAGAATTTGCTATAATATGACATTAATTTCAATAAAATTTCAGCCTTCTTTTACAATTTTGAGAACTGAAAAGTTTAAAAAATTTAATATTTTTCGGTTTTTGAGCTTTCTTGGCTGTGAATTTTTGTATACTACTGATACAGATTTAAAAAGTTCAAAGAATTTGACAAAATATGACATCAACTGCATTATTTTCGGTCCATTTTTGTTTTTTTAGAGGAGTTGGATTCATGACAAAATTTATTATTGTTCGGTTTTTTTAATTCCATTCTCACTTTCTGTAACATTTTGAGTACTTTAGTACAGATTTATATCAACAATATTTAATTTTTGAGCTCTTTTTATGGTTTTGCGTAGTTGGAAAGTTGACAGAATTTAGAAATTTTCGGTTATTCGATCCATTCCCACTTTCAATTAAATTTCCTATACAATTGGCACAAATTTTGAAAGTTTAAAGAATTTGTCATAAACTGATAACAAATTTGTTTTAATTTAGAGCCTCGTTTACATTTGTGGTGAGTTGGAAGGGTGAAAAAACTGTAGTCATTTTTGGTATGTGAAATCTTTTTCCAGCAAATTGAATTTTTTTTAATATTATGCATTTATTTGAAAAATTGCTGGTAATGCGTGATATTGGTTAGTTTTTTAGTTTTCGAAACATCCTTCATCACATTTATCATGATGAGCCCAAAAGAACATAGAATTATCTTCTGCATTTGCCACAAATACACAAACAATTGGCTGTACCAAAAAAATTCAACAGCAAATAACCAAGAAAAAGGAAGCCTGCAACAATAGCAAGGATATCAAGGATATTAGCGCTTGAAAAAAAGGGCAACATAAGTAACAAAATTAAAGCAGGAAAGACACATTCAATGAAGAAGAACCGCACAAAATCGGAAGCAGCAAACGTAGCCAAGAATAGCGGAGAATCCTTGAAGCAAAGCCAGTATCAGCGGACAGGAATTCATCATTTGCTAGTTTCTTATGAAATTTTTTTTTGTTTAATACAAAAAGGAAGTTGCCGCAGTGGAGTGGAGTTGCCGTGAGTTGAATTGTGCCGAATATGCGGCATGTCGCTTTGATTAATCGTTGTTACAGCAACGTTGGCAGGATATATGAGAGCGAGTGATCCATTGAGGTGTAGGGAAAATACGTTTGCCTTGATGCTCTAAGTTGGTTCATCTTAGTTCCCTTTCTTTCAATTCCGATGAGTAAAGCAATTGACAAATGCCTAAATAACCGTGTGATGCTCTGATTTCTTGCGAGAGATATGCGATGCACAATGCAAACGCGATTTCATAGATATCGGCGTAAAAGTGTAGAGCTATTGTGGAGAAATCGATAAACACAGCTGGCAGAAAGTAAAATTTCAAACACTTTTGCCATTTGAATTGCTCGACAGTCTTTAACACAACTGCAATTTGTGCACTGCAGTTGAAGTGGAGCGGCTCGAGTTGACAAATCGAAAGGCGAAAGGAACCTGAAGTGCTTACAGCACTCCACTGCAGAAATTAACCCGCCAAAGTGCGCACTTATTGCACAACGAGTGGTGCCGCCCATTAGCGTTTCCGCTGAGGCGTACAACGCCTACACAATGCGGCCGCGCGCCAACAGGACGGCACGTACCACACTGCGTCCGCTGTCGCAATTTGTGCAGCGCGGCTGCCCCTTGACTCGTGCAACAGGCACCACAGATGTCCTTCAGCCAAGCGATCGGCTATTTGTTGTTGTCGACTTTGCTACTGCCATGTGTGTGTGTGTATTGCTAAATTAACATCTTGGCAATTTTTGGCGCAAAAATATTTCATACATTTGTACTTTGGCTTTTTTCTTCCTTTCGCCTTTGTTGCTTTGGAGATTAATGTTGAATGTTGTGCGCTAACTTCAACTTCGCATTCGACTCATTCATTCGCCACCATACAATCATTGCATACCTTCATGTGAATGTGTGTGTGTGTGAGAGTGTGTGTGTGGATGTTGGAGTGCGCACACACCGGCAGGCGCCTTTTGTACTATTTTGTCCAATTGTTTGTCTTTGTTGGAATTGTGACACATTTACTTAGTCCAAATCAGAACAGCTGCAGCTGCCAACCAGAAGGAATTGCTTAAACATTACGGCACACATGCGTGTTTTTTTTTTGGCGTTGAACGCAAGATAAGACTGAAATAATAGATGGAAGCATAAAAGTAAAGAAAAAAAATTGTGCCATATCGATTGGATATTAGCGCCAAGTTTTATAGATTCTAAAGATTTTTCAGGCCAGCTGACAGCAGTGACAATTGTCAGAGAGACCAACATGAGCCAAAGAATGAACGAATAACAAAATTTCAAGATTAAAAAACAAAATTAAGAATTTAAACCTACTTTCGGCTTAGCCAAGAATACGGTGAGTAGTAAATTAAATCATACATCAATGAATCGATCAATTAAATGAATGAAATGCTCTACGCAATCAATTTACTTGAGTTAAGAGACTGCAAACACCTGCTTACGAACTGCTAAAAGAATTTCCTTCCATCACCGCTGCTACACGCAGCTTCTTCAATTCATCACAGCCAAAGTTGATAGAGCTTCCTCTGACGAATCTTTCCATTCTTTTCTCGATCAACTCACTGACCTAACTGGCCATTGAATCGAATGGCTCTCACCTGGACCAATATATCTATTCCACCGCTTTTTCTAATCCGTCACATGAAGAATTGAAACGATCCTCTTACTGACCTTACCGACCATAAAAACCCATTATAAGCCTATCACCTGTTGATAGAGCTTTCTCTGACAAATCATTCCTTCTCTTCTCTTCTCAAACAACTTACTTAGCTGATCATAAAAAAACCATTATTAGTTTATCACCTGCCGGAAAAAAGGTCTTTGGGACGCCTTCATTAATTCGTTTCGTCAATAGTTGATAAAACTTTCTCTGACAAATCTTTCTTTTGTCTTCTCGATCAACTTACTGACCTAACTGACTATAAAAACCCATTATTAGGCTATCACCTGTCAGAAATATTCTATTCAACTTCGTCACGTCAAAACGTTGATAGAGCTTTCTCTTGTAAACCTTTCCTTTCCCTTTTTAATCAACTCACTGAACTAACAGACCATAAATATATATATTTTCCTACGCCTTCTTCAGTTTGTCACATTAAGAATTGATAGAAGTTTCACTACCGGATCATTTTATTAGCGCAATTGCTTTAATATCCTTCTTAGTGACTTGAACACCTTAGAAGCCGAATCAGATCAGATTTAACTTCAATATATATTTTCATATCTTTTGATATCGGTAATACCTATTTTAATTTCAAATATTTTAATATCTTGCTTACATCTTTCAAGTCATAACTACACCGTCAATCCATGAACCACATTCCATCAAACAGTTCAGTTAGTCTTGTAATAGGACTGTTGTGCTGAGTTATGTTTTTAGAGCTTTTTGAGCTTCTCAGAGCTTTTTTGTTTAAAATTCCAATCTATTTATTTACTTTATTTATTAGAAATATTAAAACTTTACTAACAATCTACAAAATAATTTTTTAAATATCATAAGATACAAGTTGTAGAACTTTTTAAATAGAAATTAGTTAAGTGTCCTTTTGAGAATTTACAGCTTACGTTATCCAGAAATAAGTTGGCACAAAAATCTGCTCTTTGCTGAATTTTCTAATAAATTATTTTCCCAATAAGCCAAGTTAGACCACTAAATTTCCATCAATTCATTTAACACCAACTGAAAGCTAAAAATCTCTTGCAACCATTTCTTGCAGCCTTGAAAAGCTACTCCAAGGATCCCATGTCACAGACGCCACACCATTTTTTCGCTTTGCTTTTAACATGTTTTATCATTTGTTGTACTTTTTCTTGTCCCATAATCATACAATCTTATAATTCCCACCGTTATATGGAACCTTTGCCGCAATTAAACAAATGTCCTTTAATTTTTTAAGGTTTTAATTAAACAACATTTTTTTTTAGTTTTGCTTTTGGCATTTCGTAAATGACGAGAAACTCTAATTGCCTACACATATGTCTGGATTTTTATGCAAATTACTTCCGATGCAATATTGGGAAAACTTTGTCGCTTAGGCGCTTGACAAATGTCTGTTTGCCTTTGCCAGCACACGGCAGGACAGCAGTCAATGTTGCCCCACAAACAGCAACAACGACCAATTGCGACTGCATAGGGATTTTGCTGCGTTTCCTGCAGTTTGTTCTTGTTCTTGATTTTTAAAGTTACCGTTTTTAATTTAATCAATTTCAGTGTTACGCTAGATGTCAATCTTGCGCCCTTCGAGACAGACATACCCTTGTCAGTCTCGGGGCCGTGCTGTCCTGTTGCTGCACGAACGGGCGCCTTGTGCTAAACGCCCGAAAAGGGTTAAATGTAAATTACGCAACAAAAACGAAAACGCAACAGCAGCGGCATATGGCACAGACAAACACTTGATAAATATTCGCCAAGATAATTTCTTCAATGTTTTCTTCCTGGCTATGCTTAATTCTCACATGGGACAGGAATATCCTGTCGCGCTGGCCGCGCTACGTGCGTCATTAAGCGGGAAGCAGCAGCAGCAACATTGCAGCGACAAAAAATGGACAATCCGAAAGCGGCAAAATGCTGTCACAGCTTGACGTACGAGTGACTGAGTGTGCAGTGCGCAATGTTGTTGCTGCAATTAAATTTAAATAAAAAGGAAACATTGCTGCCATGTGATATTCTGGGCTATGCGGCACAACAAAATGTGCCGGCGAGTGAAATGCTTGGAAAAGTTTTACTTGAGTATGGGTAGTGTTGCTTTTCCGAGTAGTTGTTTTTTTTATTTTGTAAGTAAGTAGAAAATCGCTGCAGGCTGCGCTGGCATGAAGCGGACATATGCGGCTGACTTTGTATTTGCTTAATTAGTGGGATAAAGAAATGCTGTGCAAACAGCAGACATCGCCATGGAGACGAAGCTAGCCGCTTAAGGTTACAAATGGTGCGCTTTTAGCTCTTAATGCAATTTGATGCAGGCCACCACAGTGGCCTTGGACTGAATGATGGATTAGACGAGGACAGCTGAAAGAAAGAAAAGTGAAAGTGAAAGAAGCTACAACTTTCTCCCAGCTGTAATGACTGCCCGATTATATATAACTAACACTTGCAAGGATCTCAGATGCTTGGAAAAGGATGGAATGACTGCCTGATGATGATAACTAACAGTTTCAAGGATCTCATATGCTTGGAAAAGGATAATGAATGAAGCTAAAGCTTTCTTCCAGCTGTAATGGCTGCCTGAAGATGATAACTAATTGTTGCAAAGATCTCAGATGATTGGAAACGGACTGTGGATCAAGCTTTTCAATGGTTATGGCTGCCGGATGATGATAACTAAGCGTTGCAAAGATCTCAGATGCTTGGAAAAGGATAATGAATGAAGCTAAAGCTTTCTTTCTAAAGTTGCAAATTCTTTCTAAAGCTAAAGCTTTCTTCCAGCTGTAATGGCTGCCTGATGATGATAACTAAGCGTTGCAAGGATTTCAGAGTGAAGCTAAACTCAGTGAGTGAAACTAAGCCCGCATTGTAATGGCTGCCTGATGATGATAACTAACAGGTGCAAGGATCTCAGATATTTAGAAAAGGATAATGATTGAGGCTAAAGCTTTCTCCAAGCTGTAATGGCTGTTCCCGTCTCATCTTATGCCGCCTGATGCTATTAATCGTGTTGCTTTATAACTAAACGACATTCTTCTTCAGCTCAAACATGCCAACTACTGATAAAGATGTCCACATATACAATGCCATCAATCATCTACCGTCTTATGAATATTTCTAGTGTCCGCTAAGCGGTTACGCCTTTCTCTGCGCACTAATCTGTTGCTCAAAACCGCCGCGTATAGCCGCAAACCGTGAAAGGGTAAAACGATCTCGATGTTTTTTCGCGGTCATCACGCCAAAAGCTAAAAAGCGCCTCATCATAGTCGTCAAATGGTGAATGGCCGACTGGTGTGTACTGACTTCAGCGCACAATGAGGTGGGTTCGGCAGCGGTCAGCGGCAAAGATAATGGCACATTGTAAACGACAGACGATTTATGTCGTATTAGAGGGCAGTAGGACTGTCTGCTCACAGAAAAACAGCCACAGCAACCCCTTCTACCGCCACGTACCGGCAACATGTAATAAATTGTACAGATTTTAATGATGATCACTGTGGAACCCTCAATAAAACGCACATTTTGATTTGCGCGCCGCGACATTTTCCACATTAGTTTTTCACGAAGCGCGTACGCGTTTAATTGACCATTGGCTACAACGAACAATGTTGTTCGTGCCGTTGTTCGGTGTTATTAAACATGAAGCAACCGACGGTGACAAGGGTCAAACATGCGCGCCAACAACAACGAGTGTTCCAAATGACCCATCCGACCAAAGACGGACTTATGGGAATTGTGTTTCTAAGGTGAAAATGCTTCTGCACACAATGATTATTTACCTACAACTTGAAGAAAAACAATATCGTTGTTACAATTGTTGGCAGGACATGACAGAGTTCGAATATTTCCGCTCCAGTGCGCGTTGCTGCCATGAGAACCAGACTATCGAGAACGCTGGGAATCAATTTAGGCTACAAAAACTGCAATGAGTATGCAGTGCAATGTGCAGGGGTGAAGTGAGGTAAATAAATTTGCATATTTTCGATAGTTGCTGCAACATTTGGCAAAACTGTCACTCTTCACAATGTTTTTTTTATTTTTTTCCATAATTTCTACAAATTTGGGCAACATGTCAAATGCAAACAGAAATTTGTCATAACAATGTTGTGACATAACATTGGGTGCGCAAATTGAACTGCATTTTTTTGTTGTTTGTATATTTTTATGAGTCTTATGAGAGTGGAAAAACAAGACCAGTGCACACTATGAGCTGTTAAAGTAGAGTAAGCATAATCGAACTGGTTAAGGACCAAAAGTTGTCACACGTTGTGACAAGATGCAGTTTTGGCTTTGAAGATTTCTTAGTACCTTAGAATCTTCTGCAACAAACCTATATGAATACAATAAACGGTCGTATTTGATGAAACCATTTCTTTTCTACACTCCTAGAAATTCTCAAACATTTCGTGGTTAGTTTATATTGTTGTGATTATTAAAATATGAATAATGACTGAAAATATGAATGAGTTAAATATGTAGAAAGTATAAATATAGCACTCGAAAAACTTCAGCTTTACATATACTCTAAAAGAAATTGTCGAGAGTGTTAGGCCGATTATGATCATAAAATGTGGCATTAAAAAAACAAAGAAACACAAAATTGTGATACACACTGTTATCCCAAAAGTGGTGGCAGAAATACTCAATAGAAAAGTGGCGGTTGCTTAGACTTGAGTTGAAGATTTGACGGAAATGGGTTGCCAAGACAGCTGCTTCAAAGATTCTACTCTATGTAACAAGGTGGTCTGCGGTGACAAGATGTCCGTGACTGATGCTTGTGACTGAATCCTTGATTCAAGTGAAGTTAATGTTCATACCTAAACCTTCAGGGTTCTAACGTAAAGAACTTCTCTCACTAAAAAGGATCAGCTGAGAATCATGATTGTTGTTCTGATGGGTCACTGTCTGATAGGCAGTGACGCACACAAGAGGGATGAGTTCAAAATCTTCAAACACAAACATTGGTGGTACAAAATATGGTTTCGAATGGGAGGAGTTGGATGAACTTCAATGAATAAAGAAAACAATTAACCCATTTTCTAAGAAGTTAGCCTGCACTTTTTGCTAGAAAAATTACTTACTTCTTCCACCAAAATCGGGAGGATTTAGTCGAAAGGATTACTATCAGTCTTCCCAACTTTATTAAAAGCCCAAACAGTTTTGTTTTTAAAGAGGTCTGAGTTGGAATAAATATAGATTTTTATTGGTTTTCAGTGAGCTCCCTGGGAGCAGCCACCTTTACCAAACTGCCAACCAATCAATGATTACATACTATCACAACTTTTCTATCCACTGTTTATTTTTAATTTCACTGTGTTAAACTAAATTACGCCAAAGTAATAAAATATACTTTTTAACACATTTACGGGTACTTATCTACCCGTACAATGTTTTTCCCTGCACACCGACAAACTCTTTTGAAATTGATTGAAACATTTTCTACTTTAATGCTGTGTCAGTAATCACATTTTGATGAAGTCATTTCAGTCATTGATTTCACGGAAACACACTATGCCAGTAGATTGTAATTCTACACATACACACACACACACACACATAGGGGTTAATCAATCGATAATCGATTTTTGCAGCAGCTTCCGGCTAATGGGCCACTTAAGCGTCAGCATGTCGCCATCGGCACATCAGCATTGTTGTCAACCCAATACCAGACAATACAACAACTTTAGTTAGAACAACAATTTGTGCACCTTTACCCGCATTGAAAGCGACACTTTTGCCACAGCCGGCAACGCACGCGTCTCATCGGTCAATGGCAACAAATGTTGCAAAAATTGTCACCAGCAGAATGACAGACAGGACATGTGCCATTCATACATTTGTGCACCACAACAACGCCGCCTAATTTCAGCCTAAAAAGGAAATGCATGTAAATGTTTGGTTGATACAAAGGATCAATGAGGAGTGCGTTATGCTGGTGTCAGAAATATTATATAAAACAAAAATTATAAAGATCCTTTTCATTAACCCTGCATTGATAAGGTATGGCTACGAGACGTACGCGTTTTGGATTGTTTGCTCTCTCGCTCTCAATCGTCAATTTTAATTTTATTTTTATTTGACTAAACAAACATTATTTGATTTCAAAAATTATTTAATGTTAATAGAAATGTATTAAACAAATGAACTCAATAAGAAAATTATCAATATTCCTTCTAACAACACTTTTAAAAGGATATAATATACAGAGCATACGTCTCTCAGACGTATCGTTATCTTTTCAGCACAAAAAATAACGTCATCTAACTAGGGTTAATATTTTTGTTGCTGTATGATTACCGCACATAGAAATACTGAGGTAAGTAGAGAGTGACAAAAATTTCGGGGTAGTTTAATGCCTAATCCACACATCTTTCAAATGTTTCTCTCGAATCTTCGTGTGCAAGTCTTTTTTTTTTAAATTCATTCTTTCTTCTTTCGCTCTGCATCTATTAAACGCTCAAAAAATGCTATTCATTATTTTGAAATTGTCTACCTTCTGCTTTTGCTCCGCCTTCTTCGTCTTATTAGTAGCATTTGCCCGAAAACATCTGTCCATCTGTCGGCTCGGCACTGTGATTATGCGCGCGTGCGCGCCATTTATGTAAATAACATGCGGGCGCGTCTTGCGTTCGGCTCAAGACTGTCCAACTAACAGACTGACCTGCAGTTACACCTGCACGTGTGCCAATGGCCACAGGCAACGTGCCGGCCATGGGGTATTTTCCTATTGATTTGTTATCAAGAGCGTAATTGCCAGACGGCTGCCGACACAGGTGGCAGCAGAGTGACCAGGCTTGAGGAAATTTAAAGTGAAGAAGAAAGTCTACATACAACAGAGAACAATAAAATAATTCTTTATTAGTGAGTGATATCTGTACTCAATTTG
This sequence comes from Melieria omissa, assembly GCA_963971225.1. NCBI lineage: Eukaryota > Metazoa > Arthropoda > Insecta > Diptera > Ulidiidae > Melieria > Melieria omissa. Next base: position 54,572,083 of record OZ020268.1, read on the forward strand.
TGTCCTTTAACTTTACACGTTTAAGAGTTGTTGTGCAAATATAATAAATAAATCGATAAATCGTATAAATCGATTTACTGACAAATAAATATATGGACATACGAAAAGACAGATGAACCAATGAATAGAGAAGTGAATACAGAAATGGGTAAACAGAGAGACGTACAGAGAAGCGGATGACGGACAAACAGAGATACGAACCAACGTAAAGATGAACCGATAGACATACGAATTACCTGACAGAAAGACGAAGTAAGAACATAAGTAAATCGTAACGAACAAAAGGAAAGACAGATGAACAAAAAAACGGACAAACAGAGAAGTAGAAAAGGTATGTTAGGTCAAGGTGGCTGCCTCTGTAAGAAACACAGTCGAAGACCCATTGTGATACCACCTATTTACCAAATGTTTCATATTTCATAGAGAAACCGACGAACAAACAGAGAAACGGATTAACAGCGAGATGAACGAATAGACAGACGAACGACCTGAGAGAAAGACGATGTAAAAATATTAGTAAATCAAAACGAACAAAATGAAGGACAGATGAACACAAAAACGGACCAACAGAAAAACAGAGAAACAGACGAACAAACAGAGAAACGGACCAACAGAGAAAAAAACGGATAGACAGACGAACAACCTGACAGAAAGACGATGTAAGAATATTAGTAAATCGAAACGAACGGACAAAAAGATAGATGAACTTAGAGATGAACAAAAAAACAATACAAAACAATGAAATAGACAATAAAAAATAAATAATAAACAGTAAGGGAGAGGGCTGGGTTGTGAACCGGGTTTGGTTTTTTGGCTCTAACTTTTCACACAATATAGATATCGAAAAATCGAAGATACCGTTGGAAAGGTAAATATAAAACGCAAATTTATTATAAAATTTAACTCTTTACGTCCAATTTTCTAAGGACGTGATTTTTCGCTTTTCCAAAAAACCGTGGTTTGGTTATGAACCATTTGGCAAATCCCAATTAAAGTCGGAAATTACGAAGAAAACACCATAATTTTTAAATAAGTTGAGAATTTATTTAATCAGGAGGCGTAAAGAGGTGAAAAAAAGTTATAATTACGCCAATTAGGCTAAAAAATCGCAATGAATGCAAGTGTTAAACTTTTTTTATTTTCATTCTAATCGGTGCCGCAATGTTTGCATGTGAACTCACCGAAATCGAGTGAACTAACATAAAATTACTTTATTTTAATAAATCCGGCGATATTTGACCGTTCTACAAATGTAGTACGAAAAGAGGTGGCTCATAACCCAGCCCCACAGTGGTTCACAGCCCAACCCCGATGCCATTTTGGAAACTTTTAAAATAACGACACTTCCAATTATATTTCAACATAAACAAATATTGGATCGTAAAATAGAATCAATACCCTAAATAAATATGTATTACACTTACATTTGTGGAAACAATTTTTATAAGTTTTCGCAGTCGATTTTCAAACACAGCTGACGGCTACTTACTTATCATCCGACCTCCGGCGACGACACCACGCGATCCGCGATTAATAACATCACTCACACGAACATTCAACACAATTGCAACTAAACACAAATCACATATTTTTGAATATAATTCCATTGTACATTTATCACAATACTGTACATTACACAATCAAAACCACACACAAACAAAAAGGTGGACGAATAGACAGACGGGTGGCCTAATAGAAAGACGAATAAGAACACAAGAACCGACAAACACAAAATTATAAAAACGGACGACCAAACAGATACTCGAACCAACAAAGAGATGAACGAATAGACAGACGAACCACTTGACAGAAAGCCAATGAAAGAATATAAGTAAATCGAAACGAACCGACAGAACAAACAGAAAATGCATATGAACACAGGGATGGATAAACAGAGATAGGCAGACAGAGAAACGGACGAACCGATGGACGTACAGACAGGCAGACAAACCATATAAGGACATTAGTAAGTCGTATAGATAGACAAATAGATAGATGAAAACAGACACGGGCAAATAAACAAAGAGGCAAATAAACTGAGAAACGAAAGTATAGATAGACTTTCAGATAGACGAATCACACCTTACTAAATCTATTCTCCTAGTGATTCTGGCCATATTACATACTTTTCCATTTCGCCATGGCTATGTCTTCTTCAGGACGTGTTTTTCTCACTGGTCATACTTTCTTCTAAGCGTTGAAAGGTTAGGCTGCACTTGCTAAGGACCAATCAAGAGTTTAGCAACACCAGATTGAGGTACAGAGACTTCATTGTTCTACGACTTACATACATACTTTTCTATACCGGCCATATCTTCACATTGTCAAATATAATTTTCTGTTTATCCTAATGGCTTTTTTCACCAGTCACACCTTCTTCTTAGCATTAAAAGATTAGGCTACAATTGCTAAGGACCGATCAGGACCTTAGCAAGACCAGATGGAGGTACAGAGACTTCAATGTTCCACGAACATCCGAGTACTATTGATGAACTTTAGTAAACCGGTGATAGAAAGTTGTAACACTTTCGCCAGTTTCGTCAAAATCAAAGCTTCTGAGTGCATTAGTAAATACCAGACGGTAGTAAAGAAGCTGTTCTATAAACTAAAAACACCCATTCAAAATACATATTTCTAACCTAAAAGCTCTGTACAGGTTATAATAAGCAACGTATAACATAAATGGTCACTTTAGCTAAACAGTGAATCGAAGCAAAAGGACCCCGCAGGACGTTGAACCATTTTGTTTCATTCTTTTTATTTAGGTTTGTGATGTCTTTGTTTTTTTTTGTTTTTGTAAAGTTGTATAGCCAAACAGGTGATATTGTTTTCTTTGCCAGTTTGCTGCTTTAACACACCCTTCGCTTTCTTTAGAGACCAGTAAAAAAATTCGGCAGCCAATCGCATATCAGGCAGATCGCTCGAAATGCTCTAATTGATGGGTCAACTTTGACAGCAACAGTACTAACAACAGCGCTAAGTTCATTAACATTTTCAGACTGACAGAAGCGACGAAGACGGGAATTGAACAAGGACACAAAAACTAGGAAGGTTATAGGCTCGCAGTAGCAGTGTCAAAGTGAATTCGATTCTTAAAAAAAAAAATGTTGAACACTTGTCCGTTAAATGATAACCGGCAAAAATTTTACTATAGTTGCTCCAATTACTTTTATTTTAGCTTTAATTTAAGAAACAATTTCCACCCAAACTGCAACAACAAGCTGACACCGAACGTCAGTAAATGTCTGTCAAAAATATGCAAACAAATTCCTCCTTCTTAACACATAAAGAGTTCCTTTGTTTAGCCTCCCTGCAGTCCTTGCGGCTATGCCTTTGCTACCTGTCCTCGTTCCTGTCCCATAGACAGCAACAATCCTTCAGTTCAGTTCAGTTTTTTTTTGGTGTGAATTTAAATATTGCTTGAAAAATTACCCAGATCCGCTGGTAATTTTTCTAGATCGGGTTATTTTAACATGTTTTTTCCTATTCAATTTTCGTGTTGTTGTCCCGTTAGCTACACTTTTCTTTGCCAAAAAGGCACCAACAAATCGCCGCCGTAGTGGCAGCGAAGCGTAAAACTTGTTCCGTGCGCTGACAGCAACTGTGCCATATGGTGTGGCCCAACAGTTGTGTTTATTTTGGTACCAACGTCGGCACAATGCAAGGACTGTTTGCGCTGGTAATTGGAAACGTTTAGTTTGCCATTTGACCATTTCGAATCGGGAGCGTTCTACTCGAGGGAAGCGGCAATATTTCAAACGAAAAGTGTAGCAACAGAGCATTGAAAAGAGTCAACGGTGAAGTAGATCAAGTACCCATACTTGGGTCCAATGGAAACAGTTGTCTGGATATTGCTGAACAAATTTTTGAATTACGATTATTTCAATGAAAAATACCAATTCAGTTCAAGTGTTTCCTAAGTTGTGGTAATTTTAAAACGTATCGAAACTGTGGACATAATGAAAGAGAGAGTTCAGTACAAGTTGTGCGGAGTAAATCCGTACAGATATGTTTTGAAGTCTGTTGAAGCCATTGTCTAATTAGTTGTCATTTGAGTTGAGGGCATGAGACAAAGTAGAACTAAGTAGAAAGTAGACAATCTTATTTGACAATATTTAACCTTCTAATGCATACACAATTTTGTGAAACACAAATGCAGTTCGGTCTCTCAGAAAGAGGACAACAAATGTGATTTAGATAAATTAATAAAAATATATTTATTAAGACTGGAATACCTTTTTAACCCCCAATCTACTCAAAACTCAACTCTCAATTTTCGCTACACTCTCACGCAACTGTCATAAAAATTATTATAAAACACACACCTCTTGAAGCAATTGAACTTTGTGTACTTTTTTAGTTTATGTTTTGAAAAAAGCGTCAATTTCCACTCCACTTTAACACAAAACATATAAAACTTCATAGACATTTTCATTAATTGCCGTTGTCATAAAAGTCAAAGTGCTACATCAAAATAACACGTTCACAGCCGCACTTCATGCTTTATGTCCACTTTGTAGGACAATCAATTTCTGCATTTCGCAGCAACACTAACCTCAAAAACAACAACAACATATGTACATACATTTACCAGTCATAAAGATGCTATCAGCACTATGATAAAGTGACAGACGCGTGGCCCCTGACAGCTGCCAACACTGTGCTGCTGCTGCTGCTACTGTCATTACCACCAACAATGATGGTTGTAGCTGGTGTCGATGCTGCTGTTGCTAACATGTGCTGACATTGTGGTTTACCGTTTTTTGGTCAACAACAAATTGTATATGTTATTTGCCCTATATGACATTTACCACCCACCGATTGTGCTGGCAGATAAAGCAACAGAAATTGTAACAACAGTCTAATAATTATTATTGCTTTTGTTTTTTTTTTTCTATAAGGTCAGCCGTTGTGGCCAAAAGATCATTATGGGCTTATGACAACATAGGATTTCGCTGTCATAAATGGCAAATTGCAGCGGAAATGAAAAGTAGTAAAAGCCAAATAGAAATTTGTTAAGTTGAATGGAAAAATAAACACAAACCATTAGTCACAGCAACACTGAACTTATAACGACACAGTTTTTCACAAAAAACTGTGTGACAACTGTTGTAGTCTTCAAATTTTGTGATAGTCAGCTATTAAGCGCTAAGCAGTTCAGCCCCGATCTTGTGGTCAGATGTGATTAATGATGTCCACAGCTGTTTGCGCTTGAATTTGCCCATTTTTTTGTGTGCAACATTAACCGTCCTTGGGGTTAAAAAGTGGCTTAATTGAAAAGAAAAACAAGTATTCAACTAAGCATAAGAAAATGGCCAAAGAAAATTAGTGTCAAGAAAATTGGTAACAAGACTGACAGCGTGAAAAGCGGGAGGTACACAAAAAACAAGATAAGCATCACTTTTTGAAGTTTTTTAAAAAATGTAGCAACACTTTTTTAGTAATTTTTAATTTTTTGTTTAAGGTCAGGCAACTCACAGTTAAAGTTTTTATTTACTAAACAAAAATGGTCAGTTTTATATAAAATTTACAAAAACATGACCTAGTTTTATGTTTAAGGTTTTTATTCTTATTTTTAATTGAAATGGAGAATCGGCACATTTAATTATAAAATTCAAATGCTTCTTTTAACATGTAAAATAGCATTTTTTTTATATGTTGGATTAAAAAAGGTTCACAAGTAGTAGTAGTATCCTCAATCCTTAAGAAAATGTATCTAGACAAAATGTTCTTCTATTCTTTACGTCACAACTCTCAAATTTGCCTTTCCACAGTTTTCACAGTTCTCAAATTCGTAACGCATCTGCTGCTTTCGGTGGCCCGTTCGTGCAGTCAGTGTGTCTGCCCGTTTGCCTGCCTCTTTTGCCCTTCAAATGCGATTAACCTAAGGCGTTGTTTGTGAATTATTGAAAAAATTATCCCCGCACAACGGCAACGCACAGGCCATTTCCCTAACTATGTCGTAAATTTTTACAGCTGTACATGTGGCCGCAAGCATTGTTACACAACGCACAACCTGAACACATAGTTAAGTTTATTTGCAAGGATAAAGATGCACTTAAGGTATGAGTAAGAATATTTTCAAGCATGGAAAATGTATAATTTTGCAATTTGGCGCGCCTGCAACCCTTGCAAAAAAATGCAACCGCTTTCTTGTTTTTGTTTTGTTTGAAATTGGAAAATTCGCATGGCCCCATTTAGGTAGTAAATCTCAATAAATCAATAATTGCTTTGAGCAATATTAACCACAAATCAACTGCAATGTTGTAGACCTGCGACCCAGTGATTTAGTAGGATTTTGCACAATTAAAGTAGTAAAGATGGAAAAAAGTATTCTTGTAGGTTTTAGAAAAGTAGCTCAGGTGAGCTAAGAAAACAATCAAAGAAAATTATTGAGTTGCACGAAATGTAAATAAAAGTAATACTATTGCTTGTGAAAAGGATTAAGCAGCGTTTTATCCAATAATAGTAGACTATAACGTCAGTTTAAGCTAAAAAGTTGTTTATGGCACAAATGTTCAATAAAATGCAATATCGTAATTACGATATATGAAAATATTTGCGCAGGCAACGCCAAATCTTCAAAATCTTAAATAATAATATTCAAATTGGTCGTACAGTGCAATATCGTAAACTTACGATATATGAAAATATGAATTCTGACAACGCCAAAACTTCATTTTAGCTCTATTTTCATTAGTACTATTCAAATGGGTCATAAAATGTAATATCGTAAATTTACGATATGTGAAATTATGATCTCAAAAAACATAAAAACTTTTATTAAGCTTAAATGTTGTCAAAATTTTTAAAAATTTGCCTTAAAATGCAATATCGTAAATTTACGATATATAAAATTATTAATATTACTGTAAGGTGATAAATTTTGGCGTATGTAAAAGCAGGTTAGATGTCAAATTTAAGTTAAAAACTTACGGTTAGGCTTCAAAATTAAACTTAAAATTTTATACCAAAAAGGGATTGGTGCATTTTTAAGGTGCTGAGATTGCACTTTTCCTGTTCGCGAAAATGCTCATTCTGTAGCTAAAAAATAAATTGCAATCTATCAAACCTGACACTATTCAATATTACCGACAAATTATCTGCACAACAAAGCATTCTAAAAGTGCTATAGACATTTCTATTGTTCGATTGATGTAAATCAACTGTTGGCAATTATGAAAAGAAAATCCATTTCAATTGCTGCCATTGTCTGCAAATAAAATGTGCAAAATGCTACACCAACAACAGACATTTGTGAGAAATTTAACCCCTGCAAGGCAAATGTGTAAATTTCAAAATCTTTATGAAAAATTGAAAGAGGAAAACTGACTATCATAGAAAATGCGATGAGTGCTATTGAACATTTGGGTAGATAACAATTTTGGCATATAGTACTGGTAAAGTACAGAATGTTCTCATGCTTATGGTAATTTGTTTTTTACTTCATTGTCCAATTTTATTGTAAAACTATTCAATAGTGTGTAAAGTAGTGTCAAAAGTTATATGTATCAATATATATTTTGCAATATGGTTTAGCTTTGAAACAAAACCATAAAAACATTGAAATTGGTAGGAAGTCATTACGTAGTCAAGAGGATGGAAACGGACCTCTGGTAATAAATGAGACAAAGTTTATGCTGAATAAATACAGGAACTCACTGCGTTTAGGATCTCAGATCGTGGTCAACTAGTATATCTTTGAAGATGTCAAGCATTGGCATCACTATTAAGAGCAAAATAATGTCAGCCTGGAGATAAAGCGAAAGATTCAACCCATTAGAGGCTACTATGGTCTCGGTAAGAAATTAAGTATCGGAGACCTCTCTACAGCCAAGTCTGACACCATACGTGATACTTATGTTGTCTGTACTACTATATGCAAGCATTGATTCTATCACGGTTTGAAGTTCAAAAGACCTTTTTTCCTACTTTTGAAAGCATTAAACATTCTATCATTCTTGCACTCATTTATGACAGATGACATGGCCATATTTCTATGTTTAACGTCTTCCAGTGCAGTTAAGACCCACTAATACCGCAAATTATGACCGCAATCGTATGACATTAGTGTAGCTTAACGCAATAAATTACAAATATAAACAATAGTAAAAAAATATAAATATGAAAGTTATTTATGTGGTGCACAGCATTAAACACTTCACTCATTCATTCATTTAAGTATTCATTGAAGCAAAACACGAAACAGACTCTAACAACCCAATGTAAGGTACCACATCCCCAAAGAGAGCAGTTTAAAGTCGTTGAAAATCGCGTTGTGCATTTGCATGTCTGACGCGTTAAACGCGCAGCGTTGGTCACCGCTTTTGGCGGTGGTGGCTGGCTAGCGGACGGTCCACTTAGGGGCTGATTTACGCGCCCAAACGCGTGCCCATTGTTTGCTCAAGTCGCGTCGATAAGGTTTTTAATGTGCGGTTTGTGCATTTTATGAGCAACTGTCGAATAAGTGGATGGGTCGAATGACCCATCGATGCACCTATAAAAATTATATTTTATGTTTTTATAGGCCACTAAAAAAACTTAAACAATATAGAAATAACAACGACAAAAACTTGAGAGCATAAAAATGTTCCATCTACAAATGAGTAATGACGAAAAGCACTAATGATGATTTTAGCGCGCACAGCTTCATTTATTCAAACAGACAGACAAAAAAGGATACTTTTCAAATATGCCACAACCTCATAACGGGGAAAATCAAATTGAAAATTTGAATGCACGTGAGTTTGCATCTATGCACAGGGGGAATATTGCAAAATCACGCTGCTGCACTCCAACCCATCAACAGCACAGCCGCGCCAGTTTCAGCACACATGTGACATGTCGGCTGTCATTTAATCGCGAACCCTTTGGCACTTCAGCAAACACTTTTGCATAGGAAATGCTCAAAAGATGCCGGATTGACGAAACGCGCGCGCACTTTGCTGACAAGCGTTCGATCTGCGATTAAGACACTTCGTCCCGGCTGCGGTGACTGCATCAAGTGATGCGCACTTAATGTTGCCGCGCGTGAAATCTTGTTACTCTGGCATTCGATAGAGGTGTGCATAATTTATGCTACGCTTTCTCAACATTATCCTTATTATTATTTATACTTTTTTGCATTCGATCACTTGAGAAAAATTGCCGCCTTTATGCAGGGGTTGCGTAAGTGTTGCTAATTTCGTATGCAATTCGCAGCTGGGCGTGTGAAACTGGAGCGTTGACTATGCGAAAAAGATACTGTTGCACTTATTGTATTCAAAATACTCGTAGTGTGAACGAATTTTTTGTTGGGCTCATTTAGATGTGCGCGAAGCAACAATAAAAATGATAAATATGTATGAATATTGAGCTTAGGTTGCAATAAGCTATGCTGTCATTCTGCCTTGGCAATGTTTTTAAAGCAAAAGTTGTGTGGAACGCTGAGAACCGTTTAAATAGAATTTTTCACATTTAACCGTAGATCGAGCTTTGTATCAAATATGATACATTTGGTTTTTTTGTTTGCTTATAACTTTTTTCAGGATATAATTAATTGAATCATTCTTGTGACTTTGTTTGTGTTGGGATTATGCTTGTTTAAAACCATCTTTAACACTTGTTTAAGAAAGAGGTCTTGAGAAAATTGAAAAGTTATTAAGTTTATTTTCTCCTTTGTATACAAAGGATAGGATTCCTCAATTTTTTTGAAGCTCGATCTACGGTTAAGTTAATATTTAAAATATTTTAAAACTCAGTACCGTAAATTTGCGCTATAGGGTTTTATACATTTTTGAATAAAGTTATGTTAATATATTCATTGTGATGTTCAACAAATGTTCAGAAAAGTAGCTTCAAATTATTTATATTTTATTTTTCATATTTTAGTTAATACTCAAAATGTTTCAAAACTAAATATCGTGAATTTGCAATACGTGTTTTTGTACATTTTTGAATTAAATTATTTATAAAATGTATTTATTTTATTAATTTCTTTGTATTGGTGTTTTATTTTATTTTTATTTATTTATTTAATTTAATTTATTATTAAAATAGCATTACATATACATTTTTTAAATTCTATTTTTTTGTATTGTTACCATTTCAAATGTTTTAAAACTCAATATCGTAATTTTGCCAAATGTGGTTTTGTACAATTTTAAAAAAGTACTTTGAATATATTCATCGTGATGTTCAACAAATGTTCAGAAAAGTAGCTAAAAAATATTTATATTTTTTTTTATATTTTAATTTATATTAAAAATTTTTTTAAACTCAATATCGTCATTTTGCGATATGTGTTTTATTAATTTGAATTCAATTGTTTGAATATATTCAATGTAATTTTTCAGAAATTGCTTATAAAACGACGCAAATTATAAAAAAAAAATGTTAGGAGATTTTTTAACTTTTGGGAGAAAATTTCAGTATTTTTTTTTAAGATTTAGGAGAGTCATTTCAGATATCTGGCAACACTGTGTTAGAGTAGAAATATTGCAACCAACTTCAAAAAGTTGCACACTTTCGTCATCTATCACAGTTTCCTTGCTTTAAAATTCAAACTTCTTCAAAATCCTTACTCAAACTTAATAAACTCAATATCGTCAATTTACGTTAAGTGGTATAATATATTTTTATGTGCTGTTATATGAGTTACTATAAAAAATGGAATTAAATGCTCAAAAGCTGCCTATTTGTTTGATCAGAAACTAATTCAAACCCAATATCGAGTATTTACGATGTATGATTTCGTATGGTTTACATAATTATTAAAAGAAATGTATTAAGAGTCAATCGTAAGTAAAAGTCAATCGTCAATTTTCAAAACACCAAACTTGTACATTTGTACCCATTTTTATAATGGAGACACAGTTTGATGCTTAAAACCTGTTTATGAGATCTGACAAATTAATTCATCGTATCGTAAATAGACAAGCGATTTTTAGATTTTCAATTAAAAGAAAGACGCACATTTTTGCGCTGCAAGAAAACAGCGTTGGAAATGGTAAAATAATTGTTTTTTTGCCGAAAAAAAACTAAAACTAAAGAAATTGAAGCTGATAAAATAATTGTTTTTTTGCCGAAAACAAATAATAATAAATTAAAATAACACAAAATTAAGAGTATGAAATCAAAAGAATGAATTGTCAGGTAAAAATAAGCAACGGTAAAGGTGAGACCAAGGTAAGTAAAGTATTAATTAAAAAATTAAAATAAAATCATTAAAAATTTGTTCCTTACACTAATTTTCATTGTTTGTTGCACACGAGACATTTTTACTTCCAAAAGTTTTGAAAGTTTAACTTCCAACTGATAAAAAGAACCGATCGCTCACCCCAAGTGAATGTGAACATGAAAATATTGTCACTTAGTGCCTGTCTTGGACTGCCAGCCGCCAGCAATTTCTTGTTCCTCAATATGCTCCACTAACGCAGCTAATTGCGTGCCCGTACTTTTGGGAGACTCCGATGACCCGCATTTCGTTTGTACTTTCTCTGTGCCGTTGCTGGTGTCGCACGTGATGAAAGCAAACAAACAAATATGCATTGCTTATCATTCGGTTGGAATCTTGTAACTTTTTCAACACAACTGTAACTCAACGAGTCACATGATGCGCTGGCAAAGTCCTAAGCAAGCGATGCATATCGCAGGCGCGGTTTTCCAGCGGGCGGGTTGGTTGCAATGCGCGTTTCAATTATCTTCGACATGCGTACAGACGGACTGGTTGGCGTTAAACAAATACATATGTATTTGAAGCTACTGGCAGAAATTGCCAAGGAATGCAATGAAGTTTGTAATACGTAAGAGACTAAACGCTTTCCTATGCAATGTCAATTGCAATTCAAGGTGCATTGATCGTTACAAATATTAGTCATACCGCACACTGCAACCCCTTTGCACCGAGCTACACCTAATGACTTATGCAGCTATGTATATAATAAATATTTCCCATATCCCTTTACAGTGTTTGCGTGCCAAGAATTGTCATTCAATCTCTCGGCGTCATCGATCTTCTATGCACCCAAAGGTTGCCTTCAAGGCGCAACGCCTAAACCATATAATGCCGCGTCTTTTATACAACAAGTCAAGTCCTTTGACTGACATCAAGTTGCCTCAAGTTAAACACAAATTTGCATACCAACTTAAATATGCATGAACGCATTTTTCACTCACACACACACACACACATACAAATTATAAACGACCAAAATGAAAATTTAAATTTCCAAACATTATTGACAAATGTGAAAACGTACGCTGACGGTTCAGTTCAGCTGCTTCAGTCTGGAAAGGTGTGATTGCATATGATATGAAATTTGAAGAGTCTCAGTTTACCTTTTTCTACGCGCGTTCGACTGCATTCTGACATACTCACATAGTTGTGGGTAAGTTGATATATTTACACACAAAAATTGTGCATACTTATATGTAAATACGGATAGCGTCATGCGGTCGCGCATACGCACAGCTCAAACCTGACAGAAATAGATTGATTTTGTGTATCAAAACGGGGCAAAGCCAAAATTTAGATTGGGAATATAAATTTAAGTAAAATGTTCAGCTAGTTTTCAGACTAAAGTATAATTTTGTGAAAGAAAAATTTACGCTTTAACATAAAAGCCGAAATAATATAATTTTCTATGTCTTGAACATTTTTTCCAATTGATTTTTTCTCACTCCATTCATTGCCAAATCCCATTCCTTTGTTCTTTGACCAAGTGCCGCACACGTGCCAACGACCTGACAAGTGAATTTTACAAAATTTTTCTAATCCTCGTCGGCTCAGTGCGGCTTTGCCATGTTGCATTCATCTGTTTTCGGACAGTTTCTGTGCAGCAAATTTTCCACCATTCAGGTGGCTTAATTTGCGGCCGGTTGCCGTTGCTGAGCAACTTTGTGCGCAACCAGCCGCACCAGGATCAAGTTTACGCAAATTAGTTTCCTGTGCGGCAGAGCCAATTTCAAACTTCCTGCTTAGCAACCGGTGAGCTCAGTGAGCGACGGCAAATGTGTTTAAGCATTGGCTTCAAGCAAAGTAAACGGGGTTTTGTGTCATAATAGCAACAAGAAATTGGCATACACGGACGACTGTATTGCCCGACAATTGCGCTTTAATCCGTTTAACGTCTTCAAGACAGGATTTGAAACGAACGCTGTTTGGCGCAATTTTACAATTGACAAAAAAAACATGTATATACATTTTGCAAATCTTATTCACACGGCAGTGCGGCAATTTTACCATTTGCGCCGCATGTTTTCGCAAATCGTGGTCAGGTATCCAGTGGTGCTGGCTGCAGCCGCCACGTACAACTTTTGAAAAGATCTTGTTTTACTTCATATTTATGTTATTTGTTGTTGGTCATAATTTTGCTGCAAATTATGAAGTATGACACCCGAAACTGCAGGCACCCCACAAACAGCTACAAAAACTGCACCAATTTCTTACAACAAGAGCAGCAATTATGGGCACCAAGGCACATCTTGCCGCTGGGTGAAGATTGCGCCCGAAGGCTGTCTGACAGTCAGCCAGCCGGCTGCGACAATCCCCTATGTTGCCTCGTAGAGCAGCCCGCAACCCCTGTTGTTGGCTGCCTACTGCAAGGAGCAATCGTTGGCATTTTGCCGCAAGATGTGCGCACATTTCGCTTGTTACTCTTGTTTTTTTTTTTGTTTGTAGCGCATCGGGTTAGTGCAAAAACTATGCCGAGCGCATTGAACGAGCATAATTTTTCGCAACATGCGCCACAACTCATGCATTCTGAATTAAAATACGTTTATATATAATGAAATCAAACTACTACATTATTAAAGTCCTTTTTTCAGTTATCCTGTCATTGTTTTCAATGAGTTTTATTCGGCAAAAAATAATTCCAGCAAATACGCCAACATGCGAATGAGTATAGAATTACAATTTTTAAGTATTCCACTGTATTCAATAAAAAAAACTGAAATAAAACGAATCACCTGAGTTTAACAATGGCTTGCAGATGGGTCCGGGGGCTTGATTGGATGGGGGTATGACAAAATTCTCAACAGCAATAATGAGCGTAAAATGCGGGGCTATGTAAACGTTGCAATGCCTAAAATGTGGGAGGCCGTTTCGTTGCAGCAGGGGCTCACTCAGGGAGTGTTCGGTTGTATAGATTTGCGCCTATGGTTTAGAGTAGAGATAAGCTAAATATTTGGCCGGGGTCTAATCGATCATCGAAAGCGCCGCTCGTCGGGCTCGCGAGTGCGCCGCTCACAATCGCGGTCCCTGTCCCTGTCGCGCTCCTTGTCACGCTGCTCGCGCTCGTGCGCCCACTCACGCTCGCGATCACGTTTGCGCGCGCTACGGCTGCGACTTCGACTGCGGGAATGATGTTTGTGCTTGTGCTTCTTTTTATGCTTCTCGCGATGGTGATGCTGATGCGCACGATCGCGGTCGCGGCTGCTGTGGCACTCGTTCGACGGCGACTCCTCGCGCCGCCTATGCCGGTAAGCGCTGTTCGAGCGGTAGTCTCTGTCATCGTGCTCATCGCGATAGTTGATGGCGCCGCTACTAACGGCAGGCGGCACAGCGCTGCGACCAACATACGCGTCGCGGCTACTGCCAGCACACGCCACAGCAGCACCGCCGCCGCCGCTGCGCCGCTCGTAGCCAGCCTCGTCGTAGTCGTAGGCTGCCCCGCCGCCGCCAACACTGGCTGCTGCCACACCTGCACCAGCGCCCACACCTGCCGCATTACCTCGCGCCGAATTCAGCTGGTGCAGGCTGATGTGGTTGTCGCGGCAGTACTGTTCCAGTCGCTTCTCGATCTGCTTCTGTATGGGCACCGGTATGCGCGGGAACAGTGTCGAAAACCAGTCCAATTTGGTGAGGAATTGATATACCATTTGGCCAATGGTTATAACCTGACAAGCGGAGAAGACTTGTTAGTTGTGTGCGCGCCAAACCAATAGGTGTGCGTATACTCTGGCTGATTGGCTCGTACAATCGACTCACCTGGCCACCGCCAGCCTTCACGTCGATCTCCTCCTCATCCTGCAGATAGTCCTCATACCAGTCGTACAGATCGGCGGGCGGTTGCGTGTAACGAAGGTACATGAAACCTGCGAAACATTGTTGGCAGAGAGAAAAGCAAAGGGAGACTAATTAGTAACTGTAATCGGCGCGTGGACGGGCATACCTGACCACTTTCTCAACACACAATAAAAACGCAAACAAAAGCAATGGCAAATTCAAGTGCGACACAGTACTCTGTGCCCAAAAGTGAACAAACACGTTTTTCAACAGTTCTTAATTTATAGTTTTGAGGCTAAACGCCCATCAACCTTTGCTCACGTTTGGCGCGACATCATCGCACTGTGTGCCTCGTCGTTTTAGAACAGAATCGGAAATCGCAACGAAGTGAAATGGAACGTATCGGTAACAGGGGCTGTTGTTGTCGGTGCTCGTGACACTCATTCGACTTACCACCTACCTAGTGCCCTGATATAGGGTGAATCTGTATGGTTTAGGAGTCCGTTAACCTGCTTGCGCGTCAGTCGCAGCGTATACAGCTTGTAGAGCAGACAGTAGGCTGTCGAGACGATGCCGCCAGCGCCAACACCGCGCACCTGCAACACAAGAAGCGGACACTGTAGTCTGTCGCACTGTTGTTCGAGGAACTGCCGCCAGCAGCTGCACATACGCACAGCCCCACCGCACACTTCAAAACGAAATGCTACATTTCATAAACTCACTCCGCCACACATGCCCGTCTGGCCGGATGTCTTGCGCGAGCCACGCTCCCACGGCTCCATGTGCTTCACCTGATAGTAGATCTCATCCACCACCTCGTGATACGTCTTCAGCTTGAACAAGTGCACTGCGAAACAAGCGAAAAGCGTTAATGGTAAAGGCGACGTGAGGTGGATGACCGGAAGGCATGGCATGAGTTCATTTTGCCGCTACTGTACCTTGGGGGACGTACCTTTGAAATAGCTGGAACCTTGTATGTTGGCGAGTATGAGCGGGTTCAGGTTCATGGTGGCCTCATTGCCCCACAGTGGTAGTGTGTTGTGCTGCTTCCCCACCTTTTTTGCGGCCGAGGGCTGTTGGTAATCTGTGTGAATGAATAGCAATGAGACGGAAAACGGACAATTAATATATTGATTAAACAAGTTTTATTGTTAGTTTTAAACTAAGAAGTCTTCGAGTAAATATTTTACAAAAGCTTCCAATTTCGCCATAACTAGAGCCGGCCGTCATGGCCACCGCTCTTTACTGCCGAGTGACGACAGATACCACAATGCAGCACCTCACCTTCGTCCATAATTCACTTTTCTATAGTATTTCTTCAACTTTTCCTAAATGGCAAATTGCAGTTTTGTTTCAGTGCTGGAATCGGTTAGCGTTTTACTTGTACAATTGAAGTTTCCATTTGAAATTTTATCACTGGCGCCCAAAATCTAATAACCGCAATTGGGAAACGTTTTGCGAGCAGCGAAAAAATTTGCACAAAACGCGTCAGACGGCATTCAGCGCCAGTGATTCAGCTGCTCAGCGGTGGCGAAATGTCGTAGAAGGCGCAGAGAGCAAAAGTCTCCAGCAGTGCTGCCAGAAAAAATGCGTAGAGTTTTTATGAAGTCTCGAAGTTATGAAGTCTCGTAGTTCAGAAGTTATATTATTTGGGTTTTTAGAATACTGCTGTTAGATTTGATGACAATCACACAAGTTCTATAATATCAGTTAAAGTCACTAATTCCACAAATAGAAATGTATGCAATGTAATGGATATTTTGGGTCGAAGCAAAATTTAACAGGACACTTATGTCAATGGCATTTAGCGTGAGGCGATGCTTTAAGTTTAATTTAATAATAAACGTTGAACAAATTGATTATTTGCTCTTGTTTAGTACTGTTGGATTATGTGCATTTCAGTTGAGTGATTGTTTTTGAGTTTTTGTAACCATATGGTTACAACAAAATGTTGACATAGATATATAATACTGAACACTTTGATAGCGTTCTCATTAAATATTAATTAACTGATATTTTTATATTTATCTTCTTTCCGTAACTATAACTTTATAGAAAGTATATGTTTTTATGAAACTAATCGCCTCAAACAAGAAATGTCCTATGTCTGATCAAACTAAGTACAATTTACATATTTGTGTACTGAAGCAACGAACTGTAAATTAATCAAATTTACGCTAGTACTTTGAACTGGCAATACTGATCACCAATGTCCCTTTCAAGCAGGGAAATATGCAGCAAAAATCCCAAAACATTTCTAGGGACATTTTGGAACAGCACAAAAGTTGTGTATAACCGTCAGAATATCCTAATACATTTTAAATATATTTAATTCGAAATCAAACTAGAAATAAATCAAATGCAACAACGTTTAGTAATGTGTGCCAATGTGAATAAAAATAAATGCAAATGGCGCTTGTGATACCGCTAAACGCCAATTTGGTGTTTGGCTGTGGAGTTGCGCAGAGTCAAAGCGCTGTAATTTTTGGGGGTGTTTTATGTATGCAAAATATAAAAGAGAAAAAACAGCAACAGCAGCAGAAGCAAAAGCAGCAGCACACAAGTAAGAGGGTATTTCACATTAGAAAATTCAATGTCATTTGTAGAAAGCCAGTTACCAGTAGAAAGCAGCTGCAATTGGGCCACATAGTTTATCAATAAATACAAATACGAGTAGGCCGTGTTACAAAAAATCAAATTTGTACAGCCTCACCATGCAGTGTTTTTGAGCAATTGGAAAATTGAATTAACAAGAGTTTGTAGTGAAGCAAAAATGAAGGTAACCACCAGTTAATGTGAATAGAAAAAAAACAATTTTCTCCCACTATGTTTAGCAAAAGCTGTGGAACTAACGCGTTGAACAGCCAACCGAGCAGTATATAATTGAATTGGGGCTTAAAAACACTTTATTAACGAGTGTTTTTGTAAAAACATTTTTATGAATTTATGAAAAAACTTGCCACAGCCAAGAGTTTTCTACCAGCAAACGTGTGTGCGTGTACCTGAGCTGAATATGTGAACAGCTGATTGAGCGTTGAGAGTGCGCGAGGAAGGTTGTCTGTCCCACAGCCTTCAATGCACCCCCACAAAAACTGAAGAAAATCAGCATGAGCAGCGCTGTTGCTGTTTGTGCTTCATGCTATTGCAGTGAATTCAATGCCAAATCCTTGCGCTGGTTGCAGCGACTGCATAGTTTTCTTGTGTGTGCAGGCAATGAAAAATGTCCTACTCCTCGCTCGGGCCAAGGCGTCCAGAGTGTTGGTGTCTGCAGTGGCGTCGCTAGTGCCCGAAAAATGCAACAGTGCGCTGTTGCTATACGGCTTTACCAAACAATTTTTTTTGGCAAAAGGAAATTTAATCTTTTGCCAACTTTTGAGCGAAACAATTAAAGTTGTAAATAAAATAGGGAAATTGTCACTTTCGGCGCGATTAACAAGGCAGAACTCATAGCAGTAAAGTTAATGCTATTTTATAGCTGGAAAGTGACTCGAACTGAAGCTGTGTTTGTGTGTTGTTGGAATTTTTGCAGTGCCGCAACGGGAACACAGGTGCTGGCCATGAGCAACAACAACAATCGAAGTATGCACGTATTGGGCGCCTCTTAACCTCGCTATCAGTGGCAGTCAGCGCAATCGAAATTGGCCACTTGAATCAAACAAATAACGAAAAGCAGCTAAAAACTTGTTAGGAGCAACGCGCCGCACGCCTGGCCACCACTTTTCAGCCCCACCGCTCCTCTCCACATCCCAATTCCTGCTCCCTTCCACGGCAGCTGCTGCGCACAACAACGTACGCGTTCGTGGTCGCAGTCCATCTGCTGCAACATGTCTAGCACCACTTCATCGACTGACGACAGCGGCGATCTGTTCGATCCGCTCACGGAGGAGCTGCACAACGTCCAATCGGTCATACATGTGACACGCGAGAACATTGACGCGCTAAATGCTAAGTTCGCGAATCTGCAGGAGCCGCCGCCTATGTACATCACCGAGTACCAGGAGCTCACCTCGAAGTTACACGAGTTGTTCGTCAAGGAGCACGAGCTAATGGAGCAGCTAAACGCGCAACAGGAAGAGGCTACGCAAGTAGTCGAACAGCAACAACACCAGCAGAAGATACCGCTGCTCGATTACAACAACCACCATCAGTCACACTACCAGAATCAACAGCAGCTACAGCAGCAGCAGCAGCAACAACAACAGCATCACCAGCAGTACCAACACTATGCGACTGATATGGTGAGTGCTCGACCCAATTTCGATTGACTTAAATTTTTAATTGATTGTTGGTTTGTTGTTTCGCTTGCAGACCGACAGCTACATGGCGCACAGCAACAACGGCAGCCAGTGCAGCACCCTGACGCGTCAGCCAAAGGTGCTGCTGCGCGCTCACTTGCCCAATCAGCAGCGAACCTCGGTGGAAGTGGTGTCGGGCGTGCGGCTGCGCGACGCACTGATGAAGGCGCTGAAGCTGCGCCAGCTGACGCCCGAAATGTGCGAGGTCGCCACCACGGACTGTGGCCGACACATCATTCCGTGGGACACCGACATTGGTACGCTGCAGGTAGAGGAAATCTATGTGCGGCTGCTGGACAAATTCCCCATCATGACGCACATTTCGCACCAGTTCATACGCAAGACATTCTTCTCGCTGGCCTTCTGCGAAGGCTGTCGGCGGCTGCTGTTCACCGGCTTCTACTGTAATCAGTGCAACTATCGGTTTCACCAGCGCTGCGCTGACAAGGTTCCCACGCTATGCCAGCAGTTCCCCATGGACAATTACTATCAGCGGCTTTTGGCACAGAATCCAGAGAATACGGTGGGCATACTGCATCCAGGCCGTAATGCGGCACTGGGCGGATTGCAGGGTCGACATCCGCGCACAATTAGCCAGCAGGATCGCTCCAATTCGGCGCCCAATGTTTGCATCAACAACATTCGTCCGCTCACTGAGGCGCAGCGCAATTTGGTGCAAAGCCATGGACCGTTACAAGTGAGTGGGACTATTAGTTATTCATTTTATTGAGGAAGCAACGATTTGTTTGATAAATTATGTGCTCAGTTAGTCGATTACTATGTTTCAGTGAAAAGTTCAAATATTATTTCTTAACTAATAACTTGATTCTTGAATATTAAGTTAACTAATTCCACACTATTTTTATATTTTTTGCAGCATCCCTGCAGTGATCATTCCAACTCGACGCAAGCCTCGCCCACGGGCACGCTGAAGCATGTGAAGCGCCAACGTGCACGCTCTGCTGACGAGAGCAATAAAAATCTGCTATCGCCACGCGATGCCAAAGGATCCGAGGAAAACTGGGTATGTGCTCTCGCTACAAAAAAATGGATTTCTATAATTGAAATAATTACGATATGCGTTTTTATCCAGAACATTCAAGCCGAGGAGATACTGATTGGGCCGCGCATTGGTTCCGGCTCCTTCGGAACAGTGTACAAAGCGCACTGGCACGGCCCCGTTGCCGTGAAGACGCTGAATGTCAAAACGCCCAGTCCGGCGCAGCTGCAGGCTTTCAAGAACGAGGTGGCCATGTTGAAGAAGACGCGTCACTGCAACATTTTGCTTTTCATGGGCTGCGTATCGAAACCGTCGCTGGCCATTGTGACGCAGTGGTGCGAAGGCTCCAGCCTGTACAAGCACATACATGTCAACGAGACCAAATTCAAGCTGAACACACTGATCGACATCGGGCGGCAGGTGGCGCAGGGCATGGACTATTTACACGCAAAAAACATTATTCACAGGTAGCAGCGCTCACCTCTTTTCTCTTTCTGTCTGTGCAATAACTAATTTGTGGTTTTTGTATGCTGCGCAGAGACCTCAAATCCAACAACATTTTCTTGCACGAAGATCTATCCGTGAAGATTGGCGACTTCGGCTTGGCCACGGCGAAGACGCGTTGGTCCGGTGAGAAACAAGCCAACCAACCCACTGGCAGCATTCTGTGGATGGCGCCCGAGGTGATACGTATGCAGGAGCAAAATCCCTACTCCTTCCAGTCGGACGTATACGCATTCGGCATTGTGACGTACGAGCTGCTGGCCGAGTGCCTGCCGTACAACCACATCAACAACAAGGATCAGATACTGTTTATGGTGGGTCGTGGACTGCTGCGGCCGGACATGTCGCGCGTGCGCTCCGATGCGCCGCAGGCACTGAAACGTCTCGCCGAGGACTGCATCAAGTTCGATCGAAACGATCGGCCGCTGTTTCGGCCGCTGCTAAACATGCTGGAAAATATGCTGCGTACTCTGCCGAAAATACACCGCAGCGCCAGCGAGCCGAACGTGACGCAGACGCACCTGCACAGCGACGACTTCATGTACCCGTGCCCCAGCCCGAAAACGCCCGTCAACTTCAACTTTCAGTTCTACAACAGCGCGGGAAACATCTAGCGCTGCTGATCCGATGCTACTATTGTGATAGCCCAGATGCGACGCAGGCGCAGAGAGATGCGCATGTAGGGCGTTGCGCTGCCGTGCGGAGCATTGACTTATGCGAGGAGGAAAGTTGTGCGCGCCCCTCTGACTTGATAACGCTGAACCGGTGGCGTAGCATTTTTCGACGCGCGTTGCACGCAGTCAGCGCTTACCTTTTTCTTCTGAATTTTATTGCTGATACAACGGACGCGTCTGCCAATGGACAGTTGGCTGTGGCTGGCAGCGGCTGGAGCGACGAGCAGTTTGCTGAATGGTGGCTGCTGAAACTGGTGCCTGCTACTAACACTTTCAATTTGAGACTTGACGCATTGTACCGGAGTCGAAAAGTCGGTGCGGCAGAGCGCAGCCACTAGAAATTCAACTAATACATACAAGCAAAATATGCAATTATTGTATAAATTAAAACAACAAAATTAAGCAAAAAAACCTATTGTAAATTACGAAGGGCAAACTAACTAAAACACAGTTTCGAGAGAAATAAATCTTTACCTGCAACATAAATATGCAAGACTTAATTATTTGTGTTTATGATTATTTAAATATTGGTAACATTAATGTTTTTGAATTCTATATTATTTTGAAAAAGTAAATTTTTTAATATATATATTTTTAGATGTTTTCATATTACCACAGTTGTTTAGTTTCATAATATGTTTAATATATGTGTTTGTTTATACATATGTGTAGTTAATATATGTTTTTATTCTATTTTATTTAGAAAAATTCAATTTTTGTAATATATTTTAAATATTTGTTTTTTAGATATTCATATTAACTAAAAACATTTTTTAGTTTTACAAATATGTTTAATATAGGTTTTTGTTTATACATTTGTATAGTTTATGTATATTTTTTAAAGATGCACTTTATATATATTTGTATAGATGTTCTTCATATATATTTGTATAGATATACTTTATATATATTTGTAGATGTTCAAAAGTTTGTTTTCTCACAATCCTAATTGAATTCGGATCAGATTTGGATTAGTTTATATATTTTTAATATATTATTTTATGGGGTTTTTATTGCCTCATTTTTTTTATAGTTTATTAAAAAAAGGAAAAGAAATAATCATTGCAGCATTCAATTGATGAATTTCCAAATAGTTCGAGCAGTTCATGCAAGGTTGCATTGATTTTTGCAAAAATACAACCTTGGTTAGTGGTGTGGTGAAATCTGCCTGGTGCTACCAGATTAAAAGATTTAATTCTGCTTTCCACCTAAATCGCGAGTGAATAGGGGGTTTTCACGTAAACTAAACCATACCAAGGCGAATTCATACCAGGTGATAGCGTAAGGACAGCAACAAAATTTCAATGTATTTTGTTTTTGTTTTCTGGGTTTAGATTGTCAAAATCAGCCAATCAGAACAAAGCTTGCTTTTTCATTTTAAACTGTCAAAGTTTTACACAGGCACTTTGACAATCTAGACCTTTTCCACCACAAAAAAAAAATCAATTCGCCTCACTTAACGCTATCACCTGGTATGAATTCGCCTTGAACCATACGGTCCATTCATGACTTGTTAGGATTTCTTTATTAATACCAGAATATGAGTATTATAAGAACTAAGTAATTAATTAGCTTTAACCTTAAAATATCCCTTGTATTTTTAAAACACTTCTATTTTTACAAAAGCTGCACATACCACAGTAGTGTTTATGTCTAAATATGTGATAAATTACGTCACTCTTTGGGGATATATAAATATTCTTATCAAAAAAGTCCCCTGGGCGCACCCAGCAGTCCAAAGACAATTACAAAGTGTAAAATTTGTTCTTAACTCGAAATGGTAAATAAAGGCCTATAATCCACTCCGATCTGGCAACACTGATAGCTGTGCTGGTAGCGATTTGCATTCGCTGAACGGAGAAGTGTCGTTTGGTTTTGTTTCGTTTGAGCTTGATTTCTGGTAATTAATTGCTTGCATTTGCGGCATTCTATATTCTTTTCAATTAGTGCCAATTAAAATCTAAGCAAATTTACTATAATCCAACGATAGTTGCGTGTGTGGTGCGTGTTTAGCGAGCGTGAAAAAACAAAGAAAATCGCAGACAAAGTGCTGCCGACGTCGGCAGCGGTTTTCGTTCGTTTGCTTTTCTCTTGATTTTTTCTCTACTCTATTTTTCTGTAGCGCCGCCTCGGTCGTTGTGCGTTGGTGCCGTGCGTGTGTGTGTGTGTTCATTTGTGTTCGGGCGAATGTTTTTCTGATTCCAAATACAACGAATAATTAAAGTTTTTTAAATTAAAACCACATTTAATTTTTTCCCGCTACAGATTTCGTACATTTCAATCCGTTGTGATACTTGCAAATGTAAGTATAAATATGTAGAAAAAATAAACAAAAACATACCGACGCGGAGGCTGGTGATGGGTTTTGATTGCGCAGTTGCAGTGGCGGTCAGCCAGTGCCATAACCTGTTCTGCTGTCTGAGCGCATTTTTTTGTTTAGCATCTCGAAGGGAATCTGCTTTGACTAATTGGCAGCGTGGATGATGCTGCAGTGGGGAGTTGATGGGTGTGGAATAGCACAGGGAGAGGCGTTTTTAGTGGCAAACCAACAGTTCTTATGCCATGTAATTATATTTGCAATTTGCACAAAGTGGGTGTGGCAACCGATGTGCATTGCCTTAGTCTGCTGTTGTCAGCTTAATCATTGGAGCAATCAGGAGGCTTAAGTGCAGAATAGCGTACCCTCGTGAAAAAAATTAATAAGTATGCTTATACAAAGAAGTTTCGCTCCTGAGTCTAACAAACTAAAAATTTTACCTGGGAAACGCCTACAATAGGCGTGGCACGGGGTCAAAGTTCAAAACTTTCTTTAAAATAACTCATTCAATTTTCAATCGATTTATATGATATGGGTATCAAACGAAAGGTCTTTTTCATACCTTTATTTTGGTGTACCACATTATATACTTTATATGTACGAGTAAAAAATTATAAGCAAAAAATTATTTTTTTTTTATAAAATTTATAAAACCCGATTTTTTTCTCGAAAAAAACCAAAATAAAGATATAATAAATTTGTTACCATATATTCTTTACGGAATTCCCTTTACAATGAAATATAGAACATTTGAACTTTTTTTGTTTTTGTTTTTATATTTAAATTTGTATTGAGTTAAAAGAATCTGCCTGCACGGGGATTCTACGGTTTCCGCCATTTGATGATGTTTTTAGATAGATTGACCGAAAATAAATCGAAAATGATGAATAAAAATTTTCGATGTCTCGCTTCGTTTTCGAGATATCGAGGTTCAAAGTTTTTATATTTCCATATTGTGTACACCTGACTGTTGCCTGATGTGGTGGTGACTCCCATGAGGGTTATTTTTCAAGCGCCCGGCCGAAGGCCGGCCACCTGGGAAAAACTTATTGCCAAAAATACTATGGCTTGGAACTATGGATTTGAACAAAAAATACTGTGCACACCTGACTGTTGCCTGATGTGGTGGTGACTCCCATGAGGGTTATTTTTGAAGCGCCCGGCCGAAGGCCGGCCACACAAAAGGTACTTGAATGCAGAAATTCTTTGCTTAGGCGCGATATTTAATTAAAACACGCATTGAAACTCGCACAAAACTGTATGTTTTTATATTTCATTGAAAAGAGAATTCCACAGGCTATATATATACACCGTGGCGACGAATAACTGTTACTAACGTTTTGTTAAAAATAAAAAAGACCGTGATTGATTTTGAAAAATATATATTTTATATTTATTTCAGTACTTATTTCATTTAGTTTTTAATTATTAATTTCAAATCTTTCACCCTTGTTTTTGTTCACCAGCTGTAAACGCTTTGGGAAGGCCGCGCAGGCGGCACGACCGACTTCGTCAGATATTTTATTCCATATCTTCTGAAGGCGTCGCTTGAATTCTTCTATCTTCATGTGTTTTACGTTCTTCATTTTGTCCAGCATGAAGCCCCATATAGAGAAATCCAATGGATTCAGATCCGGAGAAGAGGGATGGCCATTCATCTGCCGAAATAAAACATGGAAGTTCGTCTTTACACCAGCTCTGAACAATTTTTTCCTTGTGAGCTGGAGCAGAATCTTGCTGGAAGCAAAATTGTGCATTTCTAAATAAGTGCGTGGCATGGGGCAACAAATGCTTTTCAAAACCTCTTCCAAGTAGCAGTTTGCGATAATTTTTACGCCTTTTTCGTTAAAAAGGAGAGGAAACTTGCCTTTCTGCAGAAATCGCTCCCCATACCATAACGGAGGACACGTTTTGATACCTCTCAATCGCTTTTTTATGAGTTGGGATATCAGCCATCCTTGTTGGATACACACAATCGTTTTGAACGTTATGACTGTCTTGTAACAAAAAGAGTTTTGCATCCGACAAAATTATTTCGCAGCTTGCGTGCCGCCGAAGGAGTTGATCACTTCTTTTCTTTCTCATTATTTTTTGACGCTCTGTAAGACCGTGAATTGGTTTTTTTTGTTTAGGCATTCATCTTCAAATTTTTTTTAATAACATTTTGTACGGCTTTATGGCACACACCCATGTCTTTAGCCATCTTTCTTACAGAAATCGCACAATTTTGACTCATGAGTTCACGCACTTTCTTCACCATTTCTGGAGTTCTTCCGGTACTTTTGCGACCGATCTTTTTTGCGATTTTGAGGGTTCTAGTTTCCTTACACCGCGCTATAGTACGATATACAAACATTTTGTTGATTGTCAGATTTTTTAGCGATTTAACAATCACCCTTGGTTTTCACCCTTCAAATTTAATTTTACCCCAAGTTCTCGTTTGGCGTGTATGCTTCTCAAAAGTGTAAACAACACTAAATGATTTCGTTGCCTAACTAGTGTATTGTTTACAGTATTGATACAAAAAAAATACCAAAAAAAAATAATAAGTCTAGGCCTAATACGATAGGCACAGCAGCGCTTTGAAAAAAGGTAACAGTTATTCGTCGCCACGGTGTAATATAGTGTAAATTTTTTTGTATCTTAATAACGAGGTTTTTCGAGAAAAAAATCGGGTTTTGTAAATTTTATTAAAAAAAATAATTTTTTGCTTATAATTTTTTACTCGTACATATAAAGTATATAATGTGGTACACCAATAAAGGTATGAAAAAGACCTTTCGTTTGATACCCATATCATATAAATCGATTGAAAATTGAATGAGTTATTTTAAAGAAAGTTTTGAACTTTGACCCCGTGCCACGCCTTTGGTAGGCGTTTCCCAGGCAAAATTTTTAGTTTGTTACATTCACAAAACCAAGCTCTATACAGCCAAATTTTTTATTTATTTTTTCACGAGGGTACGCTATTCTGCACTTGTTCCCATTCAGGAATGCTGACTAGAACTGCTGCCATCAGAATCATCACAGCGCGCAGAAATACTGACCAAACTGATGCCCGCATGGATAATGTTGGTCGTCCGATGATTCAAGGACATTCGATTAATTTACAGGATTAATAGCAACTCTGCTGTAAATCTGTCTTCATCTTCATAGAGTAGTAGCTAGTAGAATGTTTTAAAGGATCCCTTAAAGATAATGTGAAAAATTTCTACATATGTTCAGTGCACTTTAAGTGGGATACAAATTCTAAAAGCGACTCGTCGGGGCGTGGCGGTGCTAAATATGCAGCAGGATGTCCGCAATTTTATTAGGTTCTTGTAGATCATCTTCACAGATAGTAAAATTACAGATAACGAAAACGAAATTTACTAAAATGCTTAGATAAAATTCAAGTGACAACAAAAAAGATCCGATTGCCGTCTCTTACGGATGTTGAGCCTGAGCCTGTGAAAATATCTCCTGGTGGTTTCGAATAGTTGCGACCAGCACTTTTCTGTGAAGAAGCAATCTCGTGAAAGCGGTTTTCGCTCGTCGATGCTAGTTTGATGTTAGTAAAGATTAAATAAGAAAATATTCGAGGAATGTATGGGGTGTTCAAAGAATAATCTAAGGATTATTATAGGCATGCTAACAGGGCTTTGTAGATTGAATTATCATCTAATTCTGATTAAACTAGGAATTCGTGAAAACGAATATTGCAGGTTTTGCTTGCGGGAGAACGAAACTGCAGTACATACAGTAGAAGAATGTCCTGTACTTATGCACAAACGAAAGAAACTCCTGGGAGACTTTTTTATACCAGGTGTATATTGGGTTTCCAGAGGTTTAGGTAACATACTGACGCACTGTAAGTCTATGAATGGGGCACAGTCTAGGTCGCAGTGCACTATCCCCGTCAATAATAATAAAAGAAAGTAAAGAATCCAAGTTTGACCCAGAAAATGATTACTGATGAACTGGGTTGTGTCATGAAAATTAAAAATATTAAATATGCAAAATCTTCAGGATGCTCAAATTTAAAATAGATCTCAAACAATGAGCTAATTTTATAGACAAACTCGGAAACGTAAAGATTAGGACTTATCTTTAGGCCATGAAAGATTAAGTCTCAATTACATAAAATATTGGAAATATTTCGAATACCAACCACAGTAATAATGTCCATTTATTTGACCAGAGCAAAAGGTTTAGCTGTTATTTCCCCCAGAAACTTATCAGACCTCAATGTTTAACTGAAACCTGCTTATCACAAGTTTTGAAAGATATGAGAAACCAGAATCGAAAAGAACTAAGACGGTGTTCCACATTATGATAAAACATTAGCTTGCAGTGTAAAAAAACTGCCATATTGCACCGCCAGACATTAGGACTAGAAAGACCGGTATCTCGAAGAGTACATATCGGATTTGGCTAATTTTTTACGACAAAAATTTAAGAAAAATAGAAAATTTTTCACAATAAAACATTAAAGCCATCAAAGCAAAAGTTGATAGAAATACTAAAGAAAATACAAATATTTTATAACCAAAAACCGTCAAAATGACCGCAACGGTTGTTAGATTAAAGTGTAACTTTGTATTATCTGGATCTGGTTTCAACAAATGGGCTCACATTTACCTATGTCGATAAAATTTCCAAGAAATTTTGTCTTTTATTGTACTTACGAATATAGCTTTTTCCCCCCATTCAACTTTAAGTCCGCCCTCTCTCTCTCTCTCATATTTATATCAATAGAATTTAGAAATTTTTGTCATCTCCCACCTGAGTTCACCCATTGTGTTTTTTAATTATGTCATCATTAATAAGTATTTTTGATCTTTTAACACTAAATATTTTACGCTGAACTAATAGACAGTTTACAAAATAACTAAAATAAATTAAAATTTATAGTGACTGAATCCCTAATTTTCTTCTTGCAATTTTTCTCTTTGTTTCCTTAAGATCCCTTTAACCCTGAGAAAGTCATTAAAGTAGATTTAAAAAAATATACCGCACAGAATTTGTGCCTTGTATCACTGCTCGCTTCGATGTGCCATCCTTGTGAGCGTTCAAATTTAACCGAACAAAATTTTAATCAGTTTTGCAAAACATATGTCACCACTCAGCGTAGTCGCTGTGCCATTGTCCCTTCTTTCCTTGCCGTCGCACAGTGTAACTTTTATCATTTTTAGGATGCCAAAAGTCATAGCAGTCAAACCAATGTAGGTATGACGATAAAATTTTGCAAAAACCATGTAGAGGTCAACATCGTATTAGACAAAAAAAAATGGGCGTGATGCGCCCACGTTTTCTTCGACTCCCCATATAAGGTGTAATTTCAGATGACCATTATTTCTAATTTAATAAGGTTTGTCTGGACGGACGTAGATAAAAATAGACAAAATAGTTTTTTTTTTAATACTTTTGAATTAGATTTATTCCAAACAATTTAACATTTTGACAAATTTTTGACAAAAAATCCAATATCCTGTGGTATTAAGGAAACGGCTATTTATTCGGCTCGAATGTGCCCATTTTGAGTAAAAATTATACCAGAGTTTTTTTACACAGGATTTTAATTTGAAGTGGACAACATCTTTTCCAATTAAACTCAAAATATATTTAAAAACAAGAAGGTGCAAGAAGGAGCAACAATTTATTGCAGAATCTGAAACTAGGCACATTTTTCATTAATGTGGTTACAAACATTACATGGAACTCTACGGAACTCAATAAGTTTTACTCGATTAAAAAGAGAAACAATTTTGGGAACCGGAACTTACCGGAGTTTATACAAAATATAACTAAAATCAAAAAGATTTGTGCAAAAATATTTCTGACAAAAAATAATGGCTCTGTGAACTTCACAAAAAATCTCACATTAAAAAAGTCTTTCTGCACTTGTCGCAGTGAGACAAATTTGAAAACGGTTATCATCAGGGTGCGGAAAAATTCGCTCGCGAACGATCGCAAATTCGATCTTCTCATATTAGCTCGTTTTGCGATTGTATTTTATCGCGAGAAATACTTGAGCAAACGAGCGGTTGCGAATGCATTGCCTACGTATTCGTTCGTGAGAGATCGTATGCAGCGAGTTTATGTATACACATTTCAAACGAACGAGCGTACGAAAGCGATCGGTCGTGGGAAGAACGCTGATGCAGAAAATCATTCGCAACAGCTCGTTTGCTCAAGTATTTCTCGCGATAAAATACAATCCTAAAACGAGCTAATATGAGAAGATCGAATTTTCGATCGTTCGCGAGCGAATGTTTGATCGATCGCGAACGAATTTTTGTAAGGTTCGTCGGTAGAGCGTGGCTGCAAACAATCATTGAATTTAGTCTATTTTGCGATATATACGGACGAAGGACGATTTGTGAAATTATTTTCTTGTGCGTTTGCTTTTTTTATATCAATATGGGCAAAGTGTCAAATATTGACAAGACGAAACTTGTTACATATAATAAAGACACAGATTTTTCAAAGTGCATTTTGTGTGGAAAACAACTTAAAGGATACATATAAGGAAACACTAACAGCCCTATTCTGGCAACCGAAACAATAGTCACCTCGGTAACAATTGAATACTTGGTAACAATTGTCACTTTTTGGTATTCTGGAGCAAATTCAAAAGCTCAAAAGGTGACAATTGTTTCGAAATTTGTTACCTCCGTAGGAGCAGGTGACAAGCATACAAAAATTATAAAATTCAAATTTCGTATTCAAATGCGCCTTGAGAAACTGAAAAAAAAATGCTTCAGCTGCTCCTGCGTCGCGACGTGTCGTGCGCTTAAACTTAGGAACTCTAGAAACTAAAAGAATATATACATACATTGTGAAGAAACTCCAAAAAAAGACTTGCTTCGCCAGATTTTCTGCATTTGCCTTTTTTTGTTTGTTTATTTTTTTACAGTTTGACAGAAAAAATACAAAAAACAGCTGTTTTGATAGAAAAAAAGCTTTCACCTCGAGTGGTGAATTGTTTGAACTTTCTTCTTGTCACCATTTTTCCAGAATACGAAAACAATCAAATTCAATTCAATTGTTACGGGGGGTAACAATTGTTACGGTAGTGCCAGAATAGGGCTGTAAAAGGCATTACGAGACCATATACAAACATAACACAAAGTTTTCTATTTTTTTGTTATAATTTTCCTAACAAAAGGTCTTTAAAATCTACAAACTTCTATACATAAGTTTCCTTTAGGAAATAAACTTCAGTCAGTAACAGTATAATAGCAAACTATATATATACATAATTTATTGCCCAGACGAACGATCGCGATCGTTCAAAGATTCAATCTTCACAATACGAGTTACTGATTGAGTTTTACAACAAGCGCTCGCAACAAACGAACGATCGCGAGAGATCGAACTGACGACGCTTGCAGCGACATTTTCTCATTCGCGATTTTTCCGAACATTTATATTTCTCGTGAGAGATCGTAAATGCTTTTGCTCGCAGCGCAACTTTATCGCTCGCGAGAAATTAGAAGCACTCAGTTTTTGGTTGCGATTATTCGTGAGAAAGATCGTATTTTGATCGTTCTCCGCACCCTGGTTATCATGCTAACTGTTATTTTTTGCTTTGAACATACATATGTATATTCGTAAAGCTACGTATACACTGTAGAGAAATATACTGAGAGCTAGAGAAAAATCTCGCCTAGAGAAGTCTATACACTCAGTAGAGCTCTCCACGAGAGCTCGTCACAGTCTCTACCCGAGATTTTTTAGTCGAGAGTTTTTCGTAGTGTAGACACTTTTTTCATTGGCTCTACGAGAACTCTAGCTCTATTGAACACGTTCAATAGAGTTTAGAACTCTCGCATGCAGGTTTTTTTGTTTATATGAATGCATAGTAGAGAATTTCACGATTTATGAATGTTTTTGAAGTGTGGTTTTAACTGAAGATGTTAATGAGTTTTTAAGAGCAACAAAATATCCACCACACAAACAATAACGAATAACGCAATGGCATCAGCGCCGAAGAAAAAACGTTTCAACTGCTTTCGATGTTCGAGTCAAGGGTCCAGTGGACCCTACGCAAACCAGTAAATGTTGTCCGGGCCCATTACATTGCTTTCCCGTATTAACCTGTTTGAACCTATGAAAATTTTATTTAATAAACTTTAACGTTAATTTTAACGTTTACATACATGTATGTAAAGAATTGTTAAATAACATGAATAAAAAAGACTTTACATATTGATTAGTTACAGTTGGAAATTGACGAAAAATGTAACATTGGCGTAAAAGAAGTGGCCGCAAAGTGGTACAATCTGCGGTGCCAATATAACAGCGAAGTGAGAAAAATCAAACAAAAGAAAAGTGGGTCTGGTTCTGGCGAGTTGTATGTTTCCCGTTGGGTGTTATTCATTGCTTTCAATTTTGTATCAAAAGCTGGGTCCTGTAACACGATAGTAAAAGTAATTTATTTTATTTATTTAAATGCATACATTTACCGGACAAAACGCATATAAACAAAGAGTCTAAATACGCGCGTATTGCCATGGAATTTCCCATTCTAAGCTCAAAAAATATTCTTCTCAAAAAATATTTTGAACGTATTTTGCATCTGCGGACGTTTTCCCATGGTTCCCTCTGTGCATTAGTGGTATTTTTTCATTGACTTCTTTTCGCCAACTACGAAAACACGCATTAAATTTAGAAATCTTTCAAAACATGTACTATGTATGTACTATATTTACCTGTAGCAAGAAATCGCAAAGTCACTGCCAACATTTCTCCTGCAGGAATTGCTTTGCGCAAATGTGTGTCTTTTTTTACGATTACCGGGGCCACTATTTGTAGCAATGCTTCAAAATTTGTGGATGACATTAAAAAAGAATTGGCATACGCCGCTGCATCACTCTTTTATAATTCACCAAGTAGCTCCCGATAAACACCCGCACTCTGCCGTTTCGCGATCCAATTTCGCACCCAACATTCCCGACTCTTTTTTTTGAATTCTTCTTCAAATAAACTACAACTGCAGCTGTTGCTTGCTTCTGGCGCGCACTCATTTTTCCGAATTTCGTTCGCAAGAATAAAAATTTGCTCTACAGCTCTAACCGAGAGAAAAAATTTTCATAGTGTATACGTCGAATAGAGTTCATCGTTGTATAGAGTTTATCAAACTCTACGTAGAGTCAAATCTCTAGTAGAGATCCTCTATAGTGTAAACACATTTGATAGACGAGAGTTCGAGAGTAAATAGAGCTCTACCGAAATTTCTCTACAGTGTACATGCAGCTTAACACTTGTATATGCCTCTATTGCATACCAAAAAATTTTTGAGATCGGAGAACATTTTTTTTTTACTTTTGGCATCTTAAAAATGATAAAAGTCACACTGTGCGTCGTTGAGTTGCGTTCGCAGCGCCGCACGTTTCGCACTGCATCGACTCGCAGCTGCCGCCACCACCTTCGGCTACCTCGGAAGGTGGTCGAAGG
The DNA here is from genome assembly GCA_963971225.1 of Melieria omissa. Taxonomy (NCBI): domain Eukaryota; kingdom Metazoa; phylum Arthropoda; class Insecta; order Diptera; family Ulidiidae; genus Melieria; species Melieria omissa. The sequence goes on from OZ020268.1 coordinate 54,605,300, forward strand.
CGTAAACGGTGCGCGTCTGAACAGTCGTCATTGTCATCGGCACTGTCGTCGCGCAGCCTCGTCGCTCAATTTCAGTATTCATTTCAACTTTGCTGCAGTGGGACGTGCGCGCGTCAATTGCACAACCATCAACCAGCTCGCTGTGGCGGTTAGTGGCATTATTTATTTATTTACTAGATTACTGCTGCTGCAACTGCGTTAGATTTTACTTACTTACTTTTTCTAAGCAAAGCATTTAGGCTTTAATTAAAATTATTAACAATTTTGTTTGTGTACACTTGCAGCGTCGGGTCTATCCAGTTTTGGTGCGGCAAACAACACACTATGGAGGATCCCAATCGCATGATGGCGCACACGGGCGGCATGATGGCACCGCAGGCATACGGCATGCCCGGCCAGGATGATGGCCAAAATGCGGGCAACGAGAACGAGGTGCGCAAGCAAAAGGATATCGGCGAGATCTTGCAGCAGATCATGAGCATCTCGGAGCAGTCGCTGGACGAGGCGCAGGCCCGAAAGCACACCTTGAACTGTCATCGCATGAAGCCGGCGCTGTTTTCGGTGCTGTGCGAGATCAAGGAAAAAACCGGTAAGTACTACAGCTCAATGAACATGTACAACAACGACAAAATGACAGCACTGCGTCCAGCTAGAAAGGATTTGCATAGCTGCGAAGGCGACCTAACGACAGACGTGTCGGCTTTGATTTCAGTTCGTGGTTCGTTTATTTTGTTTTTTTAGCGCATACACTTGTTTATATTGTATTTGATTTTGTTGTTGCCGTTGTTATTTTGCGGTGTGAATAACGGCAAAAACAGCAGCAGTCAGCGCTGCAATAACATGTATCCATTGCCGTAAAATGCCAGGCACGTTTCGTGCGCTCCAAATCATAATGTGCTCCTGGGTTCTTTTATTTTTCATGCTATTTCGTTTTCGCTGTGCAACTCTGGAAGAGTTTTCGCAGGCGCAAAAAAAACAAATATACTTGTATCCACTGTTGCCGAATGTTGGCTGATGGTGTTGTCGTTATTTTTGCAAAACATGAAACATTTTCGCTTTAAATTCAATGGAGGGAAACTTAAATTGCATTGCACAGTGGTGCAAGAGTGCCATTTGGCTGGTTAGATGTTTATAAATATTGAGGAGAGGATGGCAGGAACAAATGGAAAATAATATTTAAAATAATTTCACAAAAATTTACAAAAAATAAAATATTTGTTTCAGTATAAATAATAAATTCTATGGAAAAAAATTTTGAAAATATGTACCAACAAAATTTGAATGGAAAAAAGCTTTTTTTTTTATAAATAATTTGAATAAAAAGAGTATTATTTAAAATTGCTTGAAAATAACTCAATCTAAAATGAAATTTCCCATATAAATTTCACTCATAATTAAAATAATTGGAAAAAATTTAGGAATAAATAATTTTTCTTATTAAATCAAACCGAAAAACGTTAAATATTTGTTTTAGTAAAACTTTTAAATGCTATAGAATAAATTAAAAAAATACAATTATACAAAATTTCAATAGAAAAAAGCTTCTTTCATAAATAATTTGAACAAGAAAAGTGTTATTTCAAATTGCTTGAAAATAACTCTATTGAAAATGAAATTTCCCATCTAAATTTTATTAATTATTAAAATAACTGCACAAAAATTTACAAATAAATAGTTTTATAAATTTCAATTTCAAATTTCATTTCATATACATTTCAATCATTACTATAACTGCACAAAAATTTACAAATATTTTTTTTGTAAAAACTATTATTTTAATATTATTTTTATTATTTTTTTATTTTGTCAAACAGAAGACCCATTTTATATTTGTTTCAATAAAACAATTAAATTCTATAGAATATACTAAAAAAATACACATACACAAAACTATAATAGACACATTTTTGTTTCATAAATAATTTAAAAAGAAAAATATTATTTTAAATTTAAACTAAAGATTATTTTAAAAGTAACTCTTTCTAAATTGAAGTTTCCCATATGAATTTCATTTATTTGTAATTATCTTAATCTTTGTATCACTGTGCTTCGTGTGCAGACTGTGCGTATTGAACCCCGAGAAAGCGGTCCAGATGTTTTGAATGGGGTTATACCACGACGGTAGCGGCACACTATCGACACAGCCATCGCAATTGCCATTACCACCCACTTGTACGGGCCGCTGGCCTTTTGCTCGCTTGGCAGCTCGAGCAGGATGTGTGAGTGCCTTTTGGCGACACTTCCTTCGAGTAGAGTAGAGTAGCTGCTCGGCTTAAGGGTGGGGCTCGACGCAACTCAGCTTTTGATTCGCGTCGATACCTACGCCTGAACAATGGAAATTTTGCTGATGGCCGCATGTGCCGGAATGTTTACCAGACGCTTAGCTGTCGTTTGTCGCGTTGTGGTGCGCTGAAAGTTTAGCATCACTCGGCCCACAACTACAACGACCACATTGACGATGACGCCAACAAGGACAACGCTGTCGGCATGAAAGGTCCATGTTTCCTTTATTGGCAGCGCTGACTTTTGGTTCTTTTTCACATTATTTGTTTGCCTATTTTTCCTTTGAATTTTTTATTCATTTCAGTAGTTTGCGTATTTGTTTGTTTGTACTTTTTCAATCGCCAACGCGCACAAATAATACAAATATTTGTTAGCACTTTGCATGAATTGCTTGTGACATACGATGTCTGTTGCTGTTTTTGTGTTGCGTATTGCCTTTTTATGAAAACTTATTCCCGCTTTCGGCACTTGCGGCTCGCTAAGCCGTTTTCATTGACGCTTGTTCGCACACTTTTTCTGCGTTCGTGATAAGTTTGCGTATCTTGATTTGTGCTGTTGACGTCGTTTGTGCATTTGTTGTTGCTTTTGTTATACGCTTGAGAAAATCCCCATGAAGCGCTTAACCCCTTCGACGCTCTTTGGCTCCGCGCCACACCTCCGCATGCGCCAATTTACATTTCTGCGTCTGCTGTGTCGTTCCGTCCAAAAATTAATTCAGACCTTCCCGTGTTGCGTCTATTGTGCTTGCTTCCTCCAGTTGCGTCGTTCTGTTGTGTTACGTTGTTACTGCTGCATTCGGTGTTGTTGTTATTTGCTGTTGCCGTTCAACCCTTTTAAATCATTTGCGTGTCTAATGAAGCATTTAAGAGAAAAAATGCTCTGAAGCAGAATATCAAATGCCATGGTAATGGCTTTTCCGACTCATAAACTTGAACAACTTTCACGTTTATTCCTCTGCCACTTTGTCTTCATGTTCTTGTTTGAAAATTGAAGCGTGTTTGCGTGTGTTGGCAATCCCAGCGGATAATTTCGCAAACACTTTCTTCTAGTCGGCGGGGTTGTATGGGCGTCCGATGGGAAATATAGCGTTTGTTCATTTCAAAACTCGCAGCCAGAAGCGCCTCAGTGAGTTTTTTAAAGCTTTAAACTTGTTTCTGGTATTTAACGCATCATTTCTGTGTTATTTTGGGAGAGGACTTGAAAACAACTAAATACCACAACGTTCTTTTGGTTTTGACTTTGCACTATCAAGAATATTGCTTGATAAATGAGTATTGCTAATTGAACCGCAACATTTTTCATACTCTTGGCCCCACTCGTACTTCAATGCAACGCCACTTGTCGCCAACATTCGATTTTGGCAGCTCTCCCGTAACATTCTCAACGGCTCCGCATAAAACCTGGCTTGTCGCGCAGATTGAATATATTGTCGCCAGCACACTGGCTGTCGCTCGTAAAATCGCTTAAAATATGAACTGCATGTGGGTATAAATAATGCATTTAATATCTTTGCGGCTGCGTACAGTGTTTGAGCAGCGCATTTGCATTGCTTAAATTAGCGTTTAATCATTTTTCGGCGGTGAAAAAAAAGAAAGAAAAACATTCAAGATGCAGTCAGTAAACTCTGGCAGACGCTGCACGTTTCAACCCATTAATTGATAAGTCAATAAAAAAATGTGCGATAAGCTACTCAGGCAGTGCATCTCCACACATAAACGGTCCAACTCCCTCGTGGCGCTACTCATTTATCATTTTGTAAATGTTTGTTCAGCCAAACTTGTTGCGCTTTCGGAGAGCAACTGAAGAAAGTGTTGCTATGTTTTGGTTTAATGTAAACAAAAATATTGAGGTCAGTTTTTTATGGAGGATATAGAAAATTTTGTATATATATGTGTGTGTGAGGCGATGAGTGTTTGCTGTTGGGGAATTAACATATCTTGAACGAATTTTAGGGTTAATCTACGAGGGTGGTCCGATAAGTATAGGGTGTTGTTTTTAGAGGTATAGAACTTCGAATTGAAATAAAACACAAGAAAATCGTTTAAATGTCCATCATCCATCAATTTGGCTTTATTGGAAGGAGAATTTTATGCCATTAATGTTGAAATATGATTTCGGGCATGTGGCCGCCGCGGCTGGCTCGAATAAAGCCAATTCTACAGGTCCAATTTTCAACCAGCTCCAATTGCTGTGCACGGTGGCGAATCGATTCATTCGGGTCCTCTTCAACATTTTGCTCTACAGCGGCAATTGTTTCTTCGGTGCGCACTGTTCGACGTCTCTGCGGTTGCGTATTATCACATAGAGTAAACGTAGTGCGAAAACGACCCATGGTTAACCGAATTAATTGCTCTGATGGACGATGTCGACCATAAAATGGACGGAGCTTGCGGTAAACTTCGCGAACTGAACCATTATTTTCGAAATAAATTTGCACGATTTGCAAGCGTTGTTCTTTTGTCAACCTGTTCATGATGAAATGGCAAACCAAACTGAACATAAATGACATTAGAGTTGCCGGATTTGACCACAAAATGCCAGTTTTATCTCTATTCGAAAAACAAACCTCTAAAAATAGGGTGTTTTTTTTTTTTTTTTACTTTTTTTTTTTTTACTTAGCCTACAAAAGAAAAACGAAAATTTTGGAAAAGTGGCGATTTATTTTTCAACGTAGTCTCCTTTCAACACGATACACTTGACCCAGCGATGCTCCAACTTCTTTAACCCGTCTGAAAAATACGTTTTCTGGAGGCCTCCGTAGCGGCGATAACCTCCTCATTCAACTAAAATTTCTGCCCGGCGAGTGACTTTTTCAAGTTCGGAAACAAAGAGAAGTCACACGGGGCCAAATCTGTCGAATACGGTGGATGGGGCAGCTGTTGGGACACGTTCGTATCCACACGCGGTCAAAACAAAACTACTTGACAGTAGCCGTCTACGAGGATGTACTACACGATAGTAAATTTCTCTTACGATAGTGGCACCATCGGGCGGTGGGGCTAAGTACTTATCGGACTGCCCACGTATAAATCTGACTAGCAGTTTTATATTATTTAAAATTCGGTTCTTTGTTCTTTTGTCAAACTAAGACTTAGAAGACAACATTAAACAAAAATATAAGATTACACAAATTTTATAACTTTAGGACACAGAGTCAAATAAATGCAAAGTGCGGTAGATTAACTATTGCTTACTTAACATCTGTATTTCTCTTAACATTTACACAAATAATAGTTCACTTTATGGTTTATTGATGTGTTGGATTATTTTTCTAACAAGTTAAATACATAATGAAGTAATATCGTAAGTCGGCTGTTTTTGACTGGAAAATCACAAGCACTAAAAGTAAACTACTTATGTAGATTTTAGTGTATTGGACTAACTTGGCCCACCTTAAACTTGCGTTTTTCAAGAGAAATTTTCTCACTAAAAATCTACGAGTTGATAACCATGATTGGTATTCTAGCGAGCCACTGTGTAATTCAAACCCACACAAGACGGTTCAGTTTGCTTTCTAATGACTTCTATTGAAGCTGTATGGATGAGGAACAGAAAATAAACAATTTAGCTTCTATGCCCTTGTCCCTCATTATCTTGAAGAATTAAGATTTGCTTGGGTAACTTTTTCTTTGACAATCGTGGGGTTGTAGGACCCGTAGGACCATTTACAGACGTAAGAGCCTTCAATTGGTTCAATGATTGATCACAATGGGAGTTAAGGATCTAAGTTGCCTCTGTCTTGGCGCAGCCTCTTCCACCTACTTACCTGTACTGGGCCATTACACGTTACAACGATATAGTGGTTGATATTTCCAAGTTAATAGTAGAAGTTGGTGATAGTTCCAAGCATTCTAAAGGAAAGTGTATGTTATTCAAATGTTAACTTTTGTAATTCAAATGTTGACCAGAAAGCAAGTACTAGCGGTTTCTATGGTCTGGTGTGCATATTAATACAGTTTGTAAAGCTCCTACGGATTCTTTGGTTATATATAAATTATTATAAAGAAAGATAACTAGTGGTTGCTCGGTTTGGATCATAGCGTAAGAGGAAATGCGGCGAGGAAATGCATTTAACGAGAAAGTGTCTCGTGCAGTGAGTAGGGAAGTGTTGAAACTCTGTGCATGAATTTGGACATTTTTATAGAACTCAGCACTCATACAACACACTTGAGCCAAAAATGGCCAGCAAACAACGTTTCGTCCTTAATTGTTTATTTGGGGCATAGATTAGGTTAGGTTGCGGTGACTGCCCCTGCATGAGATACACTTAGGCTTATAATTGGCTCGTTGTCATACCACAAAAACCATCCTTTTGAAATGTGTATGCCACATTGGAGCATTTTGAATATGAAAATACCGCACTATCACACAATCCTTCACCGGGACTGAGTTTAAATTGCCGTCCGTCACATTTCAGCAGCAAAGCTCTTCTGGTTTGTCTCAAGGCCATAGTTGGTTTTTATTATATATATAAATAATTATAACGAAAAATTGTTAAAGCTTTCACATTTTGGCTATTTTTCATTCACAATTTTATCGTTGATAGTTTGAACATCATCACATAAATAGTCAGATAGTTCTTATGCGCACATTTGTTTAATATTCTTAAACCAGACATTTTTCTTTCACCCTCCAAAAATATTTTATCGACTTGTACGAAGGCTACTGTGCTCACCCCAGCCTCGTTTTCGCCTCCCCAACAAGTGTAGCCCCACCAAAAATGACATAAAATTGATTTATTACTTGCAATAAACGCATTCTGGACAAGTCGCAACGTCGCACTTATCCTCCATTGGCGATTGTGGTTGCTGACAGAATTGTTGTTGGTGCCATTGCTTTTGGTAGTAAGTAGTTAGTGGCATTTATTGCACGTTTTGTGCGGCTCATGACACATCTTTTTCTCAGCTTTCGGTTAATTCTCTTGTGGTTTTTCGCATCAAAGCATTTCACGTTGGTCGTCTGTATGTGCCGATAGCAAACAAACAACCCCCAAGATTCGCATGGGGCAGCTAGGCAACTGCACAAATTAACCGCGTAAATGTCAGATTTTGTAATCACCGACGACCTCAACTTGCAGCCTCACGCTTCTCGGCTTTCTTCAACCTTTGCACAACTTTCTGGCGCGTTGCCATTATTTTCTTCAGTCTTAAAACTTTGCATGCGGCATTTTGTTGTTACTTGAGTTGCCGTTATTACATTCGTGAACATCTGTCGCCGACCGCAAAATTAGTAGTCGAAATTTTCTACATCGGCATGGGGTATGTGCGAGTAAAGGACGAAAAAAAATAATAATAATAAGATGGGGATAAATAAAACAAGTGCAACGGAATGAGAAAAATATTAATAAAGTGGGCGTGCAGTATGAATGAAGTACTTGCGACATAGGTAAATACAGTGGTGGCGAAATGGTAAGTTGTCTTCGAATTTCTTTAGCCACTCTGTTGTAAAAACAAAAATAATGTAATCAGCTCCTTCTCTAGTGTTCTTTAAGCTCAGTCTGTATGTTGTTGTCGCTTCAAAACGAAAATTTCTTTTGCAAAGGAAAGGATTATTTTATTCTCTTATGGTCAGACACACAAATACTTTGTTAAATATTTGTGCGCTTTTCCTTTTTCTATTTTTGTTTATCCTTTGCCTCCACTGTACTTTGTGTCCTGACTTCCGCATCTGCTTTCTATACAACGCGCATCCAAGCACATTCAGCTAGAGCAGCAGTCAATAGTGCCAGCGGAAAGTACAATAAGCAGCATCGAGTCGCACACAAGTTTCTTTAATCTAATCGCTTTGCTGTTGCCGCACGGCAACATGCTACGCTGGCGTTGCGACTGCTTGGCGTGAGGACTTGTACTGTCCTCACTTGTTTCTTCTCCTTGCTTTAGTTATCTAACAGCGGGTACCTATCGTCTGCGAAGCTCCATTCTCCATTCCCCACGCGTCAAACTTGTGTACGTGAGCATGTCCTACGTATTTGTACAGTGTGAGTGCGAGTGTGAGTGAAATTGGGCATTGCCACGGACGTGTTGTTGCCGATTGTTCAGCGCTACAGGGTGCAAAGCTTGAACGTTTAGTGGTTTCTGTTGTTTTTAAAATGGTTTTGTTAAAGAAAAACATTTGGTCAGTTCATGTTTTGGACTTGAATTCCCATAGTGAAAATTTAGCAAATTTTTGGAAATTTTTTTATTCAATTATTCAGAGTGGCATTGAACTGGAAATAACAAAATAAAAGCTTTTTAGCTCTGATTCAAGTAAATTTTATGATTATGGGTCTTTATAAAAAATTATTAGATGAATATTTGATGGTTTAAAAAAATTGCAAAAAATCATTAACTAATGATAATTATAATTATCAAATAATGAAATACTAAACAATTATTTAATTTAATTATATTATTACAAATTTATTTAAACAATTAAAATGAAAATAAAAATAAAATAAATATAAAAAAATGATTGTAAACTAAAACGAATAAAAACAATAAAAAATTAAAAAATAAAAACATAAAAAAAAAGATTAAAAATGAAATCAAATTTATGAAAACAAACAAAAATTAAGAAATTTTTTTTTTTTGTAAAAAAGAAAATAAATCAAAAATATATACAAATAAATAAAAAATAAATCAAAAATAAATACAAATAAATAAAAAATAAATCAAAAATAAATATAAAATAAATAAAAATAAATATTAAAAAAAATAAAAAAAATTATAAAAAAATAATAAAAAATAAAAAAGTAAAAAGTAAACAGTAAAAAAATACAAAAAAGTAACAATAAAAAAATAAAGAAAATAATATAAATAAAAATAAAATAAATAAAAAAATAAAATAATAAGAATATAAAATAATAAAAAAAATAGAACACAAAAAAAAATAAAATTAAATTAAAAAATGAAAATAAAATTAACCCTTTTTATTAATTAACCCTGGCACTTCTCGCTAGTGCACTAGCGCAAGAGCCGATATATCGGCCCGCGCCTTGTACCGCTTTACTATTCGCATTGTGGGAGAACTCTATCCCAACATAATTTTGTAATACGTTAATTGATCTAATTTTATTACGAGAGAATAAAAAAAAATAGTTTTTTCTTTTAACTCTTTGTGGACGTTTATGTTATCGGAACCTTTCGGCAGCGTGTTATGTAGACAACTGTTTGAAGACTCTCGCGAAATAACGTTGCAGCGAGACCTAGGATCAGTAAGTGTGTCCTCGATCGTTGTTGTGAACAGTATATTTCGTCCAGTTCCAGTTTGAAAGCGTCAATTTTGCTATTGTCGCTTGTGTCAAACGTTTTCCGCTTGTGTCAAACATTGTTGTTTTTGACAAACCAACAATTAGAAATACAGGATTTGGGAAATTCTATTTATTCTCTACTTCATCCTTAGTATAATGCTTTTTGAATCATGTGAATATTGTTTCTCGTTTGGTTTTTATGAGCATTTTCCAAAACCCTAGTAAAACTGTGAAATTCGGCCGGTTATTCTCGCATAGGCGCCTCTTTTTCGCCCGGCACTAAAAGGGTTAAATTACACTAAAAACATTAAAAAAAAATTGCGAATTAATTGTTTTTAAAATTACATTTGAATAATTTTTCATTAAATAACGTTCAGAATCATTTAATTAGCTGCTAAGTGTTGCTTGATTATTTTGTAATTATTATTTTGTCATGATGCTAAAAATTGCTTCAACATTTGATAATTATTATTTTATGAACTATTTTTTTCCTATTTATTGTCTGATTGACTGCTAATTATTGTTTTATTATATGATCATAATAATTATCTGATAAATTTGTTAACTGATTAATTGCTAAATATTGCCTGAATATTTAAAAATGACTATTGCATGAATTATTAACCTTCTGATTATGTTTGTTTGATTAATTGCTAAATATTGCTTGAATGTTTCATAATTATTTTATGAACTATTCTCTTCCTGATTATTGTTTGATTAACTGCTAAATAGTGCTTAATTTTTTTGATAGTTATTGCTTGATTATCTTACTGGCTTATCTTCTGGTTATTAATACTTGATTAACTGTTAATGTTTAGTTGTTCATTTGGTTAATTGGTGGTATGATTATTATTATTTGATAGCTCTACCCTTGATTATAAACTTAATTCAAACTTTAATAGGTGTTTTAAGTGTTTAATATGCTCATTGTTATGATTAATTGATTTTGAAACTTTGTTGTTTTGAACGAATAAAATTTTCATGAATACGCTGATTCGGAATTAAAGTAAAGCGCAAAAATTAACCATTAATTCCTTAGTTTTAATTTGATTTCAATTAATTGGTACCGATTACTTGTTATTTAACTTGTAATGATATTACTTGCAATGATTAATGTTTCAATTAGCTTATAGTCAAGACAGAAGCTTTCGAATAATAATAGTCAAATAATAATTAATTGAATCTAATTCTAATTAATAATAATAATGAATTTATTGTTAATAATAATTGATTTTTAATTCCTAATAAAGAACAATAATAAATTAATTTATTATTAATTTCTTATTCATTATAATTAATTACTATTCAATTTTTAATTAATATAAATTAACAAAAAATCCAATCAAATACCCGACTACTGAACTGAATTCCCCTGATTCAGTTTCTGTTCATTGCTGAAATTCCCAGTCTTTGTGGTTTCGATTGCAAAAACCCACTTTTCAAGTTCATTTTGCCCCCTTCTGGTATTACATTTTAAATATGCAAACTGTCACGCTTGCCACACAGTCGAACACGCTCGAAATGTGAAAAATTTAAAATATTTACTTCTTGAGCATAATTTGTTGTATTTTGCTGTTCTCCCTTGGGTGCATGGCTGCGAAACTAAGGAACCAAGGCAGCGCATTTGGAATGCTGTCGAACGGCATGAATGAAGCCTGCGAAAAGTTGAAAAGAGAATTTTGCGTTGCCTGTATATGGCAAAGATAAAGGAGAAACTTCTCAATTCCCAAGACGAACTGCTGCCTTTGCAGCGTGGCAACAACAGGCTGCGTTGTACGGTGCCCGGTGCCAGATTGCTGAGCTTTTCAAGATTTTTCCACAGGCAAATAAAATTTTATGTGATTCGCAAAGACAGCACAAAACAGCAACAATGGAAAATTCACATTGGCATGGAGAGGAAAGGATGACGGCACCCCTGCTGTCGCCACCGAGCTCACACACACACTGCTGTTGTTGTTGCTTTTATTGCTTTAGGAAAATGTAAAGCGAAAATGCAAAGCGATGCTAATGTGATGCGTGTGGCGGATGTTGGCTTTCTCGGCAGCTATATTCGACATTGTGAGCTGAAGTTTTCCCAGCATGCCGCTCGACGGCTGTGCTGCTGCCGCTTTGTGTTGCATACCAATTTCTAGTCGGGTGGAGCCGAGTGCCCGCTCTACTGCGGTTTATGTTGTGAATTGCGTTGAGAGAAATTGCGTTGGTCGCAATGTTGCATCGAGCTGTCGAAATCGCTACTTTGTACATTTTTCATTTCGCCAGATATTTATTTAATCATTTTTCACTTGTGAGTGGCAATTTTTACTTGTTTTTCAAATTTTTTTTTGTTTGATTTTCAGTCCTGTCGATTCGCAACACGCAGGAGGAGGAGCCGCCAGATCCGCAATTGATGCGTTTGGACAATATGTTGATCGCCGAGGGTGTTGCGGGGCCGGAGAAGGGCGGCGGTGGTGCCGCGGCCGCTTCAGCTGCTGCTGCGAGTCAAGGTTAGTTCGAGAATGCGAAGTGTTTGAATGGTTTTGTGAAATGATAAACTCCCTTCATTAAAGTAGGCTCTTCCCTGTCTATCGATGGTGCCGACAATGCCATTGAGCACTCGGATTATCGTGCCAAGTTGGCGCAGATCCGACAGATTTACCATCAAGAGTTGGAGAAGTACGAGCAGGCGTGCAATGAGTTCACCACGCACGTTATGAATCTGCTGCGTGAGCAGAGCCGCACTCGGTATGACTTCAGTTGACATTGAAAGCAATGCTGTTTATATTCTAATGTGGGTTTTTGTTTGCACAGGCCCATCACGCCAAAAGAAATCGAACGCATGGTGCAGATTATACACAAGAAATTCAGCTCGATTCAAATGCAATTGAAACAGTCCACCTGCGAGGCAGTGATGATACTGCGTTCACGGTTCCTAGACGCGCGACGCAAGCGCCGCAATTTCAGCAAACAAGCATCGGAGATTCTGAACGAGTACTTCTACAGCCACCTAAGCAATCCGTATCCATCGGAGGAGGCCAAAGAGGAGCTGGCGCGCAAATGCGGCATTACGGTAAGAATTTGCCTGAATTTGAATTTGATTGCCTCACTGCATTTATTAATAAATTCATTTGCTTGAAGGTCTCGCAAGTGTCCAATTGGTTTGGCAATAAGCGTATTCGCTACAAGAAGAACATTGGCAAGGCGCAAGAGGAGGCCAATCTGTATGCAGCCAAGAAGGCGGCCGGTGCTTCGCCGTACTCGATGGCCGGGCCGCCCAGCGGCACCACCACACCCATGATGTCACCCGCACCGCCGCAGGATTCCATGGGCTATTCGATGGGCTCGGGCGGCTACGATCAACAGCAGCCGTACGACAACAGCATGGGCGGATACGATCCCACTCTGCACCAGGATCTTAGCCCTTGAGGACGATACTTTGACAGCAAGTACTAAGCGGTTCTGGTACCTGAAGCAGCCGCACTAATTAACCTACAAACGCCAACAGCGCGCTCGCACACGAACCAACAACCACCACCCCATTTATGTTTTGTGTGCGTGCGTAGATGGTTGACGTCTTCGGTTTTTGTTTGTCATTTGAAATTTTGTTTTTATTGAGCAACATTTTTCATTTAAAGTAAAATCACATTTTTTGCACTAAATTCAAATGCCGTTTTGCTGAAACATACTAAATGAGTTTGGTGCGTTTTCTAGCCAGTTTTTGTTTTTCCGTTTTTGGGGTTTAGTGTCGGCTAGTGTTAAGCATAATGCAGCTAAGGTTTTTCTTTGCAATTATTTTGATAGTTTTTTGCTTTTCTCGCTGGCGGTATTGTAGCGTTGTAGTTGATAAAGTTTTTATAATTTGTTTAAATATTTTGTTTTAATATTTTCCTTGTTCTTAGAGACACACACAGATATACGTAACTTCTGCTAGGCTTTAGAATTAGGCATTAAGAAAGAAGTAAATTCAATGTATACTAAAATGCAAAATTGTATACTATTAACTAAAATTCTAACTTTAAACAAAAACCGTTTTGGTACTGTGACGCCGCATACCCCAATCCAGCAAGTACCAGTTAAATGTTCTTGAACAAATCAATGTATACGAAACAAATTTAAAATTTAGTTTATTGTACTCCTCCAGGATTAGGTTAGACGGATTGTTGGCAAACTGCAATTGTACTTTCAGACATATGGTTGCGTATGAGAAACTGAGAAAATGGGGCAATACGCCAACAAAAATGCCAACTGCGAAATAACGAAAATTCAAATGAAACCAAAATTCAAATGTATACTAAAAGTGAAAAAGCAGCCTCGACTAATCTACACAATACTTGAGCGTATACCAAGCAAATCGAGAGAATTGCAAAAACAAAAACCTTAATACAAGTAATATTTACACTTACCAACCGTATCAATAATTACACTTACCATTACGCGTAACAATTTCGATGCAATATGTTTATATAAGTCAGAGCGGGCGGGCGTGTGACATTGAAGTGTGTGTGACACTTGCACTGTCTAATGAACTTATGTAGTATTTGTTTTAAGCATACCACATATATATTTTACTGAAAAGAAAATTACGTATACGAAAATTTGCACAAAAACTTACTAACACATGCAAGAGTAAACTTGTGAACGGTGCAAACTGAAACAGCAAAAAACAAAATACACTAAAAATTGCAATATTTAAGTTGATGTTTGATGACAGCGGTGCGAAAGTGTGAATTGCACGTAACGCTTGCTGGCTGCTGTCATGGATGCTTATAATTTACAACAACAATAATTTCCAACAGTTGAAAATTAAAGCAAAATAAAAAAGTAATTAAGGAAATAATGTCTCCATGTTAAAATAAAACAGAAACAAAAAATATTGCGAAAAACATTGGGATTATAGTGAGGCAACCTAAAGTAAATTATTGTCAAAATAGCATAAACACCAACAATAAACCACCCTTACAGACATTACTACTAATAAACTATTGTACTTTTGGCCAACATCAACGTCCTTCTACTCCTACACCTACTACTCCTTCTAGTATTTTGATGGAAAGTATTGTAACACGTTCTCTAATAACATTTGAATAAATGAAACGAAATTCATCACTTTCAATTTATAAAATAAAAATAATAATATGTAATTATTTTAAATAAATAAAATACATATAAACAAAGAAAAATGTGGCAAACAAATTAGCGAGTGAGGTTTTATTTCAGAGAAAGCTGTTGGTGTTTAATTGCTTGGTGGTTTTTTGTAGGAAAAATAGGAGTAGAAGTTGGGGGAAGGTTGATGGGTTTTGTTTGATTGAAAAGTTTAGTTTGAAGTAATGGCGCACAAAAAGGATTTCAGGTCTGTAGACTTGAAATAATTAACTTCAAATCTGCTAAATTTTTAGACTCAAACTCACGAAGAAGGTTTTAGGCTTGTTTGTAGATTTAAAAGAATCAACTTGAGACCTTAGCTTTTGCATTTAAGTCTTAATCAGCTAAACTTTTCTTTCTTCTTTCTTTTTTTCTGCAGTCTTTTGTTTCACAGCAAGTTTGGAGCATTCACCAACTAGTCAGAAGAGTATAAGTTGGGAAATGTAGATAAGTTTTTGTTTAACTTTAAAAACATAAGTTTTATAATGTTAAGTAATGGAACACGGAGAAGTCGTCAGGTCTGTGAAAATAAAATTATCAACTTGACATCTTAACGAAGATGAATTCCTCTGCTAAATTCTAAGACTCAGACCCCACAATTCGTGCTGAAGAATCAGCACAAGGAAGGCTTCAGATCTGTAGAAATAATCAACTTGACAGCTTAGCGTTTGCATCGAAACATTAATCAGCCAAATTTTCTTTCATATCAGGTCAGTCCATAAGTTCGTGCGTTTTTTTTTTTCAATAGTTTCAGAATAGGCACTTTTTGCATACAAAAACTGATTCGTGGGATATAACGGAATTTTTTCTGATGTATTGTGCATTCAACAAGTGATTTTAATCGCGGATAGCGGAAGCACGCTTTGTTTAAAAATAAAATGGAATCTTACAACAAGTATAAAAGGCATATTTTGTATTTTATTATAAAAGTGGAAAAAATGCAACAACTGCTGCTGCAGAAGTAAACACAGCTCGTTGGGAGAATGTCGTGAGTGGAAGGACTGCGAAAAAGTGGTTTTCCAAATTCCGAAGAGGTTATTGTGACGTTGAGAATGTCTCACGCTCTGGTCGTCCTGAGGTCCTTAAGTCCGCGCTTTGCTGGAACTCGTGGAAGCAGAGCCAAGTTGGACAGTCGATATGATGGCTGGAAGGTTAAATTCATCCCAAGGAACAGTTTACAGGCACCTGGTTCAATTGGGCAAGGTGCCAAAGCTTGGAAAATAGGTTCCGCATAAACTTCCCTTCGCAAGGAGTGTGAATACAGCAGAGAGTGAATGTGTGTTCTCAGCTGCTGCAGCTGCTTAGAAATGAGAGTTTTTTTAACTGTATTGTTACTGGGAATGAAAAATGGGTCTTTTACAACAATCTTCTTCGCAAACGCCAGTGGTTAGATAAGGTGAATTACCAGAACCAACCCCCAGAGATGGCCTTCACCCCAAGAAGATTTTCCTGCTTATTTGATGGGATATGACCGGTATCGTTTATTTTGATCTTCTAGAACCATCAACTATCCAAACTGAATGAAGCACTTGGAAAAAATCGACCGTCTTTATATTGTATATAATGCAGGAAATATTGTAAATAATGCAGGAAAATGTTCTATTGATAAATAAATACTGAAAAATTCGTTTTTATTCATTTTAAAACCACCTCAGAAAAACGCTCGAACTTATGGACTGACCTGATATTTAGATTGAGTGCGAGTTCTTAGCTGCAGTCTTCAGTTTTACAGCAAAATAATGTTTTTTTAATTTTAAGACGCACCCCACGATTTGCTCTGAAGAGTAAGTAAGCACGAAAAAGGCTTCTTAAATTAACTTGATAGCTTAGCAAAGATAAAATCCTGTGCTTCATTTTTGGGCTCAAACCTGACCGTTTGCGTTCAAGTACTAATCAGCTAAACTTTTCTATCATGTTTAGATTTAGTACGAGTTTTTAGTTGCAGTCTTTAGTTTTACAGCAAGATGGAATTTTTTGCAAATTTTTAGATTCAAGTCGAATGATTTGCGCTGAAAAATAAGTCAACACTAGGAAGGCTTCAGTTCTGAAGCATTCAAATAATAAACTTGACAAATTGATAGTTTAGCCAAAATGGAATCATGTGCAAAGTTTTTGGGCTAAAAGCCGACCATTTGCGTTTAGGTATTTATTAGCCAAGGTTTTCTTTCAGTGCAAGTTCTTAGCTTCAGTCTTTAGTTTTACAGCAAGTTTGGGGCATTCGGGCATGGATGGATTTTGTTGGAAATTTTTAAACTCAGAACCCCACGATCTGTGCTGAAGTGTTAATCATCTAAAAGTTTCTCTCTCGTAAGCACTTAGCGCGCGTTCTTAGTTGCAGTCTTTCGTTCAGCAACAAGTTTCGGGCATTCATTTTGCTATTGCACCACCACAACTGGCGCAATTTGCTGGCTCATTTAGTTGCACTGTTGCCGCTTATCAGACGGCGCGCTTCTAGCGGTATTCATTAGCGGGTGAATGAATTGCCTGAAACGAATGAATGAACTTAGCGAGCCAAAAGTGAGCAACGCTCAAAACAACAGTCACAATGAAAATGTGATATGTGAACAACATAAAAAGGAATCGAATAAAGCAGAGAGTTTAAGCATAATGTGAAAAAGCAGCGTAAGCCGCTGTGCACAAATTTAAGGTGGTGCACGCGCTTTGTGCGCGCCGAACCGGTATGTGAATGGATCGACGGACGGACGAACGAACGCGCCTGAGACACGCTCGCACAGAGAAAGCCAACAAATTCGCAGTGTGCTTAGTATTGGCCGATGTTGTTGTTGGTATGAGTGTTGAGCCGCTGTCAAAATCACGTCAGCCAAGAACCAGCCTGCATTCCACAGCGCCAGCAACCGGTCGTCGCCGCTGACGGCCGCCCGTTCGGTTTAGTTGCCTGTTGACTCTCGGACGGAATTGTTGTGTTGTGTTGCCGCACGCACACATCATTTACCAGTGAAGTGAAGTGAATATTTGTTATATACACAGTACACACACACACACGCGCACACTTAGCACCGCACAGATACTGTTGCCAACAACAAGCAAACATCAGCGGCATCAACACCGATATCAACGCACACACACATCTATAGGAACGCGCGCACCAACACCACCGCCAGTCACAAACGAGCAAGTGTCATTCGTTTGTGAACAATGAAATTTTTGGCATTCTTTCAACGCAAAGATCAAAGTTTCGTTTGTTAACTGTGGCGGCGGCAGCAGGAGCGGCGCATTAGTCGGTGCAACAATTAAGGATTAACGCAACAACACAGCGGCAGCGTTCTGCACACAGTGTTTTAGGTACGAATCGATTAGTGGTTGAAAGTCTCCTACTTTCAATACCTTGAACGAAATTTACGTACGTACGTCCGTATGTATGTATGTATGTATGTGATGAACGTTATTTACGTATTTGCAGCGCATACAAAGTCGGCGCTGAACGCCTAAGCCGAAGCGGCCAGCGAGCGCGCATAAAGAAAACGAACGTCGTGGCAATTGTGTGTTGACGTTAGCTTCTACAGTCTACATGGTTGGTGTTTGTGTTGGCATTTTTGTTGTTCGTTTCAGTTGTTGCTATTTTTTTTGTTGGGAATTTGTGCATTTGTGCCTCCATAGTCGACTGCAATAACCTCTAACCTCTGATTTCGTCAAAATGGAATTTTCATTTTAATTGTAATTGTTTGGCAAGTGTGAATGAGTGTGTTCGTGTGTGTCCTAAAGGAAAATTCAACGTGACACAAAATGCTAAAGAAATGCGAAAAAGAATGAAACGAAACACAAAATTTGCTACAACAGTGCTGTGTTTGTTTGATTAGGAAGTTGTTGTTGCTGTTTGCTGTTCGCCGCCAAGTTGAAGCTGCCATCTTTGATTGGCGATCAGCTAAGAATTTTGTGTTGAGGCAAAATGTATGAGAAATCTAAGACTGCAAAAATGCATTAAAAACGTTTATAAATAAATGCAAAAAAGTTCAAAGAAAATGCAATTAGTTGTTAAGGCTGTTAGCCTCTTCTATTCTGGTACTGAAGTTGAAAAACTTGTTTGAATTGCTGCATAACATTCATAAAAATATGAAAATATTAGAAGATAATTCATTGGCTGATCGAGAACGTCTCATAATCCGGCACTCAAGTTGAAAAACTTGTTTGAAATGCAGCATAAAATATTTAAAAATTAAAAAAAAAATATTGCTTAGAATTCTAAAAGAGGAAGGAGAAGAAAAATAGCATTGTCAATGCAGCGACAAAATTAATTCCAGCTGCTTTTTATGACAGTTCTTCCTTTGAAACCATAACAAGTTACTTTAAATAGTCATGTATTCGATTTTGACTTCAGGGTGTAGCTACACTAAGTAGGAAAACTAAACTTTAGGCAGTGGTTTTTACAAGAACCAAAGACAAAGCTCTGTGCCAGCTTTAAATTGCTGCTAAGGCACCAAAAAGTAATGAAACACATGTTTAGTTACCAAAAAAAGTGGCAAGCAAAGTGAAGACATGGTTGTTATGGTAGATCCCAAAGACTAAAATGATTGCCTATGAAAAAGTTTTCAAACAGTTTTTTTAAAACAGAAGTTTTTAAACTAGAAGTTTTTACCCCAGTAAATCATCAAAAAAATTGATTCAGAAAAATTAACCCTTTCGACCCCAAAGTTGCCTTCACCTATTTGTCTTATAGCAAAAGCTGCGATTGATTTATGGGTTTAATTTAAGTAGACACCAACAAATTAATATATTTTGAAGTCAATGTTACTGTTATCCCAAAAATAATTTTCAATAATTTGCAGCGATATCAGGGGAAGTTTGTGTTCTAATTGAAGTCTACGAATTGGGAGCGTTTGATCAAAACCCTGTTTCTTTAATACTGGTTAAAAAAAAACAAAAAGTGATAATTTTGTATTTTTTCATAAATATGAAATAATTTTTCTGTAGCTAAAAAATATTGATACAAAATTTATTTAACCCGTTTTAAGCTAAAATTGTTCAAAAGTAAACTAGCTCTAGAACTCTTTTTAGGCAAGTGTTTCAAGATCTAAATCCAAAAAAAATTATTGAAACACAGGGTAAAATTCAGGGTCCAAGGGTTAAGCTCGTCCTGCTCCCAAAGCGAGGCGTTGGAGTCAGAAAACCTTATAAGCTCGACCTTAGTGCTCTTCGCGCCCAAGCCGAGGCTTATAAGAGCAGTTTGCCTCTTTCTACATATTTAAGTTACAAAGTATCATATTATAAAGAGTCTTCTCTACTTAGGTGAACGTTTCCAGGACAATGCTGCCACTGCAACCTTACCTGAGCTAACCAAACTGAACCAAACCAAACTAAGCCTAGCTGAACCTAATCAAACTTAGTTAATCTAACCTCAGAATCTGTTAGAGTTTTTCATTATATGTTACATATACATAGTTAAAGCAGTTAGATATACTAGGTAGTTGAATACAAGGTCCCCTATGTGGAACTTTTTCATTCTGGACAACTCCGGTCAGGTGATCTTTGTTCTTAACTCTTCTATTCTGAATGTACAGACAAGTCTGTCTATCTCCATATTCCAAGAGGAAAACACTGGTCAAGCGGTTCCTTAGAGTTTCACAGGAGATAACAAAATCGTTGACGACTGGTTAACACTAGACTGACCCCAAGTTTTCCATGTCTACAAAGACATCATATTAAATTTGCTGATATCTCGAAAAGTACCAAATCCGATGGGCTAATTGTAATTGTAGGACCCTAATTGTACAACTAATTGTAGAACTCAATAAAAAATATAAATAAAAAAGAAGAAAAATAATGAAAATAATCTTTTTTAGAAATAGTCTTTCCAGTATTAAGTGACGAATGGTTTATTTCAGCTGCGTTAGATTTTCAAGGCAGATATCAAAGGTAGACACGACTGACCAAGCATTCAATATTCTGCCTTTATTTTTGTAGATTATCACCTTAGATACTTGAGGCAGAAACCACTGGTCAAGCGTCCAGTAGTCTAATTTTGTAGAAGCTTTCACTACATGCCCCAAAATTAAATAATACCTGTTCAAATTCAGTGTCGCTCTGCTCCGAATAACATTAATTAGATTACAGTGGTTTATTTAAGATAGACTTTACTTATATTTAGATAGATTTATTGCCAACTGATCTCACAGTTGCGGCTCGATTTAGATTTAGAAAGACGTTCTGAACTTGGCCGATCATTCAAGTGTTAATGTTCAACACAATCCAGTCAGTTTGTGATTTGACGCGTTTTATTACTGAATGAAACTAAAGTCTCTGTTATACTCAATTGGATGACATAGTTCCTTAGGTGCAATCCTTGTTGCGTTATCAATCAATGTTGAATATTTAACTGGGGGTTCAGTGTGTCTGCTTTAACTCAGCTCAACTTAACCTAACCTTCTTTTGGAGAAGAAAATGTCTAATATTGAAGTGTGTTAAAATTTGAATTGAACTTGACACCAGTTATTGGTCGCCAATACTTCTACGGGATTAAAACTACCAACTTCCTAAGTTGGTTTTAAGTTCATAATTTAATAATTTTCTAATTTATGAAACTTGTTCCTTAATAATTAAAATCAGTTACATAGGAAACTTTTGTTTTTAATAATTAAAACCACTTTTTTCAATTTGTTATCATTTCTCCCTTCAACAACATCCAAATTAAAATCAATCAGGAAAAGCATTTTTCTCTCTGTAGCTACTCTGAACATATGTCTGCATGTGTGCATTGTTGTATTGCGAATTTTTCACCGTTTTTGTGTGGTTGCCAACATTGTGCAAATGTTTCTTATGCTCAGACAATAACCGCAACATTTTCCAATTAGAATTGGGTGATAAGTTCGGTGCTGCGAGTGAGCTTAACTGAAATCGCATTACACCGAACCCGATCGGCGATTCGGTGGAAACGAACAGCCAAAAACAACCGATCAACGGTAACGCCGCACAACAGTTAACCCTGCAAAATAACAGTGGAAAAGAATAAACTGGTTCCGGTTAATACGCAATGCCATCGAGTCAGCGGTGATGGACAGTCAGTCAGCAGTCCCCAATAGTTGGTTTAGATTGCACAGCGCCCGCTCTCGTCCAAACGCGCCCATTTGCTATGGTATCGTGCTCCACACAAAATGATTGTTGGATTCTGTAGCTTTTTTGTTTTTTTGGGACAAACGGCTGACAGCAAAGGAGGCGCTCGGACGAGTGGCGGCCGCTGAGATGGCTGACCGGACAAGTCGTTAGTTGTCGTAGTGGTTGTTATTCTAGTAATAGTTGTTGCTATTGTTATTGTCAGTTTTTGTTGTAGTTGTTCTTCTTCTTGTTGTTGCGGAAGCGTAGCCATTCCATAGTGAAGATGTCATCGTTGGCATTGCGACTCTCTTTGGCGATTGGTTGCTCTCTTTGGCGCTCTCCAGCTCTGCGTTTCTGAGCCGATCTCGTGCACTTTTCCCTTTCCGATTTTTTTAATTTGCTTTTTCTAAGCCTACTACTGCTTTTTGTTACTCATTCTTGCCTGTCGTGCATTTTTTTGTCGAACGCGTTTGCCTCTTGAGTCTTTCGTTTCAGTGTGCTGCTACAAGTTTGCATGATAATATTTACGCTGTGTTTTCTTTTTCGTTTCGTTTCCTTTCTAAATACTAATTATTTATTGACATTGCGTGAACTGCATGCAAAGTGTTGTGGTTTGTCTTTGTAGCTGTTGTTGTTGTTGTTTTGGTAACTAAAAGAGAAAATGCACACAATATTGACTGGCAAAATGGAAAATGCGCTGAACACGACAAAACCAAACAAAACTCCTACTAGCCTCTGTGAATGATAAAGCAAATACGCATAAGTATTCACTATTTGTAAGGAGACCTTTTGCCGCCACCCTCTTACGCCCCTCACACACAACTTGACAACGACTATTTTATGCATATTAATGAAATGCCAAGTTCACTGAGAGAAAAACGAGGAGGCAAGAACAGAAGTGCAACAGAAGAAAGTTGAAATTTTGAAAAATTATAAAATTATTGTTTTTAATTAATTTTTTTTTAATTAACAAGTAATTTAAAAACAGAAGTGTAACAGAAGAAAGTTTAACTATTGGAAAATATAAAAATTAATTTTTCGAATTAATGTTATATTATAGAATTAACTAAATTGTTAACTAAAACATTTTAAATTTTGTTAAATGAATTTTCTTTGATTAAGTACTATTAATCACTTAATTAAAAAAAAATTATTTACTTAAAATTGGTTCTAAAAACTAATTATTCAAAATTAATTAATTAATAAATTAGTGAATTAATTAAAATTAATGAATTAAACAATTAATAAATTAATTTGAATTAATCAATTCATTATTCAAAAAATGATTAAACTAATTGAGTAATTAATGGATTTAAATTAATTAATTCAGTAATCAAATGATTAATTTTCAAATGTATTATTTAATTTTGAGTTTTAAAGTAATAATTTTTTTAAATTAAGTAATTAAGTCATTAATTAACATCAGCTTCAGTTCAATTTTAGCTGATTTCATTTCAAAATGTCTAATTCTAAAACGTATTATTAAATTAATTAAAAAAATAATAAATTAATTGAAATTACTTAATTAAAAAATTCTGAAATTAATTTAGATTAATTAATTAATGGATTTTAAATAATTGAGTAAATAATTAAATTATTAATTTTTAGATTTAATATTTAATTTAAAACGTTAAGCAATTATTTTTTTAAATTAAGTAATTATTAGAAATTAATTAATTTTAATTAACATCAGGTTCAATTCGGTTCAATTGTAGCTGGTTTCATTTCAAAAATTTCGAATAACAATTTCTCTCGCCGTTGAGTTATTCTTCCACCTAAACGCCCATAAAACTGCTGTGTGGTTCATTGCATTTTACTTTGTTGCATTTCTTTATAATTTATTTTAATTTTCTATTTATTTTGTTTTTTTCTTTTATTATTTTCAACCGTATAATTTCCAACGCCAAATGGAGAATTTTTGCCAGTCGCCGCGCCTCGCTTATACTTAATCAGCGTGCAGCAAAAACCGCACCAGCCATTCAAAGCGCTTTTCACTTAAGCGCACTGACAACTTTGCGATTAGGACAAAGCCATCGGATGGGTCTGGTCATTGTGGTTTTCCATATGCCGGTCACATAGCACTCGACTCTGGCGGCTACTCGGCTTGCATGCAGCACTGGTCACACTTTTATTACCCACTTGGCACTTGGAAGTGTGCGCGCAAAAAAAAGTCTGTATGCAAAATGTTGGCAGCGACGTCTTTCGATTGTCGTCGAGCGTGGCGTATGGCTGTTGATTAGGTTCGGCTGGTCTTTAGCCGGCGATGAGTCGTTTGTTTTGTCGTCATATTGCTGTCAGCAATTTTGACTACGTTTTCGTGTATGTGTGTTGGTGTGATTGCTTTGCAGCCGGCAAATGCTTCTTTCTTTTGCTTTGGTCTCATCGCTGCCCATTACCAACCAGCCAGCTGTCTGCGTTCTGCTGTGCGCTACCGCTCTGCGCAGTGCATGGCGTGTGCGTGCGCGATTGCTGCCGCTGTGCAGCGCACGATGAGCAGTGAGCGACGAGCAGTGAAATCGCTTTCGCAGCTGCCTTTGCCGCTGCGCAGAAGGGCAATAAACTTTGGTACAACTTTATTGGCAGGTTGGTTTATTTACAATTTTCAACTTTCTGGGTCGAATTAGCAATCGAAGGTTTTTAAATTTGTGTAGGCGAAAGATGACAACCCAAAGGAAGTGATAGGAGGAAATGGAAAAGAGGTGTGAAGTTGGATAAGTTTGAGGGGAAATTGAGTTGCGCTTTCGTTTACGGTTTCTCTTGTAGTTGATTTGGCGAACAATCAATTTGTAATTCATCCAAAGGTCGAAATGGTTGGCGGTAAAGAAGTTATTTGATTAACTATTTAGCTTATCAATCATTCACTTGATTCAGTTACGATTATTTGTATTTATTATGAATTCAATTAATAAACAATAATCAATTAGTCATACAACCATTGCAGGAAATTATAATTGCAATTAAATAGATAAGTCATTACTTAATCAATCATCAGAGATTTAATCATTAATAATTGCTGTTAATCATGATTAAGACTAAATAAATCAAACTAAAGTAGAAGACTTTTAGTTAGTTAGTTAAGACTTTAGTTAGTTATAATTACTTAGTTAGTCATAATTAATCTATTGGTATAGCAATGATAATTTCATATTTTTGAAGAGTTCCAAGAGTTCATTATGATTATTAAATGGTCATTGGTCGCTGAATTATAAGTCTGTTAGTGATTTATTATTATTTTTATTCCCAGTTCTTAATAAGTATTGCTATGTAATAATAAAGTAGCCGAAAAAATGTCTAAGTGATTCAGTTATTAGTTAATTATAGTCATGATTGCAAACTACAAAAAAGTAATTATTAGTGCGTATGACTAAATGTTTAAATGGTCATTAAGTATTTCTATATAGTTGCAAAAGTTAACACAATAAATATACAAATTACTTACTAGTGGCTCGTTTGGATGGATGGATGGATGCGAAGGGGAGCCGAGGAAATGACCTAAGGGAGGAGTGGCTCGCTAACTATTTAGTACTCTCTATAATTTACTATCATTTGTTTGGTAATAAATTTGATCTTAGTAATAAATACTAATAAATAAATTGATAACAAGACTTTCAAATATCAGTCATTCAAATGTTATTCAATTATAATCATAACTATAGTCATAATTAAAACTAGAAAAATTAATCTTTAGCCAACTAGTCTGCGTATGTCTGTGTATGATTAGTCACTAATTATTATTTCTTATTATTTGAAAATTTGTCTTCAATCAAAATATTAGTAAATAAATTGATCATACTGTATTCAAACAATAGTAATTTAACTCTCAATCAACAAATTAGTCTTTAATCGCAAAACTATTAGTCTGTTCAGGAATGATAACACAGCACAACAAAAAACACTTTTTTTCTGTTGCATGGAGTTTCCTGCTGTTTCTTACTAATTTGAGTGCGCTGATTTCGAATCCATCCTCAGATTTTTTTCTAGCAGCTCTAGTTAGTGAGATATAGGTACCGTGTCATTTTTTCAGTTTTTCCTCTACTTTTTCCATATTTTTGATCGTAATTTCTAAACTTAAAAACCGATTGACATGATTTTCATCTTATCGCATTAACAACACCGAACGGCTTCTTTTCCGATGCAACTTATTTACATAAGTTTTAAAATGCCGCGGTAATTGGACCTCAAAGTCGGAAAATATGGAATTTTAAGGCGTTTTCTTTGATGGTAAAAAATATACACATTTTTTGTAAATCAGTTAACGATTTGGTGTATAATGAAAGCCGACACATCAAGCAATACAACACAGCCAAATTATTTGGCGGAATACACATTCGCATCGAAATAATAGCAAAAATGTATCATAGCCATTTTCATCACTTTTCATACTTTTTCCTACAACTATATAATGTCAAGTCGATAGGTTGATTGGTTCAGAAATTACAGTCGAAAACGAGAAAAAAAGTCGAGGTAAATTCGAAAAAGTGACACGCCCATTTTTTGCGAAAACCAGAGCTGTTACATGAAAACGGAGTATGGTTTTGAAAACAGCGTAGAAAAACGATTCAGATTCATGTAAAAAACTCCATGCAACAGACATGTTGTGTAGTGTAATATTTGATTAATAATTAATTAACAATTAATTATATTATTTATACTTATAGTCATAATTAGCACCAAATAATTACTTTTTAGTTGTACAACCACTAGTCTATTTCGAAATGATAATTTTTACAGTTATTATATAATTGTAATTAATTCTAACATTAGAAGATTAGTCATTTGGTTAGCTAGTGAAATCCTTTTATTACTCAATAATAAGTCCTTCAATGCTCACTCATAAAATTATTTGTCATTTATAGTCATAATTATTATTAAATAAATTAGTTATTAATCGTGTAAATATTTGTGTTCCTTCTAACAAAATTATTTCTAGCTGGTTAGTTCTAACATTCTCCTATGCACCATCGACATTAGTTTGGAGGAACTCATTGCTTTTAAAAAATATTTAAAAATATTTAGTAGTAATAGCAAATAATTGTAAACAGTAATTTTCGAATTGGCAACATTAAGTTCCCAATGCCGAGTATTTGAGTGTCAAATAGTGAGCGACTGCTAGGCAGAGTTTAGTTTAATTGCCAAGCAGTGGTTCGTGTAATTGTTTTGTTTGCAGCAATATGTATGTGTATCTGTTCCCCGTCAGCGCTATTTTTGGCATTTCACAAATGTTTTTCAAGTATTCATTTATTTATTTATTTATTTAGACAGCGCTGGGTGTGCAGCGTACTTGGCATCAATATTTGAATAAAGTATTGCTTGATGCTTTTTGCTCAACTCCGCATTTGCCTTGCCGCAATTTGTTGAGTCAGGTGTGCGCGCGTACACGATACACATTTGTACACTTGTATCTAAAACATTTAAGTAAATATGTCGACAACAACAGACCGCTTTGTTGCCAAAAAACAAAAACAAAAAAACAACAGTGAAACAGAAAACAGCTCAAATATGCCAAAAACGGCAATCTGAGTGCTGGCTGCCCATAATAATGCTGCGCTTTGTCTGCTGCCGCCGGTCTGCCGGTCTGGCCTGTAAAAGTCGATTGATGCCTTCTGGTGCTGTGGCTGCGGAGCGGAGCTTGAATTGATTTCGTTTTGCTTGTGGAATTTCTGACACACTTTTCTGTTTCTGTATGTACTCACTAAATCTATATGAATGTGTGTGTGTGTTTGTCGCTCATATGTGTGTGTGTTATTTTTTTATTGTTATACTGTTTGTTGTTGTTGAATGGCTGCAGAATGAAAACATCGGAAATACCTAGTAACTTTCGCTCAATTGATTGTAAGTTTTTTGTTATCGAAACGCGTCCATCCATCGAGCCAACCATCCATCTGTCCCACTGGCCATGCGTCTCGCTAACTGGGCGCAAATGCGTTCGGAATTGAGTTATGCCGCCGCCTTTCGAACGCTTTTTATGCGCTGGCCATATCGTTGCTACGTTGACGATAAGCTCTTACAAAAACAACAAAAACGACAATAACAACAGCAAAGCGACAATGCGCACTGTTGATGAGTCGTTAATTTGCTGTGGTTACTAGTGGCGTTGCTGCTTAATCGCTTTCGAATAACACCGACAGGTGTAAACATTTGATTGTTCTCACCTCTGCTTTTCCAGAGCTTTCCTTTTTCGTTGCAGCCTAATGAAATAAAATAAAAAATTACAAAGTGGCAATTTGTAATCTGTAACTTATGCGTAGTGTGTGGCTCAAACAACGCACATAAAAGTTTGGCTTCGGCCATGCAGACTAAGCTGACTAAGCTGTCTGAGTGACCGACCGACTGGCTGGTTGGTTGGCTTGAGTCGGCTGCACTGGCTTTCAGGTTTCTGGTGTCGCTCGTGTACGAATGGCTCAAGTGCCAGCGCCCTGATGGCTGAATAACCTTGTGGCTGCTGGGCGAAGCGACGCGCTCAGAATCGTGCGGGCGCAATTCAATGTCACTACAGAAATTCCAAGTCATAATATTTTCTGCAATGATGCTATTATGTTAAATATTGTTGTTAGCATTTTAATGGTTATTTTTTGACTCAGCTGAAGTATAATATTGAAGTATTTATGAGTTGGCCACTAAATCGTTGAAGCTCAGGGTTTCATATTAATTTTTATGCATACAAAAATATTTGTTGGCAGATTTAGTTGCATCGGTTTCATTGAACTGGGCTATTGAATTGATTGCATTTTATTAATATTTAAATGATTTCATATTCAATTTATTTGTTATGAAATGTTTCAACTAGCTGCTGAAAAATATTTTGATTATTGGCTATTGGCCTACTTACTTAATTAACTCATTAACAAAAATTATAACAATTCATTACGGGGTTACGGCCTACCGCAAAAGTTCTCTACAGGCGCCAGGAGCTGATAGGGATTTTTCAGTCCTTCTGGAGACATGGTTTCACTGTTTGCCGTCTATCTCCGATTACCGCATCGAGCACTTTTTTAGCCGAAGTTGTATCGCCAAGCCAATGTAGCCACTGGATGTTTATTCGTTCATGTTTTTAACACTGGAATGCCCGACAATCTGACCCATATGTAGTCATTTTGACTACAATATTGTTTACCGATTTTTTTATTTTATTTGTTTTTAATCGTAGATCGAGCTTTGTATCAGAAATGATACATTTGGTTTTTTGTTTTAGTATAACTTTTTTCAGGATATAATTAATTGAACCATTCTTGTGACTTTGTTTGTGTTGGGATTATGCTTGTTTAAAACCATCTTTCAGACTTTTTTAAGAAAGAAGTCTTGAGAAAATTTAAAAGTTTATAATTTTCGCCTTTGTATACATAGGATAGGATTCTCTAATTTTTTTGAAGCTCGTTCTACGGTTAAGTAGCAAATATGAATAAAAGTACATGAGATTAAATTAAAATAAGTAGTTCATTTCTAATTTTGTATGGTTTACAAAGAAAATTCATTTAAAAATAATGGCGTACTTTACACATCAATGGGATAAAATGGAAAGAAATGTGGAATTTGTGAATGAATTTTTTTAGTGAATTTTGGATTCGAAAACGTGGGAATTGTCGCAACCTACTATGATATTTTTGTTTTTAATATTTGCAATTATTTGAAACTAGTAGGGCTCTGTGGCTTTGCACGCAAGCTTGAATTCAATGGGCCCAATGAATCAAGTTTCTTCATACTACACTCTATGGGCGATGCCACACTTCTTTTATGTAATGCCCAATCCATTCCTCCAGTCGAAGGGTGTGAGTCGGTTTCATTGATATGCGACTTTCAGTTCCAAAGTTACGCGGACAATTTCAGTCACAAAAAATATACCGCACCCCTTGTTCAACGCCCATAACTTCAAAGCTTTCCAACTTATTGTTCCGAAGCTATTCCACATTAAGAATTTGGGTTCAATTGGGCGGTTCCATGCCCCTCGTCCAATACCCACCCCATTCCCCATGCCGAAGGACACATCTAAATCGTAAATCTTTGATGTGTGATTTGTAGTTCCACAGTTATTCAAAACATTTGAGTTGCTTAAAAAGTGCCACGCCCCTTGTCAACGCTCACAAAGTTTCACCAGTGAAACGGCACATCTAAACGGTGGCCCCGCACCAAATCTTAATGCTGCCCGACTTCTCATTACGAAAATATTCTATATTGAAAATGTAAGTTTTATGGGAGGTGCCACGCCTACCTATCGGGTTGCATTCGCACTATGTGATTTACCGAGACTTACTCAAGACGAACATTCCAAATATGCCACAGTTACTTTATGTCATCATAATGGGCATTGCAGGAAGGCGTAAAAGGTGGGCGTGGTCAACCTTATATAGCTTATGTTTACCGCTATGAAACATCGAATAATTTTACATCAACATTAATTTGCAGACATGTACCGTAGCTTTGTGTTGTTAGTTTAGTGGGCGCGGAAAGTGGGTGGGGCCGATTATATTATAGACTATGTTTGCCGCAATGACACGCTAAATCGTTTGATACCCATATTGCCTTACAAAAGTATACCATAGATGAGTTTTGTTACCATAGTGGTCGTAAGAAGGGGGCGTGGTCATTCTCATATAGCCTTTGTACCATTCCATCAGATAAAAAAATGTTTGGTGCTTATTTCATCTAAATCGGTTCAGTGGTTTTTGCCTGATTGTGGCTCAAAAAACGTCACACTTGCTTTTATATAATAGTATAGGGTGTTTTTTTAGAGATTTGTTTTTCGAATAGAGATAAAACTGGCATTTTGTGGTCAAATCTGGCAACTCTAATGTCATTTATGTTCAGTTTGGTTTGCCATTTCATCATGAACAGGTTGACAAAAGAACAACGCTTTCAAATCGTGCAAATTTATTTCGAAAATAATTTGATTTTCTTGTGTTTTATTTCAATTCGAAGTTCTATACCTCTAAAAAAAACACCCTACACCCTATAGTAAGTAGCAAATAGTATAGAATTTCATATTTCGCAATTGAAGATGCATATTTGTCTAATTATCGGTAAGAATTGCTGAAAATTGTATAATTTTTATTTTCATATAGTCATGGCTACTCCTTTTGGAAAAATTGGGGTAAAAAATTTGCTTATAATATTTTTAATTTATTTATTCCAATTAGTTTTAAAAATGAGTAAAGTCACGCAAAATATTTTTTTAGAAAGCGATACAATAAAAGTTATTCACAATAAAAGACCTCAATCTATTCAAAATGACTACCTTAAAAAAATCTGTCAAAATCAATCAATCAAAAAATCAATCAAAATCAAGCTTGAAATCCTTTTCTTATATGATCCAACGCCCAGAAAATACCTTCTAAAGCGCCTAAAGTTCATCTATAGACTCAAACAGACAGACTAGTATTATTACGCATTGAATTGTTTCCTTAAGGATGCAAAGGTTAGGGGACACTTTTTTGAATAAACATTTTATGGATACTTGACTTAAAGCCACTAAGGTCATAGTTGCTGGGGAAAATCTCCGTAGGGAGACCACTTAACAATGCTAGTTAAGCTGTCATGTTTTCCTATATAATTTAGTCAGTTTCTACACAACAAAACTGTCTTGGAAATGGCATATGGGTCAAGCAAAGCTTTCTTTATTTTTTATTCAATTCAGTCAATGAACACTAGGGTTCTTACTGAATGAAGAATAAGCTCCAATTAAAATACTAAATGGATGAATAATAAACTTAAGCTTAAACTTAAGTGCAGTCTATCACAGAAGACAGCATAACTGTATTTGCATCTGTTTTCTGTATCTGTCACTTGAACTATTTTCCATAGCATAATCTATTGCCTTCTGAATTGCAAACGTTGTAGAAAGATTCGTTGTGCTCCACGATAAGATCAGAGCTTGATCAGTAGTCGGTTTTAATATCAACAGTGAAGATGCAAAAGTGTAATTTGCTGCGTTCAGTGGAAGCATAAAGCCACAAGCGAATCGTTGAAATCTTAATAAAAGAAGTCTTAATAGAAAAAATCTGTTGTTGATTAGGCTGCCATTGAATCAATGATCAAAGTCCCAAATAACCTACACTTTGAAAACCCAGTCGTCAACCCAACCCTATAAATTCTCAAATTCGTATCGTAGTAACAGTAGCAGATGTTATCGACTTGTAATCAGTTCCTTCCTTAGTAGTTAAGTTTGACGAAAACCCTGGACTGCTAAGCCAAACTAATTTCTAAATCAATTTGTTTATTTTATGGACAATTATTATAAATTAGTGGAGCTTATTACAGTTTCAAACCTACTGTAAACTACTTCATCAAATGAATCATCATCAGATTCACTCGTAGCTCAGGTTAGTTTCAATCACTATTTACCATAACTTGCCATACTTTCTTCACACATTACCATAAACCTCAGAGGACTCTGAGTTCATTACTCTAGCAATCGACAAGCTGCCTGTCTTATCTTTACCTAACCTAACCTAGACATCACTTACAACAACTCTCCCTAACTTGTACTCTTGTATACAATTCGCCATAAATCAAGTTGTAATTTTTTGAAATGCTTTTCTTATGTACTTTTCAAATCGAGAAAAAGGAAATTAATTTATTTGCCAGTGTAATTTATTGAGGTTTGTTTTTGTTTTTGCTCTCATATCTTCATAAATTATAAATTACAAATTTTTTCAAGTCAAGTTGAATAAACAGTCAAGTTGAATAAGCAACATCTCGTGCAGTCAACATGCTTGTTGCATGTCGGCGCATCGCAGACTCTTTGCACAAATCACCGAACTGTGCAATTATGATTGCGGCAAACTGCCATTGCTAACCGATTTGAATTCAATTTGTGTAAATTAATCCAACGTTAATATGCACAAGGCTACTGGAATTTTTCAACTATAGATACATTTTTGTTTGCATTTTTTATGCGTTATATGTGAATCTCATTTGGCGGCGCTGAATAACGAGATGCGTGTTGTATTTGATTTTCGGTTATGCGTAACATTTTGCTGTTAGTGTTATCGCTTTGAATTTTAATTTTATTATTTCTAATTTGTGTTTTATTAATTTTTATATTTTTTATAAATTGTTTTTTGTTTATTTAAATGCCAACCACAATGCCACGAAATGGCGTGCACATGCAAGAAATGAAACCGAAAAGTGTTGAAATTGATGAACAACTAATGTGTTGAGTTGAAGACACCGAAAATAAATTCACTTTCATTGCGTGCAATGAATGCTCAGAATTACTAGCGGCAGGAAGAAGAGGCGAGGGGAGACTAATGTGAAGAATTGCAAAATAAATATGTAAGCAGAAATATTTGAGCAGACCAAGTATTGCTTTGGTGTACAGTGGTAGACGCTGGTAGACGATTTTGTTGGACATCATTCTAATGTGAGAGGTTTGAGAGGCAACTAATGGTAGTTTTCAGTATTTTGAAATCAAAAGCAATTTGATTGCTTGTGAATGGGTGAATGATTAAAGAAGATTAATAAAAAATTAGCCATAAATGTTTACACGTAAAGAAGATACAAAGCATGGAAAATGAGTAAAAGGCAACGATTCAGTAACAAGATTTAGAACCAATCAGTCTAAGTGATTGTAAATTATGGTCTATGAAATTTAGATTTCTTCCAATTAGCTCAAAGGCGCACAGTAGTAAAATCGTTGATAGAATCTCTCCTTGGGTTCGATGATGTGGGTAAGTAACGAGAAGTTTGGAATGGTTTACATAAACGCGGGAGGAATCTGCAAAGGGGAATGTTTCACAGTTTTGAACTTCATAATGGACCTTCTTTGGGCACTAAAGATGAGCCCAATGATGATTAAAAAGACGAGTCAAGGCTTGAGCCGCTAACATGACTAATCCGAAATTAAATCTACACTGCCCTTATATTTCTTCAATGTATTTCTTTTCCTTATTAACTTCTTTTACTCTTAAATATTTTACTCAGTGGCGAACTACGAGCTAAGACGTTTTTAATTTTCCACTTTTCTCTCACATTCTCTGCTCCTTTCTACCCTCTTTTTAAGCTTCCAACTGCATTGTTCCACACAGCCACTCAGAGTTATTGTGGGACTGCCCTTTCAGAGGTAAAATGATTCCACTAATATGTGCAATATTTATCAGTGAATTCACCTCCCGCCTTCTAATCGTTGTCATAAAATGAAAATTGAAAGTTGGCAACACTTTTGTCGCTTTTTGTCACCTGCCTGCGCCTGTCGTGCACAGCCGCGTAACTAACTGCAATCATTGCTGTTATTGTTTACTTTTGCTGCTATTGTTGTTTTTTTTGTTTTTACAAATTATGCAGCGAAATGCCATAAGCCAGATGTGACAGAAGAAAGAAAAAAAAATTATGAAAAAATACAACAATAAAAATACAACGACAAAAGTTATGATACCAACCATGCGATTGTCGCAAGTTGACGCTTTTTGTTGTTGTCGTTGTTTGTTTTTTTGCATTTGTTGTTGACGTTTTGTGCACAGCGGTTGCAACATACACGCAGCCACCGAAAGTTCACACGATTCATAAGGTGCAATTGCAGAGCGGCCCAGTGTTTGCTAACCGCCCCGCATGCGCCGCGTGCAACAAATGAAAGTACATAGCACACAATATTGTTGCGCTATTATTAAATGACAGACAGACGCACGGACGGACAAGGAAAATACCGGTGTACAGTGAAGCCTCGTTAGGCGTGTCGTGTTGGGCGTTTGGCAGCAGCATCAGGTGCATGCTCGCTGCATAAAAAAGGCGACTGTAGAAGGTGGCGGTGTGCGGCGGAATGTGTTCATGTATCTGTTCGTATCGTTCATTTCGACGCTGGTGTTGCTTAATATTTGTGATGGCTTGAAAAATATCGCCGATTTTATGCCTCATTCTCTGCTGCGCCAAGTGCTAACGTTCGAGCATTGGAATGCGGTCGAACAGCGCAGCAAGCGCTGCCAACTTTAGCTTTGGGCTACAGCAACGCCAGCATCGACGTTCGCCCAAAACGCTATTAGCGTGTTTCCATGTCGCTGTCAGACTGAAGTCTGAAGTTGGCCGCAGCGTACGCGTGTCTGACGTTGCGTCTGTCTGTCTCTTTGACTGCCCGCTGGCCTTTACGACCGTTTAACTCTACACAATTCAAGCCGCAGTTATGTTAACTTGCTCTCTTTGGTTACCGTTCGCTCTCTGTGACTTTGCCTGTCCTCATTGTGCGCTGGCTTGCCCACCGAAGCGAAACGAGTTCTTTTGATTGCTTATTATTTCGTTAAATCGAAAACACTTGTGTGAGCTTAGGCATACACTTGCGAGCGCTTTCAGAATATCCGCGCTAATAAAATTTTGACTGTTAAATTTTAAGCTTGACTAGACAGTAGCCAGTAGCGAACAGGTGAAAGTTTTTTTGGCCTCTTGTTTGGATATAAACATTTTCATTTGCTTGTCATGCTGAAAAGACCTGTCAACTGTAGGCTGAATTGTGTACTAGTTAATTGAGAAAAAACAAGAAATATTATATTTAAAATTAAATAGAAATAATAAAAAATAAAATTAAAAACTTAAAAATGAAATGTTTAAAAGGTAAAAACATATATAAATGATGCTTGTTTTTTACTTCCTGTTACAAAAATTGAAACAAATTTTAGACTAACTAATTTTTTATTAATTTAAATTAATTATTATTTCAATTGAAACATTCGGAACACATTAAGCATGAAAAGCAAACATTGAAAATGCTGCATAGAGGGCAGGTTCGTTTCTTAAGTCTTTAGTATGTAAAACTTATAAAAAAACATTGAGTCAATAGCAAACAGTCGCCCAATAGCAAAAAGTGATCAAGTTTGAAACAATATCAAGTTCGTTTCTTAAGTCTTAAGTAAGCAAATAACTACAAATTATTATTTAATTTAATTTAATTAAAACATTTCGCCAAAAGCAAAAATCATTACAGCCACTGAATTAAAATTAAGTTTGTTTCCTAAGTCTTTATATAAAAAACTTAAAAAATCATTGACTCAAACCATTTCCTCCCAACAGCAAAAAGCATTCAAGTTTGAAACAATATCAAGTTTGTTTCTTAAGTCTTCGGTTTTTTGAGACTAGTAAGGAAAGTTAAAACTGATTTACCAATAGCTAAAATCATTGAAGCTACTGTAAGCAAACCAAGTTCGTTTTTCAAGTTAAAAAAAATAATACTAGACATAAAATATTTTGCCAATAGCAAAAATCATTGAAGCCACTGCAAAGAAATGAAGTTTGTTTCTTACGTTTTTAGTTTTTTTACGCAGCAAAATTTACAAGCTTCAGAAATTTGCTCAATGCGCAATAAGCGGATTTGTTTTTCAATAAAACATCAAAATATTTTGTTGCAAAAAATATTGTTTTAATATTTTCTGCATTTATAACAAAAACCACCTTCTTTCATTCACATTTGATATATTCTCGTATTAGCCGTCAATGATTGAACCACATTGTTAATCACGCTTCTGTTCGTGACTCAAGTCTTTTGCTTATGCTTTTGTCTAAGTTTGTTATGATGCGGAAAATTTGTTCCCACTGCTATTCAATGAGCAGAGGTGTGTAGCCACCCGAGTGCGTCACATCTGACGGAAGAACTGCACCCAGCAAAAATGTGTGTTGCTTCTTTTTTTGTTTTGGCCGTAGCCAAATATGCATTGACGGCATTTCAAGCAAAAAATTTAAATCTTAAAGATTTAAAACCCACTACCAAGCAGAAGATTGAATGCACACAGCAGAGGTGGATTGATTACCTCTTGAATGTATTGGCGAGCAACAAACCAACCAACAAGCAAACAAAAAAGCGAAAACGATTTTTTTGGGATTGGCTCAAATCACGCGCAACGTGGGCTTCTTAAAATGAGCGCGTGCACACTCATTGCAGACACTTACGGTGCACGCAATTTTTGTGTGTGTACAGAAATATTCATAATTGAATTAGCAGTGCCGTTTCGAAAGGCAAATGTACACCGGTGCGCGCCCAGCAAACAAATCGAATCGTTGTCGGCTGCGTGTGCGTCAGCGTCAGCGGTGCATAGGGCGGCAGTGAAAGTGTGTAGCGTACTGTATGTGCAAGTAGCGCTAAGAGGTTGGGCGGCTAGACGTGGCCGGTGTGAGTGTGTCAATAATTGGCCATTTCTTTGCAGCCAACCAGAGTTCAACGTTTGCAATGCGACGATTTCTAAATAAAAGTTTGAAAGTAAAATTGAAAATTCAATTCACCTGAAGTGAAATGGGAACTAAGTGGTGCTTTAAATGTGCAATAAGAATGCAATATTTTACTTATTATTGTTCTTATTTCAACTATATATGTGAATAAAATATTGAATAATAATTTAATTTTTGATTTTTTTCAGAAATGTTCGTCCAAGAGTACAAATTGCAAAGTTAGAAGTCATCACAATTGGGGGAATACGGCATCTAAATTTTTCATTACCTAAACAACGAACGCGTTTCCATAAGGCGAAAAAAGCTAATCAACTTTAGACAAAATGGATTGGTCCGAAGGAGACTTGGTATGGTTCGATCCGGGCTTGGGTCATCCCATACCGGGCGAGATACAGGAAGTTCATCGTGCGGCGCAAGTGATTGTTGTGCAGGCGCTCATCAAGGGAAAGGTGAGGAAGATTTTTCCATATAAGTTATAGTAAAAGGATCAAAGAAATTGTATCCATGAAATAGAAATTGTTTACTTATTTGGTTTAAGTCTTAAGTTAAGTTAAGAAGCTTATTTCAGCCAAGTTGAATGCTGAATTTGTTATGCGTTTAGCTTAAGTATAAAAAACATCATGAGCAGACTCCATTAAATTATGGCCTAATAAACCTCAGCATTTCGACATCTAAACATTTTCGTTACCCATTTGAGCAAAAGATCTTTGAGTGCCAAAAATGTTTGGCGGCCTATCACAGATATTCTGTCATTTGATATGACATATGCGGCGCGCAACCGCAATCAGCATGCCGCAAAAACAAATGTCAGCTCCATCAGCTTTCGGCTGACTGCGCTTCGGCAACGTAGCTCTGACTTCAAATTCATTTGCGGCATTTCCAATTCAGTTAAGCGTAGCTATGCCGTCATATATGGTGCGTGCATAAGTGTGTGTTAGCGGTTTTTAACTTGCACTATGCGGAATTTGAGGAATTCAATTTTTGTTTACATAGACATTGTGGCTAAAAAAAATTAACAAAAAACTGACAACAAAAAAAACTAACAACGGAAAAAATAAACTGACAAACGGCTCGCCTTAAGCAGCTCGTTGCGCTAAAAGGCCGCACATGTCAGCTAAATTTGTTAGCCAAGTTTTTATTTTATTTTATTTGTTGTTGTAGCTTAGGCAACTATTGTGGCTGCATGTTGCCGCATTGAGCAATACCGGAAAAGAAGAAAATTTGCAACTTTTGCAAATAAAAAACGTTGAATTCGTTAGCAGTTTGTGAAACCTTCCAACACATTCATGCATAATTTTGCGTAAGAAATTTTCAAAATTTGCACTGAATGAGCAAAGTATTGGGAGACAATTTTGTTTTACCATAGCAATTAGAAATCAAGTTTTGAATGAAATTGAGTTCCCCTCTTAAGTAAAAAATAAATGAAATTATTGAATTAAAACATTTTGTCAGTAACAAAAATCATTGAAGCCATTGGAAAGAAATGAAGTTCGTTTCTTTAATCTTTAGTTTTTGATTACTCAGATCAATTAACAATTAAATTGAAAAAAAAACATTTTGCCAAAAACAAAAATCAGTAAAGCCACTGTAAATAAATCAAGTTCGTTTCTTAAGTCTTTCGTTTTTGAGAAATATATCTCTATAATCTATATATATATATAGCAGAAATATATATGAAAATTTATTGAATTAAAACATTTTGCCAATAACAAAAATCAGTAAAGCCGCTGTAAAGAAATCAGGTTCGTTTCTTACGTCTTTAGTTTTTGATTACATAGACAAATTGACGAGCTTAAAATTGGAAGTTGTTGAATTAAAACATTCCGTCAATAGGCAAAATCATTTAAGGGGGGAAGTACCTCTCGGAGCCGAAAAAAAAGTCCTTTTTTGCGATTCAATTTGTGGAGAAATAAAATGGCGCACATAAAAATTGATATCGTTTATATTTAGAGCAATGTTTAAGGAAAAAAAAACATTTTTTACATTATGAAAAAAAAAAAAATTGAATGACTTATGGTCGATCCCGTAAGACGTGTTGCCGCTGACATTGAAGTTGCCGTACACGATTCTGGCCGCAATTTTCATCTGAAATCATAAAACCAAACATTTTTTTACTCGAGAGGGTTTTTTTTATCGGATAGACTACAATCTTTGCGAAATTCGAATATTAACTATAAAAATCAGTGTTGCAAAGAAAAAACGGCTTTTTTTGCAATAATTTTCGAGTCAAAAATGGTCAAAAAATAATTTTTTTTTTACGCCTGTAGTCTATCCTGTGCAGTTTTTTATGCTCTTTAAAATAAGGGCTGGATGAAGGAAATCGGCCAACAACTTTTTTTGTAATCATGCACGCCAATTTGAAAAACATGGTTTTGAGAAAACGCCGTTTAAAGTTTGCGTCTTGCCGCCAGTCGCGCTCAGCCGCTTCGGCGCCAACCAATATCAAATGGCACAACTTCCACAATTTTGACAATAGGCTTTTGAAATTTTTTGACTGATTTCTCAATGCTTATACCTGTCGATTAAGATAATAAAAAAAAAATCGATTTTTTGAAATTTATTTTCATACTTCCCCCCTTAAGACGCTGCAAAGAAATAAAGTTCCTTTCTTAAGTCTTTAGTTTTCATTTAATATGCTCAATACACAATAATAAGATTTTTTTGAAATATTTTTGTTCAGAATAATCTCTTTTTTATATAAACTACATTTCGCATTCTCCCATTGCTAAAAACCAACAACGACCAGTAGCCGAAGAATCGGAGAAATTGCTTTGTTTTGCACGCGTCCAGTTTGTACACAATGCCGGTCAGTTCCAACGAGTTTTTGTTTTTTCTACTTTGTCTCTATGTGCTGCCAGCAACAAGTTGCTGTCACCGCAGCTGCAGCATCTCTAAAATGATAACTGTATCTTTGCGTTTTCGCCTGTCGTCCATGGAGCCATTGCCAGCCGCCTGTTGCCGAGTTTCATTGTCCCCTCACTTTTCGCTGTTCGACATATTTATTTATT
This sequence comes from Melieria omissa, assembly GCA_963971225.1. NCBI lineage: Eukaryota > Metazoa > Arthropoda > Insecta > Diptera > Ulidiidae > Melieria > Melieria omissa. The sequence continues at coordinate 54,645,119 of OZ020268.1, forward strand.
TATTTTTTTAATTCAGAATTTCCACAACACATTTCGTCAGATTGACATAGCAGCCAGCAGTGGCAAATCTACAGCCGCTTGAAAATCTCAAAGCCTGGTAAAAGAAATTGCGCTGAAATTTCAGGTTTAACGAGACCACAGAACGCTCGCACAAGCTGCATGACTGCAGCGCGTTTGGCTCCACACGCTCACCTGTTCCACAGCCGCTGTTGGTCAACAGGTCTGTTTGTGGGGGGAGCAAGAAAAGTTACCTGGCTGCGTGCAACTCTTTAGTGGGACAAAGTCGGCTGCTCCTTTTCAGTCAAGTGCAAGTCGAGATTGTAAGTGCGCGGCGGCGATTCTTTGCGCTCACGGAACGCAGCGGTTTTAGTTCGACGCGCTGTGTTGTTGCCGTTGGGTTGGTGTGCGCATTGTTCTCGCGTCATACGAGTAGCTGTGAACTTTGTTTGTTGTTGTTGGTTTGGTGGTATTTTTTTTGGCTGAGCGTGGCCTTTGCCTTTGGATGCGTATTGTGCGCTTTCATCTGGAACCATGGCAGCGTCGTGGCTCGATTACGCCCAGCCCTGCGACGTCGCCGTCCATTGCGTTGCTGTCGCCGCACATTTTGCGCCGTCAACGTCCGCCGAGCATTGAAGATTTTCCCAGCATGGACGACAATTCGGAGACGCTGCGCTTGCGGCGACTGCGGGAGCGCGAACGCAAGGCGAAGAATCGCTACCCACAATGTGTGAAGCGGCTGTCAACGATGTGCAGCGATGTCATAGCGAGATATGTTGGTATTTTGTTGTTGTTATTTGAGTTTGCGATTAACCGATTAATGACTTCAGTTAGAAAACAGTTTTAATGGCGCGAGCAAGTTTTTGAATAATAGTCAATAGTTGCTCATAAAATCTATAACTAGAATTTAGTTAAAATATTGTAAAATGTAGTAACAGCATTGTTGCAATTTGTTGTATTTAGCAATTAGTTCCAACATATTTAACTCACCACAACTAACTCTTCTCTCTTTTAGCCACAAACATTTGCACTGCAGCCGGGCGAGGGCAACCTACGTCCGCGCCAGGACCTGGGTAGCAGCGGCGTGGAGGACATGACCATGCTGGACGATCTGCATGAGGCGTCGCTGCTCTGGAACTTGCGATTGCGCTACGACAAGGGTCTCATCTACACGTTTGCCGGCAGCATTCTGATTGCGGTGAATCCGTACAAAATGTTTCCCGACTCGTACGGCCTGGAGGTGGCCAAGAAATATGCCGGCAAGCCGCTGGGCACCATGCCGCCGCATCTCTTTGCCATTGGTGCGGCCGCACACGCCGCGCTTCCATTGCCGCAGGTTGTGGTCATATCGGGCGAGTCGGGGTCGGGCAAGACCGAGTCCACCAAGCTGGTTATGCAGTACTTGGCCGCAGTGGTGCCGGGCGGCGGCTCGGCATCTGCCGTCATCACCGAGCAGATATTGGAGGCGGCGCCGTTGCTCGAGGCCTTTGGCAATGCGCGCACAGCGCGCAACGACAACAGCTCGCGCTTTGGCAAATATCTGGAGGTGTATTTCAAGAATGGGGCCATTGTGGGCGCCAAGATAACGCAGTATTTGCTGGAGAAGTCACGCATTGTGACGCAGGCGCCGGGCGAGCGCAACTACCACGTTTTCTACGAAATGCTGGGCGGTCTGTCCGAGGCGGAGCGCACGAAGTATGGGCTGCTGGAGGCTGACAAGTACTTCTACTTGAACCAGGGTGCTACCGATTGTGCGCCAGGCCGCGTCGACTGGGAGTCGCTGCAGAGCGCCATGCAGGTGCTGGGCGTGTCCGAGGGCGAACGCGAGGGCATCATACGCGTGCTGGCATCGGTGTTGCATTTGGGTAACGTCTACTTTCATCGACGACAGTTGCGTCACGGCCAGGAGGGCGTCGAAGTCGGCTCCGATGCGGAGATCAAGTGGGCTGCGCATCTGCTGCACATTTCGGCCGAGGGCCTGCATCGCTCGCTGACTAGTCGCATTACAGAGGCGCGCTCGGAGCGGCTGCATACGCCACTGGGCATCGATCAAGCGTTGGACTCGCGCGACGCCTTTGCCAAGGCGCTGTACGCGGGTCTCTTCAACTGGCTGGTGTCGCGCGTCAATTCGATTGTGCAAAAGGGCGGCACGCACGATGCGCATCGCATATCCATTCTGGACATTTTTGGCTTCGAAGACCTGGCCGAGAACTCGTTCGAGCAGCTGTGCATCAACTACGCCAACGAAAATCTGCAGCTGTACTTCAACAAGCACGTCTTCAAGCTGGAGCAGGCCGAGTACTCGCGCGAGCGGCTGGAGTGGACGCCGCTCACGTGGGACGACAACCTGCCCGTCATACATCTGCTGGCCAAGAAACCGGTGGGTATTTTCCATCTCCTCGACGACGAGTCGAACTTTCCGCGCGCCACGGACATCAGCTTCCTGGAGAAGTGCCACTACAATCACGCACTCAACGAGCTCTACTCGCGGCCGCGCATTGGCGCGCAGGAGTTTGGCATCACGCACTACGCCGGCCAGGTGTGGTACTGTGTGGACGGATTTCTGGACAAGAACCGCGATGCATTGCGCGGCGATGTGCTCGAGTTGCTGGCTTCCAGCAAGCTCCAGTTGGTGGTGGACCTAACAAAACAGCTGCGTGCGCAGCGGGACTCTGGCAAGACGCTGCCGAAGGGCAGCAACGGACGTTTCGTCACCATGAAACCGCGCACGCCCACCGTGGCCGCACGTTTCTCGGACTCGCTGCAGCAGTTGCTGCAGTCCATGGGCCGCTGCAATCCCTGGTTCGTGCGTTGCATCAAACCGAACAACGAGAAGCACGCGCTGAAGATGGACATGCCGTGCGTACTGCAGCAGCTGCGTTACCTCGGCATGCTCGACACCATACAAATACGCCAGAAGGGCTATCCGGTGCGGTTGCGCTTCCAGCACTTTGTCGAACGTTATCGTCATCTGCTGCGCACGCCACTGCCGCGCGGCACACCCTATCGCGAGCTGTGTCGCATTTTGCTGGAATCACTGCCGCGCACCGGCATCGAGGGCCCCGACTTTCAGCTGGGCGCCACGCGCGTCTTTCTGCGTGAGGCACTGCATCGCATGCTGGAGAGTGGCCGCTCGGATCGGCTGAAGAGCGCCGCCGTTGTCATACAGAAGAACGTGCGCGGCATGCTGGTGCGTCGGCAGTTGGCGCGCAAGAAGCGTGCTGCGACACGCATTCAGTCCAAGTGGCGAGGCTATCGCGCGCACAAGCAGTACGCGCAGCTGCGTCAAGGTGTGGTGCGTGCACAGTCTCTGTGGCGCGGCAAGATGGATCGCAAGCGCGTGACAAAGCTGCGCGCAGAGTACAAGCGTCGACTGGAGGCGCAAAAGGCACAGAAGGAACGCGAGGCGAAAAAGCTGGCCAAGGAGAACATCGAGCGCAGTCAAATCGCCTACCTGGACATACCCGCCGAGCTGGCGTTCATCTACTCGAAGGTGGATGGCTGGACACCGGTGCACGGCGATCGCCACTTGGTGAAGGTGGTTGGTACTGTGCCCGGACCGCCGCTGGCCAGCGACTTGCCCAAAGACCTGGATCAGTTCTCGTTCGGCAAATTCAGTTCGGTGTATTGCAACGGGCTGCGCTTGTCGCCCAGACGAGAACCCATTACCATGCCGTTCCTTACGCGGGCTGCTTCGCGAGATCAAGATTTCCAGGACTCGCTGGCAGTGTTCAAGTTGATTCTGCGCTGGACCAACGACAAAACACTGGACGGCAACAAGGAGAAGGTACTCTCCGACTACATTGTGCACAAGGGCCTCTCGTCGCGTGGCTTGCGTGACGAAATTCTCGTGCAGCTCTGCAATCAGGTGTACAACGCAGAAGAGGCCAATGCGCAGCGCATCTGGCAGCTGATGGCACACTGCCTGTCCTGCTTCCAGCCAGGCCCCGCCTTCAGCAAGTATCTGATGAAGTTCATCATGGACCATGCGCCGTCGTCCATGAAGGAGCTGCTGCTCAAGAAGATACTGCGGAACTCCAGCAACACGCAGGCGAGTGCCTGTCGCAACTTTGTGCCCTCGTGGGTGGAATGGCGCGCCACAACGAAAATATCCGACATTGCTGTGGCGCTCACTATGCCCGATGATGTAACACAAACGGTGGCCATCGATTCGTGGACCACCTGCGAGGAGGCCGCTTCGTTAGCCATATCGACGATGGGCATATCGAATCGCGGCTGGTCGGTTGTGCTTGACGATGGAAAATTGGTCACCGACTCCTGCGGTCTTGACTATGTGCTCGATCTGATATCAGAGAAAGAGTTATGCCCCGCATTTCCGGCAGTGCGCAGCGACTTGATGAAGACAGGTGCTAAATTTACGCGCACAATAATGCCTGAACTTGAACCCAGCAGTCCAAAGCGGCCGCAAGTGCCGCCACCGGAGCCACCCAAGTCCAAAGCGTCGCCGCCTCGTGAGACGCCCATACAAGAGCCACAGTTAGAGCCGCCAGTGCGCAAGACTTCGCGTGATTTGCTATCGCGCAGCTCTGCATTGAACGAACGCTACTTTGAGCAGGAGAAAACGCGCTCCAAATCGCTGGATGATCTTTTGGCAGGCGATGTGACCGACCTAGATCCTACGCCTGAACCGGAACCGCTGACTAATTTGGGCCTGTCCGAGAGCAGACTCAATGACAGATACCACTCGGCAGAGCGGCTGGCGCCCATGGGCAAGGAGACTGGGCCGCGCTATCAGAAATCGCAGAACGCAGGCAGACGATCCCATGCGGGCTCACACTCCAGCAAATATATGGAGAAATCCGAGTATGCGACGCGCTCGTCGGCCATGTCCGATACCAGCGAAGCGCCTTCGTTGGCTTCGCATGTGCGTCGCGTGCGCGTACCATCGCAAGCGTCGGACGTGGACCAGTTCCTGGATGACTTGTTCAGTCCGGTATTGGATGGCTCCTTGGATGAGTTGTCCGATGCGCGTTCGTTAGCGGCCAGTATACGTGGAGGTGGCGAAAAGTTGAAATCAATGCTGAATGTGCCTGGCAACAACGAAAACGATTTTCTTGAAGCGCCCGAACTTGAAGCAGCTACACTTTCTTGGGATGTGGCCACTTTGAGTGGCAGAATTAAGGGCGGTGGCGAGAAGCATGGCGAAGAAACACCATCGGAGAACCTAGATGAATACATAACGGGCCTGTTCAAACCCATATTCGTAAACGATGCCGTGAAGACTCTGACTAAGCAAGCCGAGCTAATCGAGACCATTAAGGGTGGCGGCACCACCCACACGCAATCAACCAGCAACACTGGCTTTGTCACCTCGCCTGTTGTCAGCCCCATAAGCCCGATTATGTCGAATGCCGATAATCTCATACAAATGATCAACATACCGACCGATGCCGATCCCAGTGTCTATCAGCATCAGGTGCAGCGCGCCTTCCTCCAGTCGGCCATGGCGCAAAACTTACAAATCCAGCAACAGCTCCTGGCACAAAATCAGGCGCTGCAGACATTACTCAGTCAGCAGGACACGCCCACGGGCACAACGTCGCCGCCACCACTGGTGCCTGTTCTGACCACAGTGCAGCAGTCCACCAGCACCAGCACCAGCAACAACATAACCACAAAGCTCAACGTTTCGCCGCAACACATGCAAAACAATGTCCGCAAACAGAGCGTGAAAAATCGCATTTCGCAATTTTCCGAGAACGATCGCAACCGCAAGGCTTCTTCGGAGAGTAGTGGCTCCCTGATACCGCCGCCACCACCACCGCCCATGCCGCCACCAGTTGAGGCCAAAGATCCCTCGGAGACGCGCCACTTCCTCGATCCGTACGGACGCGCAAAGACGGTGCGCATTGGCAAGTGGCGTTGGCCGCCACCGCAGGATGCGCCGCAGTTCGAGACCGAGGAGGACTTCTTTGCCTTCAAGATGCGCCAAACGCAACGCAAGACCACGCCGCAGTCGCAGTTTCACAGCAGCAACGGCTCGCTTACCGGCTCCGCCATGGAATGGGAGGAGTTCGAAATTGACACCTCAAAGAGTCCGTCGCCCACGTCGCACATGCCGCCCACACACACTTCGCAAATGGTGCGCACGTCGATAAAAATCGAGACGAGCGGCGGCAAGAACAGCAGCAAGGAGTATATGGAGCAACAGCAGCTGCAGCATCAGCAACAGCAGATGGTCATCGCCACCAAGGTGGCCAAGAAGAGCTTTGAAATCGGCGCTGATAGGCCGCCGCCGGGTAGTGTTGGAAAATTGAAGTTGAGCTCTGAGATGCGGCAGCGCCTGGAGCAGGTTACGGCCGGCCACTCGGTACGTTCGACGGTGAGCACCAAGTCCGAGCAACGCACGCCCGCCAAACTGGAGGACACCAGAAAACTAATGCTGCAGCAGCAGCTCAGCGGTCACTTTAGCAATATGGATGGCAAGAACGGGCAGGAGTTATCGTCCGTACGATCACAAATCGAACGCATGGAGGGCAAACTGTCGCCGCCGCCCACATGGCCAGCCGTGGTGCCACCCGCGCCCAGTGTACCGGCGCCACCGCCGCCAATACGGCCACCAAACGTTGCACCGCCTGCGCCGCCGCCCGCGCCAAAGAGTCCACATCACGAGCACGAAAACGAGCCCGACGACATGATGTATCGCGGTCAAAGCGGCAAAGATGTGCCGGCGTTCATACAGCGCCAGGATCGCGACACTTTTGGTGCACGTCACAACTGGAACGGTTCTGACGATTCGAAGGAGGCGTACGATTCGTGGGGCAGAGCCGAGTCCGCCAAGCTGGACATGGTCTACGAGACCAGCTTCAAGAAGGAGATAAAAAACGAACGTGACCGCTCCAGATCGCGTTCGCGCTCGCGGGATCGTGACGACTTTTCCGAGTCTGTATGGGATCGCACCGAAGTGGAGGGTCCCTCATCCAGTGGCAGCGATCGTGAACGCGAAAAGGAGCGCGAGAAGCGCGATCGCATCTACGAGATACGCCAGGTGGAGCGCGAGAAGGAGAGCAACAAGGTCTACCAGCCGGCGCCGCCGAAAGTTATCACAGCCACAGTGGAGCGCGTCGATGGCGCATCCATGAACTCGCTCAGTCAAATGGACAGGAAATTCTCACATCCTAACTCGATGCCTTCGGTGCACAAGCAGGCAACGAGCATGACGACCAGCATGAGCTCCAACTCGACTGCCACACCGGCCACGTTCCGCACGCACATGGCGCAAAAATACGAAAAGGAACGCAAACGCAAATCGTCCGCATCCACTGTCATGTCGCAGAGCACGCGTCGCGACGAGGAGACTGACGGCGGCGACGAGTGGCCGCTGCCGGCCATTCCCGCTCCGGTGCCGGCGCCGCCCTCCATCAAAAGTCCCGCAACGGCGTGTCTCACGTACAATCGTGTGCCATGGAAGCTGCGCGTACGCAAGGAAGTCTTCCATCCGAACGAGCCCATTGGGCCGCCAATTGCGCTCGATTTGCTGTTCGCGCAGGTGGTGGCCGACGTGTTCGGCGTCACGCCGTGCCTGCGCATATCGCCGCAGGAGAAGATGGCTGCCATGAGCATGCTAAACGGGCACGGTGTTACCGTGGACACGATACGCAGTCAAAATGTGCGCGCCATTGTCAAACGTCATCTGATCGACATGGCACGCAGCTGGCCGCTCTACTTTGCGCGACTGTTTGCGGTGCAGGGTGCACCCCAATATCCGGACGTCTCCATTATGGGCATCTCGCACAACGGCCTCTACTTGGCACGCCGCGACGCGGACTACTTGATTGTGGTGCAGTCAATATCGCTCGGTGAGATACAGAATGCGGTCACGCTGCCGCGTCCAGCATCGCTGCAGCTGAATCTGCGCAACGGCGATCACCTGGCCCTGCATGCCGTAAGGGCCGTTTCCATACAAGTCATGATTAGCACATTTGTGCAGGAATACCGCAAGGTGAGTGACCCTTCATTGACATTATTTGAGGCATAAAATTGAAACATCGATTTGAAGATAAATGAATGAAATTGATTGCTGGTCGATAGGACAAAGGGTTGTCATATACGAGTATATAATGTCAAAACTATCCAGAATACACTTCGATACCTAATTCTGACATTCGAATTACAGTCTCTCTGAGTAGAAAGTGAAAGGCTTCGGTAGATAGCACAAAGTATGTTAAGTGACCATGCAAGCTGTAGGTTGTAATTTTCTTATCTTTATGTAGGAATGATTGCTCCAAAACAGACCAATGGTGTACACAGAGGAGGGTTTGGGGGTTCAAACTCCTTAAATACACAAATTACTGGTTCAAAATATGGTTTGAAATGATATTGAGCTCAAAAGTTGTATGCAGAACCTTCCCCCTCAAAATGAAATCCTGTGAGCACCAATGGAGCAGACATAGGCCAAAGAGGCTCGCAGTGATACCACAATTGATTGGACTCATATTTCATGGCTGCCAACAGACTCAGTTTGAAATTTAAAACGAAATTAATCGGATTTATGTTAACTTGTAACAGGATCGGATTCAGAAAAATATTTGGGGGGGGTTTCAAAAAGTAATTGTTTAATATTCATAAAATGCCTTTTCATTTGTATGTATCATAGTTTTAAAGTCGATCCTAATATTTCGGAGCGGAGGGTTTCAACCCCCAAAACACCCCCTGAATCCTCCACTGCCTTTTAATATTTTGGACGATATTTCAAAAACAAGAAAATATTTGTATCTAATATTTTTTATCTTTTGTTCGGATGGTTTTTTAAGCTGATTTTTCGAGTTAATTACAAAACAAATTTATGGGCTTCGTGCTAGTAAAAGTTAGTCTCTTGAATTTAACTACTTTTTTAGTTGATAACTCGAAAACCAGACGAGTTTTTATATCCTTAAAACATTTTTCTGCCAACAATTAAACTGCCGCATTCCGCATTGATTTGAATGATCGAATTTCGAGCATTTCGTGAACAGCCACAACAGGATTTTACTGACAGCAACGCAGCTGTCTGGCAGCTTAGCAGTTGTAAGCCAGCCGCAAATGTCATCATCGTCGCCGCAGAAAACGAGTGCCATTCCATTGAATTTAGTAGCACATACGACAATTGTTTTCTCAGGAGACGACATGTCAAACGAATGGCTACCAATTGCCACAAATGGTAACCGAAAGTCAAGGCAACTTGCAGTTATTTGAAAGAAAAATAGATAAAATAAAAATGAAAAAACATAAAATTGAAGAGCAACAAAAAACAGATCAACTAAATGGTCGAGTTGTTTGCCATTTGTGTGCAAAGCCAGAGTGAAATGTGGCGCTGTGGTCGATGTCGATAAACTCTGCGAGGAAGCGGCGCTCACAATTGCTCGCATTGACTGACAAATTGCGCGAAAGGTGGCGCGCGACCCGAACCTGTAGTACGGCGCCAACCAGTTAAACCAGATCATGCAACATAGGTGGGGGAGGAAGGGGAGGCGGCGTATTGCATGCAAATGCACAATTCGCTTATGCGTCGAGTGTGAAAATGATTATGAAAAATGAAAAACTGTCGTCGACGCAATCATTCATTGCTCTCTGCCAATGCGACATTGAATGGGCCTCTTTCGAGATAGGAGCACGTTGCATGAAAAATGACTACTCAAAGTGTACAGTTAACGGTCATGCAATTCATTGCTCTCCAGCTTAAAATTAAAGTCGCAATTGAGTATTCGATTGCGGTGGTGGAGATGGTGAAGTGTATACAATTTTTGACTTTGACAAGTCATATTGAATGTTGCCATATTGAGTTAAGAAACCAGTGGCGCACAATGGATTTCATTTAAGGGGGTTTTGAGTACAACTTTTGAGCTTAATATAATTTTAAATCTTATTTTGTACCAGAAATTTTTGTGTTTGGGGGATTTAAACCCCCAAAGCACCCTGTGTGCGCCACTGTTTCGTTACGAGTTAAATGCAAAAATATTGAGAGGGAAAAATGTTTATGAATGAAAGATTATGGTTTTTGCTTAATAAATAAACATGACTTTTACAATCTGAATTTCTATGAAATACCTGGAATATTGATAATTTTCACTAGTTAGTAATTATTTCTTAACGTATTTGATATAAATACATAAAAGAAATTTAAATTAATAATATTTTTTGTAAATATTGAATGAGCATTGCCTTTTCAATTTGTATGAAATTTTTATGAAATTTTGATTATAGTTTTCAAAAGTTCAGACAATTTAAATCCTGAAAAAGTTTTAGTCCTTTATTTAGACATTCGATTTTGTATCGAATAGAGTCGCTAACAAAAGTCTTCAGAGGTTAATTTACCCTAAAAATTGGTTTACTGATCATGTAAGCCGAGCTTGCTTGAACGTTTTCAGGCATGAAATAAACATTTCGTGAATGTTACCAGACATGAAAAATTCGACAGCCAGTATGTCCTACTAAGGGCAGAAACCAAAAAACGATTATCTAAAAGTTTAAAGTACTTTCTATTACTAAATCAGTAAGTAATGGAAAGTCCCATATGTAGTCACTTTGACTGCAGTATTGTTTACCGACTTTTTTTTTATTATATTGGTTTTTATTAAGTAGCAAATATGAATAAATGCGCATGAGATTAAATTAAAATAAGTCCTTAATTTTAATTTTTTTATCGTTTACAAAGTAAATTCAATTAAATACATGCAAAATTGGGGTAAAAAATTGTTTTGAATAAATTTTAAACTTATTTATTTCATTTAGCTTTAAAAATTAGTAAAAGTCACGTACGATATTTTTTTAGAATGCGATACAAGAAAAGTTATTTACAATAAAAGACATCAATGTAGTCAATATGACTACCTTGAGCATTCTAGTGTTAACCTCACTCATACGAAAACCTCAACTAACATAACCTAACTTCCTTAGAATTTTAGACCAGCTAAACTTCAAGTAAATACTGAAGTGTGAATATCAAAACCTCTATTGACATTAAAAATGTCAACAACTGAAAAAACCAGCGCAAATCCTGCCAACAACAATAACAACAACCACAATAACAGAAACAATTAATGCAATTCGAATCGAAATGTCAACAATTGAAAAAACCAGCGCAAATCCTGCCAACAACAATAACAACAACCACAATAACAAAAACAATGAATGCAATTCGAATCAATCAAATATTTCTTAAATGGGTCTTGATTGCATACAAACTTGTAACGTTTCTCTGCTGCAAATGTTATTGTTGTTATTATTATTGTTGTTGTTGCATTATTTCTTACAATTACTGAGCTATAAATGCAATACAACCGTAATTTTTATGGGGAAATAAATAACTGCTTACAGGCATTTTTATCGCTGTCTGTGTGCGCTGATACGCACAAACATGAGCGCAAATTTAACAACAACAACAACAACAAAAACAACAACAACTCTAACAAAAGCAATGCACACAGAAAAAATATGAAAGCACTTATTCGCTTCTGTGGCAACATAAATAAACAGCAGCCAACTTCATTACGTTGCTCGCTCACAATGCATTGTGGGATTAAGAGTTGAATTTGTGTATAAATAAAAAAATAAAATTTTTTAAATTATTATAAAGTTAGTGATATTATTTTAAGGAAGATGAAAGTTTTGAAAAATGCAAATGCAGAATTATTATTATTTTTATTTATATTTATTATTATTATTATTATTATACTTAATTCTCAGCTTCGCTGGAATATACCTATCCCGGGTTTATAACCAAAGGGATTAGGCTCTGTTGACTATTGTGTTATGTGTTTTTATGTGTTTAGGAAGGATCGCACGATGTTACACGTTTTAAGTATTACAGATTTTTGTATTGGGATGTGCGTTTGTTCTTCTAATTTTAAAGTTCTTAATATTTTTGGAACAAAATAAATTGTCTTATATTTATTTATAAATTTATATATTTTATACAAAATTTTGCATGAAAAGTTGCACATTTTTTAATTTTAGTCCCACTGTGTGTGTGGCTGCGCTGCCTGCTTTTCTGGCAAGCAGCGAGTACGCCAATGCTTTCTAACGACCAACTCTCTGCGCGAGCGCCAACTATGCATGAGGCGCTTTACGGCCCCGCTGTTCCCCTGGCCCACCAGTGGCGGCCGTTGTTACGCTCGGCCACGCTTGCGCCGCTGACCACCGGTTGGTTGGCTGAGCGAGCGAGCGAACCTGGTGAAATGGTCAAGTGGTCACATTGCAGTTTTTGCGTCTTCAGTTGCGGCGAACGTGTGCGAGCGGCTACAAGCGTACAGCGGAAAGCACGGCGAGCGCGTACGCGGCAAATTGCGTGAATTTTGCACACTAGTTGTGGTGGTGGCTGGTGCAAGTTGTTTGCAGCAAGTGTCCGCCTGCGGTGCACCGCTCGCTGACTTTTACGACGCGCACCCATTGGCCACGCATCCGGCTGTTTTTTTCGTGCAGTGGCACAAAGTCAACAATAAAGAAAAACAAAAGTGAAAATCTCGTCAATTGTTGCGCAGCGCAGTCAATAAATGCTGCAATTTTTTGTTTTTGGCGTTTGTGCTAGAATTGCAGAATAACTCGCTGCATCAGTTGTTGTGAGCAAGAAAAACAAATTCAAGATTTTTGCCGTCTATCCGTGTGTGTGTGTGTGTGCGTTCTGACACTTGCTGTCTGACCCACTTGTGGCATTCTGGCGCGACAGCATGTGTCTCTAACTGAGTGCCGCACAACACTTGTATACAAAGTCGCTCGGCTACATGTGGCCGGCCACAAAAGTGCGTTGACAGCAAAGCGACGCGCGGCCTTTTAATTGTTGCTCGTAATTGGTCAGTGCGGTCTGGTGTTAAACGCTGCAGCCGCTGCCAAAGCGACAGCCATAAAACCGCTCTAACGGCAACAGACTTTCACTTATTGCGCAGCCAAAAGAGCAAAAATCCAAACAGCAGCGCTAGCGAACGCTGAAACCTTCGCAAATGAAATCAATGCAAATTAGTCTAAAAAGTTGTTGAGAAAAAAATACATTTTCAAATAAACAAAATAAGAAGCAAAAAGACGCCTACAATTTCGATTGTTGCGCGCGTTTCGTGTGGCATTTGGGACTTGATTTGCTAATGCACCAAGTGAAGTCATGTCGAGAACATCGTCCAAAACGCACAAAATGCCGGAAACGGTGCGCTCCAGCAAGTCCGAAACGTCGGCGCGTCCCAAATTGCCGCGCACAACGGATGTAGCCGCGACGGGCAGCCATAGCGGCGCCACGGCGCACCACAAATTCAGCAGCATTGTGAATAAGGTCGAGTCGCTGATTGGACGCATGAACAGCGACAAGCTGAACAACTTTAAGGCGCTGCAGAGTGCTGCTCACAGCAATCACAATAACAGCAACAACCACAGAAACAATAACAATCAAATCAATAACAATCACAACAACAATAACAGCAATCACAGCAACTATCCTCCAAACACTTCTGCCAGCCCTTCGAAGACGCGCCGTACGCAGTCCTGCAATAGTAGCAAAAACAACAATGCCTCACCGCCCTGCACGCAGTGCGCAACATCGCCATCGTCCTGCGACAATCTGACACAATGCGCCTCGTTGGATTCGCTCAATCAGCTAACCGATGCCGAGAGCTACGAGGAGCACGAGCTGACCTACACGGACTCGGACGATGCTGAGATTGCGCACATCACTGGCACAACGGCAGTGCAGGTGCACCGGCGCAGCGATCTGGACCAGCTTACCGACGAGACCATACGCGAGTTTAACGAACAATGCTCGTCGCTGAGTCACGATCTGGACTTTGAGAATGTGTGGAGCGCCGAGGAGGACGAGCCGCATGGCGAGCGCACAAGCTGCTGTTGCAGTCCGTCGGCGCAAGGCGACCGCAAGGATGCGCAGGATTATGAGACATTTGAAACGAACGGCGACAATGGTCGCCACAACCAAAGAGACAAGAACAACAATAATAATAAAAGCGACTGTAGCGGCGGCCAGTCGAGCAGAAAGCGACGCGATAAGAAGATGCACATGACTTGGCAGCAGATGCAGCAGCTGTGTGGCGAGAGCTGTGCGGCAAATGATGCGACGACGGCGGCGGACGGTCACTGGCAGGAGCCGCACACATACACGAATGGAGACGGCATGGAGCACAACGAGCTGACGTGTTGTCATGAAAATGACGCCAGCACCAGCGAGGACAATTCGGAAGAGGCACACGGCATCAGTGGTCAGTCGCTGAGTAATGGCAGCAATGGAAGTGTGGGCACCAATACTAACATCAATGGTTCTGGAAAATCGCGACGTCTGAGTGTGGCGAGCAGCGGCTCGGTAGGCCGCATGGAGACCATTTTGGAGGAGCCGTCCGAGTCGAAGATATCGGTAAAAGAGATACTTGCACGCTTCGAAACTATGAGCATGTCGGAGGTAAATGTTGCATACTAGTCAAGAAAGTTGAAGAGTTACTGTGACCGCTGACCATCCTGACTGATATTTGCTCAACATTATTTCTTGTGACTGGCTTTGAAGAAGCTCAAAATTCAAAATTCAAAATTCGAAACTTCGAACGACAGCAATCGAATGTGAGATAATTTCTGTATGCGTCTCTGATGAGGCACTCTTCACTTCCGAATTTTCCTTTCAATTATGGTTGATGCGATAATCAGCATATGAGGGATTTTTGTGGTTTGAAAAAGGCTCAGAGAATGATTGATTTTTCGGTGATTGTTTGGTGTGATTGAGAAAAAACTCGACTTTTGGAGAAGTAGTTACTTTATTCCATTTGGGTTTTGCCTGACCACAAAGGGAAGGATATCCCTAGGAGAGTGGATAGCCTCGAAGCAGTAAGGGAACCACCATTCTATGGAAAACCATATTCCTCAAGTAGGTTGATAGAAAGACAATGGTCAAAGAAGAACATTAGGTCTAGAAAAGACGATAGTTCTAAGGGGAAGTATTGCTTTAAGGGGGACTATAGCTCTAAGGTGAACTTTAGCCCTCAACGGATGATAACCTTAAAGACAATATTTAACAGCTTTAAGGATGTCTTAAGACTTATATCAGCGCTAAGAGTAACGAAAGTACAGGACAGTCGCAACAGAACTAAGAAGACTGTCCCAAGGAGTAGGATAAATATAAGGGAAAGGATAACTCTAAGGTAGTTCACAGTTCTGAGGGGAACAATGCATTAAAGAAGAACGTTGGTCCTAAGTGAGATGGTAATGAGGAAAGAACGTCCAAAGAGAGATGATAAAAGAAAGGATAGTTCTAAAGTTGATTACAGTTCTGAGGGAAACAATGCATTAAAGAAGAACGTTGGTCCTAAGTGAGATGGTAATGAGTAACGAACGTCCAAAGAGAGATGATAAAAGAAAGGATAATTCTAACGTTGATCACAGTTCTGAGTGAAACAATGAGAAAAAGAGATGATAATCTTAAACAGTGTGAGTCTAGCTGCCAATGAATCATGTTACGCATGAAATGAAAGGATCTAAAATTCTGATGGCATACGAGTAGAATAAAGTTTTTGTTCGACGATTATTTTACTCTTAGAGGTTTACCAAAGCATACCATTAAAATAAAAACAATTTGGATCTCAAGCTATGCATGTACTTACTGCTTGAATCCACAATTTGATTAATTTAAAATATCATGAAATCAATTGTCAGACGAAAGGACTAACGATGTCTAAATGAAGCTTATTCTGGTCATTATCTCTATGGGATCAATGTGTTGGCTCGTTGGTCGCCAGTTAAACTAACCTGACCAGTGGCCCCAGAAACTTAGACGTCTCTTAAATTTTCTCATCTCCTAAAACGGCATCGTACGTTTTATTTGGGGTCACAATGGCTTACTTTTTCTACTCGAGGTATATGTAGTCATAGGGTCTTAATTGCTCTATGAGTTAACACAATGCGCCAAGATTGATTTATGTGAGCTTCTTTAGCTGCTATCCTAAAGTAATCCATAACTTTTAACTCAGGCTAAGCACTCAATGGGTTTCTAGTACTTAGAACCCATTGTGTCCTTGGTTGAGTCAATGGTTTTCTTATACCAAAACCCATTGAGTCCTTTCAGAAAATGACACCATTAGCACAAAAAAATCTTCAAAACAAAACAATTTTTGGTTGCTGTAACTCAAGGTCACTTGTGTTAGGATACGCTGACGTTATTGTTGTTTTTTTTTTTCATTGAGCAACTTGAAGCACTAAAAACTTGAACAACTCGATTCGTACTTGTACCCGCAGCGCCAGCAATGAAGCGGCGAACTGCTGACCTGCTGCGCTGACACAACATTTGACAAATATTTTTCAGTTTTTGTGTGTATGTGTGTGTGTATGGGCGCGCGGGGTTAGATAACAAATGCAAACAACTTAAATCATTCAATTAAGGTGATGCCTGCACATAACTGGCAGCGTTACACATGTATTATACAAGTGTATGTTTGTTGTTGTTGTTGTTGATGATGCTGCACTTAGTGGCAGTTTGCCGGTAGTAAGTTAGTCAATTGTTGTTTGTTGCATAAGCATCAGGGAGGCTGAAAGATGGACTAATTGCTGGTTAAGTGTTGGCAATGTTGCTGGTGTTGGGCACATCAGCTGCAACAAAATTACAATTAAAACCGCAATGACATGAAAGTGTTGGCTATTTACTTATTTTTACGTCAAGCAGTTAAAAACAACACCCAATTTTTGTTTGTTTGTAAAATCAAATGCAACGGTAGGCCATAATGCCAAATGTGAGGGGTGAGAGTTGTGATTGTGTATGTACGTGGGCAGTCCGATAAGTACTTAGCCCCATCGCCCGATGGTGCCACTATCGTAAGAGAAATTTACTATCGTGTAGTACATCCTCGTAGACGGCTACTGTCAAGTAGTTTTGTTTTGACTGCGTGTAGAAACGAACGTGTTCGCGGATTTTAGAAAAATGGAAAAAGAGCAATATCGGTCGGTGATTCGCCATATTGGTCGCATTAGGCTACGAACAGCTGCCCCATCCACCGTATTCTCCAGATTTGGCCCCGTGTGACTTCTCTTTGTTTCCAAACTTGAAAAAGTCACTCGCCGGGCAGAAATTTGAGTCGAATGAGGAGGTTATCGCCGCCACGGAGGCCTCCAGTTAAAGAAGTTGGAGCATCGCTGGGTCAAGTGTGTCGAGTTGAAAGGAGACTACGTTGAGAAATAAATCGCCACTTTTCCAAAATTTTCGTTTTTCTTTTGTAGGCTAAGTACTTATCGGACCACCCACATAAGTAGTCGCTCGTATATGAGGTTACGGGCGTGTTTGGTGTTTGCTGTTCAATTTACTGTTACACTACACTCGAAAATATTTTTGTTAAATAATGCACAAATACTTATATTTTTATCATGTAATTTTTGGGAATGTTTATTAAAGAAGTTAAATGATGTAAAACAAATGAAAATAAATTAAATAAAATTCATAAAAAAGATGATAAAAAAATAAAAAAAAAATTAAACAAAAATCATCCAAAAAATATTAAATAAAAGAAGAAAGAAAGAAAGAAAAGAATAAATTCGAGCGTTGGCAATTTGTTTAGAATCTGTAAAGTTAAATAATGTAAAGACAAACAAAAAAAATTAAATAACGAAAAATAAAATTTATTAAAAAAGAAAGATAAAATAATAACTGCGAGCATTGGCAATTCAACTAGAATTTCTGAGGTTAAATGAAATAAAAAGTAAAACTATAAAAATATAGGGGTTTTCATCATGAGCCGAAAAAGTAAATAAATTTTTATGAAACTTTATTATCAAAATAATATTTGGTTTGTGCCATTAGTAATGGAATATGACATCATTCAAATGACTGCCACGAGCAGCCTGGCACACCTCGACTCTTTTTAGGTAATTTTCGATGACTTTTTTACATATAGCAGGCTGTAAGGCGCCAAGAACTGCACGTATGTTATGTTGACCCTCTGCGGAATGTCTGCATAGACTTGGTCTTTCGCGTAGCCCCAAAGAAAAAAGTCCAAAGGGTTCAGACCGCACGATCTTGACGTCCAATTGGCATCACCAAAATGCTAAATTATGCGTTCATCGAACTTGTTTCGGAACTCTGTCAAGTTCGGTCGTGTTGTGTGGCATGTAGCGCCGTCCTGTTGAAACCACATCTCCTCCACATCCAATAAATCCGAAATTGTTGACAAAACAGGCCTTCCGTGACGTCCGAAATCCTTCCTTAGTGCGCGAAAAGTGATGCCCAAATTGTCACCATTTTTGTAGTGAATTTTTACTATGTTTACACGTTGAGCGATGCTAAATCGGTCCATTTTCAGAAATGGCAAACACTAAACTACAATACTAACACAATGCAACGCCAGATGACAGCTGCGGTTGTCGAACGCAGGGCTGCCAAAGTTTTCGGTTCGAAATGAAAAACCCTGTAGTATGAAATAAAAAATACAAAAAGACAATGAATTTAAAAAGAATTAAAACTGAAATAATAGCATTCAGATTTTTATAGTTAAGCAAGTTAAAAAAAATAGTTACAAAAATATAATAAAGTATAAAAATATCATCATTCATTTGTGAGCGGTAGTAATTTATTTTTTTTTATTAATAATGACTACTTTGTTGTTGTTTCAATGCACTTGTTGTAGTTGTGCGCGTTCACAACTATAGTTTTTCGTCATGTAATTTTTGGGAATTTTTACTGTTGAAGTTAAATAATGTAAAAATTAAAATTAATTAAAAAACGAAAAATGAAATTTATTAAAAGAAAGATACAAAAATTATAACTGCGAGCCTTGGCAAATTGATTAGAATTTGTAAAATTAAATGAAATAAAAAGTAAAACTATAAAATTAATAAATTACAAAATAAAAAAAGACAACATTAAAAAAATTGCAATGCATTAAAAAATATTATGATTAGAAACAAAGTAATGGCTTTCAGATTTTCAAAATTAAACAAGTTAAAATATATAATTATAAAAATATAATAAATTGAAAATAATAAATCATTTTTGAGCGGCAGTTACATTAATTTTTAAATTTTGTTAACAACTAATAACTTTGTTGTTGTTGTTGTTGTTTCAATGCACTTGTTGTATGTTAGTTGTGCGCGGTCGTTGATCGTCGTTTGGCAGCATTTTTTCTTGGCGACTGCGCAGCATGAATGGCCGAACTTGAAATTTTGAACCTGCACCGCATGTTTGGACACTTTGGTGTTCGATGTTGTTGCCGTTTGTTGCCCTGCTTTGTGGCCGATGCAAAAGTTGCCATGCGAGAAATTTTGTGCCGTTCATTCGATTCGACTCGATTTGCTCTTTTCATTATTATTTATTGTTTTCGTGTGCGATTCGAGTGAAACTAACGTCAAGTCGTGCGCCACATTTAAAGTGTTTGCTATTTTTTTTGTTGTTTTTGTTTTCATCTGCATGCATACAATTTTTGGCAGGTTGGCTTTTGCAATTGCAACAACAATGCGCTGTCAAGTAATATGCAAGCGATGGTAAATCTGCAATCGATACATTTGTCTTGTTTTATTTACTTTTTAATTTTTTTGGTTTTTTGTTGTTGTTTGAATACAAACTGAATGCGGCCGGGCGCTTTCTAATGCCTTTAGCGTTGCGCTCGAATTTTGGCGCGTTTCATAAATATGCAACGGCAGCAAAAGAATGGAAATGAATGAAATTTAATTGTGCTTAATTTAGTCTGAACTTGGCGGCTTTGGCGGCTCAAAGCATATTTGCGTTGCACTCATTTCGCTTGGCAATTCGCTGGCCAGCTAGCTGACGATTGTGAGCTGCGAGTGCTTTTGAATTTTTAATTAACTTTAATTTCAAATAAAGCACACATTCGAAAAAAGCGTAACAGCAACAAAGCGAAATAAAACAACTAGCAAATAGCGTTGGCCAACAACAGCAACAACAGTAACAATAACAAAATAGAAAGTTGCACCGATGCAGAGACGTGTGGTCGGTCACTGTGGCAAGAGTTAAAGTGTAATCGCATTTTTTCTGGCTTAATTGAAAAATGGTTAGCGAAGCGAAGAAGAGCGAGGGGCGAAGGGGGGCACATAATGGCAACAGTTAATAGATAACAACAATGACAAGATGGATTGCTGAAGTTGGCTGTGTGGACACACAGCGGTATGCGTACAGATGCATATAATAAAATATTAACAACAACAACAACAACAAAAACAAACGAATAGATTGCCTACTAAACAGATGAAATGTGAAACTAATAAATGAACAAATAAACAGAGAGACAGGCTGACAGGTTGATGGGCAGACAGAAAAGATATACACAACAAATATACAAAAAAACAACAATAATAACAAACTGCATAAATGTGGCCAAATAGCTGGATGGACTTGGTACCCTACAGTTGAAGTTTGAGCTTCAATGAATAGACATACATGGGTACATACAATGGACAAAAGGATAAACTTACGCATACATAGCAGTGGCGCATACAGAATTTCATTTTAGGGGGTTTCGCCTACATCTTTTGAGCCGAACACTATTCGAAACCATATTTTTTACCAGCAATTTTTGTGTTTGGGGAGGTTTGAACTCTCAAAACTAGCCATTTTTTATAATAATATAATTTTTATAATGATTAGGCCAGCCATCTGTAATAGCATTTCAAAATATAAAAATATAAAATATATTTTTAACTAAAACAACAATTTAACACAAATTTTCTAACATTGCAAAGTAAAAAATCTGTAGTAACTTTGTTGCCATAACTATAAAAAATTTATGGCCACAAAATATAATAAACTCAGACTCAGATTTCGATAAAAAAAAAAAATCATATTTCCCTTTTTTGCGAGTGAAGCAAGAAAGCGCCACAAAATCATTGGAATGAGCGAAAATTAAAAGAAAATTTCAATTTAAGCAAAGGAGACAGCAGACTATTATAACAATAACAACAATAAAAACAAGAATACTATAGCATGAATTATTATTTATGCCATTAACTGTTGCTGACCCCGCACATACGCACATACACACACTGACGGCAGCAGTCATGCGCGACCGCCACAACACAACGCACTAAATAACGCACCTTTTCCCCACAAATCGATGTGCGATTCTCTGCAGCAGCAGCAACAACAATAAACACCAGACAAGCTGTGCCGAAGCCACTGAAACGTGCCTCCCATAACGGCCACTGGCCAGGTCTGAGTGCGTAGCGCATTGGCCCAATTCGTCAATGCGTTGTTGTTGTTGCTGCTGCTGTCAGCAGTATGTTTCAAGTTCAGCTGCTGTTGGCAACATAACATAGTTGGCGCTGTTAACCGCTGTAAAGTGGTAATCAGTGGCGGCTTAAGGTGCTCGGGGGCCCGGGGCGGCGACGGCTGAGGGGGCCCACACAAAACGGTGCAGAATAAGTTTGCGTACAAAACTAATAACTGGAATTTTCGGTTATGCTTTTTACTTTTTTTTTTTGAAAATTTGTATTCCATTGAACAGTAAATGGATTTGCAAATTATTTTGAAACGTATATGTGCTTGAAATTTTATAGAAAGCAATAGAATTCAAGAGAAAAAATTAAAAATAGATTAAAGGATAATCTTACTAAATCTTTCCAAAATTGATAAAAACTTTCGTGAAATTAGGAAAACTTTTGGGAGAGCAAATTTGTAATTTCAAAAAGCCAGCTTAAAAACACAGAATCTTGCTTCGTTACAACGACCTGGCCATTTTTTTAAGCAACTCGATCAGGAGGATTCGATTGTTTTGCACACTACTCGACAAAAATGGCGTGCATCTAAAGATAAAGTGTTTGCTAGACTAACTTTGGTCGCTGACCACGAAACTAAAAATTAAAAAATTTTTTTAAAAAGCGTTTTCGAAAAATCTTCAAAAAACGATGTTTTCCTGTTGTTTTAGTTATTAGCACATATCTCCTAAAAGAATTATCCGATTAACACGAAGTGTCCGTAGTTCAGAAGATAATACCTTGGTCTTTTTAGTGATATAGATTGTCAAAATCAGATGAGATTTGGGAAAGTTACTGATGGTGAAAGTTGTAACAAAAAGAATTTTTCGACCTATTTAAAAAACTCAAAATTTGGAATATTTTTATATGGATAAAAAAATGATCTCCTCTAGTTTTAAAATCTAAGATGAAAAATATTTATTATTTGAGCAAATATTTAGCCTAACATCAATAGAATTGAAAGAAAAATTACATAGTTATAATGCACTGAGTGAAAACACCAACTTTACATTTATTACACCGTGCGAAACAATTTTTTTTGCTGAGACCCATCCAAATTTTTATATAGACGTGAAACTAGAGATCATTTATAGTAATCTGGCATAGTCAGTTTTTCATTTTCTGGCCCAAAGTCCTAAAGTTTCAAATATTTTTTAAATATATGCGGTTGTGCAATGATGATTTAACTAATATTTCAATTTTGAAGTTTCAGGACCGAAATATATCAGGGAGGGAAAAATACATGATTTGGATTTCAGTCTGTAGATTCATATATCTACTATAAATTGTATTCTATTTCAAAGTTCCAGTCTAGAAAACACTTTTATTATTTGGTGCATTTTTCGTGTCGAGTATATAATTATTTTATAAAGAAATATTTTATAAAACCCAGTAGCATTGACTTTATAAAAAAGTCCTGAAAAAACATATTTCCCGTACATAACAGCATGTAAGAAGCCCATATTTAGCTTACAAGGAGCAGAGAATTGCTTTCGTAAAAGAGTCTATAAAAGAACAAAACCGGATTTCCGGGACGATGTGTAGTTATCCAACCAATAATTATAAAAATAATAATAATAACAAAGAAAAATAACAAAAAGAAAAAATAAATACAAAATTGAATGAGGTAGTTTGCAAGCAAACTCTAAGATTGCGATATTTAATTTTTAACTTAGAATTTTGTATTTGCATATTTTGCACAAAATTTTAAGTTATAATTCAAATATTGCAATCTTCGAGGGAACATTTTTTGAAAATTTTGCAAACAATTGTTATTTAGAAAGGATGTTTTCTTGCTTTTATTGAATGTAATTTGTTATTGCAATTTCAAAGTCAATTGTCGATACTGTGTCGCTTTCAATTGATAAAAGTGGCAAACAACCTTTCAACAACCATTGTGGAGCGCAAATTGTTTTTTTTACAAGTTTCAGTTTTGAAAAACTTGAAATTTTTATATACAAACTTCTCTCGTCCGCCCCTCCGCCCCCTGCATGGGAATTGAAAGCAGAAATTTAAGAATTAAAGTGTTTAGTATTTAGTAAGAAATATAAAATTTAATGAAAAATTAGAGAGAAATTGTTTTTTTTTTTTGGAGTTTCGAGGGAAACATTTTGAAATTGTGTTGAAAGGGAAAATTTTTCAGACGATTGAAGTGAACATTTTGAAACTTTCTTAAACTTTCCAACAAGGAAATATTTTGAAATTTTATTGAAAACGAAAATTTAACAAATGACTGAAGTAAACATTTTGAAACTTTCTTGAGCACTTGTCAGTTCATTAGTAGCAAACAGATACTCGTAGATGTCAGTTTGATAGTTCTTCGTTAAGAACATTCAACAGGTTCTATTCAGGCCAAAAACTTGACACAAGACGGAGAAGACAAATACTTCGAAAGGAAGTAAAGTGGTTGAGTTGGTGAATGATGAATGAATGTGATGAATCAAAGATTCGAAAAACCATGTTGAGTTTTTCATAAAAAATGGAAAATTGTGCTTATTGAATAAGAGTTTAGTAGACAAATAATGACCACTGGAAGACAACAAGATTTACTCAACATATGATGAGGATTGGAAGACAAAATGTTGGTGGGTTTCTTAAATTTAATCAGCTTGTCCACAATTATATAGTCTGGTGTAGGCTTTAGCCAGTTCGTCAAGGAATTGTACGTCTGCGTTAAGAAAGAATTCATATGTAATCCTATCCAAACCAAGGGCCTTTTCAGATTTCATTTTATGCAACATTTGAAGAATTTCTGCCGAAGAGATTGGTTTGTCTAAACTTTCGTCTGTTTCTGTTTCTAGCAAGGCTACATAGTGTATTTGATGTGCAGAGGTGACTGGATTTAGAAGGTCCTTAAAATAATGTCGGAATGTCTCTGCAGATATATCCGAACTTGGCGATGGGTTTGAGCCTCGAATTGTCTTCACAAGATCCCACCACTCTGCACTATCTTTTACTTCATTTATTCTTCGCTCCAGATCGTTATAATACTCCTTCGCGCTAATTTTACATTGTTCTTTATATTTTTTATTTGCAACGATGTACTGTTCTTTAAGGTCATCTGTACCTGTTTTGCGAAATTTTCTTAATAGCATTAAAGTAACTTTTCTAGCCGGTAGGCATTTCCAGTTAAACCATTCTGACTTTTTGACTAACTTCCTTGCAGTTTGTCTTCGTACTACTGCGGGATTTATAATATCCGTAAAGCCACCTAAATACAACTCATCGTTTCCTTCTTTTCTCTTGTGCATTTCCTTTATAAGTCGTCTATTGTACAATTCTACTTGTGAACTATCCCAATTCAATTTAGGTAATATGCCTTCGTGCTTTTCACTTGTAACATTCAGCTTCAGTTGCAGCGAAAGTGCAATTGGCATGTGATCAGACCATACCTTATCTTCCACCTTAAAATCCAACACAAGTTTGGCTACGTCTCTAGAGACAGCACAAATGTCGTTTACGGACTCTCCTACATTGCTTATAAAGCTTAAAGTTTCCATTATCATCGTTTTTCGTCATTCCGTTTAGTACTATAAGTCCAATGTTTTCAGAAAAGTCCATAAATTCTTTCCCATTTCTATTGACTACTTTGTCTTTTGAATTTCGCTTTTCTTTACCTCCAACAATATCACTCTGTAAAATGTCATCCATGTCTACTTGTAAATCTCCGATTCGTACATTCAAGTCCCCGATCACAATAGGATTGATGAGATCATTTTGCTTAAAGCATTCTGTTACCAGATCGAATTCTTTGGTCCAGTTGCAACGCTTTAGATACAACGGTACGATACTAATTTTACTTCCAGCCACAGATACTTCAATGACATCTACACTTTCTACACATTTGAAGGAATATATGACTCCCATCTTATCAAGGCTCTTTTTAACCCCATATAAAGTTCCCCCACTTGCGCGACCATATTTATTTATTTATTTATTTCAGTCTAACAACTTACAGACTAACAGAAGTAACAGATAGAAAGATAACAATTCAAATTACCTAAGAAACTTAGAATTAGACAAAGTTTTACAAAAAACAATTTTTAGATACACAAAGAGCAATATCCAAAGAATTTTAAAGATATATTTATTCCGGAAGGGATCGGTTCGACAAAATTCAGAGACCGCAGAGCGAAGCGGATAAAAACCTTCTGAACTCACTCAAGGCGAGATATACCAGAGACATAAGACGCCTCCAAATAAAGGCCGCATATTCAAGTCTAGAACGGACAAAAGCGGAATATATAGGGTTTTCCAACAAGAGGTGTTATTTTGGTATTCAAAGAAAAATGCAATTTTTTGAGATAAATGAACGGATGTTTATTTCATAATAAAGAGGAAGGTATGCCGTTAATAATGAAAAACAACATCAGCCAAATGGCCACCACGACCACGCTTACAGGACCATATCCTTTTCATGAAATTTTCCATAACCAAATCGCAAAGTGGCTGCCCTATGTCCTCGATAGCCTCACGAATTCTATCTTTGAGGTCTTGAATCGACGCTGAGCTGTTGGCGTACACCTTATGTTTTAGGTGGCCCCAAAGAAAGAAGTCGCAAGGTGTTGAATCACAAGATCTCGGTGGCCAATTGTGATCACCTCTTCCAGAGGTAACACGGTCCGGAAACTTTTCCCGTAAAAGAGAAATGGTTTCGTTGCTTGTGTGGCACGTAGCGCCGTCTTGTTGAAAGTAACCGTTGCCCAGATCAATACCATCCAACTCCGACCATAAAAAATCATTGATCATCTCTCGATAGCGCAATCCATTCACCGTAACTGTTGATCCAACCTCATTTTCGAAAAAGTAAGGTCCAAGAACCCCGCCGGACCATAAACCGCACCAAACAGTCACACGTTGAGGATGGAGAGGCTTCTCAACAATAACTCTTGGGTTTTCCGAGCCCTAGATGCGACAATTTTGCTTGTTGACGTAGCCACCGAGGTGGAAATGGGCCTCATCAGTCAAGATGATTTTTCGATGGAATTCCGGATAATTTTCATGCATTTCAAGGACCCAATCAGCAAAGACACGACGTTGTTGATGATTGGTCGGCTTGAGTTCTTGTGTTAACTGAACTTTATAAGCCTTAAGACCCAAGTCTTTATGCAAAATACGGTGTAATGACGTTTTTGGAATGCCCAATTCCAAAGAACGGCGAGGAATCGACAAACCTGGGTTTTCTTCAACACTTTGGGCTACAGCAGCAATATTCTCAGTTGTTCTTGAGCGATGTGCACGGGTTTTATTCTTCACATCACTAACTTGACCCAACAGCTCGAATTTTTCCACAAATTTCTGTATTACGGTCCGACAAGGTGCTTCACGACGACCCAAAAATGCTTTAGTTTTGCGAACTGTGACTGCAAGATTTTCACCATTTTTGTAGTGAATTTTAATAATTTCAATGCGTTGTTGAAGCGAGTATCGTTCCATTTTTAGTAATGGCGTAGTTTCTACTTGTCAAATGTCAAAGAATAAAAGCTTCAAAAGTGACAGCTACCGAAATACTGGGTGATTCAAAATAACACCTCTTGTTGGAAAACCCTATAGAAGTGAGGACTTATGAGAAGACTTGCAATAAATTGAAAGAAAACATGCCTTGTATCTTTGTTGGGTCGGCAACTTTTCAGACCATCCTTGTAATGCATTGCATGTCGAAACGCTGATTCTGTTCGGTTCAGCTGACTTATGAATATTTATTTTCAGATATTTTGTATATCTTCCTATCATTTTTTGATTTGTAGATATTTTCGCTGCATTTTTCTATGCATTTTTAATTTTATATATTTTTTTGGAAGTTTTCTTTCTATGAATTTTTTATTGAAGCGCGTTAGGCTGCTGGCCAGCTGCTACCACTTTGTCTCATACAATATGCAACATGGTGTTGCTGGCATGCCACGCATTGGCATGCGGTGAATTGTGACTGCAAGCGCCGCTCGCCACTTGCAGTGTTCGCTGATAATTAACAATTCGAGCGGAGTAGGCACTTGCGGCCGAATTGCGTCTATGCAATCACTTTCGAATGCGATGCAGCATGGCCGCTGCACATTCAGCGTACGCGGTGGCGGTGCAATCAATGCTACGGAGTTGGGCGCAACAATCAATTTATTGCCGCAACACAATGCGCTGCAGCTGCAATGAATATTGCATTGTTGCATATTGCAGCCACGCCTGCACAGCCCAAAATGATTTTTGGCGCACAACTTGAATCGATTTCAATTGTTGCACTTTTTATTCAGTAAACTTTCACATTCACCGATCGTTTTAGTTAATATTGACTTGAAATGTTTTGTTTTTGTTGTTGTTACAGTCGAAGGCGTCCACATTGTCATCGGGCGCACGCGCCGCTGCACAAACGCTCAATGTGCCCATAGAGCGGCTGGAGTCGCGTCAGTCCAATCATCGCGAGCCAAATATACAGGCCACAAATCACAACAACAACAACAATAGCAACAGCAATACGAACGGCAATCATCTGCACAGCAGTGGCATGATGGCAGCACAGCAAGAGGAACGCGAACAGCTGTTGCACGAAAGGTCGCTGCTGCAGCATCATGCGCGTCACAATCATTCCGCCGAGGCGGACGTTCATCACGACGCTCACCATCACCAGCACATGATGCTGGACAATGAGGTGGATGCGTTGCTGCGGAACGGCGGCGGCACCAATCACATTGAAACGCACATGGAGCGACAGCAGTACATGAAGCAGACGAGCTATCTGCATTCGGGCCGCAAGGCGTCCAGCGGCCATCTACAGCAGCAGCAGCAACAACTACAACAGCAGCAACAGCTGTCACACCACGAGTCACACCACATGCAGCAGCAGCAGCAGCAGCAGCAACAGCAGCAGTCGTCGTCGCATCATCTGGACGCCAACTACATGACGCAGGAGTCGAACAACGACGGCAGCGGCACACCGCCATCGGTCACCAAGTACTCCCTGCTGCAGTTCGCCATGCAGCACTTCCGCAACGAGTTAGTACGCTGTGTGCCAAATTCAAGTCAACTAGTACAATTGTCTCTTTGTCTCGTTTTTTTTGGTATCAAACAGCCAAGTACCCGAAGCGCGCAGTGGACACGCACGCGACGCATCGCGTGAGCACGTCGATCGCCGCACACCGTCCTATGCGGATCTGGTCAAGTGGCAGGGTGCGCCCATTCGCATGCCGCTGCTGCGGCTGCCCAACGATCTGGCGCCGCTCGCGCTCGAGTGCTTCGAGTGCATTCTGCGCTACTGCGGCGACATTCCGCACGATCCCGAACTGTCCGAGGTCAAGTGCGTCTACACGGTTCTAATGGTAAGTGGCGTTGCTGTCTTCAACTACCAGTAAATAATCTTTGAATATGCTTTCGTCCTTTTGCAGCATTGTCACAAATATTTGGCGCTACGCGACGAAGTCTACTGTCAGCTAATGAAGCAGACCACCGCAAACCGCTCGCCCTGCCCCGACTCGGCGCAGCGCGCTTGGCGCTTGCTCAGCATTCTGGCCGCCTACTTTGGCTGCTCGGACGCGCTGCGCCCCTACCTGATGGAGCATCTCACCTCGGCCGCGTCCGATCGACGGCGCTCGTGTCACGGCACCGCTGCCGTCTGCTTGTCCAATCTGCGCAAGACGGCACGCTGCGGCGGCCGCAAGAATGTGCCCAGCGTCGAGGAGGTGACCGCCGTGTCGGCGGGTCGGTCGGCGCGTCGCCAAATCTATCGTTTGCCTGGCGGCGCCGAGCGTGTGGTCAACACACGGTGCTCCACCGTGGTGGCCGATGTCATTACCGAATTGTGCGCACTGCTCGGCGTCGAGTCGGAGGCCGAGCAGCAGGAATTCTCGCTGTACTGCATTGTGCAGGGCGACGCCTTCACCATGCCGCTGGCCGCCGACGAGTACATACTCGATGTAACCACTGAGCTGCTCAAGTCCGGCCAGCCGTTCTATTTGATATTCTGTCGCTCCGTGTGGCACTTTGCGCTGAAGCGTGATCCTGCGCCTACGCCGCTCTACGTTGAGGTGCTCTTCAATCAGGTGGCGCCCGACTATTTGGAGGGCCTGCTGCTCGAGCTGCCCAGCACCGGAGTGCCGCTGCCTGAGGTGGTGCGCGACATGGCGCGCATTGCGGCGCTGCTGCATCGCGCCGCCGACCTCAGCCACGTGCCGGCGATGAAGGAGATCAAGTTTCTGCTGCCCAAACCGGCGCTGGGCATACGTGAAATACGGCCAGCACAGTGGGTCGGTCTGGTGCAGTCGGCGTGGCCGCAAATTGCCGGCCTCAGTCCGGGCCAGGTGAAGGCGCAATTCCTCAACGTGCTGTCCGCGTGGCCCCTGTTCGGCAGCAGTTTCTTTGCAGTGAAACGCATCTGGGCCGAGGAGGGGCCGCACGTCGAGGAGGCCAGCCCCATGTGGCGCGACCTCATACTGGCGCTCAACAGGCGCGGCGTTCTCTTCCTCGATCCCAACACACACGAGACGCTGCAGCACTGGCCCTTCATGGAGGTCATTTCCACGCGCAAGGTGCGTCCCCGTTTTTGTTTATGTTATTGTTGCTATTATCTAATCGATATCGCTCCGCTTGCAGGTGCGCTCCGAGGACGGCGCCCTCTTCCTGGACATGAAGGTGGGCAACCTGATGCAGCAGCGCGTCATACGCGTGCAAACCGAGCAGGCGCACGAGATCTCGCGCCTGGTGCGCCAGTACATCACCATGGCGCAGATCAGCCAGCGCGACAAGCGCGACCCCAACTAGGGTCGCGTTCGGCGCTAACGTTTTTCGCACATTATTATGTTTGTTTTTAAGAATATTGCTGAAATATGCTGGCCTGCATACGTTTATGTTTATGTGTAGTCTTATTATTTATGTGTAGTTGTGTAGTCGGTTGGCATATATTCAAAATTAACGCTTGTGAAACGGAAGCATGAGAAAGAGAGGTAGACAGAGTCTTCTAACGTGGTCAAAATTAATGCTTCAGATATGTATTTCCTTTGAATTGAACCTGCAAGGCCATATTTAAGAATTGCTAAAATTTGAAAATTTTACAGCACAAACAACAATAACTAACTATTGTTCAATGTGTAAGTGCAATGGTAGTCGTCGTCTTTTCGGAGGTGTTTTGTTCGCATGTGTTTTTGTTTTTGTAATTTATGATTTCTTGATTCTTATACAATTTTATATTTTTTGAAATTGAAATTCGAAATAAAAAACAAAAATTTAAAAATAAAATACCAGATAATACTAGAAATACAAAGATATAAAATAAAATAACATAAAATAAAATAAAATAAAATAAAATAAAATAAAATAAAATAAAATAAAATAAAATAAAATAAAATAAAACGAAATTAAATAATATAAATAAAATAATAAAATAAAATAAAATAAAATAAAATAAAATAAAATAAAATAAAATAAAATAAAACAAAATAAAATAAAATAAAATAAAAAAAATAAAATAAAATAAAATAAAATAAAATAAAATAAAATAAAATAAAATAAAATAAAATAAATAAAATAAATAAAATAAATAAAATGAATAAAATAAATAAAATAAAATGAAAAAAAATAATATATAATAGTAAAATGAAAAATACAAAAGTTATTTATAAAAATCAAAGAAAGTGTCAAAATGTATTATTTTTATAAATAGTTTTGTATTTTTCTTATTAAATTATAAAAATCATAAAAATTTGAAAATAGTTAATTTTGTATTTTTTGTATTTTATTTTATATTTTTGTGTTTTAAGTTAAATTTTTTATTTAACTTTATATTTGATATTTTATTTTAAATTGTTTGCATTTTATTTTAAATTTATTTTAATTTTTGTATTTTGTTTTTAATTCATTTTACATTTTTGTATTTTATTTAAAAGACGCTTGAAATAAAATACAAAATATACAAAAAACTTAACATAAAATATAGCTAGTAAAAAAAATACAAAATCCTTAAAAAACCAAAAAACAAAAACAGAAACATATAAACATATTTCATATATTTTATAAAAGAAATATTTGTATTTTATTTTTTTCTTTTAATTTATAATAAAAAATAAAATAAAAGACAAAAAAAGACAGATAAAATTAAATATATAATAGAGATAAATATTTCTATTTGATTTGTTTTTGTCTTTTTGGTTTTTAAAGTTTAAAATAAAAAAAATATAAAATATATAATGTAATATAAATATTTTTATTTTATTTGTTTTTTTTGTGCTTTTAAATTTTTTTAAATATTTTTTTTAATTGCTATATTTTACTTAAGGTGTTTTTTGCATTTTATCTTATGCGTCTGTATTTTATTTTAAATGTTTATATTTTAATTTATAGCTTTTTATTTGCTGCTACTTTTTTCCAAAGTAAATAGTAACCAGTTTTTTCTGTATGTTTTTGAAAAATATGAGTTTATAAATTATATACTTAATTTGTAAGCAGAAAATGATGACATAATTAATTACAAATTTTAATGCATGTCAAATATTGTCAATAAAATAAAATATATATACATATATAAATATATACAAAATTAAATTGAAACTTGTTTGATTTATGCGGGGAAGAAGTTTTTAAATAGAGATGAGTAAATACCGGTTTATGGAAGCGCATAAGACAGGGTATATTTCTTATTTGAGGAGCGTATAGGTTTTTACGGTGAAAACTGTTGTTCTTCAAAAGGCTTTTCTTTAAAATGAGCACTACTTCAAATTATATTTTAGCTTGCTGCAGGCTGTTGAACGGTTATAAGCTGCAGTCATGTTTGTAGTAAATTTTTTCAACGTCACACTTTGGTGTAGAGTTTCTTGACTTTTCTGTGAGATGGGTACCGGTCTGACCCATTTTTTTGAAAGCTAAAGAGTTTTACCACAAAAGGAGAACACATTTAGGACAACTCCCTCTTGGGGCTAAGGAGCTATGGGGTCTTGTCCAGCTCTGTACTACTGCACTTACCTGGTCTCTTGCAACTATAGTCTTCATAGTTATTCCATATTTTGGTTACACAAATCGTTCCCAATCAAAAAGTTTCTGCATAGGGCAGATTATCAATGCTTCTTTCAATCCCTAAATCACTTTTCTCTTCTGCGACTTTTCAATTATTGCCTAAATCATCTCATCTCTTGTGATGAATAGGAAAAAGTCACAAGTTCCGATGACATTTGAACCAAACCAGCAACAATTTTTTTCATCAATATCTCAAGCGCGGTTTGTTTGAATAATGAATTCCTTGTATTTTTTGATCAGAAAATATATCATTTGTATATAATATTTTAATGAAAACACATTCTCCATTCATTTGCATAACAAATTCAATTAAAGTTCATTTTTATTTTAATTTTTCCTTTTTACAATTTATTAAGCTAAAGTGTGAAAAAAATTTTCGCTTTAATAAATTTTTATACATTATCTTTGTTGGTTGGTTGGTTTGGTTTTTTCTTTATTTCATTTTATTTATTATGTTTTTGTTGTATTTGTTTTGTTTCTTCTCATTGTTATAGTTTGTTTTTTTTTTGTTTTTTCTAATTTTCTCATTTTGTTGAAATTATACATAAATGTAAATACGCAACTCTCGAAAACTAAAAAAGCGTTAATTATTTATAGTTAATGTAAATAAATGTATTATTTTGTATTATTTTTGACATTTTGTTTTTTGGTTGTTGTTGTTGTTTATCTACTAACTTTTTGCTTGCTTGTGTGTTTTCGTCATCATACATTTTGTTGTTGTAGCTATTTGTTTGCTATTTTATTAAATTTCCGCACATATTCCTCGCAATTATTTTAATAACTATTTATTTATAATATTATTTAGCAGATTTCATTTCAGTTGTTTTTTTGTGTTTTCCTGTTGTTGTTGTTATTGTTTAACGCTAAATTACATTTAAAATGTTATTGTGCATTGGGTATGAATGTTTCTTCTTCTTCTGTTTGCTTGTTTTTATGCATTGGTTGTTGTTGTTTGTTTTGTTTTTCTATTAAATGTTTCTCTGTTTGTTTTTGTTTTATTGTTTGCTGTTGTTTGCATTTTGTTTAAATGTTATTTTAAGTGTTTTGGTTGTTGTTGTTAAATTTGGTTTGCGTACTATTCAGAGTTTCAGGCATATTTAGATATTCTTTTAAATACAATTATCATTTATTTAGACTGGCTTAATATGCTGTTGTTGTTGTTGTGTTTTTACACTTCTTTTTAATATAAAAACAAATGAAATGTCTCGCTTGTTTCTAAGCGTGTCGCTTGCCGTTATGTTCAAGTGGTTTGTTTTTTTCTGTTGCTCTTGTTGTTGTAGTAAAAATCAAAAACATATACAATATATATATATATATTTATATAAAATCTGTTTTAGTTTTAGGTTTTGGTTTTTTTGTAAAAATGGCTCAAACTTAACAATTTCTTGTTTTATATTCTTCTCATTCTATATATATATATTTTTTTTTATAAATATATTCAATTTTATTACTTTTTGCTCATTTTGTCAGCTATTTGTTACTTTAGAAGAACGAAAATAAAAAAACACACATGTAGAGTTTGTTGAAAAAAAACAAAAAAAAAAATGTATATATATATATATATTTATATATATCTAAGAAATATGCAATACGGTTTCGTAATTGTCAAAATTGTCGTAATGTAGTGTGTGTGTGTGTGTGTGTGTCCATGTGAGTGTCTGTACGCTTATAAGAATATCGCTAATAGAAGTGTATGTATGTGTGTGTGTGTCTGACTATGTACACAGTGAAAGATGGGTACGTCTGTTGCTGCGATTCAAGGCAGAAATGTTGCTGGTTATTATTGAATTATTTTCAAGTGAGCCCTAACGAAAGTATAACTGAAACTATGCGCCGCTTGACAGTCGCTGAACTCTAAGTAGTATAGCCGGGGAAGTTGCTATCGGTTAGAGTTTCTGCTTGACTGGTGAGCACAGAAAGCAAGTTATGAGAAGTGAGAGGTGGAAAAAGCACAAAAATAGAGCCGCCAATGAAAGCATGCAAATCTGATTGAATAAGGAAATGAGAAAAAAGCGCAGTTAGCGCTTTGAAGCTGAAATTTTCAGAGAGCGCAAAAGATTCGAAAGCGGCGCAAAAGTCTAACGCAATTGTCTAACTTAGTCAACTAAGAACAACTCACATACGGAGAAAATGGCCCATAGGCGACTCTCTAGTTGCATTAAATAAACAAAAACAGTACTGCAAAGATTTTTTTCGCATTGAGCTGCATTGCTTCAAGTTTTCACAGCAGTGAAAGTAAAATTAGTCAACCAACAAAGACAATGAAGGGACAGCAGATCAAAGTGATGACAACTGAGCATCGAGTGAAGAAGTAATTGAAGCTTTAATGCAGTTCGAATCGAGTCAATAAAAATGTATTCGATCAAATTTTAATGCTATCCCCACACTTGTCTTTAGTTTTTGAATTTAGTTGAATTTGTAGTTGAATTTGGAAAAACCAAAATAACTAAATTAATTTGATTTCCTCCTCGTTAAGACTTCCACTGCCCAAATTGATTAAAGTTTTTCTCTACTTGTTGTATGTTTTAATATATATCAGTATAATTCAATAATGCTGCTATTTCTGCTGCTGTCTAATCAATGCTGTTTTTACTAATTATTAGTTGTTGCTTTCCTTTCTCTTCCTAAATTGTTTTTGAGACGCGTAAATGACTGGTTTGTTTTTGGTTTGTTATCAAGTTTGTCAATTGTTGTTGTGTATGTGTTAATTTGGTGTCTGCAATGCGGCAATAATTTCATTAATTAATTAATTACTTGTTCATTTACAATTAAGCGCGCTGCGTGCGTCGGTATCTTCACAATAATTATATGGCAAATGTTGTTTTGTTTTTAAGATTAATCAATTCATCAGTCTATTTTTTGTTTTTGCATTATTTTTAAATTTTTTTAATTTCAATTGTATGTTTTCTTAATTAGCATTTTTGGATGGCAATTTACTCTGAATTGTATGCGTGTGTGTGGCGTTCAAGTGGTAAGTGTCTGCTTAATATTATAGATTGGCTGGTTGTTCGAAGTGTTGTGCAATTAACTGATTAATGCATAATTGAGATTGATTGATCAGAGATTAATTAATTTTAAATAATGTTTGACTAGTTGTAGGTTTAAAAAAATGATTAAATAACTAATTAAGAGTATTGCTGAGCAGTGATTAAATGTTTAATTGAATAATAAGATAATCAAATTAGCTTTTTCATTATTTTTCAATTGAATGTGAATATTTAGGGAATATTTAAATTAGTTTTAGTGAATAATTCATTATTTAATAACTAAAATTAATCAAAAAATCATTTATGAAATTTACTAATTAATTGGAATAATTTTAGTTTACTAATAAATAACTAAATTATTCAATTCATTTGAGCAATAACAAATTACAAATACAAATTATCAACTAATTAAAATTAATTATTTAAATGAATTAATAATTAACTTAAGTAAGTTACTAATGAGTTAGAATAATTTTAGTTAATTAACTAACTAATTAAATTATTTAACTAAATTCAGCAATTGCACTTAAAAATACAAATTATAAACTAATTTAAATTAATTAGTCGACTCATTTTTAATAACCAATGTATTATAATAATTTTAGTTTATTAACTAACTAAGTAAATTATTAAATTAAATTGAGTAATTGCATTTCCAAATACAAATTAGAAACGAATTTAAATTAATTAGTCGACTTATTTTTGCCAAAAAATTGTACTAAATGCAGTTGTATTGATTAAATGATCCTATTGAATTATATAGTCAAATTAGGTATTAATTTCAATGATTCTATCTGATTTATTATCTAATTCAATTATTTAATTCATTAGTTGATGTATTAGTTAATGATTTAATTGATTGATTTATCAATTGAAACATTAACTGATGAAATAATTTACAATTTAATGAACTAATAAGATGAATAACTGAGTATAAATATTAAATAAATAAATATAAATATAAATAAATATTATAAAAAATGAATATTTAAGAAATGCATATTGCCAAATAAGTTGAAATTTAATTAGTCAATTAAATAAACTATAGTGAACATATAATTAATAATTTAAATATTTAATAATTTAATTTAGTATAAAATTAAAACAATTATAAATAATTAAATAAATCAATTCTGTAGGTAAATAATTTATTAGTTTAAATAAGTTTAAATAACTTTATTTATTTTATTAGTTTAAATAACTGAAGAGCCAATGATTTTAAAATCAAGAAAAAAACACGACTAATCAATGATTTTGAATAAATTCAGCAAGAAATAATAATGTTTTGGCTTTGGATATAGTAATTAACACCAGATTGTTATAAGTAATAATATTTTATATTTTATTATAATAATATATAATCATTTAATTCATCGCAAATTAGTCAATTAATCAATTAGTTTGAGCAATTGCAGTCTCAAACACAAATTAACAATGAATTTCGACTAATTTGTGTCCAAAAATATACTAAACGCAGTTGTATTGATTAAAAGATCCAAAGTAAATACTAACCAACTTATAGTTGAATAACTGATTACAGCTTTCAATGCAACTGGTTAAATTATTTTTCCCAATAACTGCTTAGCAACACATTGCATTAGTCAATTAATTGCAAAACACTTACTTTAAGTTGAGCATCTTTTGAAAGGTTTTAGTTTGAGTTTCAGCTTTAGTTTGAGTTCGAATTTGAGTTGAAAGTTTTGTTGGCATTTTCAGAGACGAAAAAATATCAAATAAAAAACGTATAGAAGGCAAATTGAATGGCATTTACATTGCGTTGTGTGGTAAGTGGCATTGACTAATTGCTGCTGCACACAGTGTTGGACATTTAAAAATAATTCAATACCTTTTTTCGGTTGGCATATTTGACTAACAATTTTTTCACCTATGTGATTTGTTGTTATTTGTTTAGCACTAATGTCTTGTTAAACTTCTATTAGCCACATTTATAAATAATAAAAACAAATGCTCTTACGTTTTCTTTTTATTTTACTCACTTTTTTCCTTTTTCTTCCCTTTGGGCTTATTATTGTTTTATACTTTTGTCTGGTTGTTTGCTGGTTCTTGGTACGTTTCCTTATATTCTCTGGAGATTTGCTTACAAAAATATACATATTTATGTGTGTAGGTAGGTATGTGTGTGCTTGTGTGAGTGTGTGTCGTGGTTAAATGTCCTTTTGAAAATTTGCTTTGAACGCCATTGCTGGCACCGGCCGCTGTCCGCAACGCCACGTTCATTTGCATTAATTTGTACGTAGATTTTTGTTGGAAACTTGTTTTCGAAAATTATAAATTGTGCAATGTGTGGTAGAATGTTTAAAAGTCAATGTATTGTAAGGGTTGTACTGAGGGGGAAGTTGACACAGTTCAATGTGAATTTCATGTGTTGCTTTTGTTTTTTTTTAGCAATTTTTCCTTCCAGCAATTCTTAGCTGTTTGTGTGTTTATTTCGTTCTTCTTGTTTGTTTTGTTCTTAACGCTTTTTCTTGCTGAATTTTTTAGAACATTTTTTGACTTAATTTCATTTGCTGTTGCTTGTTTTAGTTTTCGAATATCTAATGCGTTTTTAATTAGCTAATGGCTATTTCTTGTTGTTGTTGTTATTGTTGTATAACATTTTGCGACCTTTGCAGTACAGTGAACAGAAGTTGATTACAAATAATGAGTTGTTTGGTTTTTGCTTACTGCAAATTTGTTAGGTGTACGAGCAAGTTTGTGTCTTGAATCTTTTGTTTGAATGCCGATTGACATGTGTTTGTGTGTGAATTGTGTGAGCGTTTGTGAATAGGAGGTGTCAGTGTGTGTACTTCGCTTTGTAATTTCGCTAGACTTAGGTGTATTTTACAAATGTATAAAGCTAAATTTTTTGTTTGCGTTTTGTTTTGTGTTTTGTCTTTATGTCTTTATGTCTTCTTGTCTCTGATTTTCTGTTTGTTTTAACGAAAAAAGCCAAAGTTTAGTTTCGCTTTCGTCTGGTTTGTGGTTCTGTTGCTGCTGTTCGTATCATTTGTATTCATACTCTTTTTTAACATTTTTTTAAATTAATTGTTTATTATTTCATTTTATACAGTTTAACTAGTTTTTGTTCGTTTTTTGTTTTTGTATAAATTTCGCTTATATCAGTTTAATTCCCAGTTGCGCGCGATTTCACTAGCACACTGCACGGCCTCAGCGTCGGCTGCCAGCAATTGGGGGCGTCGTTCGCGAACGACACCAGCACAGTTCGGCGCCGCGTCACTCGGCCGCTCCATTTAAGCAAATTCTGCTGACTTAATGCGAAAAAACTACCATAAAAAGGGATTTTATATATATTTTGGGTTTTGCAATTTGTAAATTTCTAGCTGATTTATTTTATATGAAATTGTTTTTGTACACCGAAAGCTACACGTTCGCTGAAAGATTTGCACGCGCGCGCCGCCGTGCTGGCCGCTCTGACGCCGGCAGCGACCACATGTTTTCCCACTTATTAGTTGTTTGTTGTTTTGTTTTTGTTGCAAAAATCCTAGTTGCAATGGCAATGATGCGTTGTGCTCGTTCCCACAAAACGTTCGGAACAAGAATTCATGATTTTCGCCAAAAAAAAATTAAAATATTTTTTTAAATAAAATATTTTTTAAATAAAATATTTATTCTTCAATTGCTCATTAAGTATCTATTAGTTTTCGTTTTAAAATTTTTATAATATTTTATAATTTCGCGCAATTTTTGTTAGTTGTTTTCTATTAGTTTGCAATTTATTTAGAAATTTTGTTGCCGTTTGAAATTTTGTTTTTTTATTAAATATTTTTTACACTTTTATTATCTTTCACATATGCAATGCACGTCGCTTTGTTGTATTTCTACATCATAAATTTTATCGTTAATAAATTTTTTTTTTGGGTTTTTGTTCCATTTGTTTGCTTTTGGTTTTAATTTGTTAGTTTAGTTTTTTTTGTTGTTGTTGTTGATTTTATTTAATCTCGCCCGCCCCTCGCTGTTGAAGAGTGTGCACCCATTAGTCTCTTAAATTGTACAATTAAACTTAATTTTCTGTTTCTAGCAGTTCTCAAAACAGCTTAAAAAATAATCAGTGAAGCATTTTTTCCGTTTTGTTTGGTATTTTCGCCGAAGCTGGCAACACTGCAACAACAAAGTTGCAGTTTGCAATGAAAAATTCCAAAATCATAATTAAGGCAATTCACGTTTTTATGCAAAACTCATTCAAAATGATTTTTTGTTTTCAAAAAATCTATAAGACAGTCGATAGGAGAGTTAAATAAAGTGGGGTGAGAAAATTTTGATTTTGTTGTTTTTGTTTTTGGTAGCAATACTAGTGGTTGTTGGTGTTGTTGTGGGTTATCGATGGTGGATTTAGGCATTGATTCTGTGTTTGTACTTGAAGGCAGAATTTCGTTTTTTTTTTATAGAGGACATTGTGGCGTAAAACGAGGCTGTTATGGTGATTGTTGTTGTATTTTTTGATTTTTGCCTATAACACAAAACAACTGCATATTTGTTAAGGGGTGTGTGTGGTGGGTGGGAGGAAGGGTATGTTCGACGACATGACTAAGTGGGGAACGAAAATTGAATTTAACTATACGAATGATTTCGTTTGGCTGTAGCATTGTGGATTTTCGATTTTTAACATTAACATTTTTGTCATTGATTGGTCTAATAACTGGGCATTGGCATTGGTATTAGTGTTGATTTTGGAATAATGTTGACCGTGTGATTAAAACTTAAAATTGGCATTGGTATTTGAAGTTAATTTGGCATTGATATTGAAATTGAATTGAATGATCAATAGACTCTATAGGCATTGAAAATTAGAAGAAAGATTCAAATTTGTAATTGAATTTCAATTTTAATGCTAACATTGATGCTGAATTCAAAGGTCATTATTTGAATTACAATTCGCATTGAATTTATTGAATTGAAAATATATGTGAAAGATGAATTAAAAATTGAATTCAAATTCAATTGAAAATCGAACTGATATTGAATTGAAGACTTATTGAAAATTGAATTGATATTAAATTGACGGAATTGAATTGATATTGAATTGAAATTGAATTGAAGACTTGATTGAGAACTGAATGGAAATTGAATTTAAAATTAAATTGAACATACAATCGAAATTGATAATAGACTTAAAAACTGTATTTAAGTTCAATTAAAATGTTAATTAAACATTTAATTGGAAATTGAAGTGAAAACCGAATTGAAAAATGAATTAAAAATAAATGATAATGGAGTTTTATTTAAAATTAAATATATTTGAAAACTGAATTTAAATTTAATTCAAAAATTGAACTGATAATTTATTTAAAATTGGGAGTTAATTGAAAATATAATTGAAAATTTAATTCAAATTTGAATTAATATTTAATCAAAACTTGAATTGAAAATAAAATTGAAAATTGAATTTAAATTTAATTTAATTGAAAAGTGAATTGAAAACTGAAATTAAATTTTTTTTGTTTAAAAAGTTAGTTGAAAACGAAATTATAATTATATGTAATTGAAAAGTAAATTGAAAAAGGAATTTTAACTTATGTCAAAAATTGAATTGAAAATTAAATTAAAAATTGAATTGAAAATTGAAATTAAATTTTATTTGAACTTGAATTAATTGAAGTTAAATTTAATTAAAAATTTATTTGAAGTTGAATTAAAAGTAGCATTGAACCTGAGTATGAAATAATCACTTGAAAATGAATGCATTAACTAATATTTATCCAGACATTTGTTAATGCCAATGCCGCTTTGCTCAGTGACCATGGCATTGACGTTAGTTATTGGCTTAGTTGCTTGTAATTATTATTGGTTGTCAATGATTTTGGTTTTGTTTTTGTTTTTAATAATTAAGCCGAAAAGCGCGCATTATCGCCGAAAGCCGCTGCATTTATCTCAATCAATTAGTGTTGCTTTAATTAAATATTGAATGCAATTATGTGTACGAATAAAAGTAATGGCGTCTTTGGTGTTGGCATTTAATTTGCAATTGATTGAATATTAGTTACGCGTGATTTTCATTTCATAATTTTCATGGCAAAATATTGGGCCTCAAGCCGCTGAAGCGTGTTGGACATACATATTCTAAATGTTTGTGTGAGTGCGTGTGTGTCTGTGTGCGTGGGTAATTGTGTTTGTGTGTATAGGTGTTTTCGAGTGGTTTGAGCAATGTGCGTTGTTGTGTATGTTTGTGCAATTCAAAAGTAAACATTTCAATAGAAATTCGCAAATCGGATCAATTCTTATGTGAACTTATTTGTCTTTCTTTGATTTTTGTTTTTGTAAGCGAAGAAAAGCCTAAATTTTACATTAGAATATTTGCAGCTTCAATTGAGAAATATTTTTGAGAACCGGAAGAGAAATATTCAATTAATACTGAAATTAATTAGTTGTGTTGAAAACAAAAGGACAGAAATACGTGACTAATTAGTAAACAATTGATTCAATAGTCATGTAATTAATTAGTAATAACTAATGTTATAATAAATAAAAAAATCATGTGCACGTTGACTAATTTATTAACAATTGATTAAATAATCATGTAATTAAATGACAATCGACAAGTAAGACTTTCTCAATCAAAGCTGCAAAGTTAATGGACGCGCCAGTCTACAAGTGGCATTATTAAGCTGAAAAAACACTGAGCCTTTGTCATATTGAATTTCACATATATATCTTTTGTATATATATAACAGACTCACAAAAATACGTCTGTAGCTTCAATTCAGTGTGTTTGCAGCTTAACATCGCCAACGTTTACGGCGCCCTCAATGCATTGTTTTTTAGTCAGAATCAGTATTAACTCATAACAACAGTTAAACAATTTTAATTTCATTTATCTCTAAATGATTTTAATCGAATTCTAAAAGAAAAATGTGCAACTAAAATCTTTAAATGGAAGTGCGCGTTTTTTTGTCTCAACTGGTGGCTTTGAAATTTTCGTTCGTTGTTGCCTACACCTACATTGAATCTATCAATTCTATCGAATAACAACAAAAATAATTGCAATGAAATTCAAATGAAATGCGTGCTTCCATCATAAGTTCGCGCTTCGCACAATTAAGAAACCAAATACTCACAAATCACATTACGAATATTGTAAATTAATTGATTAATTCATTTATTTTGTTGTTTGTATTTGTTGTCATTTAAACGCATTTCCTGTCATGACATTTTTTCAACTTTGGCTTCGCTTTAACTTTAACTGTTTTACTGTCACAATCGTTTCTAGTTCTTTAGTTCATTTCGTTACAAATTTCAATTCAATCGATTTTTTACTTTCACTTTAATAATCCCTCAGATAGAATTAGTCAATTCGTTTTTTCTTTTCATTTTTCATTTATTTACTGTCGTTTACTTTGTTGGTAATTTGAGCTGTTGTTTGTGTTAACCTTAACCACTTTGTCGGTTATTTGCATTGAGATCTTGCCAAACCTGTTTCGGTAGCTACCCGGTTTTCTATGGCTTTCGTGCAGAGTTAGTTGTGTCGATTGGTTATCCAGTAACTGGTTTGCCGGAGCTCTTGTTGCGCTATTGGATAATCGAGTTGTTATGAACTGTATTGGTTTTGCTGACAATTTGATTAGCCATTTGTGATTAATTTAACTAATTAATTTGTTTTTAAAGAATTAATGCGAAGAATTCAATTTTTTTTACAACCGAACTCACAAAATCTTTTATGGAATTTGGAAGATATGAGTTTTGTTAACCGGTTAGTGGTAACCGAATGAGAGTAGCTCCCTCTTTTAAAACCATTTGGTGGAATTTGGAATATGAACTTTACCGAATGAGAGCAGATTCTTCTTTCAACACTATTTAGTGGAATCTAGAATTTATGTACTTTGATAAACGGTTAGTGGTACCCAAATATAGTCTACTGATACTGCCTTTTAATATCTTTTGGTGGAATGTCGTGCATATACATCGATACTAAAATATTTATCAAATGGTTTAAAATGCATTTTTTTGTTATTATTAAGCGGTTAGGAGTAACTGAAAGTCTAGTTATTGGAATTTAAATGTTCTGTATATTGATATTCAAACTTTTGTTACGCAGTTCTGCATAAATTCCTTTTCTGCTTAAAGGTTAGTTGTAACCGAATCTCAGTAGAGCGCCTTTTAAAATGAATGGAGCGCTTTGACAGAAGTTGGTGGTCACGATTTTGATAGCCAAATTTTTATGAAGTGCATTGCAATG
This sequence comes from Melieria omissa, assembly GCA_963971225.1. Lineage (NCBI taxonomy): Eukaryota > Metazoa > Arthropoda > Insecta > Diptera > Ulidiidae > Melieria > Melieria omissa. Next base: position 54,688,439 of record OZ020268.1, read on the forward strand.
AACTCTTTGTTAGTGGTAACTGAATGCCTGTGTACCGCTTTAACACATTTTATTGAGATTTTGAGTACTAAATTTTACTGACAGAAAATATTGTGAAGTGGATGGAAAATATTGGAATGGTGCGGTTAGTGATAACCAAATATATTTCAGCAAAATTTTGCTAAACGTAGAAAGCCGTTTAATTTTTTCATGCTATATGTCAGGTATTGTAGAACATTGTAGCCAGTTGGTGTGTTCCAAATAGTGATTTACCGGAGTCTCAAACCGTTTAGTTAGTGATGAACGATTTCTTTCTTATTGACATTTGATTAAATACATTTTTTCTACTTAGTTACTATTATTTTTACTCACACTTGTTTGCTACTCAAATTTATGGAGACAGCTATTTTCGAGCACTTATTGTCAACCAGTTAATGGTACCAATTGTAATTCTCTTTTGTCAAACATTGCTACTTTTGAGCACTTACCAACCAGTTAATGGATAACCAATTGTAATTCTCTTTTCTGTCAAACATTTGTAAGCCATTCTAAACTGTTGTTGCAAACCGGGTTTCTTCGGAACAGGTATGGTTAGTTTTAGTGATTGCTGTTGTTGTAATTGTAGTTATTTGTTTTTAAACTGCGCCAAATCCCAGATTTTCATTTTTCATATGTTTTTTTCACTTCATACAAGTTATAGTCCATCACTGATGATCTCTGTCACTATTTCGTTTGCTGGGTAATGTTTTTTTCGTCTTCTTCGTATTGCAAATATTGTACAGTTTTTGATATTGAAGTAATGTCTGTCGCACTATTTAATCATTTGTTGTCTTTTTTATGCTCTCTGATTGTTCATTTGCACGTTTCGCACTTTTATTGTTCTTTTTTTCCTATTGTTTTTCTGTACGTTACTGTTTGTCAAGCTTCACTGTATTTCACTACCTTTTTTGTTGTTATTGTTTTCTTGTTTGTTTTACTCTTCTTGGTTTTTGCACATTTTTTGTTTGTTTCTTGGGGGTTTTCAGTTATTGTTTTCTTGGTTCGTAACATCACAACACGATTTATTTCCTTGCTAGTATTTGTTTGTCATTATTTGGGCTTTACTGTGGGGTCTTGTTTGATATTGCTGTTGTTGAGTTTTGAGTTCGATTTGGTGTGGTTTCTGTGTGTGGTGTGTGTATTTTGGTATTGTTGTTGTATTGCATTTTTTGTTTTTACTTTTTATGCTAATTTTTTTTTTCGAAATTTCTTCATTTAGTTTACTTTGCGTACATTATTTTTGTTTGATTTGTTTTGATTTGTTTGTGGCTGCTTGTCAGAAGTTCGCTTATTAGGTTAGTTTGCTAACACTTTGTTGTTGTTGCTTTTGTTGTTGTTGTTGTTTACTTGTTTTTATTTGTTTCCTTGCGCCCCAACTCCAAGTCATGTCTGGTGGTGTTCAATGTAGTCGAGTGTTGACTGTAGCTGTGTGTCGGTGTCAGTGTGTGGGTGCAATGACGAGTAGTTCTGACTGTGTATGTGTGCGTGTGCGCTAGAGAGTGAAATTGGGAGTGTGCTGTTTGTGGGCGTGTCACAGTTAGAGAGAGAGTGTGTGTGTGCGTGAGAGCGGGATTTCTCTCACTGAAGTGTTAATGAGTGTAAGTGGTTGTTTAATTTTTTTTAATCAGTGTTTTAGCTGTGAATTGAAGTGATTGAATTTTCGATTTTGTTTTTGGCAGTCGGCTTTATACGCTTCTTTTACATGATTAACTTTTATAATTTTTGGCTTATAATGTACCAATTGTATGTTTTTTATTGGTTTACTGTGGCTTGTTTTAGAATTTTAAAAATTTTCTTCAGAAAAAGTTGAACAAATATTTTAATTTGTAATTAAAATGTTGGAGTTTTTTGTTGTGTTTTATCATACTTATTTGAAATAAAATTTGGACAAAAACTTATTGCACATTTCCTGCGATCATGCTTTGTACACTTCAACTTCAACTTCTTCTTCCGCATGATCCTCATCTAGCCATCTCTGCCTTTTTGTGTTTCTTAAAAATCTTTTGTTTAAAAAATTTAAGCACTTGTACGAATTTACAAATACACTTTGAGTACAAGATTTTGGGTTTTTGAAAATGAAAAGAAAATACTTAGTTGTAGAAATATTTTTCCTCCCTTCACTCGATTACTTTCCAAGCGTGATCTGTGTCCGGCGATCGCTCGACAACGTTCGGCCGGATGTTGCATTTCTGTTTAACTGAAAGAAATTTGCAGTTGTTCTGTGATGTTGTTGTTGTTCTTGTTGTTGTTGAATATGGCAGAAAATTATTGTTTGTTGACGTTTAGTTTAATTCGCTCATGGTGCATCTTGGAGGGGGGGGCGAGGCCTGGCTCAGACATCTGCCGTTCTCGATGTTATACTCGGCGAACGCGAGTGTATTACAACCTTGTGGCCGTTTTTAGTTACGTAGCCGTCGCTCTCGACCAGCACGGCCGTCTGCCGGCCATTGCTGCCGGTGCCGCTCGCACAGCCCGGACTCAGCGGTCCGCCGCTGGCGCTGCCCTCCGGGCTGTTCACCGCACTGGCCGCGCCGCCGCTCTTTAGCGACGCATTGCCCTCGGCACCTTCGCCGTCGCCATCAGCACCATCTCCGCCGCCACCGCCGCCGCCGCTGCTGCCGTCACCGCCGTCGCCAGCCGCCGCCTCGTCGCCACCCCCCTCGGCGCCGGCGCCCTGGCCGCGCGCCTTGTGCTTGCGCCACGCGTGCTGTATCAGCCGCGCGCAGTATTCCTCGCGTTGTCGCCACAGCGTCGACGAGACGGGCTCGTGTCCCTCCGTGTCGGGACGCGCCGCAATCTCGCCGATCTCGCCCGTCTCCTCGATCGGGTTGCCCTTGCGCGCGAAGAAGTCCTTGGTGAGCGCGTCGAGTATGTCGACGCAGTACATCATGTCGCCGCGACAGATCGGTATGTCCATCGAGATGATTTTGTACTTGTTCGGCTTGTGTATCTGCAGCGGCGGCTCGAGCACGTCGAGGAACTCGGAGAGCTGCTCGTAGCGGATGTATTGCGTGCCCTCCGGGTCGAATTGCTGCCAGATTTCGTAGTACATGTCGTAGTCGTCGTCGGTGAGACCCTCCTGCACGTCCTCGGTGGCCTGACTATAGTTCTCGAGAATGACAGCAATGTACATATTAATAACTATCAAAAAGCTTATAACTAGGTATGAGAGGAGAAACGTTATTCCAACGGTCGCTGAACCACAATTGCCCGGATAGCCCTTGTCGTTGTCGGGTGGATCGCAATTTTCCTCATTGATAATGGCGTCTAGAACGCCATCCCAACCGGCTGAGGTAGACATCTGCAGAGGCGACATGTCGGCACGCACACGAACACACAAACACGAGCGCCATTGTGATAACGAACGCGATCATATGCGAGGCCGAGTGCATGCGAACAGGTGGCGTACAGAGTCGGGCGGAAGGGGAGTGGAATCGGTTCGAGGAATTGGAATAGGGTTTGCGGTTGGGGGTTAAGGTTGGAGTTGAAGTTGGCATTGACAAAAGAGAGAGCGAGAGTACGGTTGGGTTGTGGGAGCGTTGGTGAATCCGGTTGGTGAATGGCGGTGGCGGTGTTGAAAAGAGTTTAGAAGAAGTTAATTTCGTTAGTTAATTGTTCAGGTAATTGGTTGCAAATAGTTATTTGCAAATATTTGCTATTTGTCTAAATATGATCGCTTCAACACTATTTCAGCTAAATATGCAATAAACACCAGCTTAGCTAAATGGATTTTAGCATAATTAATGGGGGCAGCTATCAATCATGACACTATATATAGTTAGTTATACAGAGGTTCTCTATGTAGGCACTAGCACTATTTTTGCGCATTATTTGCCAACATTGCTTATCGTATACGAATACAATAATAAGAAGCTTCGAAAGCAGTAACTACATGTCTACAGGATACTAAATTGTTGGAGGCATTAAGCACATATGTTGTCGTCAGTAGGTATTGGGCTGGTTTTTGTATAAATATATAGTTTTTTGAAAGGGGATTTAGTTTTGCAGTGAGTCTATAAAGAGAATTGGCAGCTAAGGACTTGAGGAAAATTATGAAGCAACATAAAGTAGAAAGCGTTGAGGAGCTTCTTTTGCGCTCCGAATGCCGCTCAAAGTGTGATAGTGTCAGCTGGTTATAGCAGCAGATCTTATAGCTTATTATAAAAGCTGATCATGGAGGCTGGTCATTATAGCTGTTTCTGAAAGCTGATTATATGATGAAGGTTGGATATAATAGCCGTTTATATAAGTTGATTGCAATAGTTCATCCAAACAGTTGATTTAAAGGGCTAATATAACAGCTGATTCGGGCAAGGTGTCTTAACTGTTGATTATAATAAAAGCTTATAACAGCTGAAGACAACAGCTGATCATGACAGGTGAAGACAATAGCTAATTCTGATGGCCAATCATGGCCACTGACTGTAGCGGCCAATGATAAGAGTTGATCAAAAGGGCGGATTAGAATAGCTGGTCTTGACTGTTATTGTAACAGCTGCTCATAACAGGTGAAGACAACAGCTAAAGACTAAAGCTGGTCATAACAGTTGCTTGCAACAACAAAGCTTAACAGTTGATCATAAGAGCTGCTTACAACAGCTGGTCGGGACAGCTTAACAGCTGATTATAGCAGCCGTTCATGACAGCGGAAGACAACAGCTGAAGATAACAGCTGATCATAACTGATGGCATTATAATAGCTGGTCCTAACTATTATTTCAATTAACATTACATTAGCTTATAACATCTGAAGACAGCTTAAAACAGCTGATTCTTATGGCCAATGATGGCAACTGATTGCAAGGGCCAATCATTACAGTTGATCATAAGGGCTGACCATAATAGCTGGTACTCACTGTTATAACAGTCGCTCATAACAGCTAAAGATAACAGCTGGTCATAACAGCTGGAGATAACAGCTGAAGCAACAGCTGATCATAACAGCTAATTGCATAAGCAAAACTTGACAGTCGACCATAGTAACTCATTACAACAGCTGGTCGGTATAGCTGCTCTTAACAGCTGATTATAACATCCATTCATAAGAACTGAAGATAACAGCTGCTCATAATAGCCCATAATAACATAATTTGTATATCCTTTGTAAGAAATCTAATGAAAGATGGTTTAAGAAAACCAATATTTTCTTATCAAATGAGAAATTCGGTTTAGAAGGCCTTGTATTGAATGGGATTTAAACAAAGAAATCAAGATCTATCAGAAAATGTATGAAATTTTTAGCAAAGTATGCTTTCAAGAAACTAAAATGTTCCTGCTTTATGACTGGGACATTTAAAACTACCACATTGTCTCGGAATACCTGAATACAGCACCTTATCATAACAGCTGATTTCAATAGCAAATCTTAACAGCTGATCATAGCTGAACAGCTGATTATAACAGCTGTTCATAAGAACTGAAGATAACAGCTGATCATAACAGCCTATCAAATCAACTGCTCATAACAGCTACAACCTAACGAAATTTATAGTTAAATTGCCTGTAGTATATGTAGTAATATAGTGTACCTCAAAGCTGGCTATATATATAATATATATATTTCAAATAGGAATGAAGCAAAAGCTCAAAGCATTATTTTGCTTAAAAGCATGAAAACGGCTGGCAAAACTTTAGCAAACGCCAAAGTTCATAAGCAATCTTGTCAAACTAGCACAAGGGTTTCTTTTTCTGTAGCTGGTGAAAAAGCGAAAATGTGTCTAGTATCGGAGTTGAGGCTTTGAAAAAAGCGCAAGTGTTGCTTAAAGAGTTTTTTTTTTTTTTGAAAGCTTTAATGTGTTAAAGTTCGATGTGTACGTGTGTGTTTTCTGTCTCTAATGAGGAATAATAAAACATTATTATTTGGCGATTGTTGAAAGAGCTGAATTAGACTAATTGGAATGGCGGGGGGGCGGGGGTTTAATGGGGGAATTGAACCAAGTGCGGTTTGTATTATTGTATTAAAATTGCAAGGGAGCAATGTGTAAGTAAATTCATTATGCAAAATAGCAATGAACTGAAATAAAAAATGTAACAAAAAAAAAGCTTCTAAGGCGCCTTTTGAGGTGATGAAAAATTTTGTAGTATTAGATTTTAATGAGATGCCCTTCAGGTCAAATTTATTTAACAGTTTTATTAAATTTTAGGGTTCATTTCGCTTTGAAGTTCTCTGCGATTTTTTGGAATTGTTAGTAGATTGTTTTAGTTTTTTCATGATTCGGGAACCTTAATGTTGTTGTAATGTTAAGTCTTGCATAGAACTAAGAGATACCTGCAAATTTTGTACTTTAAGTTTGGCAAAGTTTGAAAGACAATCACAATCACAATGCTTAAAATTCCCTGTAGAGTAATGAAATTCCTGGTAAGCAAATCTTTTAAGGAACATCCTTCAATTGTTCATATTTTTTCTGTACAACAGATAGCCTTTCAATAGTTCATATATACAATACGCGATTTTGTACAATTTTAAATCTTATGTAGTTTGGAATCACTCTACTCAAAGAATCAAAAGTTCCCTGCAAATGTTTGTAATCTTTGGTAGGACATCCCTTTAAAGAACGTTTCTACTATTGAGAAATTATGCTTGAAGCTCGTTCACGCAGAAATTAGGGGCTTCCTGGAATTTAAATGCTCGTACATATACAATGGGAAGAATTTAGAGAAGCTTATAGTTTCCTATGAAATTTGGATGTTTACAAAACGCAATCCAAATATTTTCTGACAAATGGGAATTCCGGTTTAGAAGGGTTTGTATGGGATTTCCACAAAGAAGTCAAGAACTATCAGAAAATGAATGAAATCATTAATTAAATATGCTTTGAAGAAACTAAAAAGTTCCTGCTTTATAATTGGGACATTAAAATTACCGATTGTGTCGGAATACCTAAAGAAAAGAGGATACAGTTTTCTAAGGGAACTTTTTATGTCCTTCGTAATTTCTTCTTTACCTCTGTAGCTATCATGGGCCCTCAGCAAGGCTTAATGCGTTATTCTATATTGGGTACATGAATCAACTGATATTCCGTAGGTAACTAGGCCATTAATTTATAGGACTTAGGAAAGGAGAAAAAGCCAAACAACGAGGACTCTTCTTACACTGTTTTTTTCTCTTTGTTCTATCAACTTCTTCTTGTGTTAATAAGCGTTAATGTTGATATGTTGACGACTATCCAGAATGATGATTAGACTAGTCTAGACTTTTAAAGTATCGTAAACAAATTTGGATGATTTATTAATCTAACGGGACCCCCCGGGGTCGAGATTCCTAACGTAATTTCTGAGATGGCTGGTTGCTATATTCTTCTTCATGAGGAGGTGCCTCAGATTAAAACTGATGGTTACACCAAAAAGGGATTTAGAATGGGTCATTGGAACCCATTTTCTGTACATCTGAAAATGTTAATGAAAATGTTAGTCTTCTAAAATGATTCTAAGAGATGTGGAGTAATCAGTTTATGAAGAGGACGGCAGGATTGCCGACTTTACACCGTGACATGAGTCCTGAGGTGATTGGTTGTAATGCCAGCTCCACAATCCTTCGTCAAAGTGTCACATTGCTTTGTCTAAGATTGAAATTGACGGTTACCTCTTGATTACAACAAGAAGGGTTTCGGAATAGGTCATTGGAACCCTTGAGCTACATAACTGATAATATTCGCTTTATAATCCACCAGGGTAGGTGATTAGTCTATAGACTTTTAAAATAACAGATCTGGAGTAATCTAACAAGACAGCAGGATTTCTGACTTAACACTCTTAGGGGTTCTTGAGATGGCTGGTTGAATTTTTATATCTACTCTCCTTCATGAAGATAAACTGAGTTTGAAACTGATGGTTACCTCTTGAGTGCACCAAGAAGGGTTTCAGAATGGGTCATTAATGCCTTCGAGTTTCATATATGATAAGTAGTGAGTAGTTGGTGATTGGTTTATAGACTTCTAAAGAGACTTGAAAAGATCTGCACATCACATCCTGACGTGATTCCTGAGATGGATGGTTGAAATGTCAGATCTACTCTCCTTCGTGAAGTGGTCGAACTGATATGATTCAGTTTGAAAATAATGGTTATCTCTTGAGTAAAGCAAGAAGGCATTCAGAACGGGTCACTGGAACCTTCGAGCTCTCACTGCACACTCCCTTCCTTACCTAATTTAACATTGAAACTGATAATGTATTCGTTTGAACAATAAATCAAAAATACATTGCATTATGTTTCTCTAATTTTGTAGTTAAAATCAATGCCAAACATTTCCCAAAAGGCGCCTTTTCTCATCAACACTTATCTTTTTCGCAATGCTTTTAAAATCCGCGTATTTACACAAATTTCAAGCGAGAATCACTTTTACTTATATACTTATTTACAACAAATCATAATGAACAAAGTGTGCGCGTGTGTACGGCGCGACAACGAAACACTTTGGCGAACAAAGCAAATGCACAAAACATAAAAATAAATTTTTTTTACGAAACCCAAAAATGAAAGCAATAATGGCGGGATAAATCCAATCAGAGTTTTTTTTAATAATTTTTTTTTATCAAAATGTACTAATTTAGCTTTTACCAACAACTACCATAGCTTGAATCAACATTGTGATATGGCCCCCCTTTGGGCGGCGTTGGTCGCGGGAACGCCCGGTTGTGGCGGGGTGGGGGGGGGGCGATTCGGCGACCAGCGTCGGCCCGCCGGCGGGAATATCACCCAACGACAACAACAATAGACAACACAAACGGTTTGAAAATTGTGGCGGCTTACCTGAAACAGCAATATCATACTCTGGCCGAACGTTTTGAAGTTGTACACGTCGTTGATGCCGCTCTTCTCCTGAACGTGCATGAAGAACGACATGCCGAATATGGCAAAGATGAACATGACGAGAAAGAGCAGCAAGCAGATGTTGAAGAGGGCTGGCAGGGACATGGCTAGCGCGAACAGCAGCGTGCGGATACCTTTGGCACCTTTAACTAAACGAAGCACGCGGCCGACCTTCGCTACGCGCACCACGCGCAGCAGCGTCGGCGACACGAAATATTTCTCGATAATATCGCTAAGTACGAGACCTGTGTGGAATAGAGAGGAGACATTTTCGCCGCGGCAAGAAAATGCACGAGAAACGAACGCATTAGCAATTGATCGCTCGCGTACTGGCTGTGACAAGTGTGACATAGGTGTCACAGTGTGACAATGTGTGACACATGTGGCACAATTACAAATCATACACGAAAACGCTTATAGGTATAAACTAGTTAATCGGCAACGGCAAAGTGTCAACGGCAGCAACGACACCTAACTCTTACATACATACATACATACATAATACGGTTACAGATACATAGTTACGTTTACACATACATAGATTATACGGATACATAGATACGGTTACGATAAGAGCGCTGCTAACGACTGTGTATGGAGGCTTGTGGGCCAAAGGACGTAGGGGACGCAAGGACGGCACGGCGCAAATATTCAAAAATCAACCAAAAATCATTGAGTGAAATAAGCGAGAGTCACAAATTTCATAAAATACAAATACAAATACAACACTAAGGCACAAATATACAATGTTGGTTTTTACAATACAATACAATAACAATAACAATAAGTACAATAAGGCGTTAGAATTCGAAGTGGAGCGCGGCAAAGTTGCGACAAAATTGGTGGGTAAGAACACGGCGAGGAGGGAGGAATGGCGTGTGCGCTGCGCAAAAGCCTCGACAACTGGCAAAAGGCGGCTGGTACATACTTAGCTGTCAAACGGGCGGCTAAAAACTGAAAGCTGGCCGACAGAAATTGTTCAACGGCATTAAAAAAGCAGCGAATTAATTTCAAGCTAATAGCTAAATTTAAATGATTTTTTTTAAAGCAATTTAAAGTAGACTTAGAAGTGGTGAAATATGGCGATTTTGAACGAATTTTTATAATGTAAAATTTATAATTTAAATAAAATTGATTGCCCTTTTAACTTAAAACACATTTCAATTGCATCAAAATTGAATGCAGTCTATTTTATTTAAACCAAAAAAATTAAACAAAAATCCTTTAATACATTTAAATTGATTGGATTAAAATTGAATGCAATACATTTTATTAAAATTCTATAAGCTTCGAAAAATTTTTCAACATTAAATTTATGGAAGTGATAAAAAATGTATAAAATGTATTGCTTACTTTTAATTTAACTTAAAACACATTTCAGTTGCATACAAACAGAATGCAGTCTATTTCACTTCAAAGAAAAAATTAAAAAAAATGCATTTAACATATTTTATAAAAATTCATTTTAATTCAAACTGAGTGCAATAATTTTATTAAAATTCTTTAAAAGCCGAAAAATTGTTTAACATGTTTAAAAAAATTAAGTTCAAATTGAATGCCATATATAATCTGAATGTAGAAAGTAGTTCATTTCAATTAAATTTATAGTGTTTTTTGAAATGTGTTCGTTAGCATTGGTAATCAATTCGAAAATCAGTTTAATTAAATTTAAGACAATTGAAATCAATTAAAAGTGAATATAAGTAGATTTAACGATTTACGTAGCATTTGTAATTAATGACTTGATTATTTTTTTATTAATCAATGAAATCGGTTTGATTAATTAAGCACTGGTTTAACAAAGCATTGGTTCAACTGCAATCAGCCGAATTTTTTTATTATTTAAATATAATCAATAGAAATTATAATTATTATTATATTAGCGTTGGTTAAATTTAACTAAATCAGCATTATTCTTTATTATTCAAATATAATCAATTAAAATTAATGAACCAATAAGTGATCATTTAAAATTCATTAATTAATCAATTTAAAATTCGTTTCAATGGAATTTTAAACAACTAAAAACAATGGAAAGTGCTACATCAGCAGTTTTTAATTATTTAATTACAATCAATTACAATTAATGAATTATAAAATTATAATAATTTCAGATTCATTAATCAACTATAATTAATGAATTAATTAATTATAGTAATTTGAAATTCATTCATTAATTAAATTAAAATGCGCTTCAATAAAATTTAAAATAACTAAAATCAATTTAAAGTTAATATGACTAATTCATTTGTAATTATTGATTGTTTGAATTATTAATTTAGAAACCAAGATTAATTTTTAAGCATTTTTAACATTGACTACTAAAAATTATTTGAAATTATAATTGTTTGATTATAATCAATTGAAATTTTAATAATGTGGTCAATCAATTTTATGTTATTTTATCAATAATCAATCGCAATTCATGATGAATTCACTATTTCCAAGTCCTTTAGCGCAAAAGCATTAAATATTGAACAATTTCTGTGCAACACCACAAAAAACAGTGGAACAATAAATACAATAGTTGTGAAACATTGGAACGATAAAATGCGTAATTTTTTTTTTTGATTAAGTTTTTTTTTCATTTTCGTAGAATCTTTAAGCGATAATCCGCAGCGTATATTTAGTGCCAAACATCATCATTGAACGTCAACGTCATCACACCACTATTGACTGGTGGCCAATGGGCACCATGAGGGCATTGGCGTTTATACGGATGAAACTAATTTCGATTGAATTGAGGAATTAATTGGATTTATTTTCCCTATGGAGGGGAAAACGGTTTGTGAGAAACTTTTTGGGAGAGATTATGTTCTTTGAGAAATTAGGGACTTGAGGGAGATTTTCGATTTTTTTAAGTATAAAATATGATTGGAAAACTTGGTGGTTTGAAGCAGAATTTTGAATTAAAAATTTTTATTTTTTGGGGAAAAGTTTGTAGATTTTAGAGCGTAGTTTGTATGGGATATATTGATGTGTTAGTTTTAAAGATTTCAGAGAGTTGGTGAGCTCGTAAGAGACTAAAAGTTTTCCAAAAAGATAGGAAGGAAATCAACGAACCAGACGGTTGTGGCATCTGAGGAGAAGTTTGAGATATCCTAAGATTTTCATATAAAATTTCTGCGCAAGATTTTTGATATTACTTTAGATATTTTTTCACTTTTGCGATAAGTATTGGGTGAAGTAGTTTTAAGTTGCAGTCAATTTTTATATATGTATTTCCTAAATGAGATAAGGAAAGAAATCCTCAAAGCTGATGTTTTGATGTTTCTGATGAAAAGTTTTCAATGTTTTTTTGGGTGTTTTCTAAAGCTTCAGGGGGCAGAATTTGAATGGCTCAATCAGACCGAGTTGAAAGTGGCGTCTTTTTTGTATTCTGGGACGTTTATTGGTGCCAAATGTTCGTTAACATTATAATTTGGATCGATTTTTTGTGTTGCTTGTTATTTGAATATTTAGTAGGAAAAATCGTCAACGATTTTTTCAGCTTCAAATACAAAATTTATGTTTTGATTTTTACTGTTTCTGTTTTGTTCTTGTTCATTGTAGAATTGCCTCAATTGCTTTGTTCATTGGTTACGAGTTCACACACACACACAAGCACACAGCTACTGTACTACAGATGAGCCACTATAGATGAGCGGGTAGTAGCGGGTAGTGGGCAGTGTATAGGAAGGACGAGTGTGTGTGTTAGGGCAAAGAGGACTTGAGGCACTACAAGTGAACGGTTTATGTCGAGAATGTGATCCAGGACTGAGTAGATTTTACGTTCGATTGTGAAAAGAATGTCTGAAAGGTGAAGTGGGTCCGATTGGACTGAACTTATGGCACATCTAGGGGTACTTTGAAGACTGAAGAATGTCAAACATGTTAGTGGGACTGACCTAACTTTAATTTTCATGTTGATCAGTAATACCGGAAATGGAAAGTGTGACCGACTAGACTGAAGACTATCTTAATTTTGAGAATATCTAGGGATATACTATAATTAGAATCATTACTATTGGGGGTCTGTGGGTTTTGTATGTGGCAAATGTTGGCATAACTGCGGCTTATAAGTTGGAAGCGCATTTTTGTTAAGAAAAAATGAACACAGAATACAATTAAAGCGAATATTTTGTTGAGTACCAGCAAGTTTTTAGTTAAAGAAAATTTATAATGAAAAGTAAAATAGAAAATTCAGTGTTGTAATTAAAGAGTAAAAATAAAAAATATTCGAATTGCAAGTTGTTAAACTAAGCGCTGGTTATGTTGAATTTTAATTTAAAGAAATTATTTTCTTTTTATTTTGTTGTTAATAATTCGAATTCAGCGTTATTGTTGTACAATTTGGAGCATCATTAGTGTGGAGTTGGATCGGTTCGGAGACATGCAGTTCCAACCAATGTTCATACTACTCGATGACTCTATTCCGTGGCAACTAGGCGTTGATGTGATGCGTCTGAATGCTGACTACTCGAGCGGCGTCGTTGGGCTGATCGGTTGACTAATTGGTTGATTGGTTGCACAACTACGGGCCAGTTGGCTGTGCTTTTGGGAAACGGGTTGATTGGTTGTTTGGATATTTCTTGCGTTCATAGTAAAGTACATAATTCCCATCGGCAGAATGGACAAAAACCATTAAGAAGATTCAGCTAATGCCCTGTATTTGCAGCGCCTCCGTCTCGACGTTGGCTCGAGCGGCGCATTGCCGCATTTGTGCTGCGATAGCTGTATACGGCGTATACGTGAAAATGCTAGATGCATTCGTCGCATAAAGTTATGCTGGGACGAACTATGCCGCCGCTTCAACGGGCGGCCTCACTACGGCTTTTCGCGGCGACTGCATCTAAGCGTGTCGGCCGAATACTGGGCAATAGGCAAACAGAGGTATGCAATAGAGCAGTTATTGATATCTCTGGCTGAATCTGTGCGTGTGTGTGCTTGCATTGAGTGTCCGGCTGGGATGGCGCGTGCTGCGCGGACAGTGGCGGCAAACAAGCACAAGTGCGTCAAATTGTTAGCCATTTTCAATGTCGCTGAGATCCGAGTTGTTTTCGTTGTGGGAGAGTTTGTTTTCATTTTGTTTTTGATTGGGTTTTTCAATTATTTTCTTTCAAATTTTTCTGTGTGTGTTTATTGGTTTTCGATTATTTGCAATTAGCTGGTAGCATTATTGTGTGTGTATTAATATATTCGGCATTATTGATATCACGTGGATTTGTTTATTTATAATGGTGTTTGTTTTTTTTTCTTCTTTTTATTATCAACAACTTCATCAACATTTCAGCATTGGCTTGTGTGTGTGTAATCTAACCGAATTGTTATTGATTTGAAACGATTAACCTAAACAAGCGTTACTAGTAACTCATAAAAGCTATGTAGCAAGTAGCTGAAAGCTTTAAGCTTCCTTTAAAGACAATAAAGCTCACAAAAAAGCTGGAGACGTTGTACTGACGGCAGGTGAGTGTTGAGTGCGGTACGGCACCAATTGAGGGGAAGAGCGCCGATAAAGCTTTGAAAGCTCCAGTTGTTAAGGCTTTTTAAAAAAAAGTATTTAAGAGGTGAAGAGCCAGTTGATGCTTCAAAAATATGCTATAAATGAAAGCTTTCTGATTTTAAAGAGTATTTAGATGTAAAAAAAATTAGTGAAAATATTTACAACACCTACCACGAAATATTTTGCAGTTGAAAAGTTCAGCTACTAAAAGCTTTTAAAAGCGCCTTTGTTTCAAAAAACTTTTCACTAAGTTTTAACTGATCAGAATGTGAAGAATGGGTTAGAGGTAAATGTTTCGACTTAAAGACCTGGTTTTGGAAACTTTGAACTAAAAAGCTCCATTGGCTTTAAATCTAAAGACATTTTAGTAAAAGTCTTTAATACTTTCAATTGGAAAAACTTTGTTTGTCTGAAATTTAAAGACATCTTAGTAAAAACGAGCTGCTCGAAGTGCTAATAGTGAGTTATAGGTAAAAATTATGATTCAAATAGCTCTATTTTTGAAAGCTTTAGTACCTAATTCTTTATAAATTTAAAAAGTGTGCACAATTCAGTCAAAAACCTGCTGCTCAGACTTCCATCAGTGGGTTATAAATTAAAACTTTGATAGTAAACATTCTGGTTTTGAAGGCTTAAGTACTTAAAGCCCTTTTTTTGATAGTAAAAGTACTGGTTTTGAAAGCTGAAGTACTTAAAGCTCTATCAGATTGAAATCTGTAAGCAATTAAATCAGAAACAAGCTGAGTTACAAAGAAGATTTTGATAACAAAAGCTCTAATTCTGAAAGTTTGACTACAAGAGGTGCTATTAGTTTAAGGAGTGTGAACAAAATTGTGTTCATTTGAACCGATCATGATGTCAGCATTGAGTTGAAAATGTTTGACTTTTAAAGCTTTGCTTTTGAAAAAGTTATGATTTATCAGTTTTTGATACTAAAAACGAATGGTTTAACGGCTCGTAGAAGCAACTGGAAATATGGACAGTAATTTGACAGTTAAAGTTTTGTAGCTCTTAGCGCTTAAATCGAAAGCTTTGTCTTTGAAAACTCAAATAACTAAAATATTAAAAATTTTTAACTCTACTAGAGCACCGAGAAGTCCTAAGCAATGCGGGTTTTGTAACTTAAAGCTCTTTGTTTTCAAAGTTGGGCAATTTAAATTTTTATATTTAAAAGCTTAATATTTAAGCTTTAAAGTTGAAAGCAAAATAGTTATTGTCTTCAAATAAAGTTGAAGACAATACATTTGAAAGCGCTGAACAGTATCTTCTGTTCTATTCTTCTATTTGAAAGCTCTAAAGACACGGTTTTAAAGCACTGAAGAGACTGTTTTTAAAAGCACTGAAGACACAATTTTAAAGGTCTGAAGACACTGTTTTCCAAAGCGCTTACACTTTTTTGAAGCTCTGAAGATACTGTTTTAAAAAGCTCTGAAGACACTGTTTTAAAAGCGCTGACGATACTATTTTTTTGAAAGCGCTAAAGACACTATTTTAAAGCTCTGAAGACACTGGTTTTGAAAGCGCTGAAGACACTATTTTAAAGCTCTGAAGACACTGGTTTCGAAAGCACCAAAGATACTGGTTTTAAAGCGCTGAAGGCACTGTTTGTGAAAGCTTTAAAAACACTGCATTTGAAAGCTCTGTATTTGAACGCTTTATACTTGAAAGCTTTGTGTTTGAAAGCGTTGTTTTATTTAGAAGAGGCAACATTTTGAAGCTGATAGAAAGCCTTAGAAAGACACATATAACTGAAGCTTTAAAGCTTTGTAAAAGCGGGCAAATCATAAATGGTACATTTAAAAATCAACAAAAGCCAATTAAAGTGGACAAAGTTAAAGCTGAAGTCTGTAGCTGTAAGCTCAAGTGTTTAAATACTTGACAAGTTTTAAGAGTTTTGTAAGCAATTTGATACGTTTTTTTTGCAATAAAAAAAGTAACTGAAAGTTTATATAAAAAATGTATAAGAGAAAATAAATAATTTAACAGGGATTTTTTCGTACATATTCGTAGCTGTACGAAGGTAAATGTAGGAACTCGCAGAATTGAAGCCATTTAATTTTTCGGTTTTTTATTTAGGGGTTTTTGGTTTTTTCTAAGCAGAAATCAAAACATCTTTTTCATAGACTTTGCGCAGTACAGTGGAGCAAGTACGCAATTGGGGCAAATTAGCACGTTTGCAATTTTTTGTTTCTCTATGGGAACTAAAGAACTCTCTCCCTGGCCAAGAAGCTATGAAAAAGAAGCTTTCTGCTGAGTGGTATTAATGTAGTAAAGCATATTTTAAGCCATCTTTTGTAATGCGAAACGCTCCGATTCGACAGTGGCGAATCGTTACGTTTCGGCGTTTTTTCGCTGAACATTTTTTTTTTAATTTTTCTTGCTGAGTTGCCGTTTTATGCTAAAGAGTTTAAGCCATTAATTTTGACACTGTTTTTTTTTGGTGGACAAATTTTTGGCAACGACTAAATTGTGCTTACGTATGTTTGGTTGTTAGCTGTTTGTCATTGAACAGGCTATGAGTGGAACTTAGGTAAAGTAAGAGCGTTCGAGTAAGAGAAATGAATAAGAGTGAAGCTTAGGAGGCGGCTTGTACACATAGATTTCAGTTCAGTTGTGGGCGCAACTGTTGCTGATTGGCTGTTGTCACTAACTTTTGTTTCGGAAACAGTTTTAAAATGTATGGAAATATTTTTCTAAAATAACCAAATGTTTTTTAATAATTCTTTAAAATATAATCAGAATAATAAAAAATATTTGGTATTAATACATTTCTTAAAAGTTTTTTAATAAACAAGTTTTTTAAATTTTAGTTTAATAATTTTTTGTTTGAAAATATTTGTCATATTTGAAAAATGTTTCTTTGACGTATTTTCATGGAATTTAATTTTTTTTATTTAGGGGAAAATATTTTTGATATGAATATATTTTTAATTGAAAATATTTATATTAACATAGACATTTCAGTTTTCATAACATTTTTATTTTATTTTTATTTTAGTTTTGTTTATTATAATTATATTAAAATTATAAAATTATAACTATAATTATAAAAAATTATATTATATTAAAAAAGAAAAAAATGTTTTCAAGGTAAATAATTTTTTGTTAGAAAATATTTGTGCCATATTTGGAAATTTTAGTTTGGACGTGTTTTCATGTAATCTAATTTTTATATTTAGGCAAAAAATATTATTAATATGAATATATTTTAAGTCGAAAATATTTGTATTATATGAAAACATGTTAGTGTTGATAAAATTAATATATTCAAAGATTTAATTTATTTGTGTAAAATTTGTTAATTACAAAAAAATAAAAAAAAAATATTTTCAATGTCCTTATTTTTTTGTAATATAAAAAATATTTTTTTATATTGGACAATTTAACACTTTTAGTGCCGGAGGCCGATATATCGGCTATAATATTTTTTGTTTTGTTAATATTTTTTTAAAAAGATGTTCATGGAATTCTAATTTTTTTTGAAAAATTTTGTTGAAAACACGATAAAAAATTAATAAAATTTTGTTGAAAACACAATAAAAAATTAATAATTTTACATTTTCAAGTTGAAAATTATAATTTTGTTAATGTTATGAAATTATTTCCAATAAAAGAATAATCTTTTTTACCTTTGTTTATTTATTAAAAAATTTTAAATAAATGTTTGAAAATTTTATTACAAATTAAACGTAATCATGTTCCATTTTTCTATTTATATTTGAAAATTTTAGTTTTGTTAATTTTTTTTGTTTTGTTAATATTGTTAAATATGTATGTTAATACTATGAAAAATAAATAATTTTTGAAATTGTTTTTTGAAAATTAAAAATTAACGATTTTTGAATTTGTTTTCAAACCTAAAATTTATGATTTTTATATCGAAAATTATTAGTTTTTTTAAATAAAAAAAAACATTTTTGGATTAGAACATTTAAAATTCGAAAAAATTAAAAATAAATAATATTTGAGTTTGTTTTTGAAAATGCAATATAAATACTTTTTGAATTTATTTTTTGAAAAATATATTTTATTTTATATATTTTAATTTTGTTTTTTATTTTATATTTGTTTTTAATAAAAAAAATACTTTTAGAATATGAAAAATAAAAATGTAAAAATTTGTAAAAGGTCCGTTTTTATTGAAAATCGTTTCTGGTTATAAGTTTATAATTTTTTGTATGAAAGTTTTTGTGGTTTGTTATTTTTTTTTATTAAAACAGTTTTAGCAACAATTGTTATTTTTTTATGTTCTAACAAGTTTTTGTAGAAACCCTTTTCTGAAATATTTTTCCAATTGCAGTTATCATGTTTGACAAATATACGCTTTACCTTCTAAAAAATATCTTTCGATTAACATCCTTTCAAATATTTCTTTACGTGTTAACATTTGATTCAATATTGGATTTGCATCAAAATTTTAATGACATTAAATTTTAAACACTGAATACGCATTGATATTTGTTGGCATGAGGGGTGACATTGGTATATTTTTACTACAAACAGTAGGACTTTACCAGCACAGTGGGATATTTACATCTTCTTTAGGGGTTAGCAAGCGGCACTAAAATATATGTGTACAATACAAACTAATCGGGAATAAGCAAACAACATTAAAAGGGACGCACTCGAGAATTGCTTTTAAGAAATTACAATTCAATAAGAATAAAAGAAATTAAATAAGAAGAATTAGATGACAATTGCGCATAAGTAAAGCTTGAACAAATTAGTTAATTAAATTAAATGAAAGCAATTCACAAAAATTTAACCATAGTGTTTAAATAAAACAAAAAAAATCATCATTATAAGCAACAGAAAGTAACAGAAAAATATTAATGGAAATATTACCAAACAAATTCAACATAAGGTGTTAAGGTGGTTTTCTTTCGATTCTTTTTCCTATAGATGGCTTTAGTAATCTGTATCTCGCGTTGTATCAGTGCTATCGGTTTAGACAAGATGTCTTTAGAAAAGTAAGATTTCGTACTAAATAAACTTTTCACACAATTTTTTTATTGCTTGACTTAGTTTTCTTTGAGCGCGGCTCAAAAATGGGCACAGACAGAGAGAAAATGTGTAATAGGTTTTTCTTCGATGAAGGCCAAAACTGAAGCCAGCGGGAGTCACAATTTTTGTTTTGTTGATTTCGTTCTGTTTATTTTGATTTAGAAAGACACTACACTGTAAAAGGTCGACAATTGGCAAATGGATGCACTTGAGTTAATGAAAAAAAAAACTCATGGAATGAACTTGCAACTTAGAATTGCTGCTGAATTTGAAGGAAATTGATCCACTTCTGAAGCAGATTGTGACTGGTGATAAAAAGTGAATCACTCATGACAACGTCCTGCGAAAACGGTCATGGTTAATTGGCGTCAAGCCAGGATTGATGGTCAGAAAGCTTTTGCTGTGTGCTTGTTGCGATTGACAGGTTTGTTGTGAATCACTTGCGACAACGTCAAGCGAAAACGGTCATGGTTAATTGGCGTCAAGCCAGGATTGATGGTCAGAAAGCTTTTGCTGTGTGCTTGTTGCGATTGACAGGTTTGTTGTGAATCACTTGCGACATCGTCCTGCGAAAACGGTCATGGTTAATTTGCGTCAAGCGAGGATTGATGGTCAGAAAGCTTTTGCTGTGTGCTTGTTGCGATTGACAGGTTTGTTGTGAATCACTTGCGACAACGTCAAGCGAAAACGGTCATGGGTAATTGGCGTCAAGCCAGGATTGATGGTCAGAAAGCTTTTGCTGTGAGCTTGTTGCGATTGACAGGTTTGTTGTGAATCACTTGCGACATCGTCCTGCGAAAACGGTCATGGTTAATTTGCGTCAAGCGAGGATTGATGGTCAGAAAGCTTTTGCTGTGTAAGGGAACCATCTCCTATGATTTGTTTCCCAATGGTGAAACTCTTTATTCGGACCTATACTGTCAACAATTGGAGTGCCTGAAGGAACTAATGGCACAGAAGTGTCTAGTTTTGGTTAATAGGAGAGAAATTATGTTCCATCAGAACAACAGAATGGCTTGTTGATTTCTTTACTGTACCACACCTTATATTTTAACTATTTTTTTTTTTTATCAAATACTGAAATATTTTTAAAAATTTTCAAAAACATATTAATATATAAAAATTATTGTGAGATGTAAATATATTTAAAAAAGTATTATTATATTTTATTTTTATAACTTAAAACTCACTGTAACGTATAGCAATTTTATAAATTTGTCTTTAACAAAAAATAAATTTTTCAAAATTTATACAATTAAAAATTACATGAATATTAAATTAAAAAAAAATATGCAAATGAATCAAACTCTTAAAATACCAACAAAAATACCACAAAAAAACAAACATAATCAAAAACTTATCAGCGAAAGCAACCAAACATCGCATTTGAACTCATAGTTATTCAGAAGCCACAGGATAATCGCACATAATGTCAGGAAATTACACAAAAATTACACTGAAACCCATAAGGATGGAATACTTAAGCACAACATTTAGTTCTTCTGTACAACTGGCGGTACAATTACAAATTACAATTACAAATACAAATTGTATAATTTACAAAATACAATACAATTGCGTTGTAATTTTGCCTATGCATGATTGCATATTACTGGCGGACAGACAGACAAATACAATGTAGGCAATAATTAACAATTAACATTGAAAATTTACATAAAAAAATTCACACAAAAAAATTTACAAAATTTACTTGGAAAATTGATAGTAATTGAATATGGAAAGATTAAGGTAACGAATTACGAATTGAATTTGTTTGTATGTTTTTTTTTTTGGATTGGATTAAGTACACATAGAACGAAAATCGTAATCACATCACACACATTTAAGTAGGATTGACTTTGGCTTTTACTTACCTAAGATGGATAAAATGACAACTACTACATCAAATAAATTCCATGGCTCAATAAAATAGTGATACCGTAAAGCGAATATTTTTAATAGACATTCGGAACTGAAAATAACTACGAATATCGCATTTAGATAGTCAAGGACAGCGTTATATGTGTCCGACGCATCGTAACGATCGAGTGTCATGGTAAACATGTTCAGGCCAATGAATAACATAATTATAATATCGAATTTTTTATCTGTAACTATTTCAAATACTATTGCTTGTGGACGCCACTGTAAGAGAGAAGAGAGAGAGAAAGAGATAATATAGAGAATAATACATTTGGAAATTGTAGGTTGTATTTGATTTGATTTGATTTGTTTGTATCTTTGTTGTAATTAATTGAATTTATAATTAAATTTGAATTGTTAAGTTAATATAAATTTGAGTTTGTTAATTTTAGTAATTATACAAGTTTTTATTAATTTTTTTTTTGATTATTAGGATTAGTAGTATTATTTAGTTATTTTCACATTGTATGGGGTGTTTTTTTAGAGTGTTAGAACTTTAAATAGGGGTTTAAGGGATCAGTTCCTAATATTCATGTCTGATACTTGGATACTGGAGTTTGTGTACGGACGGTGTTATTATGGTCTCGATAGGTAGTTAAGTAGTAGAGACCACTCTCGATCTACAAAGTTATGGGTCGTTTATTCTGCTCGTGCTTCAAAATGGCCCGAAAGCATAGACATTTTGGCGAAAAGATATAGGTGGGTGTTTGAGCAGAAATTACTTTGCGAGGATCTTGGGTCAAACATCACTTGCATTGGAGATGACTATCGTACTTCACTTCGGTCCGAACGAAGATTCTGGTTCTTCATTATGGTTTCTTCAGTATTGTTATAGCGTAGGCCTCGATTCTGTGTTTGTTGAAGTTCTTACACTCTTCAAAAAACCCCATATGTATTGTGAGTTTGTCAATTTTTTATTTATTACCGTAAAGTAGTTTTTTAATTTAAATAATTTAATGATTTTGATTTGATTTTGTTTTTGTTATTAATTTATTATTATTTATTATTATTTATTTTTAATTTTTATTATTATTATTGTTTCTTAATTATTACTTGCTGTTACTGTTCTGAATTATTTCATCTTTGCTGTTTTTAGTATTAATTGTAATTAGTTTTAAATTTAATTAACCTAATTAGTTTATAATTTTTTGTTATTGAATTCATTTTTTAAATTAGCTTAGGGTTTTTCATATCATTTTTCTTTATTGTTTAGTTAAATTTTAAATTTGGTTTCTTTCATAATTAAATTTAACTAAAGTTTTATTTGAAATATTTTAATTAAGTTCTTCTCAATCAATCAATTTTTATTTGAAATATTCTTTCGAAACGTTTTAAGTATTTGATTTTCTTTTTGGCATTTATTTTAATTTGATAAATACTTTTTTTAATACTAAGTTATACTTATTTTAAAAAAATCTTTATGATGTGTTCATAGTTTAGTAAATAATTTTCTATAATTGGTTATTTATATAGACTATTTTTTGCATTTATTTTAATTTTGTTTATGCTAAGTTGTAGTTATTTGAAAAATTTGTATGATGTCTTTTAGTTTAGTAATTAATTTTCAACAATTTTTGTCATTAAATTAATTTCATTTTCTAATGTTTCAATTTTTTTAAAACAATATTTTTAGTCAAAATATTAAACTAAAAATTATTCTAATGTATTAGAAAATATTATAAAATATTCATTATTTATTTATATTGTAACGATAAGACAGTCTCTCGCTGTGCAAAGCAACCCTGTCGCTACGCGCCGTGCTATAATTCAATCTGGCAACGACGGCCGCGATAATAAGGGGAACATTTAGGCCAACCTGGCAATGATGGACACTTTTAGGCCAACCTGGCAATGATGGCTACTTTTAGTCCAACCTGGCAATGATGGCCGCGATAATGGACACTTTTAGTCCAACCTGGCAATGATGGTCGCGATCATCATAGAAACCTTTAGTCCACTCTGGAATGTGCGAGAACGATCTGCGCGATGGCCGGACAGGTATAAAAGGCAGCCGGGTGCGGCGCAGCGAGTCAGTCTGATTTTGACTAGTGAAGGTGCCACACGGGGCAATTAAGCAAATAATTAAGTGTAAAGACAGTGAAGTGTAAAAGTGTGAAATAAAGTGATTGTTGGTTCTTATTGACTGCGTTTGGATAGTTAAAGTTGTTTGATTTTCAAATTGCACAATCCAGTGATACGTAACAGCCCAATAGACCTAGTATTCGTAACAATATATTAAATATTAGTTTCTTTTATCAAATATTAAAATAAATATTTATTTACTTCATTATTTAATTTGTTTGTTATATGCTTCCATTTTGTTTTTATTATTAGCAGTTAAAGAATTGTTTTTGTATATTTTTATAATTACTTATAATTTTTGTAATTTAGTTTTTTTAAATTATAATTTTTTATTTTATTATAATTTGAAATTTTTAAAATTTTTCCGTTTAAGTTTTATGTTTTATGTTTCACTTTTTGGTTTTATTTGTTTTGAAGTCGAGTTTTTGTTTTTTGTATGATATCGTCTTTAGATCTGTGCCAAGAGCAAACTTTTTCTCGAGAATTCAAACGAGTTATGTTACGTTAATTTATTAAAAAGAGAATTATATATATATTTTCATACTATAACATTGGCATTTATTCAGAATAAATATTTTCTGTATATTGAGAATATTTAAAAATTAATGTTTTGCTTGGACTTGGTACAAACAGTGCCGGATAGAGCATGTTTACTTGTAAAGGGAGTTTCATTGCCTCTAAGAGAAAGTTTAGTGCAAGGATAGTGCCGAGTTTTTAAATTTCAGAAAATACAGGGGACTCCCAGCGCCTCTGAGAAATATTGTGCTGGTCTTTAGTGGTAGTGCTGAGTTTTTATATTTTAGAGAACCGAAGTATATGGAGGTGTTCTTAGAGAAAAGGTTAGCCAGTAATAAGAACCTCTATGGAGGTCTCCTCAGAGAGAAAGTGATCCAGTAATGAGAACGTCTATGGAGGTCTCGTTCGAGAGAAAGTGATCCAGTAATAAGATGCTCTTTTTTCTAATTTATTGACTAATCCCTTCGATAGTTCATATGAAGAGTTCCAAGATAGTGACTGGACATATTCAATGATTCAACAATATAATGAGAATGTATGAATTTCTCAATAATATTTGGCCTTAACCCAGTAACTGGTTGTTATGGCCAGTTAAGTAAGAAAATGTTTCCATTAACTAACCACAGCATGAAACTTGCTCTTCAATTCAGTTTTCATTTCAATGATTAGCCTATCAAAAATATTTTTAGCCTTTATACCAGACATCCGGAACTGTTTGCAAGTGTTAAAAAAATTGTATTAGAGTATTCAAAATTGATTTAAAGTTATTATTTAGTAAACGTGCAGTGAGATATTTGGTGCAAAAGATGTTAAAACATTCTATGCAATCAGGTGAGTATATAGAAAGTCTATATGCTTTAGTAGGCATATAAGAAGATGCCATAAATATAAAAAAATTAATATATTAAAGAGTCTAAGGTTCAAACTAACATTCAGCCATATTTCGGGTTAGAGTTACCATATTTGAGTATAAATAGATGCATAACATTCAATTTAGATACGTTCTAAGTAAACGTTCGACCAATGGTGAGACTCAAACGATTTCGATTAGTTATTCTATTTAAAAAAAAAAAAATCATAGTGTCAAGACAATTCTATAAAGAAATGTAGACATGCAAAGTTTGATTGATGCAAATTTGGAGCATTCACTAAAAGTCGTTACAAATTAAGGCTAAAAATTGTTGTTAAGGGTGAGTTGACACTTGCATATTGCATACGCATTCACATTAGGAAATTTTCATATACATATATATGGAACAGATTCATATAGGACTATATATAGTATATTATTTCAGTAGATTAAGTTGCATAGGGAAACGTAAGAGAATTGTGGCGCTTTTGGGTAGAGAATTTTAGTTTGTTTGTTTTGTGGTTGGTAGACATAAAAATGTTTAAAAACAGACAACCGCATACGGACTTGGCGTCACTGGTTTGGGCGAGCGACTACATCTCGCCGCGGTGACTTGGTTCAGCGTCAACAATGACTGACGTGTGTGTACAGTGGAAGTGTTGCATAGATTCTCGCATCAAACAACTATGTGTGTGTGTGTATGCAAGACGACCACTGTGCATTCGATTTTGTTTGTTTGTTATTGTTGTTATGCAAACATTTAAAATTGACAAATATTGCTATCGAGTTGGGCCCTCTTACAACAGTTAACAGTTGACTTCGAATTGGTTACTTTAATTTGATTGTTCATTGATTTTGTTTTTGCCCGCAGCAGTGTGCAAATCGACACACTGTGCACTGGAGGAAAATGGCTTTCATTCATACAAAAACAATAGGAAATACGCGTTGCAGGAAAAGAAGTGTGAACAATTGGCACAGATTTTCGGGAGGTATTTGGTTTTTAAATATTTTTGTTTTTTTGATATTGTTTTTGATAATTTGTGTTTTTTCGTTCGCTATATAATTATTAATTGTTGGTTTTTGTTTTTGGTTTGGTTTTAATTTTTATATTATTAATTGTTGTTGTTGGTATTTTGTTTTGGTTGTTGGTATATATAATTTTGGTTTTTTTTTCATATTTTTTTATATTGTATAATAGAAAGTAGGTAAGTGGTAGTGATTGGTAGCAATTAGGAAGCCTTACCCTCGGTCTAGGAATGGCTTTTAATGGTTTTTTAGAGCCCATCTTTTTCATAGCATTATAGTACTTTTTCTGATCTTCTGTCATGAACATTTCTAATGATCCACCTGCTTTTTTCTTTTGCTCGTTAAAATTATCAATGATAACACCAATGAACAGATTGAGTGTGAAAAATGATCCAAATATAATGAAGAATACGAAATATAAATACATGTAGATATTCGTTTCACGGATCGGCTGCTTGCCCACCTGTACTTGACGAAACGTTTACGTTTAGTGTGTGTGGGGGGGAAACGTAATTGATATTTGTGTTCGAGTGTTGTTGTTATGTAAAGAGGGTTTTGTTGATTTTGTTTATTTGGTAATCGGATTTTTGTTTTTTTATTGGGTATTCGAGTGTGTAGCGTATTCGGTATTCGGATAGTGCGCAGTGTTGTTGTGGCGTTTTGTTGGTTTTGCCGTGCAGGTTTTGTAGTTTGTGTTTCATGGTGTTGTATGGCGGGAATTTTTGGAACATTTCATTTGTTTTTGTGTTTGTAAATATTTTTTTGGCAATGCAGGAAAAAAGAGAGAAAAACATTATTGTTAGTGTAAAATTCGACAATAGTCATTAGTTAAACATTTAAATTAAATTTTAATTATAATTGCAAAATAAATCATAATTGTCATTTGTTGTGCGAAATGCACAGCAACTGTTGGAATTACCTCGCGTGAATCGATTGCGTCGTTCATGATTGGTATCCAGCCTTTGAAAGTGGCCACTTGGAAAAGGCACAGATACGCGTTACCTACATGATCGAAATTCATCGCTGAATTCACCCATGTGTAGTTTTCACTCTCGCAGGCATTGCGGTTTGGTATGATTTCATGACTGAGCGTGGTGCCGTTTTGATCTTGGCACTGTTGACGTTGGTGTTGTTGTTAGCGATATTGGTGAGAGACAGAGAGAGATGGCATGTTTCATTTTGAAGAAAAAACATTTATTAATTCGAATCAGATAAATATTAATCACTTAAAGTTAAAAACTATTAATTCAATTATTTTTTCAACTGAATTAATTTTAGTTCAAGACAAAGTTTTTCAATTTTAACTAACTCAATAATTTTTTATTTAAATTATTATTTATTATTTTAATTTTGAATAAGGCAATTCTTTTTATTTAATTAAGTATTTCTTAAATTTTAATTAACTCTATTCAATTAAATTGTATAATTTAATTAATTGAATTGAAATTTCTTGTTGGCAAACTAAGCTTACATAGCAACTATTAATTCAATTATTTTGTTAACTAAATTAGTCTTAATTTATTTATTTTTTAATTTTAATTAACTCAATAGTTTTTTATTTAATTTATTATATATATATATATATATTTTTATTATATAATTTAAAATTTAAATTTTGAATAAATCAATTCTTTTTGACATAATTTAGTATTTTTAAATTTAAATTAACTCTAATCAAATTGAATAAATTAATTAATTGAATTGAAATTTGTTGTTGGCAAATTAAGCTTAAAAACTATTAATTAAATGTTTTTGTTATCTGAATCAATTTTAATTTATTTATTTTTAAAATTTAAATTAACTCAACTATTTTGTATTTTGCTTAGTTTTCTTTTAATTAACTCAATTATTTTTAATTTAATTACTTTATCTAAATTGATTAACTAAATTGAAATTGTTTGTTGGTAAACTATCAAATTGAATGTTTTAGTCATTTAAAAGAATTATATTTACTAATAAAACATTTAGTAAATTAGAATATTCAACTAATTAATTGAATTAACATTTTGTTAGTCAATTAATTTTTACCATTAAGATTTTCGGTGTTTTTAATTTTAATTTCATAATTTTTTTATTTTGTGCAAATTGTTTTTTCGAATTGAATTTTTTGTTGGTAAACTAATAAATTGAATGTTCAATTTCTCATTTAAGAAATTAAGATTTACTAATGAAAGATAGAATTTACTAATTTAAAATATTTGGTAAATTAATTAATTGAAATAACAATTTGTTAGTCATTTAACTTTTAGCATTTTTTTATTTATAATTTAAATTTAAATGAATTAAATTCAAACATGAATTAAATTAAAATTTTTTTTAAGTTCAATCAATAAATGATTAAACTATTAAATAAAATACATTTTGCACTTTATATATTTTTCTTTTCAATTAAAATTGAAAAAGTAATTAAGTTTGCATTTAATTACTATAGTTATTAGTTATTATGGTAAAGTTATTAATTGAATAAACCTTTTGTGAATCAATTAATAAAATATTTTGTTAATGTGTGTTATTTTTTACTTATCTTATGAATGAATTAAATTAAGTTCAAATTGATTGAAATTAAAAGCGAATTTAAATTTAAGTAAATGGTTAAATACTTAATCGAATAAAGTTTTTTATATCAATGATTCTAGTTCAAAATAGCATAATTCAATTATTGATTAAAATAATTAGATACTTAATTAAGAATAAAATAATTATATAGTTAGTTAAATAGTTATTGCACAATTCACAGAATAACTAGTAAATCAAGTATAATAATTAATTGAAAGAGTTTTAGATTTTTAATTCAAAATTGTTAATTCAGTTAATGTGAATTAAGTTAAGTTACCTTGTTCAAATAAATAATTAATTTATTATTAATTAATTCAAATTTAATTCAAGCGATAGTTTCATTAATTTGTATTAATATTTTACTAATTAATACTGAATTGATTTATTTTAAACAAATGTTTTTAGCTTTTAATGGTAAATAGATTAGTTGAATAATTGAATTAATTTGAATTACATTTTAAAAACATGTTTTTCTTAATACTTTAATGTTTTTCTTTTTTTTGTTGTCAATTTTTTTTTGTAATTGAAACAATTTATATCAAATTTTGGATCAATATTTTAATATTGTTGCTGTAGACTGTATTCTGTTTTTCAGAATCAAACGAAACTGTTTATAATTAATTATTGTTTCTACTGTATGAAAAATAATTTTTAACAATTAATTTTGCAATTAACAAATTTTGATTATTTATTTTATTTTATTTATTTTATTTTGAAAAATAAAAAACAACTGTGCATAAAACAGCCCAGTAGAGACATATTATTATTTTTTATGGCGGGTTGGCGGGTTAAGCAGCTAATTAGCTATCAAACTCTGAGCGCCTACTAAATATTTATAGGGAATATTAGGCGGTATTAGTTTTCTATGAAGCGCAAACTGCGGTTTTATTACTTCAAAGTAGTGATTGCTTGGTATCTGATATGATTTTTTAAGTATTTTTTATAATTAAATTGATTTTAAATTTAAAGTTGAGAAAAATCACCCAATTTTGATTTTTAATTGTTTACTAATTTTAATTGATTTATTTTTAATTTGTTGGGGTATTCATTGTGCAGTGAGCTGTCAGAACGCCAATTGTGCTCCTTGGCTGATTCTCTCTTGGTGACAGAAGCTCCTTAGAGCAGTGATGAACACAACCAAGAATTGTGACAAGAAATACATTTTCAGTACTCTTGAGTAGTATGCAATTTTTGAAATAATTTTTTTAGTTTATAAAATTAGTTTCAGTTGAATTCAAGTAGTGACTTTTTATCACAATGAAATGACATAAAGCAGTTCAGTCAATGCCAAATTAGTTAACAAATTCACTTTAAAAGTTTAATTTACTATTTTGTTTTGTTGTACGCTGAAAGCAAATGCAAGGACTTATTTATATGGCTGGCAGGTTCTACAACGCAGTGAGGTTTTAAAATGTTTAGTTATTTCAAATTACTTAAATGAATTAATATTTAAAAGCTGTGGTCGAGTTAACAGACAGCAGCGGTTAACTGACCACTGGTCAACCATTTACGAAAAATAGATGTAAAGATACGCTTTTCTCTTGGGTCAACATACTTCAGTCAATTATTCATGGAATTAATGCTTTAATTGATGGTAGTCAATTCAATTCGATGGCATTCAATTGGTTTTGATTTTGCTAATTGCCGCTGCTCGTATCGCTCAGATTGTTCAATACTTAAAATCGCATATAGTGTGTTGAGTTAAATTGGCGCAGTGCTTTAATATGCAACACTGCGCTCAATTAGCTCGACTTAAATTTTAACTTAGTTTTTGTTTTAAATTTTTATTTAATTTTTTTAATTTAATTTTTTATTTAATTTTTGAATTTTGTTTTTTACTGACATTATTTTTAATGTGGTTTTTTGTTTGTTTTTGTATTTCTAATTTTGCAACGTACCTTAAAATATTTTCCAGCAAAAAGCTGTACACCCATTATGGCAAAAATTAGCCAAAATATTAGACACACCAATAGCACATTGAAGATGGACGGTATAGCTTGAACCAACGCATTAACGACGACCTGCATGGCGGCGCGATGACGTCGATGGAATCAATGTTAATGAGTATCGTTGGGCGTTGGCGTTGGCGTTGGGCGTGGCGCGATTTCGTTTGGCAATGGTGTTGTCGATTGGTGAGAGGGTTGGTTGGTGAGAGAGGATGTGGCCGGATCGGTGCACAACGACACAGTTGCGATTAAATATTTATATTTTTTATGTTGATGATGAGTGAGTGAAGCAAATGTTGTTGTTGTGCGTATGCGAGATTTGTTTTTGTTTTTTTTATACAATTGATTGCGATGATTTACGGCAGAACGACGGGGGGAGATAAATTTAAACAAATTTAAAATATTAAAATTGTTGACTTCATATCGATTCGATTAGTTAGTTATGTATTAACAATGAATGATGTACTGAGGTGAGTTCACAGTTGGTGAATTGGTTCAATTGAGATGACAATTATGTATGTTTGTACACGGCGTCGATGCAACGACAGTGAAGCACCGATGTCAAAGCATGCGTTGCATTGATGCATTTGTGCGCAGTGAGATCCATTAAAAAGAACGGCTACACTATCAGAAGAACAACAATGCTAACGTTAACGTGCGCACTACGGAAGCAAAGAAAGTGGTGTTTAATTTTACAATATTTGTAAATATTTGGCAGGAATGGTGAAGTTCAAAGACACAATTAAACGTGCATTAGAGTTGAATAATATTTGCTGGGACGCAGAAAATTTTGAAGAATAAATAACGAAATATTTTTTCTAAAGTAATGATTAATTGATCAAATTGTAATATGTAACTTTTAGACTGAACAAAGTAAAAAAATGTAATAAGAAATATTTTTTTAACTGAATTACATTAACTAAAATCATAAATTTAATGAGTTAGTTAAATTCGATTAATTTTAATAACTACTTACATTGATTAATTTGATTTAATAGTGAAATTAGTTACCAAAATCTTTAAGAAATAATAAAAAATTAATTATTTCAGTTAAGAAGTGTGAGTAATTAACTAAAATAGTTAACTGATTAATAATTTTTTATTAATTACAATTAATTTCTAATTAATTATAACTCATTTAATTATTTTATTTAATCAATTTTATTGATTGATTAAAATAATTAATTTGATTATTTAGCTTAATTGGTTAATTCGCTTTAGATTAATTACCAATAATTCAGTAAAATAATGACCAATAATTAAATTAATAACATTAATTACAATTGTTTAATTGAATTAATTACTATTAGTTAACTAAATTCATTTACTAAATGATTTACCATTAAGTGATTAAATTAAATGCCAAAGTAGTTAATTTAGTTAATTAAAGTAATGACTTAACCATTTTAATTGTCTAAATCAAATATTTGAGTTAATTACTTTAGTGAGTTAGTAAAATTGGTCATTGACAAAATTAATAAATTGACACAACAAATTAATTAAATTTAATGTAAATTGGTAATTAATTTAATAATTCTATTAACTACTTTTTCAACAAAACTAAGGAAACAATTATATATATATTGAGTTGTTTAAGTAATTTTAATAGAATAAATATTAATTGAATTGAATTTAGTGAAACAGTTAAGTAATTAACAAATTCCATAAATTTAATGAATTAATAAATTCACTAATTCAATCAATTAAAGTACAAAATTTCAATTAAATAATTAATAATAATTTTATTTGATGAATAAATAAATAAATAAAATAAGTAATCAACAAACTCAATCAATTTAATTAATTAATTTAATTAATAATTCAATAAATTAATAAATGCAATGCAAAGTATAATTTAATTGATTAGTTATGTCAATTAAATTGATTTATAGCACCATTTTCATTAGTCAATAATAATAAATTAAACAAATGATAAGTAATTCATGTTGATGATTAGTTAATTACAAAATTAAAAAAAAGATGGTGTTAAAATAAATCATTATTACTACTGCAAAACATTTGTTAATTTATGTATTTAGTTGTTTCTACAAAATCACTAAAAATATTTACATAACAACTAAAAAGCCAATTAGCGCCAAAGGCCAATGGCCTTAAAATAATTTAAATATTCTGTTAATATTCGTCTTCAAAAAGTCACCATTCCTGCGCATTACATCTAAATAATTGTTAGTTATAATTAACAAGTAAATACTTATAAATGCATCAACAAGTAGAAGTCGACTAAACGGTTAATATCAGCTGCAATTTCTACAAGTAACAGCAAATAAAAATCATTAGCAATATAAGCGAAATATATGGTTGGAAAATGACAAATTGAGTTATAATTTAACTAATTTTAGATAATGATGATTATGATTGCATGATAGCAAGGTTATTAATCCAAAATAATGATGCAAGTAATATCTCAGAGTTGGACTAGGGAGGTTTTTTATTCAGTTCAAATCATTTGAGTGACTAATTGAATTGAATAATGCTTTAAATAATGATACAAGTACGAATTCAGAGTTGGACTATAAAGGAATTTCATTGAAAATGATTTATAAATCCAGTTCAAGGCATTAAAGTGAACTTAATTTGCTCATTGATTTGGAAACTTTAATTATTTTTTTCTTATAGAATAACAAATAATTAAAAATATTGTGTTTTTTATGAATTTTAAATGCTCAGCTTAAGTTAATCAATGCCCTTAATTTTTTGATTATTTAAAGTTATTTGAATTCAATGACTGATTTGGAATAAAACTTTAGTTATTTCAATGAATTTAATTAATAATTTTTTTTAGGAAGATTATAGTCCTCAGATAAAATAATCAATGCCATTGAATAACATTTATTTGCTCACCTAAAGTTATTTGAATTTGGAATGAAACTTTAATTAGTTATTTTACATAATAACAAATAATTGTATTTAATAATTTTTATTTTAATGAGTTTATAATGCTCTGCTTTTGTTAATCAATGGCAGTTAATAAATTAATTTATTTTCATTATCTGTTTATCTGAAACAATTTACAATTACATTGAGATTAAAATTTTGAAATCAACTAATCTTAATTGAATTGAATTCCTTTTTAGTGCATTTCTCCTAATTTTTAACCCACTCTGCATATTCAGCCAAGCATTATTATTCAAGGGTTAATGAGATGCAATGTTGCCATAAGTGGGTTTTAGTTTTCAACTTTTGTTTCGAACTGATTAACTTATTAGAATAATCTTTTTTTTGTATTTAGAAACAAAACTGGGTAAATGTACTAATGCGGTGCTAAGTACCATACTAAATGCCGTTAACTTATGGATCAACTAAAATTACAACTACAATGCATTAAAATACCAGTCGGCAAAATATTCCACGCTATTTCGCAAGAAAACTGCGACTAGATGGCCTACGAATTGAAATGATTAGCAACGGTGAAAGTGGTGTTGGAGGTCAGCTGAGCGGGGTCAGGGTCGGGGATTTCGGGTTAGGCGTACAGTGAGAAGCTGAGCGCAATCGATGTAAGTACATACTACGTATATATGTAAAAAGTGGGCTGGTTTTTAGTAATTCGGGGCATAGTTTTATATTATTTTGAAATATATTTGAGGTTAGTTTTACAAGTATGAGTGGGTGCTTTGAGAAAGAGAAAAAAAGAACATTTTCCAAAAAATTTCCATTCGAACTGTGAGTGAGATAGCAGTGTGAATGTGTGTTGTAAATGTGTATGTAGTGACTATTTCACTATTTCATTTTTTTAATTTGAATTTTTGTAATTTAATAAAAAAAATGTTTATTTTTATATAATTGTAATTATTTGTGGGTATGAAGGGGAAGCGTTGATTGTTCGAAGTTGTTAGTTAAATAAAGTAAAGTGTGGCATGGATGGCGGCTGCGTTGGTTTGAATCAAAACAAAGGCGATTGATGTGGCAAAGCTTTTCAACTATTGAATAACTACTATAAATTTTTTTTTAATGTTATATATTTTTTTAGTTCGTATACAAGGTTTTTGGCACTCGAAAGCGTTTGCTTTTTTATAACAAATTATTAGTTAAAAAAAATATGTTTTAATAGCAAATTTAACTAAATAAAGTTAAAGTACTGAAGTATGAAATGGAAATGACTAAAGTGACTAAAACAGTTCGGTCTACATTGGTTAAAGATAATATTTTGAAAAAAAAATGGTATTATTTATTACAAATATAAGGCAGATGCATGTACGGGTATGTTGTTGTTGTGGCGGCTTTTGTTAATGAAACAATTTACTACGAAATGTTTGGGAAATGCATTATAATTATAATTTTTTGTATTTATTTTTTGGAATAGTTTTTTTTTATTATTATTATTTTTTAATCTTTTCATAACGCAAATCATAACAAAGAAAGGTTTAAAATATCAACAAACAATGTACCAATCAATGAATCAATCAATCAATTAAGTAACGAATTAATTAGTCAATTAACGTCTAAATTACAATGCAAAGTAATTACTGGTGATTAATGATAAGTTTGGCGCTAACTAATTGTTTACTAATTATTATTTATTTTGGTTTTTGTTTTTCAGTTAGTTTTTTTTTGTTCAAAACCAAATTTCTAATACGAAAAATTATTATATATAATATACTTTT
This sequence comes from Melieria omissa, assembly GCA_963971225.1. Lineage (NCBI taxonomy): Eukaryota > Metazoa > Arthropoda > Insecta > Diptera > Ulidiidae > Melieria > Melieria omissa. Next base: position 54,723,273 of record OZ020268.1, read on the forward strand.
TTTGTTTCTTTTGGAAAATTGAAAATAATTAATTTTGTGTTTTGGAAAACTATGTTTTTCATTGTTTGTTTGTTTATTGGTTGCAATGAGCGAGCGATTATGTTGTTGGGTGATGATGAAAGTACGTACCCTCATGCCCTGCATTCGGGACATGGCACGTAGTGGTCTCAGTGCTCTTAACGTTCGCATAGTCTTGAAGGCTTGAATACCACCAGCTCCAACAAGTGAAGCAACGAAGTTGATAAGCGACACCTAGTATCGGGTTTTAGCGAAATTCATTACAACAAGATGATTGCATTTTAGTACAATTTGTGAATTCTAACTGGGTACAGTTTAGTAATGGTTATTATTTTTTTATTAAAAAAAATGGTTGGCGTTTTCAAATTGTTTCAGTTTTTATGGTTAATCGGTTACTCGGTTCATCAGTTTTTTTTATATAAATATATATAAATAAAATGACGCATTTTGTTTGGTTTGGTTTCGGTTTTTTGATTTGGTTGTTTTTGGTTCTGGTTCTGGTTTTTTGTTGGGTTCTATGAGTGGGTGAATCGAAGTTGATTTGTATTGATCGAGTGGTGAGTGTTGGTTGGAATAGTCGTTAAATTGGTTTTTGGTTTCTTGAAAAGTCAAAACAATTGCAATATTTCGGAACCTGAAGTAAAGAGATCATACGAAACGCAAACGGAAATGTGAATAAAACGAAACTATATATAATGCAAAATTATAGAAAATATGCCTGCCTCGATCGGTACACCATTGCGATTGATTGCTGAGATTTAGTTAGCATGGGTGCAAGTTACAATTATTCATAATTTCATGGAGTTATTTATCAATTAATTTCATATTCGAGGAATAGACGAGCATTCATTGTGTTGAAATCGAAGATTGATTGCATTGTATGGATGGATATTGACTCATATTGAAGGGTACTCAAGTTGTGTTTTGAGTGTTGGTATTTTTCAGATTTAAGTTGAGCTAAGATTTTGTAAGAAAAAATCGATATTAGGGCCCTTAAAGTAAAAGCAAAACTTAAATTTATGGGCACTTAAGCTGGTTTTGAGTTCAAGGAAGGAACGAGCATTGGTTGTGTAAGATTGGGGGATCGATGGGAGTGTATGGGTGAATATTAACTCATGTTGAAGGGTACTCAAGTTGCTTTTGGGTTCAAGCAAGGGGCGAGCTTTGTTTTTTTTGTTAAATCGGAGATTGATTGAAGTTTACGGTTGGAAAACAACTCAAGTTGAAAGGCAGTCAAGTTGGGTTTGAGTACTAATATTTTTCAGAACTTAATTAAGTTGTTATGAAAAGCATTCCAAGTAGAAAAAGGCATGGTTTACAATAAGATTGGGGACATTCAAGTTAGCTGGGAACCTAAAGTTGATAGGTACTCAAGTTGGTTTCAAGTGTTTTACAATATTTTTGCAATCCAGTTGAGTTGAGCAGTTAGAAAAATGTTTAGTATGAACAAGCATTGACTATGATTGGCTTAGGTACAATCCAGTTAGCAGGAAACCTCTAGTTGAAGGGTGTTAATATAAGTTTGAGTTGAGTTCAAGCAAGGGACAAGTATTGGCTGTGTTGAATTATAAAATCCGAGATTGATTGGAGCACTTAGGCGGATTTTGAGTATTTTATAATATTTTTCCTATTTTCTTGAGTTGAGTTAAGGTGTTAGGAACATTGAAGTTAGTAGGAAACCTTAAGTTGATCGATGCTCAAATAGGTTCTGAGTTCAATGAAAGAACCAATCTTTTTTATCCGAGAATGATGACAGTGAATACAATTAGAAATTAACTTAATTTGAAGTGCACTCAACTCATTGTGAGTGAGTTACAATATTCTTCAGAGCCAGGTTGAGCATTAATTATGATTGGCTTAAGGACATTCAAGTTAGTAGGGAACCTTTAGTTGATGGGTCCTTAAAATGATTTTGAGTATTTTACAATATTTTTTAGAGACAAGTGGAGTTTAGTAGTTGATTGAAGAATTAGTTACTCGACGTTTGAGTATTTTAAAATTTCTTTCAGAGTAAAGCGGGCTTAGGAATTTGTTTAAGTTATTCAAAGTGGGAGCGAACATTGAAAATAAATGTAAGTATTAGCAGATCAGCGGTAGTTCAGATTTTTGTATTATTTCATATTTCTCAAGAGTTGCCAGTTAGTTGGGGTATTCGCATTCAGAGTTTAGTTTATTCAAAAGTTTAGTATGATTATTATTCAAACCCATCAACACGCCATCACATTTTGAGCATATTTGAGCATTACCTAATAACTAAATAAAGACTAAAGACTATCTATGCCTAGAAAATATTCCTTTAGATAATTGAAACACTTGAACTTACTTCCCTGATTTATGGCTTTATAAAGATTCTCAAGTCATACAACATGTTTGGAAAATTGCATTCAAAATTTAGAAAATAAAAGAAGGACTTAAGTGTTAATACTTTATGTGTTAAGCCTTTGAGTGTGACTTCGATTTTTAAGTAGAGAAAGAATAGCTAACCTTACAATATCACAGTTCGAACTCACATAATCATATAGAATAACTAACCTTACTATATGTGTTATAGAAATATTCATAAGTTGAAAAACTCCATACTTTACCTAACCTAAATCCTTAAAAAGATATATAAATAAATAGTAATAAAGAAACATTTTTTTATTGAAACATATCGCTTCTTTACCTAACTTTGCCCTGAACAGTGTATAAATAGGAATATAAAAATATTCTTCAGTCGAAAAAAATTGCTCGTTTTAAAAATCTCTTATCAAACCTGAGACTTTTGCAACAATTAGTTTTTATTAAAAACATAAAAACATATTTCGGACCTTTTTAATTATTTTTACATTCAAAAAGCTATTTAAATCTTCGTATTGTTCAGATAACATTTTTATGAAAATATTTATGTTGATTTCTAGAAGCTTTAGTTAGATTTAAGACTATGGGAACAACATCACTTTTATTTCGAAAAACATTCTTTAAACGTTTTGAAATGTTTTGATATTCAAAAAACTATACAAATCTTTGTATTGTTAAGATAATATTTTGTATATTCCAGCGGCTCTAGTCAGATCACTGTATAGTTTCTTAAAAAATAGTTTTTTATTTTTAGTTGTAATTTTGGTTTAAATAACTTTCCTACCAAATGTAAGATTATTCAGAAAATATTTTTATTTATTTGAAAAAGAAAATGTAAATAACGCATCAGAATATTACACAGAAATATATTTGCTTTGGCTTAAATAGTTTTCCTTTTTAATTCTTTGAAATAATTTTGTTATTTAAATGCTCATATCAGTCTTCGAATTGTTAAGATTTTTATTAAATATTAAAAAACTCACATTAAACAGCTGATTGTTGAGAAAAGTTTTTCGTACAAGCTTTTTAATTTATTTTTATAACAAATTGTTAATTCTCAAAACCAAACTTTTGATTTTAAAAATAGTTTCGAAAAAAGTTTTTCTGATTTTTTATCAAACATTTTTGTTTGGACTGAAAAGTTTTGATTGCTAAGAAAATAATTTCGGAAGACATTTTCTGATTTTTGTTCGGAAAAAAATTTGTTTTATTACTAAAAAGTTCGGATTGCTGAGGAAATAATTTCAAAATATATTTGTTTTGATTTTCTGCCAAAACTCTTCTGATTGTTGAGAAAATAATGTCGAAAATGTTGCCGATTTTTTGTCAGAAAAATTTTTTACTACTGAAAAGTTCTAATTACTGAAAAAATGATTTGAAAGAAATTTTCTGATTTTTTGTCAGAAAAAAAATGTTTACTACTGAAAAGTTTTGATGAGAAAGAAAAATTCCAAAAAGTTCTGATTTCCAAGAAAATCATTTCGAAAAATGTTTTTGTAATTTCTGTATAAGAAATGGTTTATTATTGAAAAGTTCACATCAAACTTTTGATAGCTAAAGAAATAATTTCACAAGCGATATTTTTTATTGTTTTAGGAATATAAAAAAATTTCAGAAGCTTTAAGATTTTTCAGAAACTTATATGACTTAATGTTCTTCCAAAAAATCTCTATTTGTATAATTTTATGTAAAAAAAACTTAGATTTTTTAAGTATATAAGGCTGAGTATACTTAGAGAGAAATTTAAGAGAATTTCTGAAGAAAATACATATAAGACACTATCCGTATTTATTAAATGCTCCGAGGACTCATATTATAGATCATGGAAGAAATATATATATTATTTTGAAGCTCAATTAAAAAAAATTATTGGTTTGCTTCCCACAATAACTGATTACCTGCGCTAAAGAAACTTTTAATGGAGAAGTTTGCCACTCGAAGTTATTTAAAGCTCATATCAGACTTTGGGTTCTTTGGAATACAGATTAAAGAATTCACAAGGTTAGGTTTGCTGGATATTCGGAATTGACGAAACAGTTGTCATGGGAACAATTTTCATTGACAGAACAGTTTTCATGAAAATAGAGTACATTAAGTATTCGGTATAGATGAAACTGTTAGGTAATAGGGGAGGTTTATTTTATATTTGGAATAGACGAAACAGTTGTCATGGGACTAGAGTTCATTGAAAGTTCAGAAGAAATAAGCGAAATACTTAGCATGGGATATTTCAGTATCTGCTCAAAGGCTTGAAAGGCTTCAGACATACAAATTTACAGACTTGTAACTTTAAAGAGAATAGAATAGACTTGAGTTCAGGTTGTATAGTTCGCCGCCAATTAACTCCACAATGGTCAAACACAGCATGGCTGGGCTGGAGAGTGAGTGAATGCTGATCTACACGGCACTAATCAAATATTTACACTAAATAGTGTACAGTACACGAATTGACGAGAGGTGCGCATGTTTTTGCACAGAATGCTTATTGAATATTTTCAATAAAAAACAACAAAAAAAAACTTAAAAACAAATGTATTATTTAAAGAGAATGTGACGCTGGTGCAGTCGGGAACTTTTGAAATGATCAGCGACATTTTTGCATTTGTCTATTGTGGAGCGGAGCGCTGTGTGTGTGCGGGGTCAGTTGTCAGCGCTGACTGGTCGGTAACCGTGACAAAAGATTTGCTCTAACTTTGCTGCCAGACTCAATGGAGAAGTAGTAGTTAGTGCTGGCTGGCTGGTTAACTGGAGATCTCTGCGTTGGAGCTCTCGCTGTGCGGCGCGTACGAAAATAGGCCCAAGACCAAGCGATTTTGAGAATGTTGCGGCAAAATTGCGTTTAAAAAGTCTTCCTTTTAAGTAAAACACTGCCACCACTGCGTAGGCAAGAAGCTAAATATTTTGGTGTTCTTTTTTTTTGATATTTTGAAAATTGAAAATTTTGTGTTTTGTTTGACTAATTTACAGGGACAGTTTTGAGTTTCGAGAGAAAAATTTACATAATTTACAAATGCATAGAAGTTGTGTCATTGGTGTCGAAAGTACATAGAGTAGAAGTAGACGAATTGATAGTGTGAGCAAGTTTTGACAGGATTGACAGTGGTGTTTCAAGTACAATAGACGGGGCTGAGAATTTATAATACAGTGGATTTTGGTTTACTTAAAAGTTGTCCTTTATTTTGCGCTACGTTCATACGTTGGGAAACGGTAGTGCCGGTTTGTTGTTGGTTTTGTTGTAGTTGTTGTTAGTTTGCATGGCTATGAACTGAACTGTACAGAGTACCGAAACAGTAATGATGGTTACTATGTAGTAGAGAGAACGAGCGAGAGAGAGAGAGAGAGGAAGGAGAGTTGCTAGTGGGAACGCCGCGCGTCACTAAGCGGGCACTAAACGTTGGGAGAGGGGGAGAGCATGTGTTGCGGAGCTTGGAGCTCTGATTGGTACTAATATGAGCTTTACAAGTGTTTGAGTCTCGGTTGGCGTACGCACTAAATGGCAGGAAGTGGACCTAAGACCTAAAGGGGAGGTTTGAAAAATTGCTAAAAATACATAACCTATGTGGACTAAGACTAAGTCTTTAACTGAGACTAAGACTAGGACTATTGCTAATACTAAGACTAAGTCTAAGACTAGGACTATTTCTAGGACTAGAACTAAAACTATGACTAAAACTAGATCTAGAACTATGCGTTTTGTAAGAAACTTTCAAAGTAACTAAACTAAATTAATAGAATAATAACTTTAGAAAAAATAAAAATGTGCTCATGATACGGTGAGCTGTGGCCCAACTAAGGCGCACTAAGACTAACTAAATAGCAGCGTATTGGCACTAAGAAGCGTTTTATAAAAACTATACATAAATAGTTAATGAAAAAAATACCTTAGCTAATTGAGCGGCTGTTGTTGTTGTTAAAATACATGATTTACAATAACAAAGAGTAGGCTTACACTAAAGTTTTGGTTCGTTACAGCACACTGAATACAAAATTTGTACAAAGCTTCAAGCCATTTGGATTTTTTTATTTATACTTCTATGTATATTTTTAATTTTTTTTAACTTCCATTATTTTCTTTCATTTTTACTAATTTTCAAACTGTTTAATTTTCTATTAAACATTAAATTACATTTTTTATAAATTTTTTTATTCATATATAAATTTTTTTATTAATATAAATTTTTTTTTTATTTTTTTTTATTTTTTTATTTATTTTTTTATTTATTTTTGTGTTAACTTTAAGTTCTTTCTTCATTTCACACACGAGTTAATTCCAGAAAACAACATCAAACAACAGAAAGTTTAATATAATGAAAAAAATGTATAATATATAGCGCTATATATAGTAAACACAATGAGAAGAGAACGAGAGAGCGAAAAGTAGAGAGCGCAACGCTTGGCGCCTAGTTTACAACAATTACGTAGAAAGGCTTTGGCGGCACACGAGCTGTGGTTTTGATGATCCTTTTTCTCAAATATTCAACATTTAGCAACACGCAATAAGTTGAAAAAATAATAATCCACATCGAGAGAGAGAGAGAGAGAGAGTTTAAGTTTCCCGGAGGAGAAAGCATTTGGAGAATGCTTGGACATATGGCACACGAATAGCTGCGAATAGTTTTGCTTAATCGGCACTTGTAGCTGCTTAGTGGTGACATAGTTGATTAATCAATTAACAAAATTTTGAAAAAGAAGTAGCAATCAATTCGTAAGAATTAATTGCAATTAAATATAAATATGATTTTACTAAGAAACCAGCAAGAAATTAAATAAATATTAAAAAATAAATATTAAAATTAGCAACAATTAAAAAAGCTTATTAAAAGGTTTATTGAATATTCAGACAATTAATTAAATTTGAAACATTTTCAAAGTAATTAGAAAAAACATATATTAAAATGAAAAATTTTATGACAATTTACCCATCTAATTGTTCTAGACTGATCAATTTTAATATTTTTCAATTGAGTTGTAATGCAACTTAAACTATATTCGTCTAAATGAATTAAAAATTAATTGAAATTTAATGCTATCATATTAAAATCAACTTATTTAATTGAAATGCAATGCAATCATATTAAAATCGCCAAAATTAACTGACAATTATATAATTTCAATTAAATTCGATTCACAGGAATTCCAAATAATCTAAAATTAAATATTTATTAATTAATTTTTAATTGAACTACCATCTGAAAATGTTTATTTATTAATAAAAATTAATAAGTGTGTTTGAATAAAATATTGTTCTGAAACTAAAATTATCCAATTTAATTGAAAATTAATTTAAATGTAATGCAATCATATTGGACTCCTCTTAATTAATCAAAAATATATATTATTTTATCCAACGCTTATTAGATAATAAGAAACCTATAATTTGTTTTTAATTAAAAGTTGATTTGGCATTTGATTAATTAATTTAATTATTTTTTGATTTGATTAAATTAAAAGTTGATTTAGCATTTGAAAAATTTTAAGTATCTTACTAATTTCAATTAATAAGTATGGCTAATTGAAATGTTCTTAAAATAAGTTGTAATGCAATCAAATTAAAATCACCTAAATTAAAAAAAATAACTGAAATGTAATTCAATCAAATTAAAATCATCTTAATTAATTAAAAATAATTGTAATAAACTGATAATATATAAAATAAATGAAATCAATAATAATAATAAATAAATAAATAAAATAATAATTAAAAACTAGTTGAAATTAATTTAAATACAATAAGGCAATCATATTAAAATAGTCTAAATTTATTGAAAATGCAAACAGCATTAAAAAGTATTCTATAATTAACTATTAATTAAAAGTTTAATTAGCATCTAAGAAACTTATTTAATTAAAATATGATTTACCTGATCAATTGAAATATTTTTTCAATTAAGTTGCAATACAATAAAATTAAAATTGTTCAAATTAATTGAAGATGAATTAAAATATTATGGAATTTCAGTATGGTTGAATAAAAATTGTTTTAGTTGAAAATTTATACGAGTTTAATCAATTACAAATTACAGCATCTCTTACTAAATTACTATTATTTCAATCGTAAGTGAATTTCAGAAAATTGATATTTTTTTGATTAAGTAAAGAAAGAATCAAAATGTTCCTCAACTAGTTATTAGTTAAACGTTTTATAAGCAGCGTTAACTTGATTTTAGTTAATTTAATCATAAATGAAATGTTTTAAATTAATATTTTTTTACCTGAAAATGTTTGGTTAATTGATAATTTATAATTGATAAAACAAATTAAGTGAAAAAATGAATAAAAATGAACAAATATATAAATAAAATAAAATAATTTAATTAGTGGAATAACTGAAAATAATTCAAATGGTTTTGGATTAATCAATCAACTGCACTGTACCTGAATGCAGCTACAAGTAAGAATACTTATTTAGAAACTTCTTTTAAATATTTAGAATAATATTTTATTTTCCAAGTAGTCTAAGGTTATTAGGATCTTTGCAGCTAGAATCTGTTAAACAGTTATATATATATAAATATATATTGTAGAAAAATACATTGAAAGAGTAACGAAAAATATAGTAGAAGAAAGAGCACACAAAAAGGCTTCGTGGCAACAAATATCGACAGAGGCGGATAGGCGGCTGAGAGGCGATTTCGGTACATAGAGAGGCTCACTATGCGCACCATAAGTTCATATACATAACGCGCATATATATATAGAATATACATATACATATATGTATATATAATGTATGTATATAGTAAATAGTCGAATAGGTTAGTATCTTACAAATAAACGAAAACGTAAACACATTAGTGGTTGAGTATGTATAGAGTGGAACAGCATTGGGGTTGGTTGTTGGGTTTCGGTTTGCTGTTTAATACAACACGACACACGACACGATACGTTACGATACGAAACGAAACGATAACTTATTGGTTAGGTTTTGGTTAGAGTTTGACAGTTTTTGCATTATTTGTTTTGTTGAACACGGAAGAAAATCGGTTGCGGCACAACACTGATATACAAATGCAGAATAGAGCGTAGAGCATGAGGAAGCGCTGTGGTGCGGGCGCTCCGTTGCGACTACTTACTTTCATGCCTTCCCAGCGGGACACTGCGCGCAGTGGACGCAGCGCTCTGAGCGTTCGCATAGAGCGGAAGGCGGGAACATCGTCGGCGCCGGACCAAACAGCGGCCAAATTAATTAGCGAAAGCTACGGGCCCGAACGCACCAAACGCACCGAGTCGATTGGTGTCGCACGGTCGGGTTGTTGGTTGATTGGTGGGTGCGTGGAATCGCGTTGTTTGGTTGGTTGGTTGGTTGGTTGGTGAAGGAAGGAAGAAGCAGTTTGGTTAACGTTTACGTTTTTTTCTACTTTTTTGTTCGTTTTTGTTTTGTTTCTCATTTGTTGGGTGACAATTTCGAATACACGTTTTTTAATAAAAAAAAAAAACAAACAATGTAAACAAAACAAATTTGTTTGCTGCTGTGGGGTTTTTGTACATAGAAATACACAAGTCATATAATACACATTGCAGAGTTGCTTTTGAGTTGTCGTTGGAGAGACTTAAGTGCTATTGAATTGCTAGTCAAATGCTAAACTCATTCGCGTACAGTTGGAGAATTTATTTAACACAAACAATATGAAAATATATATAGAAATGAAACTAAATGAATGGGCACAGAGTGGGCACATGGGGCACAGAACTAAAAGCGTACTAAAACTAACTAAAGTACCAACTAAGATCAAACTTAAGAACGCTTGAATGTTAATTAAAGAAAAGACAATTGTTTGTTAAATGCATTTTTACTTGTCTGTTTTCTGTTACTGACATGTTAATTTTTTGTTTTTGTATTGGGTTTTCTTTTGTTTTTGACTGAAAATAGCTCAAAATAATTTGTGTGTAAAATGTGGCTTTTACTAATACAAAAAAAAAACAAAAAAAATTATAATAATGCGCGAGGCAGAAACCAAAGTTTGCTTAGTCGAGTTAGTTGTTGGTTTTGAATATTTTTCAATATTTAGAAATAATTGCAGATTACTGTTTCTGACTTGATATGTGGTTCAGAGCAATTTGGAAGCAGATGGAAATTATTAAAAAATAAATCGATAGTGTTGGCACAAATTGAGTTACAATTGTTCTGAGTTCTAAGACAATTGTCGCCACACTTTCTTCTACTTTGATGTCACTTTTGTTTATGGACATTGTGGGTAGGAAAAATTCTGTCTCAGTACTTGCCATTAGAATTGATGCAGTAATCTTCGTCCGTCATTTTGTTTGTCTGTCTTTCTATTGATCTGTCCTCTAGTTGGTCTGTCCTTTTGGCTGTTCCTCTTTCTGATTGTTTTTTCTCCATCTTCTCCTTTCGTTTTCCTTCTATTTACCTGTTCCTTGGTTCGTTTGTTCTTTTGTGCGACCTTCTTTTTGATTGTCTGTCTTTTTTCTATATTCTCCTTCCGTCTTTTACTCGTCTGTCCTTATATTTATCTGTTCCTTGGTTCGTCTGTCCTTTTGTCCGTCCCTCTTTTTGATTGTCTGTCTTTTTTCCATCTTGTCCTTTTGTCTTTCTGATTGTCTGTGTTTTTTCCACCTTGTCCTTCCGTTTTTTTGTTTGTGTCCTTTATTTCTTTTGTCCTTTTATTTCTGCCCTAGACGAACAGTCTATCCTTCCGACCGTCCCTCATTCTGACTGTCTGTATTTTTCCCCCATGTTATCCTTTCGTCTTTTTGTTTGTCCGTCCTTTTATTTATCTATCCTTTGGTTCGTGTGTCCTTTTGTCCGTCCCTCGTTCTAATTGTCTATGCTTTTCTCCATTCTGTGTTATGAGTACGTAAATCAGTCGTCATTAATTTTAATTTTCATTGTTTGTATCTCTTATTTTCTATTTACTTTAATTTTTATTTTAATTAATCTAATTATCAAATCTGTCCATTGCTCAAATCATTTGAATGATGCACATATTTTTCATATATTGAATTTTTCATTTTTTTTCTATCACTCTCGCTAAGCAAACTTTAGTTAATTTCTCTTGCATAAAGTGTCTGTTTTGAGGTGTTCACATGTCTGTCCTGGTGTGCAACGTCCGTAATTTGCGTTGTGAAATTTCAGTTATTCCGTCTAATTGCTGACTAATTTCGTTGTAAACATTATAGTACAACATTTTTCAAATTGAATTGCGAGTAACTGTTATTGTGTGTGTGTGTGTGCGCGCGCGTTGTGTGTGTGTGTATTGTCATACGTAGTGAATTGGAAAACGATTTTACTTACCATGACGATGACGAAATCAAGCCAACACCACGCATTCGTGAAGTACACCTTAAAACCCAGAGCCAACCATTTGATTAACATTTCTAAGAAAAATATGACCGTAAATATTCTGTCCATATAGTAGAGTATATCCTGCAGTATGGGCCGTTGCGGGAGGTGGACATCTTCTAAAGCCTGTTCGTGCGGCAGCAGTCGGATGAGAGCAAGAAAGAGGCAAGCAAATCATTTAATATTTTTAAAATTCATTTCGTTCAGTTGGTGGCATGTGCGAAATTTCAGCAAAATACAAAATTCATTTTCTTTAATTTGTTGTTTTTGTACAATTTGTGCAATACACTTCGCGCAGGCGCGCTGGCACGCGGCACAAAGGCGCTGTTGTGCCAGTAGTGCGCGCACAGTTTAAGCACAGGAAGGATAATAGGCAACATTGCTAAATCAAGCAATTAAAGAAAAATTTTCAAAGAAATTGAAGACAAAATTTTTGAAAATCTAATCTAACCTAATTTATACATCAAAAACTCACATCGAATGTCTAACTGCACTAAGCTCTAAGCTGTCTATCTGACGCGCCGTCGCTGCGTTTCTGCAGGCAAAAACCGCACATAAACGCAACGAAAGTCGGTGCCCTGTTTCGTGATTTTATGGCATTTTTCCATTGAAGAAACCATCGTTGGCCGTTGGAGTCTTGAACGGAAAAATGCACGCAACTGGCAAGCAAACTTGCATGAGAAACATTTGGAAAAATTTTCACTAATAACTTCAAACTAGTTAATTCTACAACTAAATCTACGGCTAATGGAAAACTAGCTACTAAAAAACAATAAACTTTGGTAATGTTTTTGTCGTTGTTTTTTTTTTCAGAAGAAAAAAACTGAATTGTAACAAATTTTAGGCTTTTGCCAATGAAAATTAGAGGAAATTTCAGTTTTGGGGGGTAACGAATAATTATAAACCATTAATGCAAAGTGAAAAATAATTGGGCTAGAAACACAATGGAGTTGATTTAAATTGTTCGAAATTAGTTTTTTATGAAAATTCTTGTGAGTTTATTTATTTTATTTTATTTTATTTTATTTTATTTTATTTTATTTTATTTTCTTTTATTTTATTTTGTTGTATTTTGTTTTATTTTATTTTATTTTATTTTATTTTATTTTATTTTATTTTATTTTATTTTATTTTATTTTATTTTGTTTTATTTTGTTTTATTTTGTTTTATTTTATTTTATTTTATTTTATTTTATTTTATTTTATTTTATTTTATTTTATTTTATTTTATTTTATTTTATTTCATTTTATTTCATTTTATTTTATTTTATTTTATTTTATTTTATTTTATTTCATTTTATTTTATTTTATTTTATTTTATTTTATTTTATTTTATTTTATTTTATTTTATTTTATTTTATTTTATTTTATTTTATTTCATTTTATTTTATTCCATTTCATTTCATTGGATTTTATTTTATTTTATTTTATTTTATTTTATTTTATTTTATTTTATTTTATTTTATTTTATTTTATTTTATTTTATTTTATTTGATTTTGTTTGATTTTGTTTGATTTTGTTTGATTTTATTTGATTTTATTTTATTCCATTTCATTTCATTGTATTTTATTTTATTTTATTTTATTTTATTTTATTTTATTTTATTTTATTTTATTTTATTTTATTTTATTTTATTTTATTTTATTTTATTTTATTTTATTTTATTTTATTTTATTTTATTTTATTTTATTTTAACTTGATTAAAGACTTAATGCCATAATTCATTCGAAGTAATAGGTAAAAAATTGTTAGTAATGTTATTAAATGATTTTCAGTAAATATTTACACACAACTATTCAACAAATTTTATTAAATAAGTTCATTATAAAACATTTTCTCAATGTGTTTCTAGCCTTAATCACATAAAGTATTCGTAAGCTTTAAACAATTTGTGGCAAAAGCGAACATAAATCGGGTGTACAATTTTTATGAACAAATAAAAACCCAAGAGTACTGAAAATTTCAACAAAAATCACAAACACAAACACAAATCAACAAAAACAAAAATCACAAACAAACAAACAAAACAAAATGTGTCAAAAATTAAAAAAATCAAATTGTTAACGTTTAACGCAAAGAACACAATTGCAAACAAATTGTTTTGGTTTTTTTTTGAAAAACTTACCAAAGCTAAGCTACTCATTAAAATCATAGTGATAACAGCTGTTTCAAAATATTTATTTTCAATTAATTGAAAAGTTTTCAGTCGTAAATTGCCCCATCCTTGCCAGAACGGCGAATCATCGTCACCGGCTAAGATCGGAAACTTTTTGTAGTATGAGTCGGGGCAGCAGTCGGCCGGGTACTCGTCCAGAATATCGGTCTCTTGTGCCTGTATTATGATATCACCGTCGAGCGGGCCCTCCTCGCATTCGCCCTCCTCGTCCAGCTCCTCGTCGAGGCCGAGGTCCTCTTTGCTGACGTCGCGCTTCTCCTCGCCCTCGATCGTTTCGGCGCTGCCCTTGTGACTTTCGTCCTTGAATGGTCGATTCTTATGGCTACCATATGAGTTAATGCTGGCAGTGTCGTCGTCCTGTAAGGACAAACCTCTATGGTTTAGCTCGTGTTCCAGTCTATTGTCTTGGTGGTTAATTGAGTTGCCAATCATCTGTGTGCGCGTGTAAAACGAACGAACAAAGGCAAAACGACTCATTAATACCGAATCGAAAGCTATAGCCGACAACTGACACCAGCGCGCCGTCTAACGAGTTGGTGCCGTTGTCGGTTGGGCGCGCTTGGCAAAGACTCTGGTGTCTTGTGTATATAATAGGTTTCATATGTGGGGGCTGGGGGGATTGAACTATACACATAGAGGGTATAGGGGATACATTTACCGTTGCGTTATTGAGATATTTTGATTTTTTCGGCTTGTTGTTCTTGAGGTCGCCGTGTATGGTGAACTCCATGCCGTCGCCAATAGCCACCTCCAGCTGATTCTGCTCCTTCATGCCCTTCTTGATGAGGCCGTCGGCGATGATCTCGTCGTGGCCCAGCTCTAGCTCGTTGTCGCCGTGCTCTGTAGATATACAACGACAAACCCCCTTGCCTTTCGTATCCATCATCATCGTTCATCATTTTGGCAATCATTCAAGCAATTTGAATGCATTCAAATTTTTTATATTTTTTGTTTTGGTTGATTTGATTGGTGGATTGATTTTTTTGTTGGGTGTGCAAAATGTAAAAATGGCAGATGCGAAATGGCGGCGCATGAAGCAAATGGAAGGGCATTGAAATGGGAATGGGGAATAGGAGAAGGTGTGGAATTTTTGGTTGTAGGTGTAGAGTGCGGAAATGGGAATTGGAGTGAAATAGCAACGGGTTTTTAATTTGGAATTGATTTTCGATTTCGAATTGAATGGAATAACGTTGCACATCAATGTTGTTGTTATTGTTGTATTTATTTTTATTATTTTTATAATTTTGGTCATGGTCGATTGCATGAAAGCGTTGAAATTTAACGTTGCGCAACAATCCAATTGGATTTTGTGATTTATTTGCGTTCAATTGGGGGTTTGGATTTTTTTTTTCATTTTATTAAGAAGAAAAATTTAATAATAGAGGAGAGAATGTTTGTTGTTTAATAGTTAATATCAAATATAATATGAGAAATTTTACAACACATTAAACACACAACATCGATTTGTTTTTTGGGGGTCGGGCAGGTGTCGGTGATGGAATAAGAGTCCTTTTTTTCTGGGTGTAAGTTGTCGAGGAATTGAGTTGAATAGGTTTGTTTGGTGTGTTGTGAAAGGTCGAACAGGTTTGGTTTGGTATAGGGTTTTCCAACAAGAGGTGTTATTTTGAATCACCCGGTATTTCGGTAGCTGTCACTTTTGAAGCTTTTATTCTTTGACATTTGTCAAGTCGAATCTACGCCATTACTAAAAATGGAACGATACACGCTTCCACAACGCATTGGAATTATTAAAATTCACTACAAAAATGGTGAAAATCTTGCAGTCACAGTTCGCAAAACTAAAGCATTTTTGGGTCGTCGTGAAGCACCTTGTCGGACCGCAATACGGAAATTGGTGAAAAAATTCGAGCTGTTGGGACAGGTTAGTGATGTGAAGAATAAGAATGTGATTGCACGTCGCTCAAGAACAACTGTGAATATTGCTGCTGTATCCCAAAGTGTTGAAGAAAACCCAGGCTTGTCGATTCCTCGTCGTTCTTTGGAATTGGGCATTCCAAAAACGTCATTACACCGTATTTTGCATAAAGACTTGGGTCCTAAGGCTTATAAAGTTCAGTTAACCCAAGAACTCAAGCCGACCGATCATTAATTTGTGATTTAACACCTTGCGACTTCTTCCTTTGGGGCCACGTGAAAGATAAGGTGTACGCCAACAGCTCAGCGTCGATTCAAGACCTCAAAGATAGAATTCTTGAGGCTATCGAGGACATAGGGCAGCCACTTTGCGATTTGGTTATGGAAAATTTCATGAAAAGGATATGGTCCTGTAAGCGTGGTCGTGGTGGCCATTTGGCTGATGTTGTTTTTCATTATTAACGGCATACTTCCTCTTTATTATAAAATAAACATGCGATCATTTATCTCAAAAATGGCATTTTTCTTTGAATACCAAAATAACACCTCTTGTTGGAAACCCCTATATATTGTAGGGGGTTGAAAAGATTGGTTGCATATGTTGTAGGGGATTGAAAAG
This sequence comes from Melieria omissa, assembly GCA_963971225.1. Taxonomy (NCBI): domain Eukaryota; kingdom Metazoa; phylum Arthropoda; class Insecta; order Diptera; family Ulidiidae; genus Melieria; species Melieria omissa. Next base: position 54,739,603 of record OZ020268.1, read on the forward strand.
ATTAGTTTGGTGTGTTGTGAAAGATTAAACAGGTCTTGTTTAGTTGTAGGTGGTTTCACAGGTTTGTTTTAGTGTGTTTAAGGGACTTGAACAGGTTGTTTGGTGTATTGTGGAGTTGGTGACATTTGAAGTTAAGTTGGTTATGTAAATGTTTGTATGAGTTTGGTGAATATATATAAGAAATGGTTGTGGTGTAATTGTACACAAAGAAAGTTGTGATTTATTTTGCTGAGCAAATGGTGACAGCATTTCAGAAGAAAATGAAATATTCGCAATAAAATTTCAAGAAAAAGATTCTATGGAAAACTATGGAAAACATTGGAGCAATGACTACAAGTCGATTTGAAGCTATCGTAGGGGGAAATATCGGGTGTGTAAGTAGACCAATGTGGTTCTCGCAGTTCCTAGGTTAGGTTAGATTAGATTGGAGCGCCTTTTGCATAAAAGCACAGCACAAAACTTCAATTTGATACCAACATTTTGACAGGCCGTCTACCTCAAATTACTATGTCTGACTATGTCTCTGATACACCATGAAGATAGCTCAGTCAGACTGGTAAGTCACAAAGTAAATTTAAAAAACTCATTACTCATTCCTGACATTAGTAATTTCTTGAGTTCCAAAAAATATTATTTATATTTTTATATTTGTTTTAAAATTATGATCACAACTTTCCTTGTCTCTTCATATTTTTATATCCACGAATGTTTCATGTATGTTATGTCAAAAATGGCTGTGTGTTTTTTTGTGCGGGATACAAACAAAAACAATGCAATTATTAAGAACATTAATTGAACAAATGATAAGCCTAACGGCAATTATAAATTTACTAAACTATACATTACATGTTATTAACATGGAAACGACACTTAATTACTTTTCAAAACAACAAATCATTAAATTACAACAAATAATAACACACTAACAACAAGAAGGGTAAAATCCACTGTTTTACTTTCAATTTATATAACACACTTTTCTGATTCAAAATATTTATGTCTAGTTTAGTACTTTTTTTGTTGTTGTTGAGGCGACTTTCTATCAAAAGATACTTAATGATTAATGACAACTTCTATTGCGAGTATAGAATTTTATGATTTGCAAAAATGTAAAAAATAAATGTTGATTCCTTTTAAGATTTCCTCAATTACTTCAATTTTCAAATAAAAACAATTCAATTCAAGTTTTGTATGGAATTTCGCGAGTTATGAAATGTCAAAAAACTTAGTTAATGTCACTTTGACAAAACTATTCAGGGATGTGAAGTTTCAGTAACTTGACTCAACTTTTGTTCTAATTTGAGATACAAAAGCTGTTGAAATGAAAATTATTAAATGGAAAAATGTTTTTTTTAAATTCCTTTGTTTGAAAACTTCTTAGATTGAGCAAATTTCTTGAGCTCGTCAAGAACTCTAAACGATAAATATTTTCTTACTCCATTAAATTTGAAATATTTTTTGATTCAAAAGTTGCTTTTAAATAGTAAAAAAATCTGTAAAATTGATAAATTTTTGGAATTTTAACAAAAGTTTGTGAAAATTTTGTTAATTTCAAACTTCAAATATTAATTTGAATTTTTAAATTGTAAAATTGTAATTTGTAAATTTTTGTAAATTTTTCCATGCTTTTAAGTTGTAAAATTTACGAGTTTGTCTATATTTTTCAGTACATTTTTGAATTATTAGAACTTTGAACTTTCATTCGCCGGATTAACTGGTATAATTATTTATTATTTATTTATTATTTAGTAGAATTTTTCCATACTTTTCGAATTAATATTTTATCAATATTTCAATTCAATTCAATTTTAATTCAAAATTGCCAAATTTTTAATTTTTTCAAATTCTAAAATTAATTTGATTTAATGAATTTCCGATTAATCAAAACTTTTTATATTCCTTTAAGATTTAAAAACTGAAAATTGTTTAATTAAAAAATTGCTTTCAACTTGTAATATGATGAAATTATGAATCTATCTGTTTCAATAGTTTTTGCATTTTTGTTTTTATTTGCTGAATCTAGTAAATTAGCTATTTAGCAAATGTTTTTTATATATTTGTTTTAATTTGAAAGCATTTGTTTTGTAAAATTGTTTTCTATATTTTTTTCAGATTTGTAAGCTTTCTCTAATCCCGGGATATAGTAAATTTTTCTACTATTTAGTAAAGTTTTTTTCTATATTTTTGCCAATTTTGTAAGCATTTTTTCTGTATTTTTTTCTATATTTGCCAATTTTGTAAGCGTTACTTTTGACCCGCGAAATCGAGTAAATTTTTCTACTACTTAGTAAAGTTTTTTTTTTTTATTTTTACAAATTTTTCTACTATTTACTAAATTTTGTTAGCATTTTTTTTACCCGCGTAATCTAGTAAAGATTTTTTACTATGTAGTAAATTCGTTTCTATATTTTTTCCAATTTTGTAAGCATTGTTTTTGACTCGCAGAATCTAATATTTTCTTGTATTATTTAGCAATTTTGTTTTTCATATTTTCCAATTTTGTAAGCATTGTTTTTGACCCATTTTTGAAGGTATGCGTTTTTTGGTAGAAATGAAATGTTCGCTAAAAATTATAATAAATAAAATGAGAACCTTTGAAAAATTTGCCATTATGAAGTTTTGTTGTTGGTCGAAACTAAGCACATGAATTTGTTGCTGAGGAAAATTTAGCAGCAAAACGATTTTTGAAAATAATAAAAAGTAGTTGAGTGGCCAATATGAGTGCTGCGTTAATTTATTGAAAATGAAAATTCAATCCGATTTTTGCAATGAAACAGCATCGAAACTCGCATTTGACTACTTACAATAATTACGTAGATATCGAAGGTTGTACACTAAATATATATATAAATCGGTACTGCCACTAAAAAGTCACTAAATTGTGGGAATTACAAATTTCATACATTTACAGTTAGGTTTAAAAAAAAAAATTATGTATATATAGATGTATGTATCAGTATGACAAATACCAGCAGTGCTACGGCAAAATGCCGTTATGCGAGAGTGCGAGAAACGCAAGCGCAGCGAGAGAGAGAGAGTCGGGGGGTTAAATGGCCTCCTGAATAGGCAACCGTTATTCGATCACGCAATAAAATGGAAAAGTCCATTCACCGTTTGACAGAAAAAAGTGTAATTAGAAATTTTTACAAAAACATAAAACACACGCAAAATAGCACAGAATATCAACGAAACGTGCATTAAAACAGTTTTTGTCGATGCTCTAACAATTTTCGTTTGCCCTGAAATTGCGCCATTTTTATCCACTGGCGATCGCCGAGATCGCAAATAATAAATGTCAGCTGAGTAGCTGATTTGTTTAGATTGGAGAATATATAATACAATAATGCATATATATATATAGAGAGAGAGAGAGAGAGATATCGATTTGTATGTTTCTCATGTACAGGCCATACCAATGTGACTTGTGTACAGTTATTCGGTATTATCAGCAACAAAACTATGCGATTTCTAGTTAGTGATAACTGGATAGAGTATGAAAAGGTTTTTGTTTTTCTTTTTTTTTTGTAAAAATATACCAAAAAGTACGCTTACAAATATGTCAATTCGTATGTGACGAGAAAAGTTCTAACTAATTTGATTTAATTTTTGATTGTTTGATTGTTTTGTAAAAGTTGTTTGTTTATATACGGTTATATGTATATAATTAAAAGTAATTAAGAAACAAGTGGATAAAAACCTTCGCTCCAAATCCAACTGATCTGGTTGGTCCTCTCACCTGATGGTTGATCACTAATTTGATTTGTCAACTTGTTACGAATTAATTTGAAACAATCGGCAATATTACGCTTAATCCAATTTTTGAAACGTGATATACGGTTGAAGGCTTCGACTATTTTATTGGTGTCATTGTCGGCAGTCGGTGCCGATAGACTGGAGGAGCCAAAATTGGACAAAAGCAAGGCTAAGAAAAGATTAAGAACCTGTCAAAAATAGTGAAAAGTATACATTTAGTTTTCATATTTTCAACAATTGGGAATATTTATCGATAGTTTACTCAATATTGAGTTTTTGGGTTTTTTTGGGGGGTTTGTTATTTTATGATTTTTTGGTGTCTTTGACTTGTTTTTTTTGGGCATCTTTGGTTCTTTTACTAATAATTCTTTTTATATGTTTTTTAAATTTGAGAATGTTTTTTTAGTTTTTATATATTTTTTTATATTTTTTAATATTGTTTAGTATTGTTAAATATTTTTTTCCATATTTTGTTTGTTCGATCACAAGTCATCATTGAATGGTTTTTACGCATACGTACGACCAAATTTCCAATAACCACGGTGGCCAAGAAGAACGGAATGCACGAGACATCGCCGACGTACATACAGTCCCACATGGACTCGATCCACTCGCCGCACAACACACGAAAAACAATCATGAAGGAGTGCATGAAATCGGTGAAATTCCAACGCGGCAAATCGCCGTCCGGAAAACGATCCTTATTGTCTGTGAATGAGTGGCAAGAATAAGGGAGTTTAGTTGATAATTTTTGCTTTTTTAATGCTAAAATTTATACAAAATGGTAACAATTAAGAAATATGTAAATACACAATACTACGATTACATTTTAAGCTTTGAGAAAGGGAGTAGAATAGGAAAGCATTGAAAAGAATCAAGGAATAGAATAGTTGAAGCGTGTAGTTCTGCAGGTCACATACTGGCCAACTTGTTGCACATCTGGGTTGCAACAAAGATAACAAAAAATATTTGATTCTTGTTGATCTAATAGTTTTTAACATTGACAGAGTTTTCCCATAATGTAAAGTTTTTGAGTTCATCAACAGTCGCCAAGTATGTTAGCTGCTTTAAAATGCTTAAGAAAAATTGTACCATCAAATTAAATCAATTACTTTAGTGTGGATTCTAAAAGTTGCAGTACAAAAATCTAATGTGAAAACATTTTGGAAAAAAATTGTAGTTCATTAAAAGTCAGAGAGAAGCGTAAACTTTCATAGTCTTTCTTGCAAAGGTGCAGTTTTTTTTGGCAAACAGATGCAGCAAACGTACTAATGGCATCTAGCACTACTAGTAGAAATAGTAGTAGAAAGGTAGGAGTAGTAGTAGGAAATGGTAGCAGACATAGTTTTTAAAAATAGTTGTAGAATGTAGCAGTAGAATATGTTAGTGGAAAATAGTAGTATTTCCAGAATTGATAGTGAAACATGAGCTTGCTGGATAGACTTTACATTATAGTTTGAAGAGACAAAAGTACTTACAGAGTCTTATTTAGTATTCATAACAACAGAGATATAGACTAAATCATAAAATATATAGTTTTTAGATCATAAAACTGAAGTTAATGCAAACCGAACTGCTTTTAGTTTCAAAAAGGGTCAAGGCTCAAAAGGTCAAGAAAGAGAATAATATTCCGCACTTATACACTTTGACCTTGAAATTTCATATCATATCATATCGTAGTAGAGTTTCAATTCTTTGTGGCAAGTTTTTTACAAACATAATGTGGCAATGAAATTCTGCATCTAACGTTACGAATAAAGTTTTAATACTTCTTAGGAAATATTTAAGGATCATACACGTTGACCTTGAAATTTTATATTTGATCGTGTAGGAAATACTCCGTTCTTTTGTAGTGAAAAAATACCCAAAAATTGCGGAATTTTACATCTGACGTTATGAATAGAGTTTTAATACTTGAAATTCTATATCTGACGGTTGTTTCGTTTTGAAAAATTACTTCGAACTAAACTCAAGCAGCTGTTTTATTTTTTAGCAAATTTAACGAAGAATTTGAATGATTCGATTTTCATAAAATATTTGTGTTCAAAAAGTTAGTTATGTTAAAATCTCCAGCAGAACAACGAGTTGTATCGGTTAGAGAGATTTGAAAGATTTTATATTATAAAAAAGTTTATGGTACGTTTCGAAGTGACCACAGAGACTTCATTGAATGTAAGTAATTGAAGAATGAAAGAGATTGAAAACCTCAGAGTTCTCTGAGTAATTTGTGAGTGATTCTGAAAAGAAAGACAGTTCTGAGTTCTTAGTCCCTGAAACTTTCCCTTGAAATCTCTCTCTTTCTTAAGCTATTGAGTTAAAATTGTTCTTTTTCATATAATCGATTTTATAGTAAAAATATCTCCAAGAGATACCTAGAAATATCTAAAAAATACAATAAAACTCTAAGTACTAATCAGTACTAACAGGTACAGAGTGGGTTATTTCTGGCCTTGTTGGATTTCTTGCAACTACCGATAAACTCGATTATGGCACAAATAACTCCAGAATAATTCCAAAAATATTCAAAAAATCTTCAAGCTCGAGCGTATAGTTGGTTCTGGCGCAATAAAACGCTTAGCTGTCAGTAAAAAAAAATGCCCAAGGCGGGTTATTTCTCTCCTTATTGGATTTTACTTTAACCAAGTTCCAACCATTTCCTTTCATATAACCGATCCTATAATTCCAAGACATCCTTAGAAAAGTGTGGACAGACAGTTCGGTCAAAAGTTTTACTTTGCAATTGTTTTAATGAGCCAAACACAAGTTGAAACACTTCGTTCATGTTTTAGTAAAAGAAATTAGGATTCATAACAAATTAGTAGAAATTGTGCTCTAAACGAAACTATTTATACAAGTAAAGATATTTATAAACGAATCGATACATTGCTTAACAGAAATTGAAATCGGAACTAACACACACACACAAACTATAGTAACAAACCAACAAACGAACAAACAAACAAACAAACTGACACGAAACTTTTTGGCGAGTTGCTTTTGACGGTCGCTACTTACCCGTGTAGTTCTTTCCGAACAGTTGCATTCCCATAACGGCAAATATGAAGATGATAATGCAAAGGACAAAGGTTAGATTACCCAATGCGCCCATTGTGCGGCCCATAATCGAAATGAGTAAATTTAGTGTTGGCCACGATTTTGCCAATTTGAAAACTCGAAGCTGCACGCACGTTGCAATTTCATTTGTCGTCATTAAAAATTTTAGGTATTTTGTTGTTTTTGTTGCAATATCGTAGAAACCGATTATGATGATCATTGGGAGTGTTGATGGTGGTGGTGGTGGTGATGGATGGTGTCGGCGTTAGCGTTGTGCCGGTTGGGTTCATAATTGGTGGTTTGGATGGTTGGCATGAAATTTGGTTAGTAAGCCGGGCAAAGCGTTAAGGAAGGAAAATAATGTATATAGAACAAGTTAATAAATCGTATAATATTGGTACAACAATTTGAAATATGTTTTTCGTTTTGTTACAGGATTAGGAAAATTCATATACAAAAATGATTGTCATACAAAATGTTAAATAATGAACAGTTTGTAGTTGAACCTAAAAAAGCGGCTGCGGTTTGCTTGGATTGGAGCTTTTAGAAATCATCGAGAAAAGTCAAAAACAGTTATAACGATATTGAAGGCATATGAATTTGTGTGGCGTTATAAGCGATATAACGTGTAAAATCGTTTAACTGCAAATAGTTTGGGTTGTTTACTTTATTTTATGTATCTTTGTAGTTTCAAGCCATATTTTAGTTAATTAATTTAATAACGGCATTAAAGGCTCGTGGATTTGTGTGACGTTATTAATGTTATAAGTTGTTGTTAAATCTATTTTTGTCGGTTTAAGCTATAATTTTGTTAATTTAGTTAATAACGGCATTGAGGGCGCATGATTTCGTGTGACGTTATTAGTGTTATAAGGTGTTACATTTACATAATTCTAAATGTTATCTAATTTGTATTCGTATTTATCTATTTATGTTATTCAATATATTATTTGGGGTTTAAGCTCTATTTTAGGTAATTGAGTTAATAACGACATAAAAAGCTCGAAATTGTATGACGTTATGAGTATTATAGTGCATTACAACTATACACATTTTGAGTTATTTATGTAATTAAATATATTTTTTGTTGGTTTATGTCATATTTTGGTTAAATTAGCTACATAATTATTAATATTTGGAGTCATTTATGTTGTTCAATATATTTTTAGTAGATTAATATAATATTTTAGTTATTTTAGTTAATAACGACATTAAAAGCACATGATTTTATGTGACGTTTTAAGCGTTATAAGGTGGTAGATTTACTTAACTATAAATATTTTGAATTATTTATGTTATTCAATAAATTGTTTATCGGTTTAGTGTCATATTTTACTTATTTTAGTTAATAACGACATTAAAAGCACATGATTTTATGTGACTTTTAAGCGTTATAAGGTGTTAGATTTACTTAACTATAAATATTTTGAGTTATTTATGTTATTCAATAAATTGTTTATCGGTTTAGTGTCATATTTTACTTATTTTATTTAATAACGACATTAAAGGCATATATGAATTTATGTGACGTTTTAAGCGTTATAAGGTGTTAGAATTACATAATTATAAATATTTTAAATTATTTATTTTATTCAATATATTTTTTGTTGGTTTAATGTCATATTTTAGTTATTTAAGTTAATACCGATACTAAAGTCATACGAAGTTGTACGACGTTATAACGTTTTATGTTTTTACTACCAAAAGGTTTGGGTTTTTACTTTATTTAATATACTGTTTGTTGCTTTGTGTTGCGTCGTTATAACCATAATAACGTACAATGTTTTTCATAACTACAAACCATTTGAGTTAGTTTTGTTATTTCGTTTATAATTTTAACTTTAAGTCATATATTAGTAAATTTTGAGATACTAAAATTAATTTCCAGAAGTATTTATCGTTATCTTTGCTTCACTGCTGTAACTGGTGGCGTTATATAAAATATGTCATTGAAAACTCTTTAGCGATGCAGTTAGACGTTATATTTGTAAATATATCTGTGGTCAAAAGCCGTAACCGCTTAAGTCGACTTAAGAAGAAATTGAGTTATGGATGCCACCACGTTCCCTTGACTGTGCTCTACGTTTGTGTAAAATCGGGGGGTTTGTAACTTTAAAATAAAAAAAGTTATTAAAAAAAACCTATTCGCATTCCCATAACGAACACACACTACGCGCTAAAACTTTAAAACGATATTGCTCGAAACAGCAATTTTCGACTTATTGCTTTTGACTATCTGTGGTCAAAAGCAATAACTTATGTTGTTAGAAGCATTGTGATGCTTTAACGTAACCGTTATATGCATATTTCTGAATGCTATAATTACACAATGCTAACTTTGTTTGATACACTATACTACTTATTTATGAAGTCTTTTTTGCTATTCTATATGTGGCAAAGTTGAACAATTTCTACCGTTATCGTCATTTTATGCATATTTCACTTATTATATGTTGTCATGGTATTATAGTTATTTACCAAGCGTTATTATGTGCCGCACTTCATTATTAATATTGTTATATTTATATATCAAGCGTCATTATGTGCCATACTTCATTATATATGTTGTCGTCACACGAAATATGATTTTTTATGCATGTCATTCAAAACCATAATCGTTGTATGCATTACGTTGTAACCATTTTTGACTTTTTACAAGATCTATACAAGTACGAGAGATATACAAATGTTAGCCCTCAACTTTAACCTAAAAAGCACCTAAAATGTAGACATAGAATAGAAGAACAAGTTACAATCTGCAAATAACTGTCTGCGACGCGAAAATTTTGCATTCGCCAATGTACTCAACTAAGAACGCAAACGGCATGGCATGAGTTCAACTTATTTCAACTAAAATATTTCAAAATTTAGACAACTTTTAAATGTTGTCGCAGTTTCAAGAAGCTCAGCTATAAAAAACGTGCTCAAAGCTTGATTTGGCATATGCAGGAATGCATTTGTAGTAGTGGTGTATTGGTTTGGCTTAACGCTTGAGCTAAGTATTACTGTTAACGTATACATTTAGGTTAGGTTTTAGATTTAGATAAAAATCAGCGGTATTATAATAATTATTTAATTTAAGTAAGGAATAGAAAACTTTTGGGAAAATGCAATTGTGATATATCGTAAGCGAATGCTTTTACGATATTGGCGTGGCTTTGTCATGGCTGACGCGCTCCTAGTACCTGTGTAGTTTTTGCCAAATAATTGCATTCCCATAACGGCGAATATGAAGATTATGATACACAATACGAAGGTTAGATTGCCCAAGGCACCGACGGTACGACCCATGATGGATATGAGTAAGTTAAGCGTTGGCCACGACTTGGCTAATTTAAAAACACGCAGCTGCAAGTGTTTCGGTAATAAACGTTAGACAGTGAACGAATGTTGGCGATTACGAGCGATTTTAGTACGTTAACCTATATAGCTGAACTTTAACGGTACAATATTAATGCATGTAAGGACTGAAAATTGCTTGTCAGTCCGATTTATTTGATAGATTGTTCAGAATATTTCGAAAGAATTGCGTTGAGAGCTGTGGCGCAACAATTGTGGATGATCTTACCAAACGAAACGACCGCAACACGGATAGACCCTGTACACCCTCGAGTCCCAGTTCCAGCAGTGACAGTGCAACAATTATGAAATCGAATATGTTCCAGCCCTCCTGAAAGTAGTACTTCGGACTCATGGCCATCAGTTTCATGGTGGCCTCAATGGCAAAGGTGGCCGTAAAGAACTGAAATATGAATTTCATAAAAATGGATTCGACTATTTTTTCGCACCGTTTGCAACTCACATAATTGCCGCTCTTCAGTATACGTTCCATCTCCTTGTTCATGTCGTGATGATCCATGGCCATGAACATTGTATTGACGACAATGCACAGCGTTATGAAGAGCTCGACGAACGGATCGAAGACGATCAGCGAGACCCATTCCTGAAATTTCAACCACACCCAGCAGCAGTCCCACACACAAAATATATCAATTCCTTTGAGTAAGGCCTCGAGTGCCTTGTCCTTCAGTGTCGGACCGTCTTCGTCGTCGTCCTCTGTTGGGAAATAGTAAACGGAGACTGAACCATAAAGTTGTGAATTAGTCGAGATTGACCAACTTTGACTTCGTCGATTTCAGTTGTTTTTCTAGCACTTCATTTGTTTGGCAAATTCATTTACTTGTTGTTGTGGTTGCGTTATTTTTTGTTTTTTTGTTGAAACTTTATTTTTTCTACGCTTGGCAAAATTATAAATTTTCTTGAATAAAACAATTTTTTTGTTATTTGAATTTTAAACTTTTAGGTTTTCATTTACCATTTGCAAAATTTGGCTCAAAACTCACTCAAAGTCACTATGACAATTGTTGCATTCATACTGAGAGCGGCGTGACATGTGTCATGTGAGCAAGAGAGGCTTATGTCTAGTGACGTTTGGTGGCTATTGCAACTGCTAGTTTTTAATTGAATCAACTGTACTTTAAGCCTAAAATCTAGAGATTTTAAAGAATTGGTGGTTGAAGTAGGTAGATAAATTTTTATTTTAAATACTAACTACGTGTACAACTGGAAAAGTTTCAAAGATATTTGAAAAGTACTATAACTAAAGTACAATGGTAGTTTAAAGTTAATATATCGATTTTCACTACAGTGAATTGTTGAGAGGAGCTTACAGAGTTCAAGCTAGTGAAAGATAATAATGAAGGCTCAACTCAATGACTCAATTATGCTGATTGGGAACTATTAAGTACCAAAAATACTCAAATTTGGGAAATGTTTACTAATTAGGAACTTTTAAATACGATGTTCTGTGAAGTAAATTGAATACGAGTACAACACTGCTGACTATGAAGGACTGTTTAGAAAGCTTTAAATAATCCTAATGAAAAGGAAAAAAATAAGTATCACTCTTCAGGCTTCAAACAGTGTCAGTGTTGTGTAAGTAAGAAGTGTAAAACATGTTTTAGGTCTTAAAGTTTGTTCTAAAGTGTCAAAGGGCCACCACAAGGTTGGGCAAGTCATAAAAGTTGCCACAGTTTGCTCTTAACAGAGAAAATTAAAAAAAAATTACATTAAGAATTACTAACATGGTGGAAAGGGTTTCATGGGTAGTTGGGAAAATTTTTTTTAACAGAAAAGAGTTTTATGAATGGAAAACCAACAATTCAAGAGTGGGAAGAGTTTTTTAAAACCACAAAATATGTAAGGATATCTAACTGTAAGATGGCAAAGAGATGGAAACAGTATTTTCAAGGTGGGAACAGTTTTGAAACTTGGACAAAATAGGCAGAAAATATTAAGGACTTTACTAGAATTAAAAGAGCATAGGGCGGTAGTTAATAGCAATCCAGGATCACTGGTTCACCAAATTAGTTCTTGAGTGTCGTTTTGTTGTAACTTTCTAGATATGGTCAACTATGGTGAGAAGAAAAACAAGCGCTCTTGTAGCCAGCTGGTGTTGTTTAGGAAGAATTTGCTGCTATGCACCTAAGAGGCCCTTCTATGAATGCCACATAAAACGTTTAGAACGCATTCAAAAGGCTTTCCTTCGGTTTGCTCTTCGTTCCCTACATTTTGAAAATCCCACTCCCTCTTATAGCTCACGATGCATGCTCATTGATTTGCGCTCTTTAGATAGCAGAAGGTCTTTCCTCTGTATAATGTTTATTTTTGATCTAATTCGTGGCGCTGTTGACGCATCGTGCCTACTGCAACGTATAAACTTCCTAGCTCCGATTAGAACTCTACGAAGTCAAGATCTGTTTCTAATTCCACGTTGCAAAACAAATTACTCTTTTAATGCCCCAATTGTGCGAGCTTTGTCTGAGGCTAACTTACTCTCAAATTCTTTAGATTTTTCAGTTCCTAAAAATGTATTCAAGAATTTGTTAGAAAGACTTATAGTATAAGTAGTATAAGTATAGTATAAGTGTCAGTTAGTCTGTATGAATTGTTAATTAATTCTAGGCTATTTTTAAATAAAGAATAAAGAATAAAGACTACTAGCAATAGGCGGGTTAATCCTGGCAGAACGTTACCCACACTAGCAGTTTATTTGTTTAGATTAGATCACTCTGGCACTGTTTAAGAAGGATCTGCTATTCAACCTAATTTGACAGCTTTCTTTTAAGATTTCTTTAAAATTGTTTCACTTGTAAAAAGCTAAATAAACTCTTCAAATTGATATCTTTAACCCTGAAAATGTTTGTATTTTATCTTAAATTTTGCACCTAAAAGTTTATTAATTCTTTTTAAATAGCATTATGAAAACCTTTTTTGTTTAAAAAATCTGACTATTGTTACGAATTTTTTTAATTTGAAATGAAAATTGCAGTGCAAACATTAAAGAAACTTTTCGCACGCCACAGTCAAGGCCGTTTTTTTAAATTTATTTTTAGAATTTGCATATTAAATTTTTTTTAATAATATGAAATCATTTAATAGCTTGAATTTTTTATATTTTTTAAAACAAAAATTTGTTTACATTTTTCTCAAACATTTTGGCCTCGATGTGCACTGGAAAAATGTGTGTGTACGCACAATAACGTTTGAAATAAAGCAACTTCAACTACACACTACAAATACAAGTAACTACGGTAAGGTGGCACAAATGTCAAACGTTTGATTGGTATTTGTTGAAATAAACAAATAATGAACTGGTAATTGATAAAAACTGAGTTTGAGCATGCGTTGCAAAATGCTTGTAGTAGAATAAATTGAACAAAATTGTAGCTAAAAATACTTGTTGCAAACTTTTACTTGCAATGGCTTTGCTTCGGAAGAGCACTAACAATTCTACTTAGTATGCAAACGACTACCAAAACAATAAGAAAATTGTAAAGAAAAATCATTGCATGCAACTAATGGCAAATAATCAATGCAGTAATGCTTAATGCGTTGGGCATTTAATTGAACTAATTGCAAAAGTGTCTAAGTTACGCATGAGCTGAGCGAACGTATAAACCTCTCTCTTCTCTAAGTGAGCAGCAGACGCCACTAATTCTGAGTGCATTGAAATACTGCGCGCGATGGCAACTCTGGTACACTGTTTTAAAGTGTTTGGCGTCTGCGGCTCACAGAGAGAATGTCGCAATTACAAATGAATTAAAGTTGAAAATTGTAAATTATAGCAAAATGTGAGTGATTGTGTGGACAATTTTTATTTAGTTATAATTTTTTGTTTGTTTGTTTGTTGTTTCAAAATATTTCATGTTAAATTTGTTGTTGTTAATTTTTGAGTATTTAAATTGCTGTTGGCATCACCGTAGTGGGTAAAATGGACGAGTCAAAGAAGTTCATTTAAGTTGGTAGTTAGTAGTAGTAGACTTATAACAGTATATAAAAAATTCGATAAACAAAGAAAATAGAAAGAAAGAAATTTGATAAAGTTTGGTTCATAACAATAAAATAAAAACCAATGGCATTAAGGATATTAATTACAATCGATGCAATGACGACGAATGATGTAGCCATGGCGAGCGCATATGTTACGCGAATTATATTCAAAAGTATGAATAAACAAGTAGGAGGTAGAATTTAAAAGAGCCGAGAGATGAAATGAGTCAATAAAGGTTAGAGAATGTCCAGGAGAAAGTGTAGAAGGACTAGTCCCGGAGGGAGTAAATGAGGAGCTGTTACAATACTTTTTTATACCTTAAAACTTCATTTATATGCAAACAAATTTTTAAACACATCTTTTCAAGAAATTTATATCTAAGAAAGAGGCACCAATCTAGAGAAAGTCACACAGTCCTATTAACGTTTTATGTAACAATTTGGAGAAAATACATAAAAGAGAAATGGTCGGGATTAAAGACCGACCTTACCAGTTCTCGAAACAAACTGCAAGAGTTTCATAAAAAAATGTTTTTTCATTAATATAATTTTTTTTAATGAAAAACAAGATTTTTTAAAGTAATTTTGTTATAAAAAAAATAGATTTTTGTATGAACAAACAGTTTACTTTTTAACACGTTAAAGACCGCATGCCCACCGCTGGGTCACTCCGCAACATTATCGACGGGTGGGCACACGACATGTTTTACCTGGGGACCGCTTGTACACCGTTACATTTTAAAACGTTGTTTTTTTTTTATCAAACAAAATTGACGAAATGCCGGTCCCTATGTGAGAAATACGATTTTTCAATGTGGTCTTCAATGTGTTAAAAAATTAAAAAAAAATTAAAAAATTATTATTTTTTTCTTAAAAATATATTACAAATATAAAACTATTTTCATTAAAAATTATGTTTTTTTCATAAATTATTTTATGTTCAATACGTTAAATAATTTTTTTTCAAAAAAAATATTTTTTTTTTATTTTTCATAAAAAAGGGTCAATTTTTATAATTTTTGTTTAATTTTTCATAAACAAATTTTTTTTAATATATAAAAAATAATGTTTTTATGAATCAATACGCAACAAAACGGACCAGGGAAATTATCTTTAACCCTTCTGTCAATACGAAGGTACCTGGATACCTATTGCATTTTTTATGTAAAAATATCCTACTTTCGGCCAAGGAACGCTATGCTGGTATTTTTAGTATGTTCCTAAATATCAATTGACTACCTATTAGATAACTTATATAGAAAGACAACTTTTTCTGTATAACTTTTAGAACCGATTTTTGAACACTACCCCTTTGTTCTATACGAAGGTACCTGGGTACCTTGATACAAAATACAGTAAAACCATACAGTTTCACCGTGAAATTACTCGTTCATATTCAAATGGACCACATTTGAAATTTTAAATCGAAATTGTATTCAAAGATAAGTTAAATTTAGGACATCCAATCGAAGTCATCGTCTTCACCTGCGTGTTACTCCAAGTTGTTTTACCCTTTGAAAGAAGAAGTTTAGTCTGAAAAACTAAGTACGCAATTGCTACCGTATGCAAGACTCAAGTAGGCGCAAAAATATTACATTTTTGTAACACAAAAAAGGTCAGATGCTGTGGAGAATATCTTGAGAAGGTAACGTGAGGAGGTATTGGTTGTTCAAACTCCCCAAATATTTCCAAGCTACAAAAATTATAGGTAACGCATTGATTTCAAATGGTACTGGAGTCAAAAGTTGTAGGCAGAACACCTCCTAAAAAGAAATCCTGTGTGCGCCTCTGATGCCAAAAATTCAGAGTAGGCAAATAAATGCCCTTGTTGTCCCAATTTTTATACTAAAAACAGTTTTGAACCAGTTTACAGAGCACAGAAACACACATGTTCGTTTCTACAAGCATCAGCAGGAACAAAACGAGACTCGGACCACCGGCCAAAAGCCCATAAGCCATGCTTTATCTGTTCCGATTAACGTAAGTAACAACATAAAACACGAAAATGTTGGATTTATTGCACTATTAATATGTGTTTAATGTTTTTAACTAAAATTATCAATAAATAACACTTCGTTTTAAAAGCCAAAAACGATTTTTTAAATTTGTGCGCTATTATTATTACTTTTCCCATACAAATTGTATGAAGGTACCCGGGTACCTTCGTATTAATAATAGGTGGACATTTTTCGTATTGACAGAAGGGTTAATAACAACTTGAAACGTTAATATTTTTGAAAATATTTTCTACACAGTTTTTGAATAAATATTTCATCATTTTGCTCCCCAAGTATTTCGAAAATCATTTTGTTACTAAGTTTTTCTTATTTTTCAAAGCACCTGCACAATTCTGCGATTCGGTCTAAAGGGGTAAAAGCAGCAATTGACAAAAAAAACTATGTTTAACCCTGCATTACTATCGTCAGGGTGAAATCCACCTTGTGAGTTCAATTTCTTAGTAATATATAGATTTTTTTTCACCAAAACCAACATGAAGTTATAATGTAATCCACATTTGCATATTTCGGAAGGTTTTAGAGTACATTGCATTTGTATTAAGAAAGCAATTGCTTTTATATAATTGTTTTCAAAAGTCACTGGGTGTGTTACACCCACGTTAACACCGATTGTTAGTAATGAAGTTGAAGTTTTTATAAAATATATTTACATCACTTTTTGGCGACAATTTTTTAAAATAACATAAAGACCATTTAATTAGTAGAAAATTCCTAAAAATTATGCTCTAGGATAAGTTACAAAAATTTTTTTTATGACTTTTTTGATGATATTCTAATTTAATAATTACCTAATTATTTTAAGTTTTATCAATTTTGCTGATCGTTTTTTCAGGCTATGACGATTTTGCAAAATTTAAAAATTATAAATGACAGTTAAAAAGTCAAAAGAAAAATTTCGAAAATACGAAATGAATTAATTTATTTGAAAATATAAACTAATATTGTCACAACTTTACTTATGCCCCGTTCTGACTATGTCATATATGGTGTCATTTGTAGTCAGTTAAATGAGAACGGGTTGTCATATGGTGTCATTTGCGTTTGCCTGCATGTATGACTACAATTTTCCAATACGAAACGAGAATCAAATGAGAACGATCGAATTTGTGTCGAACGAACGATTTTACTACGTTTGACGAGAAAACAAAAAATGTCAACATGCTGGCAAACTTTGTCATATGTATTTTTCGTCAGTTTTGCCGTGCAATGAGAACGCATTTGACGACATAGGACGAACATGACATATATGGCAGTGTTTGTCGTCAGTGAATATGACACCATATATGACATAGTCAGAACGGGGCATTAGAATTAACTCCAACAAAGATGTATTTCGTCAAAAGTTTCACAATTTGAATCAGGACTCTTTTGCACTGCACTGCAGCGATCAAATTGCATCAAACTTCTCGACACAACTAGAAATAAGTCACTAGATGTAGCTATGATAGAAAAACAAAAATAATATGCTGAAAATTTGAAGTATATGTTTGCAAAATTTACAGTAACCCACTCTGCACCTGTTGCTATGAATCAATCAATTCAACATTGCCGGAAATGAACACAAGCTATGACGACATGGTTGGTAACCTTAAAGAGTAGCAGGTATATTGTTAATGAGTTTTTACGCAAAATTTTACCTCGATCCGAAAAATCTTTTTTCATAATTATTTATTACTTATTTTTTTAGCTTTCTAAAAGACTTAGCCCAAGAAACATAGCTTAAATATTGTGCAAGATGTGGCTATTTTCTCAGTATAACTTTTTATTTCATATTTTTTTCTTGAAATGAGATGCAGGAAAAAAAAGTTTTTATTAAATAAATGAATTAACAAAATTATACAATTAATTTTTGTTTTTACATGTTATGATGTTCTGATTATGAAAATATTTTATTTTTGTTTATTTTACCTATTTAATAAAAAGCCACCCACAACTTTTTATTAAATAGGTACACCCATAGTTAAAAATGGTATTCGTGTAATAGACGATAGTAATGCAGGGTTAATCAAACATTTTGATGTAGTTATGGTCAATGATAATGAATGACTGCTGTGTTGGCGCGCGCAGGGGAACAGCGTTCATTGCATGCCTCGTGTTTTGGGTAGGGAACAGTTTTATATATACATTCCTTAAAAATATCTTATAAAAAAAACATTATAGTTAAGTTTCATTTAAGGGTTAATAAAAGCCGAGGCATTGAAAGTAACGTGCCAGGTGTAAGCAGCATAGGGGAGGGGTTTAGAAATTCGGTAGTGCGTCTATCAACAACTCGTTTGAAAGTTTGTTGGGGGCATTCAATTTGCCAAATTAATTGGATATAATTTTTTTGGCATTCTCATAGCATCGACCTTAAGTATGGAAAATATTTATTTGTTGTTTTTAAAATTAATTATGATCAAAAGTTAGTAAGTGAAATATAGCAAATAACATTTTTTGTTTGCAAGTTGAAATCATAAAAAAGCGTTCATGAAGAAAATAAAGAAATTTTGTTAATTTTTAAAAATTTTCCTTTTTGAATTTGTGTATTGGTTTTGTGAATTAATTGAGAATTGCTGCAGCACTTGTTCAGTTTTATCTCATGACAGAAAAGATAGATAGACAGAGCGAGAGAGAGAGAGGAACAAGTATACTAAAACATTATTTGTTGTTGTTTTTGGATAAATAAAGAACGTAGGAAATATTTACACAACAGTCCAATCGCATAAATTCAATGAATCCAATCAGTAAGATTACAACATCAATGGAACAAAAATGACAAAAATTGTCATAAATATAAACAACGAAAAACCTTGAACATGAACGTTTCATATTTACAATGAAAACCGAATGCATTTCGAATGAAAAACAAAATTAATGAAAATAATTGTATAACCAACTGGTAAAACATTTGGCTAAAATTGAAAACCATCGAAAAGAAATTTGAATAGTATTTGTTTTTGCATTGTAGTAGCGTGGCGTCTCTTACCACCTCGATCACTAGCGCGACTGTGCCGACCAGCGGCTTGTTCGATTATATCGTTCAGGACCATCACATCTGCAAAAAAGAGCGAGAAGAGCGCATGTGAAGAGAGTAGAGACAGCGTATGGTTGGTTAATTATTTGGGTGGGTGGGGCAACAAATCTACCTTTCATGTCGACCACCGTTTGTGTTTGGACGGGCTCAATAAAAGGATTGTCATTTTGTTTTATCTTCCCAGCTTCATCGGTGCATTCAAGGCCCATTTCCTGAGCATCAAAAAGAGAGAGAAAGAGAGAAAGACATTTTAACATTTTCACTATTATTATGACAATGAGCAAATGGCTTCAAATACTATAGTTTTGTGAAATATAAGTAGTAAAATTTCCATAAATAATTCATTACATAGTCCCGATGTTGTTCCTTGTGATTGGTATCGGCGTAATTGGTGCCGTTCGTTGCACCAGCCGATTGATTGCGTGTATTGCGACTGCGCAATTTACTCTCCTTGGTCATTGTGCTGACGCCCATTGCAACCATGCCTCCCAACAGATCACCGTGTGACGTGTAGGAGATTCTGGACTGATGCGAGGTATACGATGAGTGTCTAGAACCTGGAAAGGGAGCGAATCGGATTTGCTTATAAGGGTTTTGAAATGATTATAAATTATTGTATGACACTAAGTTTCTAAAAGAAGGTTTTCTAAGAGTTTTAACAGTCTTTGGTCAATAAGAATGCCCCTATCAACTTAGAAAGAGTGTATCTACTTTAAGAAGAAAAAGAAGGCAATATGTCATTAGATTAAATTATGGTTTAAGGCGCTTCTGGCACAGCTGCAGCGAGTATCTGGTCTATCTATGAACAAACAAGTCTTTGAACTTCCTCAAAAAATATGGCTCTTCTTATATCTCATAGATCTTAGTACAAAATTCATGCACCACTTATGAAGAAGACAGTTCTTTCGTTAGTGGATTTTCATTGGGAAATCTCTCTTATCTCTTTTCGAAAGCTGCCAAAGATCTCTTTTAGTCCAATACAAAATTGCACAGAAAATATGAAGAATTGTAAAAAACTCGATCTTGATTTACTAAAATAAGATCTAAGATCTGATTAAAGGCGAGCGGTGTCTGATGAGTTAGTTTTAAGAAACTCGATCTTCCATTTCAATTAAAGGAATATTTAAGATCTGATCCAAGGTACGCAAAGGAAAGTTTAAGCCGAAAAGCTAATAAAATTGTAGCAGATGCTTTGTGTATTCTGTACGTTGTGGTTTAATTCCCATAAAACAGCCAAGTAGAAGCAACTTATCGCTGTGATCACTTTGGAAACATAATCAAACAGCAATTCAGAGTACGGATAGTTAAATGTGTGGTCGTTCAAAACACCTCATGATCTATTTGGATTAAACAGGCAAGCCAAAAGAGACTATTTTTGGTGAACAGCTAACTCAGTCAGTGATATTCTAAAACTTACATAGGTTTCACTGATTGTCGACAATTGAAGGCATCTTCTGCCCATCTAGCTTTCTTTTACCCATCTACCGATCTTCTACCAATTTTCCGATCTTCTACCCATAAACCTATCTTCCGCGAATCTACCTTTTCTCTACCTATTTACCGATATTCCGCCCATCTACCTTTTTTCTACCTATTTACCGATATTCTACCCATCTACGTATCTTCTATCCGTAAATAATCTTCCTATCTTTTATTTATCTCCCCATCTTCTATCAATCTACCAATCTTCTAGCTATAAACCTATATCATATCGATCTACGTTTCTTCTACCCATCTTCCTATCTTTTATCCATCTACCTATCTTCTATCCATCTACCGATCTTCTACTCAGCTACCTTGCTTCTAAAAATCTACTTATCTTTCAGCCCTCTAAATTTCTTCTAGCTATCTTCTACCCATCTAAATTTCTTCTACCTATCTTCTACTCATCTTAATTTCTTCTACCCATCTCCTTATCTTCTAGCTATCTTCTACTCATCTACCTTGCTTCTGCAAATCTACCTATCTTCCAGCTCTCTTAATTTCTTCTACTTATCTTCTACCCAACTAAATTTCTTCTACCTACCTTCTAATCATCTAAATTTCTTCTACCCATCTACTTTTCTTCTACCCATCTTCCAATCTTTTACCCATCTTCCCACCTTCTACGAATCCAACGATCTTTTACCCATAAACCTATATCATATCGATCTACGTTTCTTCTACCCATCTTAATATCTCTTACCCATCCCCCTATCTTCAACCCATCTACCTATCTTCTACTCAACTAAATTTTTTCTACCCATTTTCTACAAATCTATCTTCAATCTACCGATCTTCTACCCATCTACCGATCTTCTACTCATATACCTTGCTTCTACCAATCTACCTTTCGTCTACACCTCTAAATTTCTTTCTTCTTCTAATTTCTTCTACCTATCGTCTACCTATCTAAATATCTTCTACACTTCTAAATTTCTTTCTTCTTCAAATTTCTTCTACCTATCTTCTACCCATCTAAATTTCTTCTACCCATCTTCTACAAATCTACCGTTATTCTACCCATGTACCGATCTTCTACCCATCTACCGATCGTCTACTCATCTACCTTGCTTTTACCAATCTACCTATCTTCTACCCATCTACCTTTCTTCTATCATATGTCTACTATCTGCCTAGGCATTTACCGATTTTCTACCCATAAACCTATCTTCTACCCATCCATCTTTCTTCTTCCCATCTACCTATCTTCTACCCACCTACCTTTGCTCCAAACACACCCAACTGATTTTTCAGTTTATTGATCCTAACAACTGACTTCACTTTAATATATTTTTGTATCTACTTTTGTATCTGAACTCACCCAGGTTGCCATAGTATACCGGCACAATGATAGCACCATTTTCTTCGGACATTGGCGTTACCGCATTCGAGTCATCCGCATAGGGCAAATGCTGTTGTGCATCCTGATATGTTGACAGTACAAGCGGCTTGCGATCGCTGCCCGGTATGCCGAAACGCCCGCGTCCATTTCGTATTGTGTACTGCATTCAATCAATGACAGACGTAGATAAAGATAATCGTTAGTTAAGTTAGTTGGGCAAAAAAGATTTCAACTAAAAAATTTTATATACACTTTTTTTATTGTTTTCTTACATTCGAAAACGAAAACTCAAGTTAAAAGTGGTGATGGTGAAAAGATACAAAACAGTTAATTAAAAAATATTAAAAAAAATCAAAACTATTAACAAACCACAAGACAATTATGTTGAAAACATAAGCACAAAAATTCAATTTGAAATGACAAACAAAGTGACATTTTGCGACGTCATTTTGTAATGAACCCAAGCGTCGTTATAGCATTTTAACATATAAATAAAATGGTGTAACAATTAGTAAGGAAATAAGTGTGAGTTCCAAAAGTACCAAAAACCGAAAGAAGTTCTCATTAAGCGACATGAAGTACGAACAAAAATACATGAACGATTGATAGGCGTCGTGTGGGGACAATGAAGATGTGACACGTGTCAACACGAAGCGCGGCGATGAGGTGAGTTGTGGGCCGTTTGTGAGTCGTTTAGTGGCCAATGGGTAATGTTTGACAAATATGAAAACATAAACACCACAAAAATATATAGTTATTGGATAGTTATAGATAGTTAGAAAATATATATATATAGCACATGTGTTGATTAATTATGCGATGAGTAGGTTAACGCATAGATACGACGAATACGACGGCACGTTAGCTTAGTTATGACATTTGGCGAGTAATAAGTGATGCATAAGTGTTGGTGCGTGACTTTTGAGTACATTTTTGAGGTTATATTTTATTGTAGGAAATTATTTTCTTTAACAAAAAATAGTGTCCAATGTAGGATGATGATAAAACTTAAGAGTTAACCAAGCCTTTTAAAAGGGACTTTGTTTTAAATGCAAACAAAAGTTATATGGGACGCATGAAGTGTGCATTTAAGGTCACCTTAAATTATTTTCGGCCAACACTGTATGAACGCATCGAAGGGCTGTGCGTTCCGAAACAGTTGGCGTGCATAATGCGTTGGGCTTATGTGTGTTGTGGGATGTTGTGCAAATGAGTGCGATTGAGGGGACATTGAGCATGATGATGGCAACACTGGCATTGTTTATTGTGTGACGGGGTGTTTCGGTCATTATCGCTTACCTTGTGTGAACTACGTGATCCCCTGCGTATGTTAAACGGTGAACCAGGTAAGGATAAGGATGTCTAAGTATTTCAAATACAAATGAAAAAAAAATATGTAGAAGAAGAAATAGAAAAGAATACGTAAATCAAATAAAATTTATATTCACACACCATAGTTTCGTAAAATTGCACAAGTTCTCATAAAATGTTTTTCGATTGGAATTTTTTGTTTTTTTTTATTGTTTATGCTTTTTGTATAATTTAATTGTTGGCATGTTTTGAGTTTGAGGAGAATTTGTAATGACGCTATTGTTTTGGACTGTAGTGTAGGTATAAGTAGACATGTAGACATGTACGTATGTATGTATGTATGCATGTTGTAGCGCAGTAGTGAGAACTTTGGCATGTAACTGTGTGTACTAAACACTAAGAATTTAGTGTTGAAATTTGTAGTTTTAGTCAAAAAGTAGTCAAAAGGTGTACCACAAAAATCAAAAATTATCTCCACTAGAGGGTTAACCATACTACTGGATTTTACAAAAATTCAAATATTTACTGCGCAAATGTTCGGAAAACGCCATCTGCTAACGACATAACAAAACAACACATGACCGCACTACAAGAACTACGGGAATTTGCTGGCAGATGGTTTAGGCTGGGTTTGCGCTGTTACAAAAATTCAATAATTCATCTTAACAACTCTTTGATTTATGTAGCTGAAATGCACTACTGAAAAGCAGATTTCTGGGCAGGGATTTGCTTAAAGTTGACATCAACTAGAGACTTTTTGTTTAAGTAAAGTTTAGTATGTATTTAGAAAAAATTTGAAATAGCTATAATAATTTTTATATTAAATTTTTATTGTTGTTAATTACTAGATTTTTTTTATATTTTTAAAAGGTTTTTTTGATTTTTTATAAGAAAATTATTTATTAAACAATTAATAAGAAAAACCTAATTTTTATTTTGTACTTAGAACCTTCAGAAATGATATTTTATTTAAATTAATCGCTAAATATTTTCTTAGTTTTTGGATTTCAAAATATTTGTATTTGAATACTTGTATTTTCAAAAATATAGCATTTAAGATCTTTTTGGTATTTGAGATTTTATAAACCATTGGAAGACAATGTTTTAATCTTTTGTGAAGAATTTCTTGAATTAATTTGTTGTTGGAAAAGAATTTCACAAAGGTTTGAATTTCTAGAATGTTTTTGTTTAAAAGAAAAGTAAGTCAGAATTGGACTTTTACGAACTCTAGTTCTAGGAAGTATTTCTGAAAAGAATGCTCTTTCTTTTTTACGAGAAAAAGTGTTCAAATTTTGACTCTTTTGAACTTAAAAACCAAGGATTGGATTAAGCAAACCGACGGTTAATGGTTTAGTTCATAATTTTGTAACCTCGGAAAACCACGCCAGGAGGAGTGTACGATTTGTGATGTTACGTTGGGCAGAAAGGCTATAAGGCTTCCATAGCACTCAGTCCATGTGGACCATCGTACTAGGACCATGAGGGATAGGGGAGTAGACGAGAGTTATACCTCATATTTAAAGCTCACAAGATCATTAGTCAAAAGACTCATCAAGGTTGTATTAGCTTAGGACTATGCAGCTTATGATGCTCCATGTGAAAGAGGGAAGTCATAGAGACTCCCTTATAAAACGGAAAAGAAGCCTCAAGGTGTCTAAGTCTCACCCGGACTAGGTCAGTGGCACATCAGGTACAAAATGTCCTCTTATTCATTTACGAGCAGAAGAGTGAAAGGGAGTTCACAATATCAGAAAAAGAAATATGGATAGGAATTTAAAATCTAAAAAGATTTCGAATATACAAATTTTGATTTAACTGTAAATGGATTTACAATTTTTTAATTTATCTGAATGTTACGTTTTAAAATTGAAGCAATTTGTTCAAAGAATTTTGTGAAAACGTTTGTAAATTTGATTTCGTTATACATTAACTATCAAAATACAAATTTTTTCTATTTGGCTCTAAAATATTTTGATGTTTTATTGTTAAACTTTTTTAGACTATAGACTATATAGATAGATTTACTCATTTAGTTTCTGATTTCAAAATCAATCTGGTTTGCAAATTGTTTACTAAATATTTTTGTTTTCAATTTCATAAAATTTCAACTTCAAAAAATTTCAAAATTTCAATGTCAACAGTGTATCTGTATTACCCAATAACTCAACTGCTTTCCAAGTAAGTTTCATTAGAAATAATTCAAACAAACGTAATCTACTTCAGTACTTTACATTACGCTACATAAGCTCGGGGTGGTCAACTAAAGAGTTCGGAAATTACACCATGTATTCTACAAAATGGAAACCATAAAATAATGAACAGATTGTTGAGATTTTGGCGCCCAGAAATACACTGGGCTTATGTCTCATGCTTTAGTTAAATTAAGTTTTTGTTACATCCTGCAAGTAGCTGAGTGCTGAAAGCAAACTTTATGTCTGCAATAATCTTCATTCAATGTGGAAATCAGAAAATTGAACAGTTCAATGTTAACTTCAAAAGTATGAAGTACCAACTTAAGGACCCAAGCCCAGTGTCTTCAAGGCTTTCAATGTCTCATGTGTACTGTGTTTACATTTTTGTGGCCAGTATTTTTATTGCTGTCGTTGTGGTGGTTTTTGTTATTGTTACTACAACATTGCTTGTACGAGTACTGTGAACATAGTTGTGGGTATTTCGATTTTTGTTCGCTGTTTCTTTTGTGGTCTTTTGTTAGGTTTTTTGCAATTAATTTATTTAAAAGCCAATTGGGTGTTGTTTTTGCTTAGCAATAGGTATTTACTGTATTGTTGTCATACATTTAGGGAATCACCTACCTTCGAGGACGATGGAGCGAAAATTCATTTAACTTTTCATTAGCTTATTAGTTAATTGCTTGTTAATTGCTTTAGATTTTTAATTGAAGAGCAAAACATATTCTAAGCGAGCTTTTTTGGTACTGAGAGCATTCAATTGTTTTAGTTAAATATGTGTTTCTGATTTCTTTTAATTATTTAAGTGATGTTTGTATTGAATTAATTAATGAATTGATTTGGTTAATTAATAAATCATTATCTTTATGGTTTAAATTAATGTAAATTATTAATTTTGAAATAGTTATAAATTGAATAAGTGTATTTTAAATGAAATATTTGTTTATTGAAATAAATTTTGAATAATTACATAACTGAAATATGAAAATGTTAAATAATTAAAATATTGAAATATTTCAATATTAAATAATAAAATTAAATCAAATAAAGAAACACATTAACAAATTCAATTTATGAATATCATTTAAATAAGATTAAAATACTATTTTTAATTAAATTAAATATTACTCGTATTATATACGAATAGTTCAAATGGCGCAATTTGACATAATTATAAATTTGTTTGAACAAATAGAAGTCAAAACTTTTATTAATTTTAATGACTTAAACGGGTTTGAAGTAAATAAGAATTAATGAATCAATTATTCAATTAATTTAAATTTATTCATGATATTGAAAATATTGAACTTAGTAAATTAATTGATTAATCAATATTCGATGAAATTAATTTAAATAGTTCATTAAATAAAAATCGTAAATGTTAAGATAAATTAGGAATTCATCAAAATATCTCAATGAATCAATATTAATTAAGGCAGATTATATATGTTTATTGAATTTGAAGTTGATTCAGTAATTATTCTGTATTAATTTTTAATTACTTTTTCGATTAATTAAGACGTAAATAACTAAATATTTAATAATTAATTGATAAATTAATTAAATTAATAATTAATCGGAAATTATTTAATGAAAATAATTCGATTACATTTTAAATGCACACTTCAAATAACGTAATCGTATATATTTTTTAACTAAACTAAAAAATTATAAATAAATTAATATGAAAATTTTTTAACTAACCTCATTGTTTTGGAAAGCATTAAGGAATTCAAGAAGCATTTAACTTAATTATGAAGTAGTTGAACAATCAATTAAGATTTATTTAGTGAATTAATTTATCAAGAAATAATAAAATGAAAAAATTATGTGATTTATTTTATTAATTATGACAAAAGTATTTAACTGAATTAAGAACTAACCAGTAAATATTTTATTGAAAATAAAAACTTTATTAGGTATATATTTGAATAAGTGTAATTTATAATATTTTTTAATTTGGCATTTTTTAAAATGCATTAAAAACTCAAAAAATATTACAATCAACTATAAAATATTTAAAAGAATCAATTAAACCATTAACTCATTAATTAACTCAAAAAATATTACATTTAGCTCTAAAATAATTAAAAAGTTTATTAAATGAATTATGAAGTGAATTATTTAATTAAGAAATAATTATATAGATTTATTATATGATTTATTTTAGTAATTAATATATATTAAATTAAATTAAGCAATACTAAAAAATTGTTCAATGAAAATATATTAGTTAAATAAAATATATTTTAAATAGCATGATTATATAGGGGTTTCCAACAAGAGGTGTTATTTTGAATCACCCGGTATTTCACAGTTCGCAATACGGAAATTGGTGAAAAAATTCAAGCTGTTGGGACAGGTTAGTGATGTGAAGAATAAAACCCGTGCACGTCGCCCAAGAACAACTGAGGCTGCTGTAGCCCAAAATGTTGAAGAAAACCCAGGTTTGTCGATTCCTCGTCGTTCTTTGGAATTGGGCATTCCAAAAACGTCATTACACCGTATTTTGCATAAAGACTTGGATCCTAAGGCTTATAAAGTTCAGTTAACACAAGAACTCAAGCCGACCGATCATTAATTTGTGATTTAACACCTTGCGACTTCTTCCTTTGGGGCCACGTGAAAGATATGGTGTACGCCAACAGCTCAGCGTCGATTCAAGACCTCAAAGATAGAATTCGTGAGGCTATCGAGGACATAGGGCAGCCACTTTGCGATTTGGTTATGGAAAATTTCATGAAAAGGATATGGTCCTGTAAGCGTGGTCGTGGTGGCCATTTGGCTGATGTTGTTTATCATTATTAACGGCATACCTTCCACTTTATTATGAAATAAACATCCGATCATTTATCTAAAAAATGGCATTTTTCTTTGAATACCAAAATAACACCTCTTGTTGGAAACCCCTATACATCGTTTTCAATTAAAAGTGGATGAAACCATTAAATTATTTTGAAAATAATTAATTCAACTATGAAATATTTGAAAAAATGAAAAAGGAATTAATTAAACTTTAAAATATTTGATGAATTAATTAGTCGGTTAATAATTAATTTAAGTAATTAATTATACGATTTATTTACTAAATTAAGAATGAAGAATTTATCAAAAAATTGTTTAATGAAAATATATTAAAAATATTAATATTATAAAAAAATATATATAAATATATTAATTAATCTTAATTAAGAAATCAATTATAAATGAATTAAATGAATTAATGATTTATTAAATTAATTATGACGTAAATGTCTAACAGAACTAAAAATTATTAAATATTTTTCAATGAAAATCCAATATATTTTAAATAGCGTTATTATATATCTTTTTCAATTTAAATATAATTTAGTATTTGTTACCAAAGTCAATTAATAATTCAAAATAGATTTCAGTCAACTATTAAATGTTTTCTTTCAAATATAATTAAATTATGTTAGGTATATATTTCAATATATACGATTTTGTATATATTCCTGTTATATCTGCAAACAAACTTTAATTCAATTCATTCAAATTTTCGCTTAGAAACACAATTCAAATTGTTTGATTGTTGTTTTTTGTGCAAAATTTTCAAAAGTTAAATCAATTTTTTTCGAATGGCTCAGAGTCATTACTACTTTAGGCCAAGTAAGTTGATTTTGTTTAAATAGTAATGTGATCTTCTAATACCAATCAGAGCGAAATATAGAGAGAGAGATAGATAGATAGAGAGCAGAGTATAGCAACTGAAGGCGATGCAACAATTTTCGAACGAAAACGCCAAAATCAAAGTGGGAGAAATGTGAACTCAAATCAATTGACTAATGCATAATTGGCCAATTGCACAAATTAAACTAAAGCCAAATGCAGGGTTGCATTGCATTTATATTTTGATATTTTGCTCGAAAAACTAGCGATTATCAATTGTAACGGTATTTCTATTGCTAGGTGTGGTTTGTTGATTTCTTCAAATTTCATATATAATTTGCTGTTGTTGTAAGAAAGCACGCAGCTTTGGTGCGCTAAAGCAGCTGGCAGCACATTACTGCAACGGGCAAACTACTGGTTAACATACTAAGAGAGCGCAATACTGAGAGATAGAGAGAGAGAGAGCGCGCGTGTAGGTATTAAAATTGATTGGTGCAAGGAGCGTTCAATTCAGAGCGTTGAGAGCAAAAATAAATATTGAAGGAAAAGTGTTAAAGTAAAAACCGAAAACAAATTCGACGCGGCTTGATTGGGGCTAAATAACAGAATGGTTCAGGTCCTCGCTGTGTACTGGAGAGAGCAATGGTCCTGAGGGCGCGGCAACGATGGCGCACAAGTAGCTCGAATGCGTTGAAATAGTCGGGCTGTGTGGGGCAGGGGGGCACCGTTATGTATGCTTATACATAATGTACGAGTAGTTGGGTATGTTTGCTTGTATGTGAACGCCGATTGTTATGGTTAGTGGTCTACATGAGCAGTGACAGGTGTTGCAGCCATTACGCTGTCGGCTGTACTGAGCGGCGGTTTCGAACGCAAGTATGTGTGGACTCCGAAATGTGGAAAATAAACAAAACAACGGCTAATCATGCAATATGTCATTCCAAACAGTCAACATAACCGAATCACTATCATGAATCATAGGTGGCAAAAGATCTAAATAGGAAACTGCAAGCTGGCAAAGCAGTTTAGTAAAACAAAAAGATTTATTTGATGCGATAAATGCTTACAAAAACTAATAAACAGACATGCCTTCAAAAGAAATGTTCAACTGAAAAACAAATCGTTGCACTATGGGTACATCAGCACTAGCTGTGTGTATGTATGTCAGGAAATATTTGGTTCAATATTGTGTATCGAAAATGTGCAACGATATGGCAGCACTGACATTGCTGAACCTAAGGTTCTATGCTGGCTGAGTTCTCTGGTTGGCTTCGGTTGAAATCCGACCACAATTCGATTGGCTTCCTACATTACTTGCAACGTAAAACATGTAACGTGCCGAATAATGAGCATTCCAAGTCACATACACATACAAATACAAATATAATGCAGAGCTAATGTACTCGTCCAGTACAAAACGACTATGTGGCACACTTAAAATGCAGCTACATTCAGTTCCTCAATACACAAGTCACTAAATACTGCATGAAAACAGATGTTTTGAGTACAATCGAACTCGACAAATTCAAAATATGAACGAAATGATAACGAAATCTAAACGAAAATTGTATCGTTTTTATAGAAAACGTTTTCAAACGGAAGCGAACAAAAAGTTTTAAAACAATAAAAGATAACAGGGGCAGAGGAGGAAAGGACGGAACAGAAAGAACAGGAGAAGGAGGAGATGGAGGAGATGGAGGAAGTGGTGAAAAGAAGTTCGATCATAGGTAGGGGAATAAAATATATTTTTTTGGGTAGTAGATAATGAAAAGTTGTACGCTAGTTTGGTTAAATTTTAAATAACGAAATCGTTGGATTCGAAAACAGTCGAAAATGGTTATAACGATGTTCAAACCGGACAAATTTTTGATTGTTATGTGCGTTATTATGTTATTTCACAACTAAATGTTGATTTTAAAAATGTTCATATATAGCGAATAGATTACTAACTGGCCGTTATAAGCTGCAAATTGTTCTATGTTTTATTTTAAAACGTTTTGAACGATTTTCGTCATTTTAATTATTAGTTGGAAGCTTTAAAGCAATTTCAAAGATTTTAAGATGCTTTGATTAAACTTAGAGTCGGCAAACCAGTCGTTATATAAATAATAACGTTCTAAGTAAGATTTTCGTAACGTTACAACAGTTTGTTCTAATAGCTGACAACAAATTTTTATTTTAAATGGTAGCGGCGAAGTTTGAAAGTCGTGTTCACTGTATTTAGAGGTTTAAAACTGGTCGTTATAGATACAACTTTGTCCAAGTGGTATTTTCTGAACGTTATAAAAGCTAGTTGTTGTTTTTGATAACAATTGATAACTGAAAACTGTAGATGCAAGGTTTTTTTAAACCATTTTCCTGAGATTCATGACTTTTAAATTGGTCGTTAAAGACAATGTGAGCTTTTTCTAATATTACAAAAATGTGTCGTTATTTGAAATGATAGTTGATGGTTTTTAAGTTTAGTTTTGTAGTATATATTTATGTAGTTTACAGTCTTTAAACGAGTCGTTATAAGACCCATTTTAATGTGGGATTTTCTAGATGTTATAAACGTTTGTCGTTATTGATAGTTGATGGTTTTTAAAATTAGTTTTCGAGTTCTAAAGCCATTTGAATATAGTTCGTGATTTTTAAACGGGTCGTTATAGGATTAATGTTATAGGATTAATGTGAGGTTTTCTTGATGCTTTACAAAATTGTCGTTATTTGAAATGAAAGTTGACAGTACTTAAGGGTAGTCTTGAAGTTCTGAAGCCATTTTCATGCAGTTCATAGCCTTTCAACGGGTCGTTATAAGAGAAATGTCTTTAAATGTAAGATTTTCCTGATGTTATAAAAGTTTGACGTTATTTAAAAGGATAATTGATAATTTTGAAGTGAATGAGTCGTTATAAGGCAAGTGCCATTCTAACTGAGTTTTCCACAAAGTTCTATATGGTTTACGTTATGTTTCTAGGACTTTATAGTATTGAGATCGGTTTTTAAACTTTGTAAACTGAGTTCATTTAATTTACAGCTTCGAAAGGGAACGTTGTAACAAAAAACTTTAGCTATTTTTGAGATTCACGCAACATTAGTTGGTAATTAATTGGTAAGAAGACACACGTAGAATACCGTTATACCGTAGCATACCGTTATAAACAGTGGTTTTTTGTCGTTATATAGAGAAATTTGGTTGGTTTATTACTAAATTTTAACAAATAGTTGATTATAATGAACAAACATTTACGAAGCTTAGTTATATCCTATTGTTCGAAAAGCACTTTAAACAATTCTCTGACCGGTTTTTGCACTGATCATTTACTAAAACGTTATTTCATTATAGTCACTAATTTCCTCAAAACAATCTCAACTCATAATTGCTTCTAACAGAGAGTTTGCCATCAACAAAAGTTCCTTATAAGCAATAATCTCTAGAAAGCTCTTCGTCGACAGTTTTCTATAGTCTATAGTTTGCTTATAACGTTAGTTCGTTATACCCAGTTTTGTTAGCACCACTTTCGACTGTTGACCCACTCAATAAAGAATGGTTGGTAGTTTGGGGAAAACCAAAAATAAAATGTAATTAACGGCAATAAAAAGAGTAGTGGGCAGTGGGCAGTAGAAAGAACGAACGAAAGAAAGTAGTAAGTAAAGGAAGGAAGAAGAGTCAACTTGAAAGCACATTAGCCAGCTGCGTTATACTTACCGTGCTCACTTTACGAACTTTGGTAGCGGGTGCTGTGGTAGGTGCTGGTTGTCTTTGTATAACGCTCACCGACTCCGAAACAACTTCGACGCTGCGTATCGACATTTTCTCCTTGTTGTTGTCATCGTTGCCCTTCTCGGCGCCCACGAACAGCTCGTAGCTGATGCACGAGTACGTCGGACTCTTGGCCAGTTCGGGATGCAGTGCTGCCTCGGCCGCTTCGGCTGCATCGGCGGCCGCTTGCGCTGCCGCATTGGCGCGCTCCTCCAGTTTGGCCGCCTTCGCTGCGGCCGCCTCTTCCGCTTCCTACAAGTACACAATCGATTGAGGAAGGGGGGTTTTAAAGCTACGGTGCACAGGGTGTTTGAGTAAAACAACTCGTTAACGGTGCGTGCAGTGCAAAACTTATCGAATCAAAAATAAATCACTAGAAGTGGAAGAAGAAGCAGCAGCCACAAATAAATTGACTGACGCGCGCGCGGTTGACAGTTGACAGTTTTCGGTTTCGAAAGCTGGCCACCGGCAGTTAAAACGAGGCTGTCTCCAGACGGCTTTGAACGCAAATATAAAAAAATGTATTGGTAAGCTTTAAAGAAAATTGCAGCTAAATGTAAATCAAGTAGAAAACACTCTTCGTTATCGGCAGCAATGTCGACTCTGTAAGAAATAAAGGCGCGTACACAAAACGCTACCCAGCTGGCCGAACGCAATGCCGCAGTGGCCGAATCGGAGTTGTCCAGTTTCGCTGTCGATTGCTAAATGCAGCAGTGGAACGCATTGTGCTCAGCCAGCGAGTGTCAAAATCATTTTAATTTATAAGTATGTTAACATTTTTGTTATTATTCAAAGCAATTTCTATGGAAACAAGTAAACAATATTCAAGTCGATTGGGCCCAACTTGTTGCAGGCGTTGCACCCGAAACGTGGAATTAAGTGTCTAAAAAAATCTGATTTAAGTGTTATTTCAGTTCGGTTTTGAACTATTGATAGAAATTCCATAAGGTTTCAAAGTGTTGCTTACAATTACAATTGAGACAATGGACTTGTAATTCGAATAATGGTTCAATAGAGACATGAATCGACGTAGAGGAGACTGACTGTGTTTCGCTCTAAATGTTATGTGACATTTTGTTAAGTCAACTTTAAAACTAAATTGTTGGAAGAAACTGCCATCATTCAATTTCCAAGGGTTGGTCACAAATTGAGACAAAAAGTCTCAAGTCTAGACTTGTAATTCGACTAGTGGTTCAATAGAACACAACAAAAATCGTCGTAGGGAACATTTTGTTCATAGGTAATCAATTCAATTATTGGTAGAAAACTACATCATTCAATTTCCAATGACTTGTCACAAAAAGTCACAAGTCCAGCTTTGTGTTTCGTATAGTAGTTCAACAGAAAATTGTGTTAAATTATTGGTAGAAATTTACATCATTCAATTTCAAAGTGTTGGTCACAAATTGAGACAAAAAGTCAAAATTTTAGACTTTTAATTGGAATTGTGGTTCAACAGAGAATAATAATAATCGTTGTAGAGAACATTGTGTTCATAGGTAGTAAATTAATTTATTGGTGGAAAATTATATCTTTCAATTTTCAATTGTTGGTCACAAATACAAATTGAGACAATAGACTTGTGCCTTGTAATTCTATTTATCGGTCAATGGAGAATAACAAGAATCGTTGTAGAGAACATTCTGTTCATAGATAGAGTGAGGTAACACTGTTTGTGTTAAACCTATTCAAGTCAAGCTTTGAATTGAAATCTAGAGATCTGAAACCCCATTCATATATGTTTTCTGTAAAGGAGTTCCAGGGTTGGAGTTTCAGAGTTGAGGATAATATTTCAGACGTTAAAAATTTTAGATATTTTTCAATGTTAACTATTCGGGATCAAATTAAAAACTTACTTTAGTATTGAGAAATTCTTGAATGATGTTAAGTATTAAAAATTCAAGGATTTTCCTAGCAAAACAATCCGTTTACACTAAATTCAAAATATTAAATATTTAAACATTTAGACTGCCTAATCCCCATATCCATCCCTCATATATTTATCTCATATTCTCTTAAATAATTTTTCTCAAAATTCTCTCAGTTCGTTCGGGTGCAACGCTTCACTGTAACACATACACATTCAATTACAACAACAATAGATGCAAAATTTTAAATCCGCCGAATGTGGTTTGAATAAATATTTTCATTTTAATACTTTTTGGTAACCAATACGATTGCTCGATTGGCTAACGTTTTCTTTTTTTGTATTAAAATTGAAAATATTTACTCGCATGCAATGGACATACTTACACGAATCGCTTCCTCTTCGGCAGCCTCTTCTTCTTCGGCCTTCTTTTGCAATTCGTCATAAGACATGGCAACAATGGCCAAAATCAAATTCACAAGATAGAATGAACCTAGGAAGATGATGACTATAAAGAACAGCATGTGCCAGGGGCCAGCCGCACGCAGCACCAGCTGATACAGGTCTTCCCAAAAGTCTTGCGTCATGAGACGAAACGCCGACAGGAAGGCCCAACCGAACGAATCGAAACTGGTGTAGCCATAGTTGGGATTGGGCCCGAAGCCCTGCAGACACACGTAGTCATCTCCACATTGCCTAAGTGTTGCACCATAGCGAGAATTTATATTGCATTGATCGATTTGGAGATTCGTTGTGTTTTGTTGGAGCACTCACCCAGCACCAGATATGTTGCCGCAAAGCGGATATGATATACCATCGTCCTCCGAGTACCAATTGGAACTGTTGCGATTGTGGTAGTCCCAATTCTCATCAGTCAGATTTCCCCAGGAGCCGTCCAAGGGGAATTTCCTAATGCACTTTTGTGTTAGAACACCCATGTAGATTTGCAGTCCCATCAGTGCGAACACCGAGAGCGAGAACATTGTTAAAATTATCACATCACGCAGGTTTTTAACTGATTCGATGACCGCGCCGACAATGGTCTTAAGGCCTGCAAGTGTTCCGACAATCGGTTAGTAATCGGTTAGTGAGCGTTACGTCCAAATGAGAGTCATTGCTGTGCGGGCAAAGCGAACTGAGAAACGTCTGATACGATCAGCAGTTTCGTTTTGTCTCGTTTCGTTTGGATTTCATTTACCTGGCACGATAGCTACGGTTTTAAGTGCTCGCAATACCCTAAACGTTCTCAAGGCTGCGAGATTACCTAAGTCTATACCCATGGTCACATAACTATCGATGATTGTTGTTGTGGTTCGTTTGTACGGCAGACGCAAGAGGGAGACACGAGACGAGACAAAAATGCATTGTTAGTAAGTTATTGAAAGACAATTCGCGGCGCTGATTGTTTGGTGAGCTGAAACATGATACACGAGTGTTTGGCTTAAGGGTGTGAAGTCATTTTGATTTTGCTGTTGTGTGTGTTTCGGCTGTCATTCATAAAATGGAAAAGAAAAAATCAGAAAAGAGATGACGAATGCGGGTATGAGTGAGTGAGAATGAGTAAGAGTGAGTGAGAATGAGTGAGGGAAAATGAGTGAGTCAGTTAGAATAAGTGAATAAATATGAGTGAGCGAGAGTAAGTAAGTGAGTGAGTGGATTTGTGAGTATGTTGAATTGCTGCTCTGAATGATAAGCTTCTAATTTAACGAGAAGAGCCATTGCTTTGAACTATTGATTGATAAGTAGAGCCATGATTTCTTCAATTAGAAATCGGTTTTATTATTTTTGAGCATTTTCCTGATGAAAATTTTTGCTTCTGATGTTGATTTTTTCAGAAAGAAATGACATTGACTTTGAGTATTTTTGTGAATTTATAAGTATTCCAGATTCAAAAGAAACATTGCTTAGATATATTGATTGATATTGAAAAGCAATGATTTCCTCAATTAAAAATTATATTTATTGTCTTTGAGCGTATTTGTCAACATGTTTTCCGAATATTTGCTATATCGTTAGTGGTTTGTTATACGAACAAAGAAAAGTGTTTTCAATGTGGAAATATTTCTGCTCAGTATCACAAGTTGAATTTAATCTGTTTCTCTGTCAGTTGAATTTTACACACGACAACCATAAAAGGAGTCATAAAATACCAAAGAATACAATGGAAAATGATCAGTTCAAGTGTTCACTCATTCTTTCTTCAAAACTGTAACTTCAGTCAAGTAGTGACTATGTTTCCAAGAATAAAATTTCCTTTTTTTAAGCAAATAATCAATGAATCAATTAATCAAAAGCAGTAAAAAAGTAATTATGGTTTCAGGTCAAAAACGACCATGATTCCAGAATCAAATTGTCTTTTTCTCAAGCAACTAATCAATGAAATTGAGGCAGTCAATCAATGAATCTAAGGCAGAGAATCTGAATTTAGTTAATCAATAAACCTGATGCAGTCAATTACTAAATCAAGTTTAGTTAATGAGCGAATCTGATTTAGTCCATTAGTGAATCGGCTTTAGTCAATATGTGAATCTGATTTAGTCAATTAGTGAACTTGATTTAGTCAGTGAATTTAATTTAGACAATCAGTGAATCAGAAGAAGTGAAGCAGTTAATCAATGAATCTGAAGTAGTTAATCAACGAATCTGAAACAGTCAATCAGTGAATCGTAAGCAGTCAAACAGTAACTTTGATTTTTGGTCAAACGATGACTATGGTTCCAGGAATCAAATTGACTTTTTCGGAAGCAACTTATCAATGATTCTGAGGCACTCAATCAATGAATCTTAAGCAGAGAATCCAAATCTAGTAAATCAATAAGTCGTATGCAATTAGCCAATTGACTAAACCAGATAGTCAATCAATGAATCTGATTCAGTCAATCAGTGAAACTGATTTACTCAATTAGTGAATCTGATTTAGTCAATGAGTAAATCTAATTTAGACAATCAGTTAATCTAAAGCAGTCAATCAATAAATCTGAAGTAGTTAATCAACGAATATGAAACAGTAAATCAATAAATCGTAGGCAGTCAAACAGTGAATCTGATATAGTCAGTTATTCAATCTGAAGCAATTAATCAATGCATTTTAAAGAGTCAATCACTGAATCTGAAGTAGAAATATAATCAATCTGAAGTAGTCATGCAAAGATCTAAGGAAGTTAATCAATTCATAAAACAAACAAAGAAATTAATCAATCGATTTATCAATTAATCTTTAAATTTAGTCGGCTCAGGTAATGCAATAAATTTAATGAACTAATAAATTTGATCATCAATTAATCCATCAAGCTATCATTTCGGTTATTGAATCAGATTGGAATATTTAATCAATTCAATCAGTTCAATCGATTGAATTAATTCAATTAATTCAAACAATCAATTCATTCAATTATGCTAAATTATTAGTATTAGTATTTATTAGTGTTCAATTATTTGTCAATCAGTCAATTGAATCAACCAATAAATTAAATCAGTCAATCAATATATTATTCAATTTATTAGTTGAATTAAATTAATTAATCAATCAGCTGAATCAGCTTGAAGAATTTGATTAATTTAGTCAATTCAATTGATTTAGTTGTTTCAGTCTATTTAATACATTTAAACAATCTAACCAATACAATAAATTCAATTAATTCAAACGATTTTTTCAATTTAATAAGATCAAACGATTTAATAAACACAAATAATTAATCAATTGAAAACTTTCAATTAACCAATAAACTAATTCAATTAATCCTTGAACTGAACAAGTTTTAAAATCAATTAATCAATGAAATTATTATTTAATTATACAGTTAATTAATTCAATTCAATTAATTAATCAATCAGTTGAATCAGTTTTAAAAAATTGATAAATTCAGTCAATTCAATCGACTCAGTTATTTCAATCGATTTTATCCATTGAAACAATTCAATCTATGCAATGAATTCAATCAACTCAAACAATTTAATTCAATCAGTTCAACTAATTCAAACGACTAATTACATTTAATTAATTTAAACGATTCAATCAACTAAATTAACCAATCAGTTAAAACTATCATACAATCATTTGAATGAATTCAAATAATTTAATCATTAATCAACTCAACCGATGCAATTAGTCAATCAATCAATCAATTCAATCAATTCAATCAACCAACAAATTAATTCAATTAATCAATCAACTGAATCAGTTTAACAATTTTGATTAATTCAATTCAATTATTAAGTTATTATTCAAGTTTAAAAATTTTGATTAATTCAATTCAATTATTATTAAGTATTATTTCAATCGAATTTATTCAATACAGTAAATTAAATGAATTCGATAAACTCAAACAATTTAATTTAATTAATTAAAATGATTACTTCAATTTAATTCTTTTAAATAATTTAATCAATATCAATCAAATAATTTAATGTAATTAATTAAAACGATTCATTCAATTTAATAACTTAAAACAATTCAACGAACTATTCAACTAAAACACTCAATGAGTCAATTGAATAAATTTAAATAATTTTACTATCAATCAATGCAATTATTTCAATTGATTTAGTTAATTAAATCAACTCATTTGATTCATCAATTGAGCCTTTTCCAATAAATCAATTCAATCAAAAACTCCATGGATAAACTCAATCAATCAATTCAATCAATAAATTCATTCAATCAATTGAATGAATCAATTTAATCAACCAACCAACTCAGTCAATCAATCATTTTTTTATTTTTTTCATAATTTCCTTTTTTTCCCTCTTTAATCTTATTCAAATGGACCAACTCGAAACTAAAATTTGTAAATGAATTTATTGCATTATCAGAAAACTAGAGTTGGGGTGTGGCGGCTGTACTCGTACTGTTATTTCGGTACGATGATGACATGCCGACACAGCGATTCATTACATTTTGCCAGTATTTACTCTTTATTAAATTTTCCATTTTCTTACAGCTGTCAGCGTCAATGTCTCTGTCAGAGATGTCTTCCGTTCGTTTTTGTTTTTTTGTTTTGTTGGTTTTTCTGCTACTGCTGAATGTTATAGTTGTTGTTTATACTTGCTGCCAAAAGGCCACATACTCGTACATAGGCTGAACGTGGAGTGAATGTTCACTTACTGTATGAGAATTTATCGATTTGCTGCACAACAGACGTTGTGCTCGTAGCTCGTTAGATACAAGCAAAGATAAACACGCACACACTGGCAGCGTGCGATGACTCGATTGACTTTGCGTGTTTATGTATGTGTGTGTGTGTGTGTGAAGACAATAGACCAAACATACTTTTAGGTGCACTGAATGTATGCGCCGCCTACACACAGTCACGTCGCTTCACAGCAGTGATGAATTTTCTGAGCAGTAAGGTTGTTTGTTGCTGCTGCTTGATTTGTAAATGGGCTGTCACGCCCCAACTTTCAAATAGAATGGTTTGGATTTTCGGAAATGTCTTGAAAATAGCAGCTAAAAGTTTCCAATTTTGAAGCCACTGGCTATAACATGGTTCAAGTTCATCAAATGGTGCTAGACAACTCTCGAATTGAAGTCATAGACATGGCCCAGGCTCACCTTAGACTAAACACGTGTTCGAATGGAATTTTGCAATGCTCTATTTGGACAGGTTAAAAGTATGAAAGCAGGGCTGTAGACTTACAAGAAGACTATGAGACTATGTAGACAAATTAGGAAAAATTTGCAGAAAAAGTGTTTTTATGACTGTTGGGCTAGAAACTTTTCAGACCACTCTCGTATTATAACAAAACTAGATTTAATGACTTATTTCAATGAGTGATTGGGGCATGATTGTTGTTGTAGTGATGTAATGATTTGATTTATGCTTGTTTGTTGTATTTGTATATGTGCAAGTAAGATTATGTTGTATTTGTTAGAAACTAAAATTAAATTTTTTTGTCTGATGCGGTGATTCCTCTCTCATGAAAGTCAGTGTAAATATTTTATATATTTTTTTGTTAGCACTTTTTCATAACTATTTGTTTTTTGTTTCTTATGGCATTCAAATATATAAATTGTTTTTTATGTTTGATTACATTACGTTGATTATTGAGTGGGACAAACGATTATGAGAATTACTTGAAACAAAACAGTATAAACATAAAAGTCGACTACGCATGTTTATTGCACGATTTGTATTAATTACACCGAAACTAATTTGCAATTAAGTACACAAAAATTTCTCAGTAAATATGTACTGCACGATTGTAATTATAATGATTATGTATTTTCATATTAAATATTTTTGTAGTTGTAATTAAAACTAAAACAAAAAAAACATTACTAGTTGTAGAAAAAGAAAATCAAAGCGAAACGTTTCTCATGTGTAGAATTTTTATGAACGATTTTATAAATGTTTGCAACAAAATTTTCAAAATACGTTAAGTGATTATGAGCGTCAAAACTAAAAAACCAAATGAGAATTGCACTAGTCGCATGAAGGTAAGCAAGTAGATAGAAATAGGTAACAGAGTTTGCTATGAAGTGTTAACTGAAAAGTTTTAAAATTATTCAAATTGTTTTTGGTAATTTATTTTTTTGGTTTTTGTTTTTGTTTAAATATTAATAAACTCACGCTAAAGCTATTACTACGAAGTCCAGCCAATTCCATGCATCTCTAAGATACGTAAACGGGCATAAAATGAAACCTCGTGCCATCACTTTAACAGCTGATTCAAATGTGTAGATTCCGGTGAATATCACCCTAAAAACGAATTTCGTAATTGTTGCTGTAGCACTCATACATACATTTATTTCACTTGTCAATACACTAATTTGTTGGTTATTTTTGTATGAACGTATGTATTGAATGTAGGTTTAGAAGATTAGTTGTGGTTATTTGTTTGTGTGTGTGTGTGTGAAGTAAGCTTAAGGATATCCCCTCAAAAATATATACTTTTGTCTAGCTTAAGTTTTATAAAGGGTTATTGAAAGCTTAGAGACATTCTTAAGTCATTTCGAATCAATAACGAAAAAATTTATAATTCAGATCTTTAATAATTATTATTAATTTTGTAATAGATTTTCATATTCTCAATAATAATAATTAATGTATTTTAAACAGTTTTATATTTTTGATAATGATAATTAATATATTTTTTAACTTGTCTAGTTTAAGTTTTATAGGAGATTATTGAACACTTGGAGACATTATTAAGACATTTCGAATCAATAACAAGAAACGTTTTAATTAAAATTTTTAATAATTATTATTAATTTTTGTATAGATTTTAATATTCTCAATAATAATAATTAATAGTTTTTTATGCATTTTTATATTTCTAATAATAATAATTAATATATTATTTTAACATGTGTAGCTCAAATTGTATAGAAGATTATTGAGAACAGGAAGACATTTTCGATGCAATAACAAAAAAAATTAATAATTAATATTTTTAATTATAACTTAACATTTTGAATAGATTTTTATATTTGCAATAATAATTACTATTTTTGAATATTTTACATTTTCAATAATCGTACTAAACAATTTTTTGTATTTATAATTAATATTTTTATTATTGACTAATTTTAAATAGTTAACATTTTTATTATAAATTAATTTAAAATAATTTAGGTTTCATTGATTTAAATTTTTATTATTATTTATATTATTTACTAATTTTATAAAATATAATAATTAATATTTTTTTATCCTTATTTTAAATAATTTATGTTTCATTGATTTTAATTTTAATTTCAATTTTTATTTTTATTATTATATTTATTATTCACTAATTTGAAATAATATTAATTAATATTTTTATTATTCACTAATTTTAAAAAATAAGAATTTATATTTCTATTCCTTTTTAATTAAATCTATTTTCATTAATTTTAATTTCAATTCAAATTTCTATTATTACTTTTATTATTTAATAATTTTATGAAATATAATAATTAATATCTTTATTATTTTTTATTTATTTATTTTATTCATTATTTTGTTATTAATTATTTTAAATAATTTATGTTTCATTGTTTTTAATTTTAATATCAGTTTTTATTATTATTTCACACACTTTAAATAATAATAATTAATAT
Source organism: Melieria omissa (assembly GCA_963971225.1). NCBI lineage: Eukaryota > Metazoa > Arthropoda > Insecta > Diptera > Ulidiidae > Melieria > Melieria omissa. Next base: position 54,782,380 of record OZ020268.1, read on the forward strand.
TTTTATTATTCTTTATTTTAAATAATTTATCTTTCATTAATTTCAACTTCAATTTAGGATTTTTCAAGTCTAAGCGCAGCTTTTACACTTTTATAACTTTCAATAATAATAAGTCATAATTTTTAAATATTTTTTTATTTTCAATAATAACAATTATCACTCATAATTTAATAATTATTATTAAAATAAAAACTATAATCATTTTACATAATAATTATTAATATGTTTTATTCATTAATTTTTTTAAATTTATATTTTATTGATTTTAATTTTAACTTCAATTTTTATTATTATTTTCATTATTCGCTAATTTGAAATAATATAATTAATATATTTATTATTCACTAATTTTGAAAAATAATAATTAATATTTCTATTATTTGTTAATGTGAAATATTTTATGTTTCATTAAATTTAATTTCAGTTAACAATTTTTCAAGTCGAAACATAGCTTATACACTTTTATAACCACTTATAACTAATTTTTCTATAGTACAATGATTCTTTAAACTCTGTGTAGGAGAAATAAATGCTCAAAAATATTTAAGACAATTTTTGAAAATGTTTCCAACATACCCATAATTAATTCTGCAATTAGTTATTCATGTTCTAAGTAAGATTTTGTATGGGTATGAAGGAGTCCAACAGTTTGTTGCCGATTTCCAATGGGAGCTTTATTGCATCAACTAACATATTTACTTTACTCTCAGTTGATTTTCGTAAGTAATTTTACTCTCAAAGGTTTGCCAGTTCCTGATGTGAGGGTCCAAAGAAATTTGTTTAGCCTATTTCATTGTTAGCTAGGACGGAGATTTGAACCTGGGATGGACCGCAGTTTGAACTTTGCTGTAGACGCGCAGTTCAAAAAGCACTAATCATGGCTTTTAACATCCAACCAAAACCTGCTGTCAGTATCAATACTTGAAACTTGATATTGCAGAATGGAAATTTATAGAAATTCTTCTGGCATATCCACTAAAACATTAATTAGAAAACAGTCCGGATTTTGCTACTTTTGAATTGGGTTTCAACCCAAGTGCTTTAAAAGGTTTAAGAAGTGTTTTGAAAAGTGTTTAAGAAGTGTTTTTCGAAGTGTTTTAAGACATTTATGAAATGTTTATATTAAGATAATTTGGCTTTTATGGGCACATACAAGTACAACAGAAGTTTGATAAGAGATTGAAAACAGTGACGCATTTTTATTTATTTTTTTAACCCAAAGAAACGCGCAGGGGATGACCCTGCGTTAGTTCAGGAAGGATATAAAGGTTAGGAGCATAGTTGCCATGTTTTTGCAATTCAAATTTGATATATTAAAGCTTATTATTTACATATGTGACAGACGTATTTTTATTGATTCCATATTTTTATATTTTCAAACTCATCTTCTAACTAAGTCATCTCATATTTCATCTTCTACATTCATCACTTGTGAAATGGACTGCAAGAGTTAAAGGGTTACATAGAAGGTCTGAAAGAGTTAAATAGAAGTGGAAACCTTCTCTTGAGAGTCAATATAAATAAAACCCGATAGCTCACTCTGATGTCTGAAAGGGTTAAATAGCCAACAAATAACACGCTTAGCATTAAATTAAAACTAAAGCTAACACAAGCTTTAAATTTTTTCTGATTCTTATGACAATAATTAATATAGAAATTTATTAGTCAAATAAAAAATTTTTTTTTTTTACTTTAGTGCATACAAAGTTATTTCTTTAAGCTTCGCGTAAGGCATTTCCCTTGAATCCAGCTTAAATTTTAATAATGACTAACGTCGATTTCAACGACGCACTGAGCGTCGTAGCCATTCATAGCCATTCGAGTTGTCCTTTCTTCTTCTTTTGAGTTTGAGTTTCCTGTCTCTTTCGCGTCGCTCAATTGTGACACTGCACAATAGTTATTTGTCAATGTCGATTTGTTAATATTTGATTTTCAAGCCCATGTACTCACAAGCATTTCGAGTGCATGGCCCTCAATCAGTATGCTTTTGTTATTGTTGCTATGGCCATTTTTTGTTGCCATTTTACTTGGCTTTGTGTTGGCGCATTAAAACATTTCACATGCTCATTTCTCATAGAGCAGCCGCCAAGCTGTCGGAGCTGTTAATAATGTTGGCTGAATTTGCAAACACATATGTGTGTGTGTGTGTGTGGTTGTTTTGTGTTTATTGTTGTTGTTGTTGTAGCGCTTGTTGTTATCAATATTATTGCTGGCGTTGGTGTCAGCTGTCGCTCTGTCAATAGGCTGACTAACCTACTTTTCGCTACCGCAAATGTCCTTTGCCGCCCACGTTCGCCCACGCACACCCACACAGACATACTTGCACACGTGGCCACACCGACGGCGCTGCGCATTTTTTCACTTTGTTTGCTGCGGCAATTTTGCGCATTTTTTGTTGACTTTGCAGGCCGCTTTGTGGCGAATTGGCGTCTCATGTTGCCGCTGTGTGCGCTATCAACGCAGCTTGTGGGCGTTTGAGCGTTGGCTGCGATGCGCTGTCTGCCCTTTGGGGCACAGTTATTGAGATGCATATGTGTGTGTGTGTGTGTGTGTGTGTTGGGGACCTAGGCCCCAATCGCTTCGAGGGCACTTGAAAAGTGTTCTAATTGCAAAGGCACGTCTTCAGTTGCCGTTGCCATCGGTGCAGCTGCACCGCACTCAACCACCTACTAAGCAAAATGGCAGCGACATGGCTGACGACAGCGCGGGCGCCGGTCGTTGGTGAGCGGATTTATTGCGACACTTTGGATTGCACATTTATTGTGCACTCAGCTGGCACCTCGACACAGTCGCAACATTGCATGTTGTCAAGCATTATCTGTCTGTCTTTATGTCTGTGCTGTTTGTCTCATTCTCTGTGGCGCGGCTCAGTTTCAAGTTCAAGCTGAACTGCACTTCCGTCAATAGTCAATGATTCACACTTGAGCTCACACACACACACATAATATGCAACCAGGTGTGTGTGAATTTCGTATTAAAAAATAAATTATTTTTTTGCACTTCAAGTCAATGTCGCTGTGTTGCGCTTTAAGTATTTTTAAAGTTGGTATGGTGTGATAATTTGCCAGAACGAACACTTTCGAACGCTTTCTCCCTTTTTCAGTGCATTCTTAGTGCTTTTGTTGTCAGTTTGGGTTGCTTTTAGTGGCACTGCATTGCTTTCTGCTTTCAGCTGTTGTTGCTCCTGGTGCCGCCTGTTTTTTGTTTTTAAGTTTTTTCACACGTCGCTAGGGTGTTGAATTCTGTTACCAAATCTACGATGACAATATTGACATCAGCTAAAAAAATGACGTAACTCCTTTTCGCCGTTATAATCGCACACTACATTGTACACTATACAATTTGCTTGTTTGTTGGTTGGTTGGTTGGTGGTTGGTGGTTGGTGGTTGGTTGGTTGGTGGTTGGTGGTTGGTGGTTGGTGGTTGGTTGGTTGTTTGGTTGGTTGGTGGTATTAGGAAAATATTGTCCTTTAAAAGCTAAACTTTGGTAAGCGACTAAAATAGTTGCACATTGAGGCAATAATTACAATAAATATGATGGATTATTCCAAATATTCTACATTAGACGCTTCCTACTGTAGTCCTGGACATAAGTGGAAAGTGGTTATTCAATGCATTTTAAATGCGGTTACTCTATTAACTAGTTAGGTTTGTGAGGAAGCGTGACCTCAACAACTTAGAAGTATGATTCCAAATATTTTAAATTGATTGTATAGTAGTCCTAGACATAAGTGGGAATTTTACTTACGGTTACTTTATTAGGTCTGTGAGGTAAAGTGACCTCAAACACTTAGAACTATGATGTCAAATATTCAACAAGAGTCGCTTCGACTGTTAGACATTAGTGGTCCTAGACATAAGTGAAAAGTGTGAATCAATGAATTTTACTTCAGGTACCTCTATTGGAACTGTGAGAAAGCATGATTTTAAATACTTGGAGTCGCTTTGAATGTAGCACTGGGTACAGTGACCTTGACTGGATTAAGTTAGGTTAGGTTGTAGCGGCCATATGGGTACGAAACCTTACTGCAAGACGCACTTTCACCTATTATAGTCGCTTTGACTGTAGCACTAGGTTTGGATATCGACATAAGGTATCGACTTTGACTTGTTAAACTCTTTGTTCAAAGTGTTAGGTAAGGTCAGGTTAGGTTAGATTGGGTTATGTTGTAGCGGCCATATAGGTAAGGAGCCTTACCGCAAGGCGCACTTCTACCTCTTCTAGTCGCTTTGACCTTGACCACTGGGTACAGTGACCTTGACTAGATTAGGTTAGGTTAGGTGGTAGCGGCTATCTGGCTACGGAACCTTACCGCAAGATACACTTCTACTTCATCTAGTCGCTTTGTCTGTATCACTGGTTATCGATATCGACAATAGGTATCGACCTTGACTTGTTAAAACCTTTGTTGAAAGTGTTATGTACGGTCAGGTTAGATTAGGTCAGGTTATTATTAAAGCAATGGCCAAGAACTGAATAAGGAGACATGCAGTATGAACCATCATACTCCATGATTCGTTTGGGATTTCAAAAAGCTTAGAGCTTTTCATCTTCATCTAAAGTCAAGCTGTGACACAAGAGTTGAATTATAGTATCCTCTTACGCATTGTTAAGGCAGCTACGGCAATAGTCCCCACTGTCAAGACCTAGTCTATATATAGTCTAATCTCAGTATCTAATTTTCTGTCAAGTGCCATAACTGCTAGTGTACTGTCTGCTCAGCGAGATGATTTGTGGTCCTGAGGGTTCAAAGCGCCCTTTGCTCTTTTTCTATCAATATTTGCCCTTATGACCTCGAAACCTTACAGACACTACGGTTCTGGGGATATTTATACTTACAAGTTACTTTATTCCGCCTTTGTTCGTTCCAGGCTAGAATATGCAGCCGTAATTTGGAGGCCATTTTATGCCTTAAGTATAAATCGACTCGAACGAGTGCAGAAGGTCTTTATTCGCTTTGCCCTTCGTTCCCTGAATTTTGCAGACCCTATTCCCTCCTATGACGCACGTTGTCAGCTTCTAAACTTGAAATCGCTACTTAATAGAAGATCTTTTCTTTCATTAAAATTTTTATATAATATCGTGAATGGACTTATTGACTGCTCGTCTCTTCTGGAAAAAATTAATTTTAATATTCCTGCCAGATCTCTACGGCGGTCTGATCTTTTTAATGTTGGCTTTAACAAGACCAATTATGCCAAAAATGCTCCTATTACAAGAGTTCTAATTGAATTCAATAGCCTCTCAAATTCTTTGGATATTGATCTCGCATTACCTTTAAGCGTATTTTGTACTTTGTTATCTAATTATAAGTATCTTTAAGAATATTTTTCGAATTTGTTTGAATTTACACCCCTTATTTCTCAAAGTCTGTAATTTGATTAGACTTAATTTAATAAATAAATAAATAAATAAATAAATAAATATTTAAATAACATTAAAATACAACAGTTAGTCCATAAGTAATTGAAACCCCCAAGTAGTTCACATAGAGGCGATTTCATAGAACTGCCTGCTTTCTTGATTTACATTTACGAGACCTGCTTTTCTATTCCATTCGCATTTGTGTACAATATTATTGACTGCATTATCTATTATCTATGTTCAAATACTCAGCAGAGAGTAACTTTGTGTTTGTATTCAAGGCACACGAGTTCCTTACAATCTTCAATCTCAATGCTTGGGTCTGAAAGGCCTTCAGATGAAAAAGAACCTACTATGTGATTTGCAAACAGGAGTTAATTTTATTTTATGACTGTCCTTGTTTCTGTAAAGAATGCCAACTCCTACAAAAATGCCTCCTATGAAAACAATTTCAATGCCAAATATCAGACCTGACCATTTTACTTAAACCACTTCACTCAAACTCAGAGTTGGATATTTTTATCCAACACACACAGCGACACAAATATTTTTAGTTTTATAGAACCTTAACGACCCGCTTACATTTAGTAAGCAATTAAAGGACAATATTGTTGTTGTTGGCTATTGTTTACAATTGGGTATTTGTGTATAAAATTATCATTTTACATTGCAACTAACTAAGCTGTTGTTGAAGTTTTTACAATATTTACTGGTCAACATTTTCACATTGTGAAATTTCTACTTTATAACCAAAATCTATATAGTACAATATTTTTTAAGTACTGCAGTCAGACTACAAGAACCAGTGAGAGGACATTTGAGGTCAAACGTTGGCTAATAGTACACAAAGTTTGTAATTTTACGCTAGTTACACAACTTTTGCCTAAGTAAATAAAAGTACAACTTAAAAGCAGTTCTACTGTTCAGATATAAAAATATTTATAGTACACAATATGATGTCTTGACTAAAAATAAAAAATATTTAAACGTATTTTGAAAATACTACAGTTTTTAGATTTGTGTATTTCTGTTGACTGTTTTTGTTGTTTTGCAAGTATTGTTAACTATTTAACGGATCACTTAAGTGTGTCTAAATATATATAAATACAATTATAGGGTCTTTTAAGCATACAGATACATTTTAAAAGGCTTTTTATAACTTTTCTTTATGGAAAAAAATTTTACAGTAACAACTTGGCTATATTTATATGGGTAGTTATGGGATCATTATACTATAACGGGGCATTAATTGTGCTACATTCGGACAAAATTGGGTTTCTTTTCATCAATAATTCAATTCAATAATAATTAGTAATTATAGTATTAATTACATGTTTTAATGCCTTCAACTTATGATTCTCTAAAGATCTAATGTACAAAATATGTTTATAAATGTCTATGCGCAATTTTCTATATGGTACACAAACAATTTATATATTAAGTTCTAGAAATTTTTGTAATATGATTTTCCAACTAATTTCAATACATGATGAATCACTTTCAACTAAACTAAAATGTATATGTTATATATAAGTAAATTTCATCAATTTAACTATTGGTCAACTCTATTATCATTTATTACTAGTTTATATGAATAATAATAGTTTCAACTAAATCATTGTAGTACTTTATAATGTTCTACGTTTTATAATGAATTCTCTAGTCAAAGCTTTAGTTTGATTTGGATTAAATTAATTAAAATAAATAATTCACAATGACGCTTGTATTCAAAGGCTACTAACCTCTATTAGGTCATGTCTTATTTTTTTTATATCTTTGAGTACTGTACGATATACTATGTGCATATTTTGTTGTGTCAGATTCAAACAAACCATTGTATATAGTTTGAACTGTTTGCTGTTGAGATTCTGATCAATTAATTATTTACAATGACAACTAATTTTGTTAGAAATGACATTTACAAGTTTTAAATTTTTTAACAATGAGCTGATGCTTGAAAATGAACTGTTAATGAACGCTTATACCAAACGTCATAATCAGTGACGCACTCAGGGGCAGATTCCGAGGTTCAAACCCCCCGATATATCTTTGTTTAACAACAATTCGCTCCTTCGCTGCAAGAACGTCATAACTCAAAAACATTTTTTTTCAGTTCATGGCAGCCCTGTGTGTATCTGCATATGATCTTTTATCTGTCAAAACCTCTTTGTAAAATATTCAATACTTTGCTCACAAGACGACATGAACAATTTTTTGATACCTTGAACTGCCTGCAATGGTAAATTTTAAAATTGAATTTCCTCGGAATGATGTAGTTTTGAGTTATGACGTTCTTGCAGCGAAGGAGCGAATTGTATAAGGTTTCAAATGGGATTGAGCTCAAAAATTTTGGGCTACAAATATGATTTCAAATGGCATTGAGCTCCAAAGTTGTGTGCGGAACCATTCACAATGAGATCTTGTGTGCGCCACTGTTCATAATGATAGCTAGGTCCTTTAACCCTTCGTTGCATGATTAATTTCTGTGAAGAAAAATCAGTTTTGTTGTTTTATTCATGTTGCTAGTTAAGTTTTGATGGTAAAAATGAAATATTGTAGAGTTACTGCATCTATGGGAGAAGTTTTATGTAAACTGTAAAATTCTGAATAAAATAGTTCCCAAATTTATAAAAAACTAACTTGCCTATACGCAAAGTCATGCAGCGAAGAGTTAAATTTATCTGAACTAAGAGTTTAAGGATAATAAATTTGACAAAAGTCAATAGTTGCCTTCAAAATTCAACCACTAATGCGAATGATGGGTTGAATGCAACACTAAGCCATGAACTATGAGTTGAAAATCAGCTTGAATTAATTTTTTACATTTTTTTTCATTACCATCAATATTTATGTGAACACACAAGCATTTACAGCTTCTCTGATATATTCTTTTAATATTCCAAAAATTATGCTAAAATTGTATAGTGGACATTACCTTTTCTCAACTACGTCGGCACACACATTGCACAACGCCAGAAATCAAATCGTCGCCTCAGAAAACGAATGTCGTATGTTCGATTGAGCTTAGTAAGACATACGACATTTGTTTTCTGAGGCGACGAAGTGTGTGCCACAACTTGTGGCTTAAAAAACGCCAGTTTGTTCGTTGAACATTTCATTAAAATTGTCAATATTTTTATAATAAAAAAAAGCAAAAAAATTAAAAGGAACAACAAAATTATGCCTACAAATCGCGGCATAACTTGGCACAAATACACATAAAACGTAGTATATCGTAAGTAAGTGGGTAAGTAAGTCAGAAACAATTCAAGTTTATTTCAATACAAACTATTGTTACAAGTACTCGGTTTAGTTACGTATAACGGTTAATTGTTGTTTGCAGCATTGGGCATTGTATTACGTGTAGTAAATATGTGTGGTTGGTTGCATAGTTGGCATAGTCTGTTTTTTTCACGTTAAATAACTGTTAATACAATACATTGAGCGTTGTTTATTAAATATTAGAGGTATTCATAAATATATGTAAATAAGTTGTGTATAGTAATTAATTGTTGATTAAAATTTCTAGAGAATTCACACATCGATTAAGGTTTGGTTAAGCAAAAATAAAAAACAAAACGTACAATTGATTGCCTGCAACTGATCAGCAACAAACAGCAAGAACGGGGTACTTACTCAGTGGACTCAACCGTGGGCGTTGTCGGCATTATCATCAATATGCAGTTAACGAGAATAGTGGTTATTATGAATAACGAAAATAACGGATGCACTAAAATGTAAATGGCTACACGACGTATCGGATTGAACGGATCGAGCAACCACATTGCTTTGGATGCAGAAAAGCGAAAAATATCTTTTCCCTTACTTACAACTACGAATGTCTGCAAAAAAGAGAGAAAAGAGAAAATGAAAATGTTTAGAGAGTCATACATAAACACTGAACTATTTAGTATCAATTTGACTGCATACGCAATTCATTCAGAATGATAGTTTAAAATCGTCCTGAAGACCGTTGTGGATGAGATTTGGGTATTTTTACATACAAATTATTGCCTGAGAAAACAAATGTCGTATGTTCTACTAAGCTTGAAGGAACGTTGCGACATTAGTTTTCTGAGAGGAAAATAATTCAGTTTAAGTGAGGTTAGGTTTCGCTACGGTTTCAGATAAAGTTTGAAGAACATTATTTCAGTCACACATTTGTCACTACCTAAGTTTGAAGATTCTATTTCAGTCATTCACATCTTAGTACTGAATTTTAATGATTCTATTTCAATCATTGATATCTTAGCAAATGCAGTTAGAGATTTTACTTCAATCATTCATATTTGAGTACTAAAATTTGAAGATTGTATTCAATCATTCACATCTTAGAACCAAAGTTGAAGATTTCACTGTGCGACAGCCTTTTTCACACTGGAAAAAGTCCATATGGGCGTGAAACTATAGATCAAACATAGTAATACTGCATACTCAGTTTTTCATTTCTACATCCTTTGTCCTTTTAAAAGGACTTCAAAATTTTGAAAGGGATAAAAAATAAAAAAAATATAAAAAATACTTACTCTCGTTCGAATATGGCGATATGTACATCAAATAAAAGAGGAAAGACTCAAGAATTTTAATAAAATTGGGTTTTTATATATTTCTGAAAAAAGGATATGAAAAAGGTCCTTTGAAAATTTTAATCCTTCATATCCTTGAAAATTCCCATAGAATTATCTTGAAAAGTATGTATGTTAAAACTCAAAATCTCCTTTAACAAATGTCAAAATTTCATTACTCTAACTTTATTGGTTCGAAAGTTATTAACAAAAAGGCGGAAGCTGCAATTCAATGAAGTACCAAAGTTCTACTTTAATTGAAAGAAACAAAATAATTCTAATTGAAATGTATTCGTTTGCTTTGCCTCTTATGTTTACCACCGGTATCGCGACATATTGACCAACAGTATTCTGCCAACATGTGGCAGGTATTTTTTCCTTTAAAGCGATTTTCAATAGTCGCTAAGTCCTGGTGAAACCGCTCGCCGTGTTCATCACTGAAATCTCCCAGATTTTCGGGGAAGAAATCCAGATGGTTATCCAAAAAGTGTATTTTTAGGGACATATTTACGCCCATCTCTCCGAAATTTTTTATTAAATTTTTCACTATTTGTTCGTAATTTTGTGCCTTCTTATTTCCCAAAAAACATTCTATGACTGCCTCCAAACTAGTCCACGCGTTTTGTTCTGTTGCTGTCAGTAAATTTACAAAATCCTTACGCTTAAGTAATTCTTTCAGCTGGGGCCCATTGAGAACGCCTAAAAATATTAAACTTACTTAAGTTTTGTTATGTCAGTCATGCAAATTTAATTATATACCGGCGGCAATCTTTGAGTCGCTTAACTTCGGGAAAACTTTCCTTACAAATTCCATGGAGGCGCCATCAGAGTCAAGCGCGCGTATAAAGTTCCTTATAAGCCCCAACTTAATATGCAGAGGCGGCAAAATAATTTTAGATGACGGTACGAGAGGCATGTGATCGATGCTATCACGTCCGATTTGGTGAGTAATTCGAGCTGGCCATTTGTAATCTGTATAATGTAGTTCTCGACGCCGTCCTTCCCAAAGGCAAAGAAAGCATTGGTGCTTGGAAAACCCTTTTTTCAAGCCAGTGAGAATAGCTACAATTTTTAAATCGCAGCAAATAACCCAGCGATGAAGTTCGTAGTCAATTAGTTTTAATACAGCGCTCATGGTATCGTAAGTTTCTGCCACATTCGTTCCATAAATAATTGGAATGGATGGATAAACATTACTATTGTGCAATAAGACACCTTTTAGACTTTTAACGGAACCATCTATAAAAAGGCGCCATTCATCAGGGATGTGTGGATGACCGATAGTAGTGAAAAGTTTGTCTATATCACAAGCGTACGTTATCCCAGTCTGCTCGTCTATGGTGTAGCAATCATCAAGAAATTCCGTGTTTGCTCGCTTTCGCGCAGACGTTATGCGAAAATCGTGTGACACTAACTTCCACTGCTGCAAGCGGGACGCTAATATTTCAGCGCTTCTCTGCGATAAGTTTGTATCTCGCACGAGATCGTTGAAATCTTCCCGACTTATTAAGTGAGGCGTTGTGTATCCCATCTCACTTTCATTAGGTTGAAATTCAGAAAATATGTCAAAATTGCTGCCGCTGCCTAATGTCTCTACATCTGCATTTTCACCTGCCATTTGTACTTCTTCACAAGGAGCTGAATTTGAAGCAGATCGTACTAAAGCTGGCTTAACCCATTCACAAGCGTAATAAGGGATGTTGTCTCGGGACTCATATCTCACTTTTTCGGTATGAGGCTGTGTTTGGCAGAAGTAGCAAAAATTGGCGCAGTGTTCACTACGTCGCAACCATATGACGGGGTAGACGTATTTCATGGGATGCTTATTTTGGCTGCCATTCTTGGATCCAAGTAAACTTCGATAGCAGTAGTCGCACACAACTTCAGGCACGTACCACAAGTTTGGCATGAAATTTATTGAAAAATATTGTTCGTAACATTGAATAAACAGTTTCGAAATTTTGCGCGATTTATTTAAAGGCGCAAATAAACCGCATGCAGCACAAAACTTATTTCGATTAGGACACTGCATTGTTAGTTTTAAGGTTCTGCTTTTCTTAACTTTTGAACACATTTAAACACTTTTAAAACAACAAGTTTTAATAAGAAGGGAGCGGTTACACTTTTGAACACTTTTCTTATAATTCTGTTTCAAACTATGGAAAAACGCTTTAAAGGAAAAAAATACCTGCCACATGTTGGCAGAAGAGGCAAAGCAAACGAATAAATTTCAATTAGAATTATTTTGTTTCTTTCAATTAAAGTAGAACTTTGGTACTTCATTGAATTGCAGCATCAGCCTTTTTGTTAATAACTTTCGAACCAATAAAGTTAGAGTAATGAAATTTTGACATTTGATAAAGGAGATTTTGAGTTTTAACATACATACTTTTCAAGATAATTCTATGGGAATTTTCAAGGATATGAAGGATTAAAATTTTCAAAGGACCTTTTTCATATCCTTTTTTCAGAAATATATAAAAACCCAATTTTATTAAAATTTTTGAGTCTTTCCTCTTTCATTTGATGTACATATCGCCATATTCGAACGAGAGTAAGTATTTTTTATATTTTTTTTATTTTTTATCGCTTTCAAAATTTTGAAGTCCTTTTAAAAGGACAAAGGATGTAGAAATGAAAAACTGAGTACGCAGTATTACTATGTTTGATCTCTAGTTTCACGCCCATATGGATTTTTTCCAGTGTGAAAAAATTTTTTCATTTTTGTCGCACAGTGTTTTATATCAATCATTCATATTTTAGTACACAAGGTAAGAGATTCTATTCTATTTAAATAATTTAGTTCTTTAGTTCTTAAATCTTCTTCTTTTAGTTCTTAAATCTGAAGATTCTATTTCAATCATTCATATCTGAGTACTAAAACTTGAAGATTGTATTCAATCATTCACACCTTAGTACCAAAGTTTGAAGATTTTATATAATTCATTCTGAAGTTTGAAGATTTTATTTAAATCATTTACATCTTAGTATTTAAATCTGAAAATTATATTTTTTAATTATTCAAATCTTAGTACTAAAGTTTGAATTCTATTTCAATCACTCACATCTTAGTACCAAAGTTTGAAGATTTTATATCAGTCATTCATATTTGAGTACTTAAGATAAGATTATTCTATTCAAATCATCCACATCTTAGTACTGAAGTTTGAAGATTTTCTTTAAATTATTTACATCTTAGTACTTAAATCTGAAGACTCTATTTCAATTATTCAAATTTTAGTACTAAAGTTTGAAGATTCTATTTCAGTAATTTATATCTTAGAAAATAAATTTGGCGGTTTTACTTCAATCATTCATATTTGAGTACTAAAATTTGAAGATTTTATTCAATCATTCACATTTAATTACTACAATTTGAGTATTTTATTTCAATAATACATGTTTTAGTACTTAAGGTTGGATATTCTGCTTCAATCATTCACATCTTAGTACTAAAGTGTAAAGATTCTATTTAAATTATTTATATTTTAGTAATCAAGGTAAAAGATTCTATTCTGTTATAACTATCCACATCTTAGTACTGAAGTTTGAAAATTTTATTTAATTTATTCATATCTTAGTACCTAATCTGAAGATTCTACTTCAATCATCCTCTTGTAAGAACTAAAATTATAAGATTCTATTCAAAACTTCATATTTTAGTACTTATTGGGATAATACAATGCATTCTCCTAGGTCTTTTGTAAGCTGCTCTAGGCCAGATTTTGTAGCTAAGCTCTATCTTCAGCAGGAAGAAAAGTAATTCTCTCGGCTCCACAGTTTTAATTAATTTTTCAAGACCCTTCTTTAAATTCTCAACATTGAATTTCATGTTTTCAGTTCTTGCATGAGATCAGCTCATCTCAGTACTCATAAGAGACTTTAATATAGAACCCTTAGTATTGAATGTCAAGTTCCCAGACCTGACATGAGCTCATCTCATCTTTAACATTGATTGTCACGTATCAAGACCTGGTATGAGATTATCTCATGTCAGTTTTCATATATTTAAAGTTCGAATATTTAATCTCTAACTTTGACTGTCAAGTTCCCAAACCTGGCATGAGATCAGCTCAACTCACTACTCATATGAAACTATAATGTAGACTCCTTAATATTGTTTCCCTTACTTCAAATGACATCATCCATTTAAACGTTTTTTTGGTTACTTTTTACCTTTATTACATTTTTGTAAAAATATTTATTCATTTCTATTTCTTTTTTCTTCTTCTAAACCACCGCAAAAAAGTTTCTCTCTTTCCTAAAATGTCTGATGAAGAAAAATGGAGCATTTGGCTTAGATTTGGTGATGAACGCCATCATTCTTTCCCTCCGCCTCCTCGCAACCAACTCATTTGAATGTGTTGTCTGCTTGCAATTTAATTTAAAAATGCAAGCTATGTGGATAAATTCACATATTTGATGTAACATTTCATATTCCCATCAAACAACACCAAATGTATACTTGCTTGCGATGAGTTTGTCTTGCGTGCGTTGTAGCGTTCTGTATACTTAGAAGGTAAAGTATGGATCGCTGTACAAAGTGAGGGCCATGAAAGTTTATTTAATAGGCAAAATAGCCGAATGTCAACGTTCTTTGTGCCACAGTTAATGACAAACGTTGCATATGAATGCGACGCTTTGCCACCCACGCGAAGGTCAACATTTAAATTTAGACGCCGCTAGCCGAGTCATTGCAACCCAATCAGGCAATGAGGCTATGTTTATTAACTGAAATTTATTGGCTTTGTTGTTGTACTGTATATTTTATACTCAATTACGTGCAAGATACCAAACAACGTCAAAGCTAAGCAACGAGTTTGGGCTCATTGCAAAGTCAAATGCCACAACTTGTTACATTAGGCAGCTGCACAAAGTTGCGTGAGGTTGGGGGCGGGGCTATATTACACAGCATTTTGTCCTCAATGCTGCAGTTATCAGCAGCACAGACCAAGAATTAGTACACGAGCCGCACTTCAGTTTGCGGTGTGCGGTGACGTCAAACGTGACAGGACGAATGTCCGCACGGAAAACGCTGTGACGCCTCGGCCACTATTTGTGGTGATTAAATAAAACTATTTTCTTTGTCTCGAAATAGCAACTGATGTGCTGGCCGACTGGCCATTAATTTCACAGTCCATTGGAAACATGTGTAGTGGTGATTATGTGACGGCCTGACGGCACAAGTTATGGTGGTCGGTATGTACTTGAAGGACATTAATTTCAGGCTAATGAAAAACAAAAAGGAGAGATATAATTGACTGAATAATGAGCGTTTGGGAGCGTGGGATGTACAGTGTGGCGTTTTCAATAAAATTTTAATAATTTTTAAATAATATGAAGTGTGCTTTGTGGGAACAGAAAAAATTAAAATATAATAAGATGTATTAAAAAAACTTTTAATATAATTTTTTTTAATATTAAAAAAAATATTTTCAAATAATATGAAGAGTGTTTTTTAAGAGGGTGGGAACAAAATAAAAATTTTTTAATTATAAAATGTATTAAAAAAATATGTTTTTCTAATGGTTGGAATAAAAATTCGAAATTTTTGATTAAGATATTTTTTATATAAAAATTTGTATATATAACATAATATTTTTCTAATACATATTTTTCTAAAAAAAATATACAATTTTAATAGTTACAAGAAAAACTCGTTGATTACACAAAAACGACCAAAAATCAAAAATTGAAAAACACACAGAAAAATCGATAAAGTTAGAAAGACGAAATTCAAAGATGTGGTAGTGTACATATTAGGCCTTAAGATATATTTTTTTCAAAACAAAAACTATTGGAAATTTCCAAGGATATGCAAGGATAAAGTTTTAAAAGGACATTTTCAATACCTCTTCGTCCTTTTGCATCAAAACGTTACATTTTCTGAGATTTTAAGGATTTTTCTCTTTCATTTGATACCCATATTGTTATTCTACAAAGCACTCAATTGTAAAAAGAATTTTTTTAAATAAACATGTCCTTGAAATTTCAAAGTCCTTTTAAAAAAAATCCTGACGTCAGAGAGGAAAACTGAAAACGCAGTTTTACTACATTTGGCCGCAAGGTTTTCGAGTATATTAATTTGTTCGTGTGTAAATTTTTTTTTGTCGCACGGTGTTATATATCATTGTTTTGAGGTTGTTTTGGAAATCTACAAATGACCACACATAGATCCTTGTTGAGCCCTTACCGATACCAGATGCAGATATCTTTATGAGTTGTAATAGTGATCCGTGGGAATACGAGTACATTTGGCAAACTTCAGGACAAAAAATCCGTAAGACTGAGCTTAAGTTCTGACTGGATAAAAAAAATTCAGCTTTTACTAAGAGGATTGGAGGCCTAAGGACTTGAGGATCTTACTAAGGGGACTCTCTGAGTTTAAAGTTTACGGATCATCTGTAATCGATGGGAATTACTTCATAATGAAGTCTTTTGGATTGCAGTAGTTAGAAGACGGGCAACTGGACTCCTTACAAATGCAGTGCTATGTTCAATCTCTATCTTTCTGGATAGATTTATCTTTCTAGAAAGATATCGAACCCTTCCCGCGATTTTATCGTATCAGCCATTTTTACTGAAATTCTTTTTTTTTTACCGAAAACGATAGCACTATAAACTAGCCATCACTCCCTAAAAGCTCACTTCTCTACGATGAAAAAAAACAATTTTATCGTATGTCCACTTCACATTTTTAATTCATTTTTTGTGCCCGCGACTAGATATGTGTTACGATAAAATTGCTCTGGTTGCAAAAAGTAAATTTTTAACTTCATTGCAAAAGTGTGAAATTGAAAATATTTTTATAGTGAAAAGTGAATATTACATAATTGTTGAAGGTGAACAATGGCCTATTTGCTGGAAAAGGTTTTTTTTCTTAATTCTTTGCAGTGTGACGTGCGTGTTATAAAAAATAGGTGTGCAGTTCATTCATAGTTACGTATTTAGTAAATTGTGGTGCAGTAATTTGATGATAAAATAAAAAATAATAATAATTTAAATGCTTTGATAATAAAAAAAGTAAAGAAAAAATTAATAAAACTTCTAAAAAGGAAATTTATGTTTTAGTGCCCAAACTGCAAAGCATATTCAACGCTGGTCCCTTATAGTGACAGCGATACAAGTTGTAATGAAGAACCAGAAATTTGTGTAGGAAAGCGGGGAAGGAGAAATAAGAATTTGCCAAAGAGAGTTGAAAATCAGGCGAAAAGCCGAGTTGGCTCACGAATATTTAGATTTAAAAAAATTTGATGTAATGATAAAAGATGTGCTAGTCAAAACAGATGACGAATACAGTACCGTGGACGTCCAGTGGAACTTTTCATTTAAGGGGGGGGTAAAAGTTTACACTTTCGAAAAATTGAATTTTTTTTGTCTTATCTTAATATTAAATATTTCAAGAATTCATTCTCAAAATTTTAAGTCGATCGGAGCAAAACTCTTGAAGTTATGGTCTATAGTTAGTCCCCTGTCCTTTAGTGTCTATTGTTCTGGTCTCAAAACAACTTTATCAAAGTCCGTGTTCACTGTCATTCATTTGAAACTTGGTACACATTTTCTACATATAAAATACCTCCCCCCAACGTTTAGTAAACAATTTTTTTTTACAATTAGGGGGTTTCCCACCCACAAAATGGCGAAATTTTTCGTGGAAAATAGCAATTTACACTTTAGATGGCCACCAAAAATTTTGAAATGAAAAAAATAATAATCGGAGAACGTTGGGAGGAGAATTTGATAATACTTTGACTAAATTTTAATGGTTTTTGATTTCAGATAATTTCCGACCGAAATACAGTGAACACCGCAAATTGTATTTTTTCAAAGACGTCCTGGGGCAAGCTCTGTCACCGGCTTGTTTTGTAATATTTCTGCATGAAAAAATTACGGAATATTGTTAAAAGTATGCTTAATAATGTATGGTTGTATGTAATTACGAAATATTGTTAAAAGTATGCTTAATAATGTATGGTTTAAATAAATTTGATCAATCCATACTTTAAAAAAAAATTCATAAAAAAGTGTTTTTTTTTACGCTGAAACCCTTACCCCCCGCCCCCCCTTAACGAATTATGGATTTAAAGTTCTGGTTCTATATTGCAAACAATTGTTTCATAGTCTGTAAGGTTGCGAATACTCTAGACTGAATAAACATAAACATAAAAGTGAACTTTGCTATTCGATATAACGAATATTTATGTTGTTTTTCACCCTTCGAATTGTTTTTATTTGAGCATGATCTTTTTAAATTTTTGAAATTTTTAGTTTACAAAATTCAAAACTTGGTGTTATGGAGTTTTCGGAGTTAAAGTCATTTGAACAAGTTTTAAGAAGTTGACTTGGTTCAATGTTATTTTTCAGCATCAGATATCTAAGGCTTCCTCTGTGATAACAACATTGTGTGACCATTTTCTAAAAGCTGCAGTGTTTCACTACATTATGAGCCACTACATTTTATTTTCCTAGCTTTTCTGGTTCAGGAATTATAGTCTTTTAAACAACTTCTATGAAGATTCGTTTTTCAAAGTTACGTCACAACATCGATAAGTTGTATTTACGATTTTTCAAAAAAATTTAATTTTTGTGAGCAATTTGTACGAAAACATGACACTGTGCGCTGTGTAATGCTGACATCATTTTGTACATTGGGAGTTTAGTGTAGATACACACACTTGTTGAAACTATGGAGCGGTCGAGGGTTTAAAACATAAAACGAGGCAGGAGTGGAGCTTTGAAGCAATTACATCATATGCTTTGTTAATCATATGGGGGCCATAAGTAAAAGAACATACATAGCTCCCAAGTGGCAAAGGACAATTTTTTAAGGAAAAAAACATTACCACGAGTAGGAATGACACAGAGATTCCTGTTGCCTTCTATGCGCATGAAAATTGTTTACAATTTAATAAACAAATGAAAAGTTTTTCAAATAGCAGACTTACCAGTACATTACTGTAGTATGGATCGATATCCTCGAGAGGAGTGGAGGCCAGTTCCGGCGGGAAGCTGCCCTGCAATCGAACAGGTATGGGCACGCCCTGTTCAAGTGTAGGATCCGGTTGTGGACCTTCATCCTCGTCCTCGTCATCATATCGGATCTATGTAGTTATTGTTATTGTTGTTGTTGAGGGAAGTTGTAGACGTAGAAGACGAAAAATACATGGCAAATCAGTCAGTAAAATAGTTACATTTGAGTCAAGTGTTGAATAAATATTGTAAATATTGTTTATGTTTGTATGAGGTTAAGCAATGCAATAGTATATATTTTTTTCCAGTGTATGTATATATAAATAATGCACAAAATTGTTTATGAAAAAAAGGCATTGAAAAAAGTGTTCGGTTGGGTTTGGAGCGGAAGAAATTTGGCAATAATCATTCATGTTTTTTAATTGTGAATGGCCCAATTTTTTGGTAGAAGTTTAGTGAAAACTTTGTCATTTTTATAAGGGGAAATATTCGTGTCGTAGTGGATTTGCTGAAAATTTTAGAATTTTTTAAATCTTTGAAAATTTGTGGAAGTTTTTGGACATTTTTTTTTTAATTTTTGTAGTAAGAATTGCAAAAAAATCATTTCTTAGGCAATGAGTAAAAAATTTGCGCAATTTGGCATAGAGAAAAGTTGGAAAAAATAAGAACATTTTACAAGTGAAGACAATTAGTACAACAAATATGGCGTACATTGACAGTTAGTTTACATAAACAAAATTAAAAAATTACATTAATTATTTTGTGATAAGAATATGAATATTTTATAAAATGTTTGGGTGTAATGAAAATGAAAAAAAATTCACAATATGTAAAGCGGATATCAGTAACTAGTGAGCACAACAGCAAAATAGACGCTTAGACAGGCAGGAAAAAAATACAAGAAATTGTTTAGTAGTAGAAGCGGGTTGTGGCAGTGGTGGTGTGATTGTTGGTTGTGGTCGGGGCGGGGTTTGGAAAGCCACATTGCCATAGAAAATACTTTGAGAGGTCTTCGTTGGCCTTGGCAGGCGTCTAGCGAACTTTCCAGTTGCCTGCGTTCAATTATTGAATTCTTGCGTAAATATTTAAAAATGCGCTAAGCACACACCTGTCCGGCACTCGGCCACAGGCCACAATGACAGAGTGTTGTTTTTACATGCGCCGCCAGTGCGCAGTTTGTTTGCACTCCAATTGGTTGGGTTTGGGTGTGGCGCAATTTTCTTTATTAGTTCAAGCCAAGGCAGTGGACGAAGGATGGCACATAACAGCTTATGAAGTACATATATACACCGAGTATATGAAATATGGTCGAGCGTGGGGCATGTTTACGATGCCTAATGGGATTGGTGTCATTGTACTTTGATGGTTGGCATTCCGGCGACATGGCATCATGCGCAATTTAATGCCAAGTGAAAGTTAGTTTCCTTGGAAAACAAAAACAAGCAAATCGATTGGATTGGCTGTTGTTGAAGCAAGCGAACCAAACGGGCTTTGAGGGGTTAAGCCACACCACTGGCGCCTGGAGATGTGCATTGTTTGCATTCTGAATGGCTGCATGACTGATTGTCAACTTAACTAACGCTTTTAGTTTGTGTAGCAAAATGGTGAATTCGGAATTAATTCTACTGCACACTACATATGAAACACGTTAAAATGAAACACACTACAAATCATAACACTAAATATGACCTTACAGTGTTTACCTGTTATTTTACCTTTGACCTGCGCTCATTACCTGATTTCTGTTTACTCTTAATATGCAACAACTTAACCCTTTTAGTGCATCAACAAGCATTGGCTACATATTCAAATTTTGTGAATCTCAAATCCTTGAAATCATACACCATTCGAAGTTAGTAGCCAAATAGTTGCTTACAGACAAAAAGATCCATTAAAGGGTTAAGGTACATCATTTTCAATGCTTTCAATGACACGCGCTTTCAAGTGCTATGTGGCGATTTTGTTTTGATTTTTGGCACTGCACCCTGTTTTAACTAAAAGCTGTTTTTCACCACTCCACCACTTTCGGTTAGTGTTTGTGTTTTTTTGTAACGGTTTTGTTTAGCACAAAATCGTATTGTGACAGCGTTTGCCGCCCACAGGGTGCAGCTGTGCAGGCCAATAACAAATCATCAGACATCTGCGTAGTATGGTCAAAAGAAAACTGCGCTAACGCTAACCACAAACTAACCGCAATTCACTAAAACCTATTAAAACTATCTTTCACTATTACATTTGAATGGTTTAGGGAAGCTAAATAACATTTGCACTAATACTGTCATTAAAACATTAAAATTTTGCCTCAATAAAGCGCAATTTATGCCATTGTAAGCTGTTCAAGTCTAAATAAAGGTGTTGGAAAATTTACTTTTCTGGTATTTGTGGCGCTTTTCGATGCTTAACTGCACTGTTTATGAATTTTTGCACATTATACTTGAAATGCATTTCATAACACTATCTCCAAGTGAAACTGTTGACAGAGGTTAATAAGAGGCTATGATTTCAATTTGGAGACATTTTTGTTTTTATGGAATGGAACTGTCTTTGAATTCCAAAACATCATATAGACAATTTGTGCCAAAAAAAGTTCATTTTGTGTCATTGTCTCTTAGTGAAATTGTGGACTTATGTTGATGAGGGGTTATATCTGCAATTTGAAGACATTTTTTGTTTTAATGCCTAAATAAACTTTTTTTTAAATTCCAAAGACAATTTGTGTCAAAAAAAGCTCATTTTGTGTCACTGTTTCTAAGTGAAACTGCTAATTTTGTTTTATGAGAGGTTATGAGTCCCTGTTGGTGAAATTTTTTGCTATTCTGTTGACTCCTGATTAACTGTATGAAATCCATTCATTCATTAAATGTGCGTCTAAAACACGCATTCTAGGCCACTGTTTTGCTTCTAAACTTAAGATTTAGATGCTAAAAGTGCTAAAATTGGAATTAATTAATTAATTGAATTAATTAATTGAAGTGCCTATAAAATTGAAATCTTTATACATGTAATGTGTTCCCAAAATGCGCATTTTATGCCACTGTCTCACAGTTAAACTATAAATTCTGGCATTGAAATGCTTACAAATTTGTATTGAAAGTATTTGTTGTTGTTGCTTGGACTTCTAACTGAAGTATCTAATAACTGTAGCGCATTATGCATGGAATGTGTGCCTAAAAATGCATTTTATACCACTGTCTCTGAGCTCAACTGTGTATTAGGGTGTTGAAAGTGCTTATAAGTTTGTAGTAGAGACAATTTTTTATTTGTTTTGATATTCAACTGTCTATAAACTTACTGCTTTTAACTTATAACACATAATATAAAAAATATGTGCCTTAAAACTGCAGTTTATACCACTGTTTTTTACTCAACTATAGCTTTAAGTGCTATGAGAGGTTAAAGGTTTATGTTAGAGACAATTGTTGTTGTTTTTTTATGCCTAACTGAACTGTCTATAAATTTTCACTCCTTATAATTAAAATATTTGCCTTATAAGCGCATTTTATACCACTGTCTCGCAATAAGCCAAAGACTTGAGCGCTATTGCAGATTATTAGTTCATGTTAGGAGCCTTTGTTGTTGTTGCTTGGACGCCTAACAGTTTCGTCTTCAATTGGCCCACATTAACCTAAAATTAGTGGCCGAAAATTGCCTTTTGTGCCACTGTTTAGCAGCTTAACTTAACTTTATTAGGCCACAGGTCGGTAAGTGGTGCTTAGGTTATGTTAGATTCACTTATTGTTGCTGTTGTAGTGGCATTATAAATTTATTCAAATGCACACACTACATTTGTGGCTTGATTATGTGTCAGACTTGGTAATTAGGTGTTTGGTAGAAAAAAATTAAGCAAATACAAATTTATGCCAAAAAAATTGCAAGCGAAATAATGTAATTTTTATGCTGAAATTAAAAATTAAGCACTACACGACCCACACACACATACACACACTTACACATATAAATAGTTAAATAAGCACACGCACGCACACACCGCACAACATCACACAACATTGACCAGAAAACAACGACAGCAACAACAACAGTAATCATATTTGAGCGTGACACAAGCAACACAACAACTTAAATAACGCATAAATGTTAAATAAATAAACAAATTGAACGCACACTAAGCACGAAAAGTATGCGTACACAGGCAGGCAACAGCAATACGGACAAGGGGCCCATTAGGTGGGTGGGGTGGGGGGGGTGGTGGCCACGTAGGGCAAGCAAACGAAAACGCAACAAAACGAAAAACCGAAGCGCAGAAAAAGCCATTTGCTGGCCGCTTGTTTGTTGTATTTTTTGGCAGTTGACACCAAAACCCACTTGCGACTCGGTCAGCGGACAGCGGGGACAGTGGGACGAGATGCATAAGTAGGAGCTCAATGGGCAGCGGACCAAGAAATGTGCATAAATTGCCAGTAGGAATGAAAACAAATTAAATAGAAACTAAAGAAAAAACATAAAATAGAAACAACAAAAGACTAAAGCAGCAAAACTATGCTCGGTTTGACCTTTTTTCGATTTTTTTGTTGTTGTTTTGCAGCAGTTTGAATGCCATTCGGCTGAGCGCAGGAAAAGGTCGTGAGCACGAGCTGTCGCACGAGCTGTCGCACGAGCAAGCGAATGTTGTTCGGATTGGCAGGAAATGTAAAGGACTCGCTTATGCTAAATGAGCAGCAAAGACGACCACTGTGCGCACTAACACGGAGCCATAAACACTCACATATACAGTTGCGGTCAAAATAATAGTAGTACGCGTACAACGAAAAGAAAATGAAGAAAAAATAATCTGCTTTTTTTACAAATATTTATTTTGTATTTTTTTTAACAAGTTATATGTGTTAACAATGCAATCATAAAAGAAAACTTAAGAATTAAACTCAGTTTGGTTTGATTTAAATTAAATGCGTCAAAAGCTCCAAAATATGGACGGTCAAAAAAATAGTAGTTCGCTTTACTTTCATAAAAATTAAGCAACAATTGTGTTTCATTTAAAAAGATTTTGTGGTTAAATAGTAATAACGAAATGTTTCTTCAAATTAGTATTTAGTTGCGTGACTGTTGTTTGGCTATTACTGCAGCACAGAGCCGATGCATTGAAATAACCAAATTTTCATATCTTTCTCTAGGGGCGTGGTCTACTGCTTTTCAAAGTTGATTATTATTTAAAAGATTATTGTGAGCAACTGCTCTCTTCACGTCACACCACAAATTTTTAATTATATTGAAGTCTGGTGATTGTGCGAGCCATTCCATAATCCTAATCCTGCTCTTGCGAAGCCCCTTTCGTGCGACCTTGCTTGTATGCTTTCGGTTATAATCCTGTTGGAAGATCCAAAGCATTGGCGTTTTTTCACGGACATACGGTGGCACGATTTCCCGCAAGATTCGTACACATACACATCGATCCATCGTTTTCTTGATCAAATAAATAGCGCCACCTTCATAAAACGTAAGACATGCTCAATAAATAAATGCATGTCTTACGTTTTATGGAGGTGGCGCTATTTATTTGACATACGGTGGCACGATTTCCCGCAAGATTCGTACACATACACATCGATCCATCGTTTTCTTGATCAAATAAATAGCGCCACCTCCATAAAACGTAAGACATGCTGAATAAATAAATGGATGTACTACGTTTTATGGAGGTGGCGCTATTTATTTGATCAAGAAAACGATGGATCGATGTGTATGTGTACGAATCTTGCGGGAAATCGTGCCACCGTATGTCCGTGAAAAAACGCCAATGCTTTGCATCTTCCAACAGGATTATAACCGACAGCATACAAGAAAGGTCGCACGAAAGGGGCTTCGCAAGAGCAGGATTAGGGTTATGGAATGGCTCGCACAATCACCAGACTTCAATATAATTAAAAATTTGTGGTGTGACGTGAAGAGAGCAGTTGCTCACAACAATCTTTTAAATAAAAATCAACTTTGAGAAGCAGTAGACCACGCCCCTAGAGAAAGATATGAAAATTTGGTTATTTCAATGCATCGGCTCTGTGCTGCAGTAATAGCCAAACAACAGTCACGCAACTAAATACTAATTTGAAGAAACATTTCGTTATTACTATTTAACCACAAAATCTTTTAAAATGAAACACAATTGTTGCTTAATTTTTATGAAAGTAAAGCGAACTACTATTTTTTTGACCGTCCATATTTTGGAGCTTTTGACGCATTTAATTTAAATCAACCCAAACTGAGTTTAATTCTTAAGTTTTCTTTTATGATTGCATTGTTAACACATATAACTTGTTAAAAAAAATACAAAATAAATATTTGTAAAAAAAGCAGATTATTTTTTCCTAATTTTCTTTTCGTTGTATGCGTACTACTATTATTTTGACCGCAGCTGTACATATACTGTATGTGCATAGTGTATATGTATGTATGTGTTCGAATTTTTTTCACTTTGAGAATACTTTGCTGACTTTGGCAGCGATTTTGCAAGTGAAAAGGGGCGTGCCAGCAGGACAGGGAAGCGCGAGCCAAAATCGAAATCGCATAGTTTAAAGCTTATAGCAAAATAGTTAAGACATGAATTAACCAAGAATGCCCAGAAGCAAAGTGGCCTTAGCTATGAAATAAAACTATTCTGAGTGTGGTTTGGATAAAAGTTTCTGTCCTCAAGTAGAAAAATTGTCCATTATTAGTTTTTCTTAGCTTTGGAAGTTTTATTGAAACTTTATTCAATATTAATAATGATTTTACTGACTTGATTTTTGTCCTTTGAAGTTTATAGAATTATTTTAAGTTATTTTATGGTTTTTGTAAACACAATTTTTTGTTGCAAATATGTTGTTGTCTTTGAAATGTTTCACAATTTGAATTTTTTAGGCATCCGAAATTTATTTAAAAATTTATTGAATTTTTTGATTAATTTTTTGAATTGTATGGGAATTATTTACAAATGTTTACAAATCGCAAATATGTTGAAATATTTCGAAATTTGAAATGTTTATGCATCCGAAATAAATGTTAAACTTATTGAAATTTGTCAAGAATTTTCCCATTAATTTTTTGAATTTCATAAAAATTTTTTGTGTACACATTTTAGAAATCGTTTATAAATACAAAAATTACTCTGTTATTGATCTTGAAATATTTGGAAATTAGGAATGCATCCAAATTAATTTAAAAATGTATTGAAATGTCAAAAAAATTGGTTTTTAAATTTTAAATTTTAAAAAATTATTTACAATTGTGTGATTAACCTTGAAATATTTTAGTATGCACTTTAATTTTACAAAAATTTGTTCACAATTCTGGCATTCCATTAATTTTTATATTATGTATAAGTTTAAAAATTTCAATTTTTTGCTTTCCAATCAATGAGAGATTTTTTAAAATGTTTAAAAATTGTTTCCATTAATTTGTTGAGCTTTATAAATTTTAAAACTTACTCACAGATATGAGATATGATTGATAACCTTGAAATATTTCAGAATTTGAATTTTTTAATTTTTTCAAAGTTTTTCCATCACTTTTTATTTTATATAGAGATTTTAAAACTTTCAATTTTTATCCTTTCCAATCAATTAAAAATGAATTAAATGTTTTACAAATTGTTTTCATTAAACTGTTGAGTTTTGTAAAAATTACTTGCAAATGTGTTGAGACCCTTAAAATGTTTCAGACCTTAAAATGTCTATGTTTTTGAAATTAATACAAAAATGTATTTAGGTTCTTCTACATTTTCCTCTTAACTTTATTATCCGCAAATGGGTTTTTATATATTTTAAAACTTGAAATCAATTTAAAAATTTACTAAAATTTTTTTTTGAAACTGTCACATTAATTTTACTAGTCTTATAAACACAAAAAATTACTTGCAAATGTGAGGTTGACCTTGAAATATTTTAGAACTTGAAAGTTTCCTACTTTTGAAATAAAAATTTGTCTATATCTTCAATTTTGAATTTTTTATGCTTTTGAAAGCAATTTAAAAATTTTATAAAACTTTTACCATTAATTTTGCATTTTTTTAACACAAACAATTTTCGCAAGTGTGTAGACGACCTTGAAATATTTTGAAACTTGAAATTTCTACACTTTTAAAATCAATCCAAAATTTACGAAAATTTTAAAACATTTTTTACATTGAAAGAACAAATATTCAGACTTAAAATCTCTGTTAAAGTTTTTCGTAAATATTTTTAAAATACATTTTTGTTTTAAATAATGTCAAATTTATTCGAATATGTGCTTTAGATATTAACAAATTTAAAACCCATGATTTTATGCTCTAAAAGAGTTTTAGTAGAAATTTGTACACGTAATTTCGTATCAAAATTTGTAACAACTAGTTTAAAGAAAACATTTGTATTTCTTTATTTTTGTAATTTTCAGTAAGTCAAGAAAATAAATGAACAATTTGTATGCTTGATTTGAAACATAAAAAAATATCCAAAAGACCCAGTGGTGCTTCTTTATTGCAGAATTGCAAAAACAGCTGTTCGATCAGCTGTTATACTTCAGTTGTTCGATCAGCTGTTATTTTCTAGCTCTACAATAAGCTGTTATACTTCAGCTATTCAATCAGCTGATCCAACAGCTGGTTGTTAGCACACTACTAATTTTCTTATATAGCAAAGCGTTCGAATATCCCGCATCCATTTAAAAAGGCGTAAATCAGCAAATAGAAAGTTTGAGGCAAACAACTTTTAGATTAAAGTAAAAGAAAATCAAAGCAATTAAACATTAACTGAAGAATGAAAACTTTCAAACTATAGCGGGCAGTGTAAACTTTTTTAGTAAAAGTGTTTAATATTTATTTGATGAAAATTATAGTAAATCTGAAGTGAGTAGTGTTGAAAGTTAAATTGGCCTGGAAATGGAACATTGGTTTAAGCTTTTAAATGTTTAGTTTCAGCTTTTCGATTTCTGATTTAAGCTTTTTAAAAGTTAAGTTTAAGTTTTTCCATTTTCGACTTTAGGTTTTTGAATTTTTTGTCGTGGGTTTAATATATTAAATTAGGTTTCTTTCAAGCTATAGCAGACTTTCTTTAAAGTAAAACGAAGATAGCGATAGCATCAGCGACTTGAGAATTATATATGGAAAGTGTTCTTAGTACTTGTTGGGTCTGGTTGTAGTTTTTAGGGAAACATATTTGGAACTAAAGCAAATATAAGTCAAGGAAAACGCAAGAGAGCAACGTTATTGGCAGCGATTAGGCAAAAACTGCTTTCAAAGAGTCAAAGTTTAGAGCTAAAGAGTAACTGGTAGATAACGAACGGTAAGGCGTAGATAAAGTTGTGGCGTGGTATTGGGTGGTAATATTTTTTTTTTAGTTTTTTACTAATTCTGAAAAGTCTTACTTCTTTTTGTTTTTTCTTGCGACCATATTGCGGCTGAATGAAGATTTACGCAATTTTTTTTTGGTTGATGAAAGTTTGTATGTAAATGTTGAAGAGTGTGTTTTGTTATTTTGTATGTTTGTTGTTGCATTTATTGTTTCGTACAGCACGCAAAAATTGTACGAAATCACGTTGATGTTTGTTGACAATAGCAACAAAAATGACGACAGCGACGACGACAACGTAGGCAACGGCGACGTATTTACGATGCACGGTTTTGTCCAGTGTGGACGTAGCATTAAGTTGAAAATTGACGTTAATTAGGAAGATACAAATTACAGCACACACACGTAAAGAAAAAAGAAATTGGAAAAATAGCAACATTTGTTTTTTTTCATACATTGTTTGCAATGTTTTTTGGTTCATTATTGATTTTAGTACACAGAGAAAGAGAGCGAGAAAAGAGAAAAAAAGAGAGAGAACAAAAGAAAACAAAAATACGGTATGTAAAACGTTCACCTTTATCCTTTGTTGTAATTTATAATATGTTTGTTTTTAGGTAAATATTTCGCTTTATAATTTTTATATGGGAAAGAGAGAAAATGTTAGTAGTAAGTTTTTTGTTTTAGTTCCAAGTTGAATTCAACTTTATCTATTTTTTGTTAAATTGTTTGTTTGTTTTTGACAGTGTAACGTGGTGATTCGTTATGAATTTTTACACAAAACGAGCGATGAGCAATGAAACTGGACAACGACGACGACGACGATTTGTTGCGTTACGAAACGGGCAATTCGCATTTGTGACTTTACTACTTATGCAAGAACATGACAAAAAAATTATTCTAATTTCATATTTTAGGTTTTCTTCACTTGCTAATAGCTACGCTATGGTTTATGCAAATATCAAGAAAGCTATGGGCATCAATCATTAACTATTTCAAGTTTGATGCTACAGTTTTCACGCTACATTTGTGTTGAAAAGATTTTGATAGTTGTCTTTGTAATTTGTTCATATTTTACACATGTGTCGCAATTGGTACTTAAAAAAAAATCAAGTGAATTCTTATTTGAAAATGGGTGAAATGTCGTTTGGATGATGTTAGGTGTATGAACTGCTGACATAAAAATTTGCTTTCATTGTGTGGGCATTTGGGTGACACATGATGGAGTTGGCACTAAAAAAAAGTGACATGCTGATGTTAGCCTAAAAGTATGCCATACAAAAAATGCTGTGAAACTAAGTTCATTGACCGTTTTTGAATAATTTGCACAAAGGAAAACTTAAATGCGCCTTAAAGTATGCTTTGAGGGCAGTTAGTTCACTGTTGGAGATTTATTTGATTTTCTTTAACCCAGATATGCCGACTGTACTACATGTAGTACACTTGTCAGGAGGGGCTAACTCTTGGTGAAGGTGCTGACCTGTTTGAAGCTGGTAACTCTGCTTTAAATTTACTAACCGATGCACTGAAATGTAGGTACAGTTACCTAAAGGATCGGCATATCTGGGTTAAGAAAGGAAAAGGCCTTATAGCACATCAACATGAAAAAAATGGAAAGTTGGTAGAGTTAAAGACAAAGTAATGAAGCTAAGGTCAGAGAGACAAGACTGCCAGGCTGCCTTAACCCGCCTAAATTGGCCTTTAGCACATAGCGTCAAGGAGAGGAGACTGTCAGATAGTTAACTCTCCTAAGTTGGGTACCAATGCCTAGAACATTCCAGAGAACTGTAGAGCAGTTGAGCTTCTTCGATAGGGCACTACTGAGACTAATGATCAAGCGGTGTCAATGTTGGAAACTCCCCCTTCAATCTGTTAGCTTTGAACTTTAACAAGCATCACTAAACAAACTAATCCCAAATGGACAGTTAAGCAAGTATAAGTAACTTTAGATGGGTTAAAGACACTACAGGATTCATTGTTGACAAGAGAACACTAAAGACGCTCTCACTAAAAGGTTACCAGCTAAAAACCATGATTGATGTACTGAAGCGTTAATATCTGAAAGGTATTCTTGTATAAAGATTGTGATGGCATTTTAATGATGGACAAAAACGAGGATGAAGTTTTTCGTCTTCCATACGTCTGTCCTAGACTCCTTATGAGTTGTAAGAATCAGTTTGGTAACTTCTGCTTCCAGAATCTAAGAGATCTTGTTCACAAAACTATTCACAGTCCACTTAAGTTCATTAGAAGCTCAAACTCATTCTGTAAGTAATAGGATCTGAATCCATATAATTGTAGTACCCAATGTGGGCTTCTTAGGCCTTCTCTCGGAGCAGCCACACCCATTCTCCTATTCAAAGTCACATCGCCTTGCTTGAAACCTACGCATATTGGACCTTAAAAAATAGTCTAAAATTTAATCAAAACTTTCCTGTTTCTAATCGTAAAATTTGGTTAAGGAGTCAGTCAATCAAGTTCAAGTATCACACACATTTTGTAAGCCTACTTTTTGGCTTCCTTTCGCTTTTAATTGTTCTGGTATCAGCTCCATCATTGCGCTTGGACGTTTTAAACTCTTGGACGGTCAGTTAAAACTTTTGCATACTTCACACCGATCTATTCAATATACTTGAACTAATTATTTATTTAAAATCTTTCCTTAAATTTTTGTATTCAAATTTTATTGTTGCTGTTTCGGTTTATTCCAAATTTCTATACTAAATAACACAGTGTGAAGTAGCTTTTAGCATTTGGATCACAAATTGCTCTGGTTACATTGATAGCAATTTGTTGTTCCATAACTGACAAAGACATGGTGCTGCAACTCCTAAGGTGTGTAAACAAGTTTAAACTTAAACCTGCATGGAATTTCAAAATAACAGAAAATTAAATGAACGAGTTAAAGAAAAAAGGAAAAGGTAATCAAATAAAAATAAATACAAAATTTATGATTTTCTTATAAAACCAAATTGTTTCGAAAATTAATTAGGAAAAACGTACTTAGGACAATAATGAGCACAGCTTTTTTTTGCCTAATGTTCACAAAAATTACACAGAGGACAGACAGAAAGAGAGAAACAGAGCTGAAAACATAAAACGAGAGGAATTCTTATTGAAGCCAATCGATGGTTTTCGTTCGTAAAACACAGAATTAACAAACAACCAACACATAGTTACAAATATATAAATTTACAATTTCCATAATGAAAAATTTAAAATTTTTATAATTTTTATAATAATTTATACAGCAACATTTTGGTAAATTGTACAAAATGATTTGAATTCACAAGTAGAAAGAAAATTAAAAATTATGAAAAAATTATTAAAAGTAAAATGCAATTCGGTGAGCACCGAACGTGAATGCTGGTATGCTTGAAAAGTGGGCATGGTGAAAATAAAAAGAGATATTGTTTTTTTGTAACAATTTCAATGGAACTTTCTTTATTTGTTTTCTGAAGCGAAAACATTTAAATATTTTATTAAATCTGAAGAAATATGCTTAATTTATTAGTTACTTAGCAACAGTCTGTTAAAAAATAGGCTGCGATAATAAATTAGATTAAGTTAAAGTACCAAAGCTTCTCGGAAGATTTCATAATTGTTGGCATGTTGCGACTAACTTAGAGTGACTGATTCATAGGTCATTGCCATTCATCTGTCTGGAGTCTGGAGAAAATATAATAAATCGAAAAGATAGGCAAAGACTGGGTTTAAAGGCTTTTTGAGATCTGTTTATTGCACTGTTGAATCGATATGCCAACAGTTTAATCAAATTTATGTTAAGGAAAGTAGTCCAAAAGACTACAGGTCTTGAGTCCTGTTTGATGCATAGTTGGATCAGAATGCGAACAATCGTTCAAATCTATATTAAAGATATTCTTTGTCAGTTCTAAGGTGTTGAGGGCTTCTCCCAGTCCTGGTTAGTGAGCAGTTGACTCGACAGGAAAACAATCAATCAAACCGATGTTTAGGAAAATCATCAAAACGATCTTTTTACACTTCACAAATGGAATCATTTTGCAATGGGCTTTAAATCCGAATAGCCCAACTCCAAAATGAAAACGAGGCGCTTAAAAACGCCAAAGGCGGAACCGGAAGTATATACCTACGAGACAGATGAAGAAGAACTCGCTAGCGAAACCGAATGGATTTTAAAGAAAAAACCGTTGGCAAAAAAGAGAAAAGCTGAATCTTCAAACTGACTTTCCGGCCGTATGTTACAAGGGCTCAACGGAAACACTTTGATTTTTGGGGGTTGAGTTTAACTGCGTGTAAATGTATGTCTTTCACGTAGTGATGATTGTGATTATGGCAATGTCATATGCGCTAAAATATTCTTCACAAAATATGTAGTCATTTTTTGATGATGGCAATGCCACATTCGACTAAACGTTCTTTATGAAAAAGCGCGCAATTGCTGTGGAGGTTTGGTGCAGTGCAAATTCTTTAATTTATAATATTAAGCTTTCATATTTTCATTTAATCTTTTCAGAATGTCGAGGCAGAGTGATATAGAAAGGTGCGTATTTAGCCTTATTCAGCCCACGTGAATTTATAACCTAAACTCCTACGCAGTGACTTAGCTACATTCTTCCATGTTTTGCACTGTTACCAAGAAGACAAAGTTTTTTATTTCCTCAAAGCTGTAACTGTGGCGCGGGTCAGGAAGTATTTTGCCTGATGTGCATATCTTCTGTTGGATAATATTTAATATTTACAATGCGTTTCTGATGCATTAAAACACCATTATGTCTTAAAGTATTTATCATTTCTAAAGTAGTGAAACGTTCTTCAATTTCCGTCTAACAAACAGTTGGAGCTACAGTTTGATCGAATTCATATCTACAGATCTATATCGATTATTTTAACGAAAGTATTGCAAAAAACTTTAATCACCATGCCAACTTTTCTTCTCTCTCAGAGCACTTCCAGAAAATGTTGAATTTTTTAACCATAAATAATAAAAAAAACAAACTTATAGACAATCAATGCTAATGAGCATCGTATCAATGCTAGAGATCACAAATAATATATACATAGATAAGACTAAAGTAAGCGCGTACAGAGCGTTTCACACACAAAGAAAGAGACAGAGGATGATAGAGAGAGATAGAGATTAGGCGTATTACGCGGCTTAACGTAATGGCGCTGGTCATTTGTTTACCTAACGGAAAAACACACAACGAGAGGAAATCAAATAACAATTTCTCACAATCGAGTACATGAGTGTATGTATAAATCCAATCATATATATATATATGTATAAGAGTGTATATATAAAATGTAAACTATATAAAGTCGCGTACGCGTTCGTACCCTTCGGTACGCATAAACACAGATATGTTGTAACTAGGGCGGGGAAGGCGGGAGGGTATACAAAAAACGTATATGTTAACACCGGAATGGTTAGTAATGACGAAAAATAGGAATTTTCTACGTTTACTTTAGTGTTAGTATCGGTCATTGCACACACTATATAGCGGGTATATATATGTAATGGTATACATACAGAAAATTTGTTATATTCAAAGGTTAGATAGACGAGTACAGATAATTTCGAACATATGTATTTATATGTACTATTTATATATATATAACCAATGCTAATGACAAAACGAATTACAAAGAAATTTTTCGATTAACTGGTGCCAGGTGGAAAAACGTAAGAAAATCAAGTAGTATATTCGACAGATAATACGAATTAACAACGAGTAAAGTATGCGTAGAAAATTCTAGCTACGTTACAATTTATTATATAGTTTGCCATAATAATAACTGTACACAGCGCAAGGGTTGTTGGTGGTGGTGAGAGAGGTTGTGGTGTTGAGTTTGGGATTGGAGTTGGGGTCTTTCGGTAGGCAACAGTTGGGGACAGCAAATATAGAATTGGGAGGCAAATACTAGAACTATAAATAGTAGAGGAGATAGACGAAAGTTAGTGGTAAATATGATGGCAATGTTAGAAATTAGAGAGAGATGGCAACCGTGGCCATCTATGGGGGCTTTCATAGACACGAACGACGAACAGGGAATAACGAGTAACGAGTAACGGTGTAGCAGAGCGGGTAATGCGGGACTAATGGACAATGGACGGCACGCGTGTTGGACACAAAGGTGTGATACACGAGGGAGGGGGTCTTCGAGTTTGATTGGTGACATGAGCATGAGGGCATGGCCGACGGCGTGAGATGTACATGAACCGTGAACCGTGGACCGTGGACATGAACGTGGGCTCATCAATGTGAAGTGCATCACTTGAGTTTTTTTTATATAAATGTAAAGTTACTTTTGAGGTTAGGATAATGTCAAAAGTTGAGTTATAAATACTTGTTTAATGTACGGGTATGTTGACTTTTTGGAATAGTGTTCATGTTGTTGGAAATAAACTGATTTTACTTATGGCTATAAAATAATGTTATCATTGAACGCTGACTGTACATGTAACACGGGATTTATACAATTAAATTTAAAATTTTTTTTTAATAGACAGTAAAAGTTTACAATTTTGTTTTTGTTAGTTTTTTTTTTGTTAGGAATTATGCATATAGAAAAATATTATTTATAGATTATTAATAAAACAATTATTGAGCGAGCATAGATTAGATTGTAGCGATTTGTTAAAAATATTTACCACCTCTCCCTCGGCTCTCTTTCTTTCCAGCTCCTTTTGCTTTTCATGCTCAGCGGCAATACGTTGTTCTATTTGCACCAATGATTCGCGGGTGAAGGGACGGAACAAACTGCGTTCTTCCTCAGATATCGAGTCGGAATCTTCTGTCATTGTCTATACGGCCAACGATGAGAGCCTCAGATTTCCAAGGCCTACATTATGGGTGAGTACACAATTCAATACATAATACATATATAATTATATATATCTTTATGCACATATATAATATATATTATATTTTTGTATAACCGATTGCACTTTGTTGTTGTACATATATTTTGTTAAATCGTTTGTTGATTGTTTGTTTTATTGATAACCCCGAATTTGTGGAACTTACATGAGGCACATGGATGTCGCGTGCTAGCTTAGGGTTACAACTATATCCGAGGCGCCATCTTCGAGTAGCGCCCACCGCTTTCACGATTCTGCAATCATAATAAATACGAAATTTCCGATTAGCCATTAACGTAGTTTCAATGATTGTACATAGTCGATTAAAGTATTTGTTCAATTATTAAATATAAAAATTGTGTGGCTTTGCCACTCTACAATCATTATTTTCTTCACACTTCATTTTCTATCCCCACCACCATATTGTTGTTTTTGTTTGTGGTAAAGGTCAATAACCAGTGTGCAGCGCTGTAATTTTTAACCCAAATTTTTGCATATAACTCAAACCTAAACCGAGTGACAAAGTCAATAAACCCACAAATTGGCTTAAACGATTAACGCCAACCGTAGTACGAATCTGCATGACGTTCGTCAACCCCCGCTCAGCTTGTCATGCAGCCAAAGGCCAGTTGAACTTTTCGATTTATTGCCGCAAGGCAGGGTCGCAATTTTCAGACTATACACCGTTTTAATCGCGTCAGTAGCGGATTACCCACAGCCGCTGGCGCCTGTGGTCAGTGGTTAGTTGTTGTTGTGCATTTAGAAAACGAATACAACAAAAACACGCATGTAAAAAGAAGGGAACATTGCTTATGGTGAGGTGTACGGGATTGTGCATTGTATGGAAATATATACAAACAATTGCTATAAAATTACAATAAAAATTAATTTTTTTTTTTTATAATTTATAATTTTTTATTTCCATTTTAATTTAAGTTTTATTTTAATTTTAGTTTTAGTTTGATTTTTAAGCTTAAGTTTCATTTTAATTTAATTTTAATTTTAGTTTTTAATCTTTAATTTCAATTTTAACTTTAATTTTAATTTGAAATTTAATTTCAATTTCAAGTTTATTTTATTTTATTTTATTTTATTTTCAATTTTATTTGATTTTATTTTATTTTATTTTATTTTATTTTATTTTATTTTATTTTATTTTCAGTTTTATTTTATTTTCAATTTTTATTTTAAATTTAATGTTAATGTTAATTTTTTATTTTTATTTTTATTTTATTTTTATTTTTTGTTTTAATTTAAATTAATTTTGATAGTAATTTTAGTTGTAGTTTTAGTTTTAATATAGTTTTAATTTCAATTTGAATTTTACTTTTAATTTTTATTTTAATTTTAGTTTTATTTTATTGTTAGTTTAAATTTAAATTGAACGTTTAGTTTAAGTTTCATTTTTTTAAGTTTAATTTAATAATCATTTTTAAATTTAAATATTAATTCTAAAATTAAATGTATTTTTAATTTCAAGTGAAAGTAAATAAATAAATAAAATAAATAAATGCTAATGAAAATTTTAAATTTTAGTTTTTGCATTTATTTAAATATTTAATATATAATCTTATACTTAAAATTTTTTTATTTTTATTTTTTAATCTTTACTTTAAAGCTTTAGATTTCAAATTTTATATTTTTAGTTTTAAATACTTCTTTAATTTAAAATTTTCGATTTAAAATTTAAAAATTTAATTTTAAATTTTTACTTTTTGTTTTCTATTTTAATTTTTTTCATTTTCTGTTTCTATTTTCTATATTCTTATATATAAAATTCTCGTGTCACAATGTTAGTTACCATACTCCTCCGAAGCGTCTTGACCGAGTTTTATGAAATTTTACATGCATATTCAGTAGGTCTGAGAATCGGCTACTATCTATTTTTCATACCCCTAAGGGGCGTGGCACATTTTTGTGACCCAATTATTCTGCTGAACTATAAGTCACACAGCAATGAAACTTAGCATGAACCTATCATGTACTCATATCTTTCGACAGAGGGAATAGGGCAAGTATTGGACGAGGGGGCGTGGCACCACCCATACGAGCCAGATCTTAATAATGGAATATCCTCCAAATTGTAAGTTGTACAACACTGAAATTTTGTACCCCGTCGTTCCATAGATGAGTCATTCTAATGATAAGATTTAATGGGCGTTGGACAAGGGGCGCGGCACGTTTCTTGCGACCCAAACATGTTGCTGAACTATAAGTCGCTCAGCAATGAAACTTAGTACGAACCTACCATTTAATTGAATAAGAGGGCATGGCACCGCCCATATAATTTAAATCCGGTTCAAGCGCAGTCAATTTTTTTACTAAAACTTAGCAGCAACATTGCTTATTTGTGGGCCTCGATTGCGTTAATCAGTAGCTCCTCCTCTTCCTTTAGTTGGTTTTCTTCGTCAATTTGCATCGCCATAGATTCGCCATCTCGCGTATTTCATTATAAAAAAACAACAAATGTCGTGCGAGACAAAGTTCGCGGGGTCAGCTAGTCTATATATATAAAAATGAATCGTGGTCCGTTCGGCTGCTTAAAACTTGAAAACGACTGGACCAACGTGTATACTTCTTTCGGCGGGTTTGTTCGAAATTGTTACGTGAAGGTTTAGGAAAAAAGAAAAGTCCTTAAAACGGGGCGTGGCACCACCAGAAACAATTTTTAGACAATAACTTTACTATTTACTATTTAATCATTACTACTACATTACTACTACTACATTAAACTTAATATTTAATCATGTCCTTCGACCGAGGGAATGGGGTGCGTATTGAACAAGGGGGTGTGGCACCGCCCATACAATTGAACAAGGGGCGTGGCACATTTTTAATGCAGCAGAACTGTAAGTCGTACATCAATGAAACTTGGTATGAACCTACAATTTAATCATATTTTTGAGGCGGGTATTTAACAAGAGGGCGTGGCACCGCCCATATAATTCATTTCTTTTATATGAAATAACTGCGGCATTGTAAGTCGCACAGCATTGAAATTTAGTGTACCGTCGCCTCATAGATGTGTTATTCGACTGTTAATGGGCGTTGGACAAGGGGCGTGGCACATTTCCGCATAATTTTGTAACTGTAAGCCGTACATCAATGAAACTTAGTACGAATTTACCATTTAGTCATATTTTTCCACAGAGGAAAGGGGGCGGGTAATTACCAAGGGGGCGTGGCACCGCAGGTAGGTAGGTAGGTGGTAGTGGCAGCTCTCATGTGAGAGCTCACTTAGGCCAAGCTAGGCCCATTGTGATACCACAGGATCTCTAACCCCTTTTATTTGTTGTTAGGATGTCTCGAACCAGCCCGAACAGGTGATGAAGCGTATTAGGCTCTTGGCGTCAACCTCCGATAAGTCAGCGAGGTTGGCTGTATGGTAAAACCCTAGATGTTTTTTCCGTTTCCTACAAAGAGCAGGACAAGTACAAAGTAGGTGGAGAATTGTTTCTTCCTCCTCTATGTCTCTGCAGCTTCTGCAGAAGTCGTTGGCCAGGTGGCCCAGCCCTAATCTAATGGCGTGGCTACCAAGGATACAGTGACCAGTGATGACTCCGACAACAACCCTGAGCGTGCCCCTATTGAGGTTTAGCAGACTTTTGGTGCGCTTCCAGTCCAGCTTTGGCCAGATCTGTTGCGCTGTCTTGCCTGTCTCTGAGGCCGCCCATGCATTGTTAGCGGATTTGGTCATCGCTTCCACTATCACCAGCTTGCAGGTACTCAATGGAATACCTAAGCCGGCGAGTTCTGAGGATAGCTCCCTAGTCGTTCCTTGTTTAGCCAGTTCGTCTGCCCTGCAGTTGGCAGTTGCAGTGGCACCGCAAATACAACTTAAATCTTTTATATGGAATAGCTTCGGTATCGTAAGTCGCATAGTATTGAAATTGAATATGCCATCGTCCCATAGAAGTGTCATTCTACTGTTAAAATTTGATGGGCGTTGATCAAGGGGCGTGGCAAATTTTGTATGCAGCAGAACTGTAAGTCGTACATCAATGAAACTTGGTATGAACCTACCATTTAATCATATCTTTCGATAGAGGGAATGGGGTTGGTATTGAACAAGGGAGCGTGGCATCGCCCATACAACTCAAATCTTTGAAATGGAATAGCTTCGGAGTTGTAAGCCGCACAGCATTGAAATTTGGTGTAACGTCGTTTCATAGATGTGTTATTCTACTAATGAGAATTGATCGGCGTTGGTCAAGGGGCGTGGCACATTTTTTATGATCCAACAGTTATGCAGTACACACACGCACATCAGTGAAGCTTGGTACGAACTTTCCACTTAGTAGCACAATTCGACTAGAAGAA
Source organism: Melieria omissa (assembly GCA_963971225.1). Taxonomy (NCBI): domain Eukaryota; kingdom Metazoa; phylum Arthropoda; class Insecta; order Diptera; family Ulidiidae; genus Melieria; species Melieria omissa. The sequence continues at coordinate 54,821,694 of OZ020268.1, forward strand.
AGTTGTGACCATTGGACAAGGGGGCGTGGTACCGCCTCCATTTTGATTTACATTGATTGTTTGCCCTAACTGACTGACTGATTGATTGATTGATTCATCATCGCTCAGCCCGAACCGCTGAAGCTACAAACATGAAATTTGAACTATAGATACATCTTGAAAAATGAACCTCCGCTAAGGCGGGATTTTTTGAAATTCGGGGCTTAAAGGGGCAAAACATGTGTTAAGGTGTTGTATGAAGAAAAGTGATTTAAGAGACATATTGATTTCGAACTTCCTGAAAATACTCTAAACCAAAAATAATTCGACACGTATTTTATAATTTTTCGAAAATCAGAGTTTAACTGGACCAATAATGGGTTAAGATTTGCCTATTGACTTCAAAAATTGTAAAAATACTTGAAATAAAAAACATTATACACGCGTTTCTCTTTATTTTCAAAATCGAAATCTAACTGGGTCAACGACGGGTTAAAAGTATGTATGGAGAAACAATTTTTCAAACTTGGTGAAAGTACTTCAAATGTAAAATAACTCGATACGTGTTTTTCATTTTTTCCGAATATTAAAATCGGCCGGGGTTAACGACCGGTTAAAAGTTTGTATGGCGAAAATGTAAAAAAACATGAATTAATGGAGCCTCGGACTTCAAACTTTGTGAAAGTACTCTAAGTGAGATATAATTTTCACTTTTTTTAAATCAAAATCTAACGGGGTCAACAATGGTTTAACAGTTTGTATGGAGAAACACGATTTATTGGTCCTTTTGACTTCAAACTTAGACAAAAAGCACTTCAATCGGGAAATAATTAAAATGTGCTTTTCATATTTTTGAAAATCGAAATCTACCATGGTAATCTAAAAGTTAAGAATTTGTTTAGAGTAAATGTGAAAACTCATGATTTAAAGAGCGTTTGACTTTATAGGTTTTAAAACCACTTGACATCAAAGATAATAGACATATGTTTTTCTTTAAATCAAAAACTGACCAGCTAGTTTTGCCTTATATTTCCTGTCCTTTACTTTTTATTTTCCATTTTCTGTGTTTAATTTCTTCAGACTCTCGCAATCGGGTTTCTATTCCTATTTCCATTTCCTATTTTTTATTTTGGGTTTTCTATTTTCTACTTTTTTTCTTATTTCCTATTTGCTATTTAAAATTTTTCTATTCGCTATTTTCTATTTTCGGGTTTCTATGTATGGATACGTCCTATGTTCTATTTCTCTTTCTTTGTGCTATTTTCTATTTTCTAGGTGCTATTTTCTATTTTTTATTTTTTGTTTTCTATTTCTAATTTTCAATTTTCTGTCTTTAATTTCCTATTTTTAATTTTCGATTCGTTTATTTATTTATAATATACTGAACTTATAATTAAAATTATAAGCTAGTGCGAAAAAAGAGATTTTCTATTTTATATCCAATTTTTAATTTTTTGTTTTCTTTTTGCTATTTTTTATTTGTTATTTGCTATTATTATTATTTTATTAATTTATTTTATTTTATTTTATTTTATTTTATTTTATTTTATTTTATTTTATTTTATTTTATTTTATTTTATTTTATTTTATTTTATTTTATTTATTTTATTTATTTTATTTTTATGTTTTCTATTCCCTTCCAAACCCTTTTTGTGACTTGCTTTTATTTTCGTTTAGCATTTTATTTTCATTTTGAATTTGTGCTCCAAAGAGCACAGCCAACCAATTGGAAAACTGAACGAAGCGAGCTTTGCGCAAGTCTGCACGCTCTCCGGTGCGCTCTGCCGAAGGCATTTGCACTTTTGTTCAGCAAAGGTTCTGGAAAACGCTAGCAATGTCGGAGAGCACAAACGCAAACATTCAGTTGCCACTTCCATGCGATGTTCCATTTGCTGCGCGAAAAAACTGCAGGAAATGGCTCAAACCGAACGGAAGTAGAAGGCAGCGCCGATAAAGAGCAAAAACAGTTCAAATCTGCCTAAAACCATTTGCGGAAATTGACAGCAGGAACACATAAAAACAACAACAACAAGTAATACTAACGGACAGACTGCTCGACAGCTGGACTTTTCCGCACCTGTGCGGCTATTCACAGTTGAGTGCAAGTGCGCTCAGCCCAGTCTCCCCACCACACTGCGTCCTTGTTACTTACCGTTAATCGATGGTAATCGATCCTTTTATGTGTGCGTACGAATCGTGCTCGAATCAATGATGATGCTGTTGTTGCACTTGGCTGACGATGACGACGTTAATGGCAATGGAAATGACTCCGTCCGCTGCACTAATCACGGCTTCCGTGGTGTTGTGGCTGCCGTTTGCCTATTGCTGATTGCAGTTTTTGCTCCCTTTCTGCGCTACTGCGCAACTTTTTTGCTGCTGCTTCCCTTGGAACTTGAGTGTATTGGGTGATTGCGCGCGCGCGTTCGTATGTGTGTGTGTGTTTGGGTGATGAGGATTATGTGGCAATGCGTGTGTATGTGTGAGTGTGTGTGCGCGAGTTTTGTTCGATATTGAATGTGTAGCGCTCGTCGTTCGGTGCTATTTATATTTCACGCTTGTTGATATTGTTGTTGTTGTTGTTGCTATTATTACTAAAACCACTTAACTGGTAGTTGAAGCATTTGAATATTTGTGTTTCATTAATATTTGGTAATTATCAGCGATTATTTGAAATATGATTTTTATAATTTTGTTTTATTTTGGTTTTGTTTTGCTCTTAAAAATTATTATTATTAAATTTTGAAGCGGAGGCGTTAACAATTAGCGATAAATGCGCTAGCGGATATTCTAAATTATTACACCACACGTGCACGTCAGACGTTTGGTGGTGGCGAAGTAGCAGCTGACGGCGCTGACGTATGGAGGAAAAAAGTTGTTGTTGTTGTTGCTGCTGTTTGCTGGTTGCTGGCTTCGAGTTTTGCGTTTTGCGTTTGCGGCTGCGGATTGTTAGGCGGTTTGTTTGTTGCTGTTGTTTTTATTTACAGTTTATTAGGTGTACATATAAGTGCAAAAAAATTATGTTAAATTACTTTTCTGAGGCTTTTTGTTTTCACTGCTTCTAAACGTTTGCTTTTATTTTTTGGAGATTTTTGAGATTTTTTTTTATATTTTTGAGATTTTTCAGATTTTTGTTCAAATTTTTTTTCTATCTTGTTGTTGTTGGTTTGTTTGTATTATCACTTTTACGTTGCAATTGTCACACAAATTTGTACGCTTACTTTTTTTTGGATGCAGAATTTTGTTCAAGGAATTTTCATAATTATTTTTTAATATCAAACGCTTTTACTATTTTGCTACTATTCCACATGCGATTTTTTGCACTCGGTTTCTCTTGTTGCTGCTTCTTCTTCTACAACTTCTGTTGGTTGAACAAATCGTTAGCACTGGAATTATTATTTTTTTGCTTGAACTTTGCTGCGGTGCTTCGATTTGGGGCTTTTGCCGTTTTATTGTTCACTGCACCTCAGTTTAATACACAACTTTTGACTTTCGACACTTTCAAACTGTTTTTAGTGATTTTTTATTTTTTTGGTTTTTATTTTATTGTTTTTTATGGGACTTTTTGGAACGTTTTCAGCTTATGTTGGACTTATTGTTGTTGTTGCTGTTGTTGTTGCGTTTGTCTGACAAGCTACAAAACAAAAGGAAGGCAGAGGCGAAGAAATTTTAGTTTGTAAATGGGAACAATTGAAATTTAAGGAAAAACAATTAAAGTTTGAGATTGGAATCTTTTTATTTTGAGGTTAGAATAAAAATTTAATTTTTGTTTTTACTGAAGTCGATTTATTAATTTGATTTATTTTTAAATATTTAAAATGGCACTTGAATACAATTGGCATGGTTTGTTGTGCTGTGGTTAGCTCTCAACATGTATAAAATTTATATTTTATTAAATTTTGTATAACAAAATTCTATGACTGAATTTTGTGACAATGACTATGACTGAATAGACCACCAATTGGCACCCAAACCTAATCAACCATTCAAGAGAAACAAGTCGTATTACAACTGAATTCCAATCTATAACTCGTAAATCCAAGTTCTTTGCATAGATTTATGGATAAATATTCGTCCTAAAACTCAGAAAATATTTTCACAATTTTTATGAACCGATGCAACCACTCAGTGTTCAAAAATGAGTTCGAACTCTTACAACTCTTTGAACGGATAAATGGATGGAAACGGAAAATCCACACGTTTTCCTGTGCAAATTGCCTTTAAAATTAAAGGAGATGCAAGAAAAGGTTTACGCTCTGGAAGAAAGGACTTTACATTCTCCTTTGAAAATCTTCTTAGAGCTCTTAGTAGATGGGGGAAAAAAGTTAGACTGAAAAGGGAAAGATTATACGTTTTCCTCTACAAATTGTTTTAAAAAGCCCAGAAGATGTGGGAAAACGTTTAGGCTGTAAAAATCCTCTTAGAGATCTCAGCAGATGGGAAAAATTGTCTTAAGAATTACAGGAGATGTAAGAAAAGGTTAAGGCTCTGAAGGGAAGGACTTTACGCTTTTCTGCGAAAATCATCTTTAAATCCCATCAGATGGGGGAAAATACTTAGACTGAAAAGGAAAGAAAGTATACGTTTTCCTGGGAAATTTTCTTAAAAATTAGAGGAGATGTGGGAAAATGCTTAGCGTGTAAATGGAAGGATTTCACGTTCTCCTGTCAAAATCCTTTTAGAGATCTCAGTAGATGGAAAGGAAAAGACTTTACGTTTCCCTGTGCAAACTGTCACAAGAATTCCAGTACTTATAAGAAAAGGTTCAAAGGTTAAAACCCTCTTAGGGATCTCAGTTGATGGGGAAAAGGAGTTTGACTGAAAGGGAAAGACTTCACGTTTTCCTGTGAAAACCCTCTTAGGGATTTCAGTTGATGAGGAAAAGGAGCTTGACTGAAAAGGGAACGACTACATGTATTCCGTGAAAATTCTCTTAAGAATCCCAGGAGACGAAATCTCTCTTAGAAATCTCAGATCACATAAAGCAAAACGAAAGGACTACACGTTCTCCTCTACAATTTTGTTTGTGAATGTCAGGAGATCTGGAAAAAGTTGAGACTGAAAGGAGAGGACTACAAGTTTTTATGACTTATTCTCTTAGGAATACCAAGAGGTCTTAGTGAGCAAACCTAAGGGTCTGCATTCTTCTTTTAGCAGGGTCTTAGGAGTTCAGATTAGAAACACAAGTCGAGATTACTAAAGATCGAAATGACAGGAATGTTACCAAATTATTTGTATATAATTTTTTTCTTGAATGATATATTTTTGTTATTATTTGTTAATTTTTTCTTCATACTTTTTATTATATATTTTTATTAAGAAGTGCACCTTTATTGATGTCTTCCTATTGTTTTTTATTTATCATTAATTTATTTTATTGTTTAATTTTATTATATTTTTTGCTATTAAGTCTAGTTTAATTTATTTACTTTTTATTTATTCCATGGTTCTGTGATTTTTTTTTTATTTTTAGTTAATTTTGAAATAATTTTGTATTAATTATTAGTATTAGTATTTAGTTTTCTTTTTTATTTTAAAACATGTTTAATTTACTTTATGATTTTTTTATAAGTCTATTATTAAATTTTGTATTTAGTTGACTTAATTTTCATTTATTTATTTCATATTTTATTGGTTTATTTTATTATTTTTTAAATTTATGTTTAAGTTTAATTTATTTACTTTTTAAGTATTAGTTTTTTCTGTGATTATTTTTAATTAATTTTTAATTTATTTTATGATTTTTTTATAAATCTTATTTTAACTTTTGTATTTGGTTGACATAGTCATTTAATTTCATAATTTATTGTGTTATTTTATTAATCTTTTATTTATTTTTAGTTTGATTTATTTATCTTTTATTCATTTCGTAATTCTGTGATTTTCTGTCTTGTTTTTAATTCATTTTTAATTTACGTTAAAATTTTTTTATAAATCTTATATTAACTTTTGTACTAAGTTGATTTAATTTTCATTTATTTATGTCATATTTAATTGTTTTATTTTACTTTTTTTACTTAGTAAAACTAACTTTTTATATACAAACCTTTTATTTATTTCGTACTTCTGCGATTTTCTGTTTATTTTTCATTAATTTTTAATTTACTTAATGATTTTTTATCAATCTTATTTTAACTTTTGGATTTAGTTTACTTATTTTTTAATTATTCATTTCGTATTTTATTGTGCTATTTTATTAATTCTTTATTGATTTTTAATTTGATTTATTTACTTTTTTCTATTACTTATTTCTGTGATTTGATTTTTTATTTTTAATTAATTTTTAATTTACTTTATGAATTTTTTACAAACTTTCTATTATCTTTTGTAATCAGTTTTCTTTTTTATTTAAATAAATTTTTATATAATATAATTTATAACTTTTTATAAATATATAACTTACTTTTGTATTCCGATTACTTATTTTTCATCCATTTATTTCGTATCATAACAAAAAATATCATGAAATAAAACAATAATATTTTGTTGTTTTGTTATTTATTTTTAGTTTGATTTTTTTTACTTTTTATTTATCTAGTATTTCTGTGATTTTCTTTTTAGTTTTATTTAATTTTCAATTTACTTTATGATTTTTTTTTTTAAATCTTGTATTAACTTCTGTATTTAGTTTTTTTTTTAATTTTAACCCTTAAATGCATGAATTATTGTAATGTTTTCTAATCATAGGTTTTTCTTTTGAACACAGAGAGCCACTGAAAAGTGAATTAAATATTAATAAACTATTTAATATTAGCAAACAGATTTTGAATGTGGTTGTCGTTTCAAAATATTATATCGGGGTTTAATTTTAAGATATACATAAATATGTTAGTGTGCCTAAAGACATCAATATGCCTTTGAGGATTAAGTAATTTTTATTTTACTTTACATGTTTTTTATAAATCGAAATGTAACTTTTGTATTTAGTTTACTTATTTTTCCTTCTTCATTGGAACACATTGATCAAGACAAATTTGGGAAATTTTTTTCTGTACATTGCACTGCAATGACTTCATTTGCCAGCCTTCGACACATTCCCACATTAGACTTTATCGGATTTTCATGTCGTACGAATCACAGCCGTTTTTTCGTTCGCCTTTACTTCAACTTCACTGTGGCTGACACACACAACACACTCACAATTTCGCTGCAACAGCCTTAATTCACTCTAACCTATATTTCGGGCTTTAATCAATAAACACGCAGAGCTCACAACACATTACTTAGTGCCACAAAGTTTCTTTCTTTTGATGTTTTGGTTTGGTGTTTTGCAGCTTTTTCTCACTTTAAGTTGGCTTTTCACTGACACACAAACAAACAAACAGCCCATAAATCACCTAACCTCACATTTTCATTGATTTACTGCTCGACGTGGTTTAACAGCACTCTCTGTATTTTTTTTATGTTCAACACAAGTTTTTTTCATAATCACCTTTTTTTAATTAATAGGCAAATTTATGTATTCGTAAAAGTTTATGGCCATAATTATCCTTTGACACAATGCTCGCCTTGTGTCTTACTTTTGTGTAGACCGTGAATGCCCAAGTGTCTGCTGTCTGTCTGTTCGCTGCGTTGGACTTAGCCCGTTTGTACACTGCCAACTGCCTGCAACGGAACGCACTGACCAATTGGACTCATTCATATCCTTCCGCTGCGATGTTTGGCGTTTTCGCCGCGGCCAATTCGAAGCCACACTCACACTCGCACTCACACAACCGTCTGTAGCACACGTTCTCTCTCTCGTGTCTTTCTCTCAGCATTCTCTCTCGCCACTGCCGCATTCCGCTGGTGCTGGCATTACACGCCACCGTCTAATTTCATTGTCCTTTTCATGGCACAATAACAAAAGCGCTGTCCTGGCACACAAAGGGTTCGTGTCGTTCCTGGCTCGCGCCTCGTTTCGTACCCACAGCAACGCGACTTTTATTGAGAATCGACACAGCGCGCTCGCTGTCGGGCTGCGGCCAGCGCCGGGCGCTATGTCTCAGGGGGAGGCGGGGTCACTGTTTGGGCGCATTTTGTGGGAATATGCGGAAAATTCTTGCCTGACTTGTGCTATTTTTAGCCTGACTAATGCTCCCAGCCTAATTAGCTTTGAAGTTGCGCCTGTTGTCCAGCTACGGTTTCGTTTTCTGTCTCGATCCTTGATGCAGTTTTGCAGTGTCCGCTCGAAGCAAAAGCGCTAAAATTTCGTTTTTAATTTGCATGGAATCGAGTACGAATCGATTGGAATATGACTTGAACCGAAATTGGGTTGGGTCGTTGCGGGTCGCGCGTTCGAGTTGCCGTGTGCGAACTGGGCGGCTGGCGTTCGCGTTCGCGTCGCCGTTCGACTAAAGTGACATTGAAGGCACAACCTCCAACTGTGCAAGCGGAGAACTCAACTTTGAACTATTGCCTGCTTTACTCGCTGCCCGCTGCACACTGCTGTCTGATGATGATTGAACTTTTCTGTTGTTGTTCTTGCGATTTGAAACTTTACCATTACGCAGAAAGTGAACTTGTGGGAAAAATATTTTCAGGCGAGTGGTGGGGATTTTCTAGTGAATGCTGCAGGAGTAGGCCAAGGGGGAAACAAATATTTTGTGTTGTAGTGAAGTAGAACACTTAGCACTGTGGCCAGAAATTGTTGTTGTTGTCATTGAATAAGTCAAGATTCAAACCCATAACTTTGTGGCCAGTGCACAGTGATTCGTTCCATAGACAAAATTCAAAAAAATTATAGTCTCAGAATTTAATGATTTACATGTCATTTGAAAGGTAAAACTCCAACTAAGAAAACCCCAAAAAATCTGTGCAAAAAATTAATTAGTGTGTGTGCAAAAGCGGCTCAAAGTTGAAACTTTTTTCACAAAAAAATGTAAACACATCTTTTCTGTTTTTTAGTCTATTGAGGAAAAAAAAAATTTTTTAAATATATGGTTACCAAGAAGTTGCTGAAACTTTTGATATAGATTAAGAATTGATGTGGCCATTTTCGCTTTTAATGTTATCTCAAAAATTTGCAAAGCTGAGGCTTTTACATCACTTTTAAATCAAAATACTTTTCCAAATTAAAAATCTGAAAATTGGCAAAACTTAGAGGGAAATATCTAAAAAGTATGTAAAAGTATGTTCCTGGATTTTTTTGATTTTAAGAAGCATTCTTTCTTTTTCGGATAATGTAATTATATCCACCGATATCTTCCGATCTCAGAAAATAATTCAATTTGAAAAGTGGTCTAAACACCTATTTTTCGACAAAATTTCTTTATTTCATGCCTAAAAGTATGCAATCAGCATGAAAAATTGAGAAAACTGAAAAAAGCAAAACATACGTCTATTATTATCGTTTTATTGCAAAACTAAAGGGTCCTGAGACAATTTCTGTTACTCTTTGCAATAATCAATGTTGATGTTACCGATTAAATGTAAAACACACTTGGTGCTATAGCTCTCCAAAAGTGACGAAATTTGAAAATTTAAGACTCTGGCATTGCCAAACTACAAAAGTTTAAGAAAAACAAATTAGAGATTTCAATTCAGCAGACCATGATTAACTAGTATGCCAAAGTATGAGGAACGGACCACTCCTTCTAATTTTGTCCCGCGGTTGTATGGAGTCGAATCACTGTGCAGTGAGGCAAACGATTGTCTGGGCTTTGTGGTTGCTGAGTTGGCTTTCGAATTAAACGGAGCTGACTGACTAATTAATAAAAAGTTCTTTCAAAGAAATCTTTCTCTTGAAATAAAGATTTTTGCTTTCTCATTTAATTCAAAAGATTATTTTAAAATAACAACAAATTTTTCTAGGATCTTCCTTGAATTAAGAAGAAATCGTCTTTTTAGATTTGTTCTCAATTTAAAAATGTTTGCTTTTTCATTTCTGTCAAAAGTTTGTTTGCAAAAGATTGTCTTGTCTTCTGATTATTTTAAAATAATAAACAATTTTTCTATGATCTTTCTGGAAATAAAGAAAATGTCTTTTTAGGTTTTTTCTCGATTTAAAAATGTTTGCTTTCTCATTTCTGTCAAAAGTTTGTGTGCAAAAGATTGTCTTGTCTTCTGATTATTTTAAAATAATAAACAATTTTTCTATGATCTTTCTGGAAATAAAGAAAATGTCTTTTAGGTTTTTTCTCGATTTAAAAATGTTTGCTTTCTCATTTCTGTCAAAAGTTTGTGTGCAAAAGATTGTCTTGTCTTCTGTCTATTTTAAAATAATAAAAAATTGTCTATGATCCTTTTTTATTTTATTTATATTTTATATCTCTCAAGTGGTTTTCTTGAAATAAAGAAAATGTCTTCTTAAGGTTTTTCTCAGTATACAAATTTTTGCTTTCTCATTTCTTTGAAAAGTTTGTTTGTCTACTGTCTATTTTAAAATAAAAAAAAATCTTCTATGATTTTTCTTAAAATAAAATTTTCCCCTCAAATGGTTGTTTTTAACAACAAAAAAAGTCTTTTTAGGTTTTTTTCCGAATTTAAAAAAATTGCTTTCTGTTGAATATGTCTTTGCAAAAAGTTTTCTTGATTTTGTTGTTTGCTTGGCATTTGGATTAAACAAACGATGAAAAATCTCTCTAGAAGGTTTCTCGAAATAAAATTTGCTTTTTCATTTCGCTCAAAAGTTTGTCTTAAAATAAAAGAAATTATAGATTTGTTTTGAAAATAAAAGTTTTTCTGAGAGAAAATGTTTCCAATATTTCTAAAATTATTTTAATAAAACATCAAAAAATCTTTTAATGATTTTATCACAATTTAAATGAGTGACAACAGTAATAGAAGAAAAACAATTTTGTTTAATATTTACGTACTTTGTTTTGAAAAGAAACGAATTAACCAGTTTAATTTAAAGCAAAGCGTAAACAAATCTTACAACAAAAGAATATTGCAAATGCACTAATAAAAAAGTCGTAAATGGTTTTATGTTTGAATGGAAAGGATATAAAAATGATTAGAAAGAAAGTGATTTTATTACTCAACTTGCTCATTGTTCTCTACTCACACTATTTGGTAAATCGAATGACTGTTTCTATTAAACATACTTTGATGTACCTAAATATTTATGTATAAATTTTATTTCAGCTATTCACAAGTCGCACTGTTTCATTGCACTTTTGTGCGTAGGAAAAGACGTTTGCTGCTTTACTTTGCACCGAATGCATAACAGTACGAAAAAATATCCACTAAGTGACCTCTAAAGAATTTCATGCCACAGAAGTCTACAGAGAACTTTACTACTAAACTTCCTACTGAATCCAGAACAGCGAAAAATGTAGCTAACTAGACTCTCTACTGAACCAATAACAGCCAGAAAAGTAGGGAACTAAGTGACCTCTAAAGAGTTTCATGCCACAGAAGTCTATTGCTGAACTTTCTACTGGTTTTAGAACAAGAAGAAGTAGCAACCAAAACTCTCTACCGAATTCTTTAAAAAAAACAAGTAGCTAACTAAGTGATCCCTAAAAAACGTATCACTCCTTACGTAGATGGAGATGAACATTCACGAAATATACTAAATGTGTTTACAGAAGACATCAGCTTCGGTCTGCTATCAATAAACAAGAAATTGTGGCCTTAAACTCTAAGGGTAATCAAAAGTTTGGAAAAAGCTTATAAAATTCATGATTAAACACTTGAGATTTGTGAATTATTTCTTATTATTATTTTAGTTAGGTAGGTAGTAATGGCTATTCCGACGAGACTAATTTAGACTATAGAGGCCCATTGCAACACAGCATTCTGTTGGCTCAGATTCCTTTACTCACATAATAAGTTGGAGATCCTATTGAAGATAAGAGAGCATATTCCTATTGAAAAAATCCTCTAAATTGTGAAGAAGAACAAGTTACCAAAGTGAGTTCTTTTTCTGGATAGTGCAGTACAATTGCAGAGAAGATAAAGTAAGCCTTTCTTCCTACTAAGAGATAAAGTATATTTTCTTCCTTCTTCTGACGTACGCTTTCATTAAACAGTGAACTGTCAAAAGACCAAATCATTGTTCTCTGGCTGGTCGTCATAGAAAAGTTCGTAATCTAAAGTCACAAAGGTTTCGACTTAACATAGTAGAGGTAGAAGAGTAGAAATTATTAAATAGAACATTAAAATGTATCAATACTATTATATAAAAACAAGTGTGACGTTTTTTGAGCCACAATCAGGCAAAAACCACTGAACCGATTTAGATGAAATAAGCACCAAACATTTTGTTATATGCGGGAATGGTACATAGGCTATATGAGAATGGCCACGCCCCCTTCTTACGCCCACTATGGTAACAAAACTCATCTATGGTAAACTTTTGTAAGGCAATATGGGTATCCAACGATTCAGCGTGTCATTGCGGCAAACATAGGCTATAATATAATTGGCCACACCCACTTTCCGTGCCCACTAAACTCACAAAACGAAGCTACGTTACATGTCGGTAAATCAGTATTAATATCAAATGATTCCGTGTTTCATTAATGTTAACATAGGATATATAAGATTGACCGCGCCCACCTGATATGCCTTTTCGCCACGCCCACTACAACAACAAATCAGCCATGATATATTTGTCATAGCAATATGGGTGTCAAACGGTTTAGCGTGTCATTGCGGCAAACATAGGCTATAATACAATCAGCCACGCCCACTTTCCGCGTCCACTAAACTAACAAAATAAAGCTGGGGTAAATGTCTGAACTGTTGATGTAAAATTATTCGATGTTTCATAGCGGTACACATAAGCTATATAAGGTTGACCACGCCTAAGTTTTAAGCCTTCCTGCAATGCCCATTATGATGAAAAAACTAACGTGGTATATTTGTGCAAAACAATATGGATATAACAAATTTTTTCGAGTCATTGCAGCAAATATCTATACGTTGTATATACAAATTAATGCACATTTGTTTGTTGGTCCCACGACACTAAAACTCAAAAACTAGACAGCCGATTATTTGAATTCTTCACGGAATGTTCGTCTTGAGTAATTCTCGGTAAACCACATAGTGCGAATACGACCGGATAGGTAGGCATGGCACCTCCAATACAACTTAAATTTTCAATATAGAATACTTTCGTAATGAGAAGTCGTACAGCATTAAATTTTGTTGCGGGGACACCGTTTGGATGTGCCGTTTCACTGGTAAAATTTAATGGGCGTTGGGCAAGGGACGTGGTACTTTTTAAATGCCGGTGTAACTTTGGAACTACAGCGTTCATATCAATGACACTCGGTACAAACGTATGATTTAGTTGTGTTTTTCGATAAGGGGAATGCGGTGGGTTTTTGACAAGGGGCCGTGGCACCGCCCATACAACTAACATTTTCTATATGGAATATCTTCGGAATGAAAAATCGGGCAGCATTAAAATTTGGTGCGGGGCCACCGTTTGTTTTGAAAACCTGTGGAACTACAAATCACACATTAAAGATTTAAGATTTAGATGTGCCCTTCGACATGAAGAATGGGTGGGTAGATAGATGTGTCATTCTACTGGCAAAATTTTAAGGGCGTTGAACAAGGGGCGCGGCATAATGTTATGACTGAAATTTTCCGCCTAACTTTAAACTTTGAAAGTCGCATATCAATGAAACTGGGTCACATCCTTCGACCGGAGGAATGGATTGGGCATTACATAAAAGAGGCGTGGCATGGCCCATAGAGTGTAGTATGAAGAAACTTGACTTATTTGGCCTATTGACTTCAAGCTTGCGTGCAAAGCCGCAGGGCCCTACTAGTTTCTTATAAATTTGTCGACCAAATGGGTATTGGGATAGCAATAAAACAGTGTCTACACATCAGGCCATATCTTACAACTTTTAAAAGGTATCACCATAATTTTTTCTACACAATATGCAGAAAAGATTGAGTATTTTGTTTTTGTTGCAAGTTAATACAAAATCCCAAAGATTTTTTTTTATGTGCTTTGTTGTCGTTGCAAGTTGAGACAAAATCCCATAGATTATTTAAATTATGAGTTTTTAAATACTCAGATCTAAGCTCTGCAATTTCTATACAAATAAGTGGATATGTAAAAAACCAGCCCAAGTTTTGGAAGTTACAGTGGGTGGTCAAGCAATTAGCACGCTTACGAAAAATCTCAATTTTCATATTTAAGTGGATGTAAGACGTACTAAAATAGTTTCCAAATGCTTTTTGTTTTCTTGTTTGCTTAGCTTATTTGTATATGTGCATCTCATTTCAAGGAAAAAAAGGTGAAATAAAAAGTTGTATTGGGAAAATAGCCACATCTTGCACAATATTTAAATTATGTTTCTTGGGCTTAGTGATTTAGACAGCTAAAAAATTAATAATAAATAATTATTTAATAATTTTTTTCGGACCGAGGTACAATTTTGCGTAAAAACTCAGACAAAAATCAACAATATAAATACTTTTTAAGGTTACACCGTGCGACAAAAATCAAAAAACTTGCAAGCACACGAAAAAATCGATATATTTGCGAAACTAGGGGCCAAATGTAGTAGTAAAACTGTGTTTTTCGTTTTCCTCTGTCAGAATTTCTTTTTTAAGGACTTTGAAATTCCAAGGATATGTTTATTTCAAGGAATTATTTAAAAAATTGGGCGCATTGTGGAATAAGAATATGGATATCAAATGAAACAGAAAAATCCTTAGAATCTTAGAAAATTTAATGTTTTGGTGCAAAAGGACGAAGAGGTATTAAAAATGTCCTTTTAAAACTTTATTCTTGAATAATCTTGGAAATACCCAAAAACTATTGGGAAAAAATTTGAAAAGGCCATCATCCTTAAATTTCGTCCTTCTAACTTTATTAGTTTAAGATATAACAAATTTAATATTATACAAATTTTGTTAATTATCCTAAATAGATTATCCTTACAATTTTTAAAGATTTTTCTACTCAATAAATGGTCTATACGTTATTAAAAAAATTATTGCTAAAAAGTGAATACTTCATTACTAATAATAGGTGTTAAGCATCCAGCAATTTTATAACGCCACTACTATCGTGGGTGTAATGCACCCAGTTACTTTTTAAAACAATTGTATAAAAACAATTGCTTTCCTAATATAAATGCAATATACTCTAAAACCTTCCGAAATATGCAAATGTGGATTAATGTGGATTTATGTTGGTTTTGATTAAAAAATCTATATTTTACTGAGAAATTGAACTAACAGGGTGGATTCCACCCTGACGATAGTAATGGAGGGTTAAACATAAAAAGCGTTTGATTGCTTGAAGCGTGCTAATTGTTTGACCACCCACTGTATGTATCGAAAATAGGCCATAACAAAATTAAAAAAACCTGATCTTATTTGTAACTTTTGGCACATCTAAGATCTGCAATGGCAACTCAATGAAAATTATATTCAAAAACTGAGTTCTGAGATGTGCAAGTTTTTAAAAATGTAATTTTTTAAGTAGCCGGAACTGCAATAAAATGTGTCGCGTTCATAAAAATCCATTTTTGCAATCCTTAACTTTCAAAGCCTTCCAAATCTATAAAATTTCTTTCTATCTAATTTCCAAGATTTTCAAGTTGCATTCCAATAATTTCTAAAACCTGCAAATGCTTTCTGATAAATTTTCAAACAAATAAAAATCGTTAGCACTCTTCCCATGTGTTGGGGTACCCCAGTACAAATTGTATGAAAATATCTCACTTTTTGTTTGCACTGTAAGACATTTTGCCGTTTTCACTAAGTTTTAAAGCTGCCTTTTTCGACAGGTTAAACAATTTTTACGTTTTATAGGTTTCGATATCGATGCTAGCCGACCTTTATGAGCCCAAACAAATAAAGCAGCTGCCATATTTTGTTGCTAAAATTGTTCTATTACAAATTATTTGCTTTAGAAAGTTTTACTTACAAGAAAAATCTAAGAAATCCATGCAACTCCATAAAAAATGTGTTGGGTTACCCGGATGCTCCAGCAACTAAATGGAATCAAACACTCGAAAATAAAGACACAATACCATTTTGGGAGTTGTCATGAGATTTCACGTTTCTAGGTTATCCGCAAGTATATAAAATTTCAGTATAAAAGTGATTTGGGTACCCGGGTACCACATCACACACATAAGGGTTAAGCTAAATTTATGGACAGACAATATTACATATTAGTCATAATTTTGTATAAAAAACGCATTTATTAGTTTCAATTCTTAAATTTTCAAAGCCTAGCAAATCTCCCAAACCCCATTTCTGCGATTTTTAAGTTGCATATCAATAAAATTTAAAACCAAAAAAAGCAAAAACAAGCTTTCTAAAAATATTTTCAAACAATACACACGTGCCACGTTTTGTGTACTTTTTCCAAGCACAATTCATTCGCCTCGTTTATATGAAAATTCAGCAAAAACCCAACAATTCAGCCGAATGCAACGAAATGTGAGGTCAACTTTTTTTCATTGCATTTCACACTTCTTCTTCAACACATGTTTCTTTTTATTTATTTTTTGTTGAATTTTCGAATTTTCGCAATTTTTGTATGGATTTTCTAATTTTCCTTTGTGTTGTTGTTGCTCTTGTTTTAGATTTATTTTTCGTTTTCTCATAGGTTTTTCGTGTCTTTTCGGTCGTTTGCTGTAATGTCAGTAAGCACTCACACAAATAAACAGCCAACTACTCAGCAGAAACACGCACACAGACACGTCGAACAAACTGACACACTCATACACATGTAAGTGAGTACAGAAGTGCGCGAGGCAAGAACGCAAGGACATTCCCAAAGTCTACCAACCAGTCGAGCAGAACGAGCGAACCAACGAGCAGCTGCGAACAAACGAGTAAGTGAACAACGAACCACGTTGACGAGCAATGCGGTGCGGTGCGGTACCGTTTTACTCCACTCTTGCTTTTTAATGCTTTGCCACACACATACACACGCACACTCGCAGCCGCAGCAGCAACAGCAGACAAAAGCAACTTGGTTAAGAGGAGAAGGACTGCAGCGAATTGAAGTGGGGGACCGCAAGTGGGAATGCGGGTTTCCTACTTTAGCTGCCGTAGGCGATCGACAGGCGAAATGTGTGGTGGGGGAGGCGGCTTGAAGTGAAGCATGGTTTTATAGGCAGCTGTAGTCAAGTGAAGTAAAATGTACAACAATAACAACAATGGCCACTGTGCAGTTACAACTAGAAGCACAATAGCCACAACAACAAGGACTCGCAACTATTTGTCGTTTTTACTTTCAACAGCGTCACGGCATTTACATAACGAATAAATAAAAAGAATTGTGTAGATATTCATTTCGACTGTTGGGCGCTCGATGTTGCCGCATTGCGCGTCAAACAGTCGCGTTGTCGCATCGATATTGCTGTATCGGTGCGAGTTTTGTGCGCGCTCTTCCACGTTGTGACGTTGACGTTGATGTTCTGTTCACTTTTTTGTTGTTGCGGTTAATGGCTTTTGTTCTATAAATGTTGTTGTTGTTGTTGTTGTACTGTATATTACTGTTTACGGCTAATATGCTTCGTGTTGTATTTGCTTTTCAGTGCTGGCACATGGCGTGTTGCACTTGGTTGATGGCTATGAAAAATTGTACTTCGCCGTATCCTTTTTCCATTTGGCTGAATTTCGTATTTTGCGCCACGCTATTTTCTATGCAACTGAGCAGCAAAACGAGGGAGGAAGCGTTGCGGCAAGTGACAAGCGAAAAGTGTTTTGCCCATTAGTGCTGTCACATTATCGAGAAAAGCACAACAATTTAACAATAATGAAAACAAAAGTGGCACATTTCATATTCTGTTATAACTCGTTATGATATTTTAATGTGACTTTTAAATCCGCTCAAACAATTCGAGGTTAGGTGCACACATTCCATAGATTCTTATTAAATTTTATTTCATTTGAATATTTTTTCATATATTTCGTTTTGCTTTCAATTTAATCGATTGCCTGCAATCAGGCTGTAATTTACAAAAAACCAACAACAACAACAACAACAATAACAGCCACACGTTGCCATGATTGTTGGTCTTTTTTTAAGATGTTCTTGTTGTTGTTGTTGCTATTGTAGTCATCATCGCCATTGCTTGTGTTGCTGCTGTGGAACGCCCTTTCAACCGTCGTCGCAGTCGTACTCGCTGCGCTGCGCTGTCTACAGCCGTCATCAGCGTCATTCGTGTCGGCCACGTCGTCTCGCTATCGACATTGTGTCGCCAGCGTTTCAAAACCGTTAACGGCACACACAAAGCCAACTGCCACTTCCATCGTCACCACCACCATCACAACTACAGCCACAGCGCCGCCAACTATCCGAACTATTATTAACTGCCTTCGCTGCCAACGTCGTGGCCCACACTGCGCTGCCACATCCTTATCCTTGCCACACATTCTGCGCCTGTCTGCCGCCGCCCCTCCCTACGCCACGACCCAGTTGTGCTTTTTCGCTTGTTCGGTTATTTCGGTTCGGTTTGTTGTTGATTTGTCATGCACGCCGTCAGACACACATAGCGACGCCATCGCTCACACCGTTGCGCGTTAGAGCGCGCGCTCCGAGCGGCTGACTGACTCATTGACTGCATGAGCCCACAGACAGAAGAATGAATGGCTTGATTAAAGCACCGTCGCATCGACACATGAAACGATTGCGGGGTTGCGGGGTTTGAGCTACTGACCAAAGAAGCTGCAGATTAAATCAAAATTGAAGGCTGACTTTGAGAAAGGGGTTATCTTTCGAATCGTTTAACTGACTGTAGATGCTAAACCAATAGAGCTAGAGAACTCAAATATGGTTTATTACGTAGTAGAACTCTTCAGCCATCTAAGAATGGGCTCAAAGTTGGCAATATTTTATACGAAATAGGACTAAATTGAAGTTGAAAGGTTTCTTTGAAAGTTGTTTGAAATTGTTAAGTTATCTCTTTTCAATTTGACGAGTTAACGAGCTGATATATGATCTATTTTTTAGTTGAACTCTTCAGCTTGACTCATATTGTAGTAAATATTCCAGTTGCACAAAACTGTACTCAATGTCACCGATGTTTCATAGAAAACTCCATAAAATCAAAGTTAAATGAAGACTTGAAAGGATACAGCTTTGGGATGTTTTAACTATGTACTCATAATTTGTAATCCATAGAAGTTAGCGAGCTGAAACATGGCCTAACTCGTAGTAGAACTCTTCAGCTTTCAAAAGTGGGCACAAAGACGCCAATATCTTACTGGAATTCTGAGAAATCGAATAAAGTCTAAGGCCTTGGAAAAAGTGTGTGCTTTTTTTTAATTGTTAAACTTTAACTTAGGACTTTAAATATGATTTATCTTTTAGCAAAACTTTCGAGCTACCTAAAAATGAGCTCAAAGTCACCGACAACCTGCAAGAAACTAGATTCACTTAAAGTTGAATGGTGACTCTGAAAAAAGGCAACGTTTTGAAAACTAATCAACTATCTCAAGGCCCTAAACTGGAGGAGCTAACAGTTGGAAATATGGCCTTTTGTAGTATGGCCTTTTGGATTTTGGAGTACAACTTTTTAAATCCGAATAAATTGAATTTGAAATTTGAAAAGTCTGTAGTTTGAAAACTAAAATAGCTTATGAACTGAAGTGTGGTCTGTTTTGTTGAAGAAATCTTTATGTTGAAGAGAAACTTGAGCAAATCCTAGTTGAAAGTTATGTTTGAAAATGAGCTAACTTTTGCAAATCGTTCAGTTGCCTATAGCTGCGAAACTAGAAGAGCTCATGGCTTATTTTATAGTTAAACTCTCTAACTTTCCATTACTGTGAAAGATTGAAAAGACTATGAAAAATCTAGTTATGATATATGACAGGGGTGCACACAGGATTTTATTTTTGAGGAAGGGGGTTTGCTTTGGACCGAATACCATTCGAAACCATATTTTGTTCCTGCAATATTTGTGTTTGGAGGTGGGGTTTGAACGCCCAAACAAAGTGAAACAGAAGCAGGAGCCTGTAGCTCCTACGAAAAAAGATATAGTGACCTGAAATATGGCCTATTTTGTGGTAAAACGATTCAACTATCTAACATATGAGTTCAAGTTCTTAAATCTAGTTATTTGTATATACTTATAACACATCAGTCATCAGTTGATTCGAACATTTATTTATTCCTTTACGATAAAAGACCATTTGAAAAATTCGACATTTACCAATTCATTGGGTTAACTATTAAAGATTAAAGCTTTCTTATTCAATTGACTGATTAATCAAATTTAAATGAACAGAAAGAATGAAAAGTCATGCTAATCAATTGAAATAATTCTGAAAAAGCTGCTCGACCAGCTAAGTTCTGACTTACTAATTTCATATAAATTTGTTCATCATTCACATGTGATTGTCAAACAGCTTCAAGCTAACTGAAAATTCTTCCTTCAAAGTTAACAAAATAGTTTTTTTTTTCAACGTAATTCCCTTCATTTATTTCCCAATTCAATGCATCTTCACCTGAACCACATGATTGGCTTTTTTTAACACTAGAACTACCGGGGGCGGTCATTTGATGGTTTTCGCTTTTTTATTAATCGTAGCTCGAAAACGGGTTGAGTTAGGAATCTGGTTCTCCATGACTTTTAATATTTTGTATTAAGCTCAATATTCTAAAATTTTGCAATCACTGCGCCGATCTGTTTTCTTTAAATCATCGATTTTACCTACTAGTACCACGAGCGGTCAAATGACGGTTAACTACGTAGCCATGGAAATACAATTAAAACATTCACAAAAAAATCAAAGATGGTACAAATTTTACAAGAACCTGTTTTGCCTTCTGTTCTATATTTAATTTACAACCAACTTTGAGATATTTATGAATTTTAATGTAAAAACAAAAATGCATTATTTTACGTGTTGTGCGTGGAAGCGTGAATTTATCGGCGAGATGTCACGTAGCTTCATTTTTGAAATATTTGCCAAGACTATACTTTTTTACATTCAAAATAAATAAATGTATACAAATATTTATATAACATTGTGTTAATGCTTACAATGAAAAAATTCTTCAAATTCAACCGATTTCGTTAAAAACTCTGAATACCGTCATTTGACCGCTCACGGTATAAGTAGGTATGAAGCCAAGCCCGGTACTCCTAGTGTTAACTAACCATCTTTCGTTCTGTTTGTTTTACAACAACAACTGATTGAAGACTGACCCACTCTTCGGCGATAGTTTAAATTACTGACTGGCTGATGGAATGACTCACTTGCCATTCAATTGCCTGATTGAACACTTTTATGAAAAAGCCAACAATTGCTGCTGCACGAACAACAACAACAACAATGTCAGCGGAAAATTTACACAATGCGCACACTGCAGCGCAACGCAACGGAACGCAACCAACGAGCGTCGAGCGTGACAAGCAAAGCAAGCAGACAATCGAAATGCAATAAAGAATGAGCAACGAAGTGAAACTACAATGAAATAGCATCAACGAGGATTTGTGAAAAGAAGTGGCATGAAAAAAGTCATTAGAGAAGCAAACCGAAAGGAAGGTAAAAATGTTCAAATAGGAGTGACTTCAGGTCCTTTCGAGAGCTCGTGTGTGCCGTTTTCAATGTTCGTGCAATGCAGAGTTCTGGTCGTTTGCGAAAGCGAACACAACGTCGACAGCGACGAGAACGCGTCGCCCCACTGCCAGTAGCCGCATTGGTTGCTCCTACAGCGGCGACGATGGCCGCTAGGTCCTCTGTGTGTGTGTGTGTGTGAGTTTATGATTGCGTGTGTCATGGGCAACGGGCTGTCAAACCGATAACACTGCGTTTTCGGGTATCCTTTTTCGATGTGCTTTCTTACAATATTTCTTTGTTAATTGCTTTGTTGCTTTTGTCTTTTTTTGTCATTTGCCTTTCATTGTGGTTGTGTTTTTTATTGTTGTTTTTTTTTTCATTTTCCATTCGCACTCGAAATAGTGTGCCACACAATTCGACGACTGTTGGGCTCCCACTCGGACCCACTCGCTGCCACAAATCGTTCGCCGATTCGTTGGTGCGTTCGTCGGTTGCTCGCTCACTCGCTCGCTCGATTGCTGGCGATGGCGATGGCTCACTCTGCCATGCCAGATACATAACCCAAGTACGAAAAAATCGAAAGTCCAATTTTTTTCCATAAAAACTACATTCTTCAGCTGCTGCTACTGCTTCTTCGTCAGCATATTTTTTTCCACTTGACCATTGTGTCATCAATGACACCTGGCCAGCTGCAGCTAAGCTGCACACAAAGCAATGCAATGCAACGAAAAAAAACTAAACGCACTTTTCTGCAGCGATTACGCACAACTTGAGCCAGGAATTTTCGCCACAACTCGCGCGCAGCGTACGAAAAATATGTCGTAACCAACGCGAAAACGCACAATTAGCACCGAAAATCGAAATGTTCAGCCGTTAAAAATGTCCTTATAGTATAAAGCGTTGCTGTGTATTGACTGAGGTTGGAGTGCTGGAGAAGCAAGCAAGACAAAAAAATATATGGTGCCTGGTTATGCCAAGCGCTGACTTTTTACCCGAAATCCGTTCGTCTCTGTGGTTCGCTTAAACTGACGTCCGCAGCGCCCTGTGCCAGCAGCACAGAGTCCGTGTTTCGTTCAGTTGGTCGCGCACGAGTGGCGCACGAGGCACACACGAGCCACTGAACGAAACAATAGGTTGGCGCCCGACCAGCGACAGGCAGGGCCACATGCCAAAGCAGCACACATGAACACACACATACGGCACCTACCGCAAGTCATGCGGTCAGGCGTCGCCAAGCTGAGCTTCTACGAAAGCTGGGTGGGTCTAGCAGAGTTGAAGGGAGTCTGAAATAAAATTAAATGATGAAAGAAGTGAAAAAAGATTATAAATAGAGACGAATAATGTTCAAAGCTAGAAGAAATGAAGTCCTTGAAAACAATAGAAATGTACTGTTTCTAGTTTTCTAACTATTTTTCGAGAGAGAGAGTAGAACCACTGAACTGAACAACAGAAAAGAAGAGAAAACCTGAAAAATGGAAAATATTTCAAAGAAATATCACAGAAATTTTAATTATTTTAAATATGAATTGACAATTTGAAGGGCATTTAGATGACAAAGTCCAGGAATCAACGGTTGAACTGAAAGAGAAAAGGGGAAAGAAGTTCTGAAGAACGGATGAAACTCCAAAACATTTCGAACCTAGAAGAAACGAAGACCTGAAGAATAGGAACGATTTCATAGTAATATCCGAGAACAACGATGGAATTTTCGAGTTCAAAGTCCAGGAATCAGCGGTTGTACAAGTGAAACTTCAAAATGGTTTCGAACATAGAAGAAAAGAAGACCTGAAGAATAGGAAAATTTTCATAGTAATATCCGAGAGACAACGATGGAGTTTTCGAGTTCAAAGTCGAGGAATCAGCGGTTGAACTGCAAGAGAAAAGGGGAAAGAAGTTCTGAAGAACGGATGAAACTTCAAAATATTTCGAACCTAGAAGAAAAGAAGACCTGAAGAGTAGGAACGATTTCATAGTAATATCAGAGAGAGATGGATGGAGTTTTCGAGTTCAGGGAAAGCAGAGAAGAGGAGACCATAAAAAAGGTGAAACTTTTAATCGACTTCAGAGAGAGCAAAAGAGAGAATGCTTGCCTATCTGCTTCATTTAGATAGTTATAGAATTATATGAGTTTTTCACCAGCCCGAGCCCGAGTACTCGAACCAAGGGCCTTGATATGAGACTCTGAGACACTGAACTATCGAGGCCGGCAAGAGAAGACCTAAAGTACAGCAGAAATTTCAGTGCAACTTCAGAGTAGGACTGCGAAACGACGAAACGAAAGGGAAAAAAGTATTTTACAGTTTTATGTATGAAGAATTTTTTTAGAGTTATATGTATCCAGAAATTTGAAATGAACATACAATACGATGGGCATTAAAACGAGAAATAAGTTAAATAAAAATTTTAAAAGTCAAACAATATGAAAACAACTTAAAGGAAAAGTTGGTAGATGAAAAAAAAGATACACTTAAGTGCGAACTGACGCACTGACTGAATGAAGTCAGAACCGATAAATGTTATGGCTGACTGAGTCAGTCAGCGCACATACTTTCAATCACTTTTGGACTTTAACTGTCATCAAACAATGCTAGAACTGAAACTGAAAAAGGTTTCCTCTAAAACCGTCTTGCTACATTTCCCTACAAGTTAGTAGAACACTGCTTTCGACCATTCAAACACACTCACACACAGACACGCTGAACTGCGGCTACGTGCAACAACAACACTCGGTCATTAGGACAAGCCGAACGGCAGGCAATTGAACGAATGGGTTCGGTTCGGCGTTTACTATCGTTGAGTTGTCGTTAAAATTTTTCGTTGGAATTATGTGTCAGTGGCAGCGGCCAAGTGTGGCAGGCGACAGACGTCAGACATTGGAGCCGTGGCTGCTTGAAATTGACTCACATTCGTGTTGAGCAACAATAACAACAACAATAACCAACAGAAGTAGCAAAAAGCCAAAAAAACATGAAAAACTAGCAACACAGCATGGCAAGCGGGCGCCGCGGAGTGTGAAGAAGATGGAAAAGAAGGAGACCAGGAGGTGACTGAAACATGTGGCATGCAGCAAAGTGGCAGCGCAAGTGCAACCGAAAGGCTGGTGTGGGCGACACAGTGCGATTTCCATTCATAAGCAAAGCGCGGACAGCTCGCTGCTGCGACTGTCGCTGCTGTCATGCAGATGTGCTGCGGAAACGTATATGGTAAATGGCCACAGGAACGTCAACGCAGGAACATGCAGCGCGACATATGTGTGTGTGTGTGTGTGTGTATATTGTTTATGTGTGGCGTGTATGTGTGTGTGTGTGCACATTGGCTACATTAACTTTGACGAACGAGCGATATGGATCAAGCGGCTCGCTGCTAATAGCGCTGGCCACTACAGCAACTACAACAACAACAACAACAACAACAATACATACGGCGAGTAAAAGTTTGCAGCAGCAATGCATTTGCTGTGTCCCCTCGATTTTCATTGTGTGCGTGCTTGGGTCAGCGCTGTGATGCGGCGCGCTGCTGACCTCATCCAGCGTCGAGTGGCCACGGTGCACCACGGCGTATACGCAATCAATTTTTGCTTATTTCTGTGCAAAGTTTGTGTGACTCGGCGCGCTTGTTGCCAGTTCTGGCTAACTTTTTATACATATGTGTTGTTGTTGTTGTTATTATTTGCACTTGTTGTTATTGCTACTTAATGCCCAATTTTGTTGTTGGGCGCCAGTGTTTTTGCATTATTTCCTGAACATGAATAGTTGTTGTTGGGAGCTAATCTGCTTTTCAGTTCGATTTTATGTGTGAGTGTTTTTTTTTGGTTTTCTTCGTTGCTTGTTACATTTGCTGTTGGCAATGTTTGCTACTGCTTATTGTTGTTGTGGTTCTTGTCCTAGTTACTGAGTTATTGGGTTGGTCGTTGCTTGTATTGTTTTTATGGATGTTAGTTGTGGTTAGATGCTTTTGTGGCTTTGAATGTTTGTTGCTGTTTTTTGTTTCTATTGTTGTTTCTGCTGTTGTTGTTGTTTTAGGCTATTAAGTATTATAACAAACTTTTGTCGTTATTTTTCGTTGCAGCTATTCAATGTAGTGAACTAATAGCTTCATTAATTTGTCTCACACATTATTTTACACTTATTATATTTTTATCAACTTCAACTTTCTTTTTTGAACATCATTTTCCATATTAATTCACCATTTCTTTTTTTTATTTTCATTGTTTTCGCCTTATTTTTCTTTAAAGATTTGTCATTCTAGTTCAAATATTTATGTATTTACTATAAACCTGCTTATTTCTGGCACTCAGTGGCGTACACATGGTTTCACTTTGTAAAATTCTGTATAAAACTTCTTTTTTTCAAGCCAACGCGCTGGGGATACTCCTATAAATGCGAGGCATTGCGCTGGTTTAGGAAGGATATATAGGTTGGGAGAAAGGATGTTGGGTGAAGAATTTATGGAATCTTGCCTTCAATCCATCAAGATCATAAGTGCTGGAGAAAATATCTACAGAGAGACCATTACACAATCGCGTACGAGCCAGGAACGAACCTTCTCTGTAGTTTTGGGCCAAATAACATTTGAAACCATATTTTTCACCATCAAGTTTTATAGTAAACAGATCTTTTAGCACAGTTTGAAACTCCTTTGAGTGCGCCACTGATTGAACTCGTTCTTGTTCTTTTCATTCTTTTCGGTTCATCTTCCATACTTACTTTCAACTCTTTCATAGCGTATTGTTCTCGCCTTTCTTGTCTTTTTCTTTGATCTTTTAATTTTCTAATTTGTCTTTTTCGTTATTTGTCGTGTCCTGTTTCAACTCCTCATTGTATCTACTTCTTTTTATGCGTGTTTGTTTTCGCCTTTCTTGTCTTTTTCTTTGATCTTTTGCTTGTCCTCATGCAGGTCTTCCTTTGCAGATCTTGTCATTTGTCCTCTTCCTCAGTTTTAGCCACTTCTTTCTCCATTCATTTATTTTATTTTTGTCACCCCTCCTCTTAATTGTCCTTCAATTGATTTTGGAAAAATACTACTTGCTCTCTGTTTTGTACTTTTGTGCATTCTTTTATTAGTTTTTTTCCACCTATTTGCTGATTGCTCTCCTATATCGTGTTTTCCCAACTTTTCTTTCTATTTTTAGCTAAGACTCCTTGTTCTCTTCCTTGTCTTCTTTTATATTTTATTTTTGTCCTCTTTTCTACTCTGTTTCTGTTCTTTTGTCGTTTTTCTTTGTATTCTTGCGGTTCTTCTCGTTTTTTCTCTCCCATTGACCTTTTGATTGGTCCTTCTGTTTGCCTTTCCTTTTGTTTGTCTTTCTAGTTATTCTTCCATTCAGAGATCAGAGATGTTCGATAATTATTATTTTGGGAGTTTTGTCTTTTACATTGCTTCATAACTTTAATATATAACTTTTTTAATTTACGTTACCGATAACTATTATTTTGAGGCACATTCTTTTACGTTGCTTCATAACTTTTATGTATGATTTTTATTTCATTTACGTTTTTTTAAAAAACAGATTTTTTACGTTGAATTACTACATTTTGGACATGAATTAATTTTTAATTGTTCTAAATTGACAAACGCAAATTAAGTGCAGAAACCTAGTTTCCACCCGCAACTAAACAATTAAGAATCAATTCATACTCAAAATGTGGTAAGGCAACGTAAATAAAAAAAAATTTGTTCATAAAAGTTATGAGGCAACGTAAAAACATTTCTTTTAAATAATAGTTATCGGCAACGTAAATAACCAAAAATCATAAATAAAAGTTATGAAGCAACGTAAAAAAACATTTTCTCAAAATAATAGTTGTCGGTAACGTAAATAAACAAGTCATAAATAAAAGTCATGAAGCAACGTAAATAAAAAAATCCCAACATAATTATTATCAAGAATGATTTATTTTTCATAACAGTTATTATGCAACGTAAAAATTATCATAGTTGTCAAAAATAATAATTATAATCAACAAATAAAATTGATGTTGCATTGTAATAGTTACATTGCAATTAATTTCTTAAAAAACTTATAATAGTTAAGTCCCTGCTTCTATTTATCTTTCCATTTTTCTCTTCTCCTCCTATTTTCGAAACAATAATGTTTCTATTGGTCCTTCTATTTGTCTTCTGGTCATTCTTCTACTTATCCTTGTTACTTCTCCTTCTATTTGTCCAAAAATAGTGCTACTTTTGGTCCTTCTTTTTGTCTTTGTACTTATTCTTCTATTTACCTTTCTATTTGTCCTTCTATTTTTTCTCGTATTTCTTCTCCAAACGATAATGTTTCTGTTGGTTCTTCTATTTGTCTTCTGGTTATTCTTCTACTTATCCTTCTATTTGTCCTTCTATTTCTCCTCTTACTTCTCCTTCTGTTTGTTCAACAATAATGTTTTGTTTGTCCTTATATTCGTCTTTGTGCTTATTCTTCTATTTGTATTTATATTTTTTCTATTCTTTCTCTTTTTTCTCCTTCTTTTTTCCCAACAATAATCTCTCTGTTAGTCCTTCTATTTGTCTGTCTGGTTATTCTTCTATTTAACCTTATACTTGTCCTTCTATTTCTCCTCTTGCTTCTGCTTCTATTTGTTCAAAAAAAAAAATCCCAATTCTATTGGGATTATCCTTATATTTGTCCTTCTATTTCTCCTCTTACTTCTCCTTCTGTTTGTTCAACAATAATGTTTTTTTTTTCCTTATATTCGTCTTTGTACTTATTCTTCTATTTGTATATATATTTTTTCTATTCTTTCTCTTTTTTCTCCTCTTTTTTGTCCCACAATAATCTCTCTGTTAGTCCTTCTATTTGTCTTTCTACTTATTCTTCTATTTATCTTTATATTTTTCCTTATAATTGTCTTTATATTTTTTCTCTTGTTTCTTCTCCAAACAATAATAGTTCTTTTGGTCCTTCTATATGTCCCTCTAGTTATTATTTTATTTATTTTATTCTGTTTGTCCTTCTATTTCTCTTATTTCTGTTCCTATTTGTCCAACAAGAGTGTTTCTATTGGTTCTCCTATTTCTCTTTCTATACAAGTGAACGGGTTTTCGTATTTTCTTCTACTTGTTCTTCTATTCGTTCTTCGATTCTTCCTTCAATTCGATATTTTCCTCTTTCCTTTTATATTTTTGCCTTATCCTATTCTAGTTTTGTTCTCTTCTTTCCATTTCTTTTTGCCCTTCCTACTATTTCGTCTTTTTCCCGTACATTAGTTCTACTTCTGGTCCTGGTATTTGTCTTCTTATATTTCTCCTACTTTTACTTTTATTTGACTTTCTATTCGTTCTTCTTTTTGATATGCTATTATTTTGTTTTGCTATTTGTCCCTAAAATATTCTCAAGTGTGGTTTTCTCTATTACCTCCTAGTTGTTCTCTAATTTATCCTTTGATTTCTTATTCCATTTGATCTTCTATAAGTTCTCTCATTTATTCTCTTATTTGTTCTTCTATGAGTTCTCCCATTTATTTTCCTATTTGTTCTTCTATTAGTTCTCCCATTTATTCTCCTATTTGTTCTTCTATGAGTTCTCCCATTTATTTTCCTATTTGTTCTTCTATTAGTTCTCCCATTTATTCTCCTATTTGTTCTTCTATAAGTTCTCTCATTTATTCCCCTATTTGTTCTTCTATAAGTTCTCCCATTTATTCTCCTATTTGATCTTCCATATGTTCTCCCATTCATTCTTCTATTTGATCGTCTATTAGATTATATAGGTTCTTCTTGATCTATTGATTGTATTTGATTCTATTTGAAATCTTTCTGCACTTTTACCTCATTCTTTTCCTTGTCTTATCTTTGTTTATCTTTTTTCTTTTTATTACACTCTTCTTTCTTGGCCAGTTTCGGGTGTTAACTCGAATCCTTTTTGTTGCGCTTTTCCTTGTCCTCTTTCTTGTGCCTTTGCTTGTCTTTCTTCTAATCCTCCTTTCTGTTCTTACCCTTTTCTTAGCATTCCTAATACAATTTTCCACTTCAACTCCCATTTTTTAATTTAGCATTTCGGTTTTTATTTTGACACACTTTTCTTCTCCTTCTTGCACCAATATCGTCTTCCTTCGATCATTGCAATTGCCCCATGATCCGTTCTACCTTGTTGCAATTGCACCACAAAGACTTCCGCTACACTTTCGTAGTTCTGCTCTCTCTCGCCTTTGCCCTCCGTTGGGCCTCTTAAGCCCCAACAATTCGGTCAGCCACTAATTGCCGCTATGTGCACTTAAAATAAGACACACCGAAATTACCCTAAGAGTACCACTACCACTTCGCCATGCCACCCCTTCCTGCTGGGTCGATGCCTATTTCGGTTGGTTTGTATGCTGCAAATGATCTGCGCGTTGACATTTTAATGAACTTCGCCAACTGACAGCAGCAGTTGTTCGTGTTTATGGAAAAATGTGTGTGTGTGTGTTCGTGTGCGCTCTGCACCTGCACCGAAGGAATTTCATTTGCATGCCACACGCCACACGCCAAACAACACGACACATGGCCGCATAGTAGCACTCACACATTCACACGCGCCAAGCTGTGTGAGTAAATGACTCTGAGTGTGTGTGTGTGTGTGTTTGCGAGTACGCGCGCGCTTGTTGACTGTTCGGCTGGTTATAGCCGCTGGGCTAATGGGCCACTGGGCCGTTCCACTTGCTTTCGTGCGCTGCGACGTCGCTTTAATAGTTCAGCACTTACAGCCTTTCACATTGTTTTTTTTACGCCACTGTCGCATTATTTTTAACGCCGATTCGTTATATATATTATATATATATATGTTTTCCTGAGCTATGGTTGCGTTGGCAACGCAAAGGCCACACACAAAGCAAACTCGAGCGCCGCGCACCCATTGGCACCGCAGCGCCCATTGGACGCCGGCGTGACAAAATTGCGGCACGCGGCAACTGGCACCGCAGCGGGGGGCGCTGCGACCATGCAAACAGCCAAAAAGTCGAACAACAACAACAATAACAATTCCCCGCGGCATTACTGTGCCATGGGGTCAAAGTGGTGCACGCTGCACGCTGCGGCGCGAGCAGTAATGGGCGCCTCGTGTGGCAGTGGCACTGGCAGCGGCTGCGGCGAGTGCACGTGCCCTCGGGACGGTTGGCAGCGCAAATTATGAAATTAAAAAAGGAGCGACAGCGAGCCCAAGTGGCGCAATCGTTGCTAGCAACTTCAGCTTCTTGACATTCTTAGTGCCATTGTTGTTGCTATTGCTGTTGCATTGCACGCGCTCGCTAGTGCAGTTGCACTCGAATGTAATTTGAATAATCGCGCACGCAAGCAAAGTCTTGGCTACAAGGTGAATTTTCGGCGCAAAGTATGCACAAAGTGTTACTTAACGCATTTGGTGACCTTAGGCGCGGTTTTTCGTGATATTTTCAAAACTGGTTGTAAAAATAGGCGTGGCAGATTTGAAGCGCTTGGCTGAAACTCTTCAGCACAACATTGATTTTGCCACATGCGTTCGTTCGTTCATCAAAACTATCTTCACTCCCTTTTATGCTCTCTTCTGACGCTTCAAAGTTGTATCAACAGTCAGCAAAAACACAACAAACGTTACACCTGCTAACTGCAGTCAAAAGTGTCCCGAAAACTCCTTGAAAAGCTCCTCAATTCCTGTGTTCGGCCAAGTGCCAAGCAGCACAGCGAACGAAGGGCAAGACGGCTCGGCGCCAAGGATGAGAGTTGTGCATGCTGTTTGTTTTCTGCTCTGTGACGTTGATGACATCATACGCGGGGTGAAATGCCGCACATTCCTGGCCCGAACTTGCACTGCGCCACAAAATCCCACACCACACCAACCGAGCACCACAGCACAGCTCCAAGTCGACGCGGCCGCCGCAACACAACGCACTCAACGCAGCAGAACGCTCACAGTAAGCGCTGTCAGTGGCTGACGGTCCGAGGGACAAGCGCTATGTGTGAGTGTGATTGTGTTTGTGTTACGGCCACGAAATCGGGTCGCATACACCAAGGAGTCATATTTGCTTTTGTTGCCTATGCTAAACGCATATGGGAGTGTGTGCGTATGTGTGTGTGTGTGACGTGTATGTGTGCTGTATTAGTGTTGAAGCCAGCCAACCCAACCACTTCATGTTTTACTTGATTTAAACGCAAAGAGTCAAACAGCCATAAATTGGCATTGCCGTTGCCTCCACTTGTCGTCAGCTGGCTTCTGCCTCTCAGTCGTTTAGCGCCAGTCGGCCAAGCAGCTTTCCAGGCGCTGCCAATTTTCCAAACATATTTGCGCTCATTTTTGCACTCTCTGTGCGCATCCTTGCGCCGCATTTTTGCTCTGAAGTAGCAAACAACTCTTTTGGCTAAAAATCGAAAATGTTGTAAATAACAAAAAATCAAAAAAAACAATAAACATTGCAGAGGTCAAATGCGTTGAAGCGGATTCTCAGCACTTTTGAGTTGGTCACTTTTGAGTTTTTATTCAAAATAATAATAATAATTTTATTAAAAATGTAACGAATGATACTATGCTTACAATTGTGAATAAAAATTCCCTACTCTTCTGAATAGTCTTATATATAAAAAAAACTGAACCTTCTGTATGGAGCCAGTGTTTACGAAAACGGTCCATTCTTTCGGGAAAATTTTTTTTGTGTGTGATAGAAGATGTGCGGTAGTTTATAGCGATATTATATGTTTGTAGGGTAGGTGGGCGTGGCACCTCCCATACAACCTAAATTTTTAATATGGTATATCTTCGGAATTATAAGTCGCACAGTATTGAAATTTTGTAGAGCGTCATGGCGTAAGCGTGTCATTCCACCGGTAAAATGTAATGGGCGTTGGACAAGGGGCGTGGCACTTTTTTAATTTCGGTGTAACTTTTGAACAACAGCATTCACTTCAGTGACATTACGTACAAACCAATGATTTGGTTGTGTCCGTCGGTGGGGGGAATAGGGTGTATTTTGGACAAGGGGGCGTGGCACCGTCCATACAACTCAAATCTTTTATATGAAATAGCTTTGAAATTGTAAGCCGCACAGCGTTGAAAGTTAGTGTACCGTGGTCTCATAGATGTGTTATTTTACTGATGAGATTTTATCGGCGTTTTACATATATAAAGGTTGTTTATCCTGACTGACGGACTGATGATGAACCATCGCCAAGCTCAAACCTATGAAATTACGAACGTGAAAATTGAACTGTAGGTACAACTTTAAGAATTAACCTCCATAAAGACGGTATTTTTCGAAAATCGGGGTTTGTAAGTTGTTAGACAGAAATAAATAATAAATAATAATAATAAAAATAAGAAAAGGGCATAACATGCGTTATTCTTAAAAATACTCTAAATCAAAAATAATATGACACGTATATTATTCGAAAATCAAAATTTAACTGGGCCAACAATGGGTTAAGGTTTGTTTGTGGGAAGACTCCGAAAAAAATTAACCAATGGGCCTATTGACGTCAAACATTGTAAAAATACTTGAAATAAAAAAAATTTGACACGCGTTTCTCATTAATTTCAAAATCTAAATCTAACTGGATCAACGACGGGTTAAACGTATGTATGGAGAAACAAGCCTTTTAACTTCAAACTTGGTGAAAGTACTTCAAATTAAAAATAACTCGATACATATTTATCCTTTTTTTCCGAATATCAAAATCTGACGGGGTCAGCGACGGGTTAAAAGTTTCAGTGGATAAGTTGTGAAACTTGGTGGAAGTACTCTTAGTTAGAAATAATTTGACACGTGTTTTCACTATTTTTCTCTTCGGGAATCTGGAAATAATAAAAACGTGCTTTTCAATTTTTTAGAAAAGGGTTAAGAATTTGGTTAAAAGTGATGATGTTACTTTTGTTTAAATGTAAAAACCAGGGACTTGACTATTATAAGTTTTTTAAGAAATTAATTGCAATGTAACTATTACAATGCAACATAAATTTTATTTGTTAATTATAATTATTATTTGCGACACTTAATTTTTACGTTGCATAATAACTGTTATGAGAAATAAATATTTTTTTCATTCTCGATAACACAGTGAAACAAATTCAAAAAAAATTTCGAGGGACAAGGTCAAACCCATCTCATTCGATAGAGGACCTCAGTAGAT
This sequence comes from Melieria omissa, assembly GCA_963971225.1. Taxonomy (NCBI): domain Eukaryota; kingdom Metazoa; phylum Arthropoda; class Insecta; order Diptera; family Ulidiidae; genus Melieria; species Melieria omissa. Next base: position 54,855,171 of record OZ020268.1, read on the forward strand.
GAAAAAGTGCCAAGGGATTTTTCCCGGAATGTTCGAGTTTTTTTTTAATTGAGTTTAAAGATGGCGGCTTAAAGCCCCTTCCCAAAACTTTTAAAACATCATATCTCTTGACTCAAATGTCAGAAAGGAATAATTTTTACGTCAAATGAAAGCTAATGAAATGAAGTGGATGACACAATATCCTTTTTGGAAAAATTTTCTGAAAATGTATGTAACTAAAAGAAGCAGTGAAATAAAGAACAGCAGCTTTGTGAACTCCTTACGAAAATGCCGCGTTTTTCTCATCAATCGAGGACCTCTAATAGTAGTAATTCAACGTAAAAAATTTGTTTTTTTAAATAATAGTTATCGGCAACGTAAATGGAAACAAAATCATAAATAAAAGTTATGAAGCAACGTAAAAAATTAGTCTAAAAATAATAGTTATCGGTAACGTAAATTAAAAAAAATCATAAATAAAAGTTATGAAGCAATGTAAAAAACAAAAATCCCAAAATAATAATTATCGACAACGAAAAATATACTTATTACTTATAAGAGTTACTAGCTGGGCCCTGCGGCTTTGCACGGAAGCTCTCCTGTTTCCCCCTATACGAATTCTTGACCCATTGCTGAGCCCATCAGATTTTGATTAAAAAAAACACATGTGTCTAACTATCTTTGATTTCGAGTGTTTTAGAAAGCCCATTAAATCATGTGTTTTCACATTTACTCCAAACAAATTCTTAACCCTACGCTTACCAGATTTCGGTTCATAGATTTTCGGTTTTCAAAAAAATGAAAAGCACATTTTAATTATTTCCCGATTGAACTGTTTTTCGTCTAAGTTTGAAGTCAAAAGGACCAATAAATCGTATTTCTCCATACAAACTGTTAACCCATTGTTGGTTGGTTGGTTAAAGTGGCGATGCTCCAGCATCCAATTAGCGCGTTAGCGCCGTTTTGGTACCACTATTCCCGGTAGGTACCCTAAGGTATATTGTGTGGTGTCATCTGGACCTATATGTATTTATCCGTACATATCTTTATATCCAGTCCGAGAGGTTAATGAACGAGAGTAGTGAGTTTACGCTGCACTTCGCTATCTCCTCGAAACTTTGAAATATCGGTTTTCCCAGCGTTTTCCATCTCCTTCTTGCTAAGGCCGGACATGCGCAGAGGAAATGGTGAACGGTTTCTTTCTCATCCGGGTTTTCACAGCTGTGGCAGCTGGTGTTGTATGGTATCCCCATTTTTGCCGCGTGCTCTCCAATGGGCCAGTGGCCAGTGATGACTGCCGTCAGTCTTGCCACATCCCGTCGGCCTTTGTTCAAGAGCTCCGCGGTCCTATTTTTATCGTATGTTGGCCACAGGGATCTGCTGATCCTGTAGGATTCCATCCTCTGCCATCTAGTGTTGGCTTTGGCGAGGAAGTCCTTCGAGACCCCGTTCTTGATAGAGCCCATTGGGGCGTGAACCGTCAGCGCCTCGCTCTCATCAAGAGCGGAGCCTCTTCGAGCCAGCTCATCGGCTCTTTCGTTCCCGTCAATGTTGTTGTGCCCTGGCACCCATATCAGGGTAACTCTGAACCCCTGAGCCAGCTCTATCAGGAGATTCCTGCATTCCCGCACTAGTTTTGACGATAGAGTCGACGATTCCAGTGCCTTAACCGTAGCTAGGCTGTCGGTAAGTATTGTTATGTGACTTTTGTAAGATGTGTCCATCAATGCCATCTTGCACGCTTCTCTGATAGCGAGCACTTCCGCCTGGAAAACGCTTGCTGTGTTGGGGAGGCGGAAAGACACGTTTATCTTTAGATGTTCGGAGAAAACCCCCGCTCCTACTCCGCATTCCATTTTGGAGCCATCAGTATAGATTGTGGTACTCAGGTTATTTAGGATGTTCCCTCTCCTCCATTCTAGACGAGAGGGGGTACGGATATCATAATTTCTCCCAAAGACCATGGTAGGAATTGTATAATCCGTCGTTGTAGGTAGGCACCTTTGCCCTTGTGATAAAAGACTGCCGTGGCCATACGGTCTGTCCTTCCAGCAACCCGTTTCTCTCAGTCTCAGAGCACTGAGCGTTGCGGCCTTCATAATATGCAGATCGACGGGGAGCAGGTGCGTCAGCACGTTTAGTGCCTCTCCAGGGCAGGATCTAATCGCTCCCGTAGTTCCGGTACAAGCTGCTCTTTGTAGTCTACCGAGTTTGGTGGTGTTGTATTCCCTCCTGAGGGCTTTCCACCAGACCAGAGCTCCGTATGATAGTATTGGACGTACAACCATCTTGAACATCCATATCATTAAATTTGGTCGGAGGCCCCACCTCCTCCCTATCATTTTCCTGCAGGAGTATAGTGCAAATCCTGCTTTGTTTATTCTGTGCTCTATGTTTAGCCTCCAGTTCAGTTTAGGGTCTAGAATTACCCCGAGGTATCTGGCACTGGACGAAAGGGGTAGTGTTATATTCGCAAGATGAGGTCGTCTAAAAGTTGGTATCTTAGTACGAGTGGTAAACAGCATCAGTTCAGTTTTGCTAGGGTTAATGCTTAGTCCACGTCCCGTGCACCAAGCAGTTAACCTATCCAGGCCACCCTGAAGGATTCCACTAATCACGTCAGGGCACATTCCTGATGCCATTAAGACCACGTCGTCAGCATACGCAACCGTTTTGACTCCTCTCTGGTTAAGATCTGTTAAAGTGTCGTTGATGGCGCAAACCCACAGTAGAGGCGACAGTACCCCCCCCCCTGTGGAGTACCCCTGCTTACAAATTTTGTGAGGTGGGTGTTTCCGAGCGTCGCGCTTACCACCCTCGATTGGAGCATTGCAGTAACCCAGCTGCGTACCTGTGTGTTAACTCCAAGGTTTACCAGCGATTCCTCTATCGCATTCATCTTTATGTTATTAAAGGCACCTTCTATGTCCATGAAGGCTGCCAGTGTGTACTGCTTATACTCCAGTGACCTTTCCACTGTTCGTACTACCTCATGGAGGGCGGTCTCCGTTGACCTACCCTTTAGGTAAGCATGTTGGGCATCAGATAGCTTGTGCCCCACTTCCTCGCGTATGTGGAGGTCGAGCAACCGCTCGAAGGTTTTAAGTACAAAAGATGTCAGGCTTATAGGCCGGAAATCTTTCGCTGAGTCGTGACCTCTTTTCCCTACCTTCGGGATAAAGACGACTTTCACTCGTCTCCAACTGACGGGGATATAGTTCCAGACTAGGCAGGCCTTAAAGATTGCCTCTAGCCAGGGTAATACCGAGTCCTGTGACACCTGTAGCATTATAGGAAGGATGCCATCTGGTCCGGGGACTTGTATGGTGAGAAGCTTTTCACAGCCCATGTGAGCTTTTCTCTCGTTATAATGTTGTTGTCCTCATTTATCGGAGTTAGGCATTGCACTGCATGTCTACCTCCTAACTCTGCATGCCTAGTCGAGGTGTCCTCTTCTGTGCATCCTGGGAAGTGTGTATTCAGCAGCAGGTCTAGGGCCTCCTCGGTACTTTCAGTCCAGGAGCCGTCTGGCTTCTTTATGAACGAGGGGCAGGTGTGGTCTCTGGACAACACCTTTCCTAGCCTTGCGGAATCCTTCGTTGTTTCTATAGCTGAGCAGAATTCCCTCCAACCCTTGTTTTTAGAATTTCTGATAGCTTTTTTATATTTTCTTAGGCTATCCTTGTAACTTTGCCAGTTACCTGAGGAATAACTTAGGTTGAATGATCTTCGGACCTCCGTTCTCAAGCGTGACAGGTCATCATTCCACCAAGGTGGAAATGATTTTTTTGAGTATTTAACAGGACAAGACGTTTTGAACGCGGAAGCCATCGCGTTTTCTAACTGCCCGATTCTATAGTCAATGTCTCCTACCGAGGAGATATTGACTGGGGGAGCCCTCCCTATCCTGTTACGGATCATACCAGCGAAGCGATTCCAGTTGGTACGTCTGGGATTGCGATATGGTGCAGGTGCTTCAACCAGAAGATCCAAATCGAAGAGTATCCATGCGTGATCCGAAAAGGATTTCTTGCTGGATACCCTCCATTTGTTCACACCCACCTGTCCGTTATCCGTCAGTAGAGTAACGTCGAGAACCTCTGCCCACCCACTGAAGCCATCAGTGCTTGGAAAAACAAAAGTGGGAGTGTCTCCCCTGTTACATACTACTAGGTTAGTACTAATTATAAAATCGAAAAGAGACTCACCTCGGTCGTTGTTTTCGGTGCTTCCCCATAGGGTGTGTCTCGCATTTGCGTCGCACCCTATCAGCACCGTGTCATGCGGTTTCGCGTTGTTGACGAGCCTCCGGATCTCCTCGGGCGGCGCAGGCCTGTCATGCGCCATGTAGGCCGAGACCACGAGTAGTTTCTCTCCCCCGGCTGCAGCTAGCTCCACCACCGTGGTGTCGTCAGTGCTGTGGTGAGGTAAAAGGTACATGTTGAGGTGTTTTTTAGCAACTACACACGCCCTAGGCTTACCTTGCCCTCTCTTGTAATAGAGATTGTAGTCGCTCCGCCTAAGCCCTTTCACCTCAGTGCTCCGCACCCAAGGTTCCTGGACTAAGGCGATGTCCACGTCCTCCTCCGACAGGAGAATGGTAAGGTTGTCCGTTGCCAACTTCGAATGTTGGAGGTTAACTTGGACAACCTTCAACCCCAGGCCTATTGGTCCACGGTGGTAGGGTCCAGATCGTCGAGCCTTACGTCGTCCAACAACTTTTGGACGTCGACAACCTCGTCTGCATCCTCTTCTTCCGGATTAGAGGAGCGGAAGACCTTTAGTCTGGCGTGCCGTACGCCGAACCGCAGTTTAAACTCTGCCTTCTCCAGGGCAGGTAGGCTTTCCTCACTGATAACCAGGAGGAAGGATAGGCTGTTCTTTTGCGGAGCCTCCGCTTTTATGACCTGCCAGTCTGTCATTGGCACTGTCGGGTTATGTGCCTGCAAATAGGGGACAAGCCTACCACTGTCCAAGGACATATTGGACAACCAAATGCGCGCCCTTGGTCTCTTCGGGATTTCGCTGGCGGGGATTGGCTTGAGCCTCAAGCTTCCAGTGGCCTCTCCAATCTTGGAGATGCATCCCTCCAGGAAATCCTTAGAGAACTGGTCATCGCATTTGATTACCCGATACCCGCGAACAACTTCGGCCGAGTCGAAACCGGGGAGAGGCACCTTCGGGTTCGCTGTCAGGTTGCTCATCACATGGTCCATGACCATCTGTGTCAACCTGACCTCAATCTCTCCCCATTTCTCCAAGACTTCTTTGCCGCGGTTTGTGGTGGCATCAACCAATGCTACCTGCAGGTTATCCCGTGCCACGTCACTAAAGACGCGTCTCGTCCCTGCGTCGGTTGCACCGGCAACCTTCGCCTTCTTCGTCACGCGATTTGAGCTGTCGTGGGCAGACCGGTCGCGTTTTGTCGCTGTAGTTTTCGGCAGGGTCGCCTGGTACGCCAAGTACTCGTCGACAACCTTTTGAAACCGTACCTTATCCTCCGCGTCCTTGGGATGAGCAGTACCAGCAGCCTCGTTCTTGCTAATCCTACCGAGGATAGCTAAGGCTCTCTGGTACTGCTTATACCTGGACGGTTCCTTAGGTTTGGCCGGTTTCTTCATGGCTTTCGCTGCCGCTGCCGATGTTGTTGGTTTCTCAGTTGAAGGGGTGCTGTGGCCCACAGCGCCTACTCCCACTGAGGAAATGATGGTTTCCTGGCTCGATGCCAGGAGGTCGTCTTCGGAGGAAGTGCCCACCTCTCTCCTGTCCGTCAGTCGTTTGTTCCTATCCGTTTGTCGTTTGTCTGAGTCCTTTCTCCGTTTGTCCGTGTCCGTCGTCCGTCCGTCTACTTCTACATCCGAGGCTTGTGTTTTTGGTGTCGACATTCTGTTTCGTACGGTCACCTGCCCGACCTGGCGGGCTGTGCGTGGCACCAAGGCGGGAATGGGGAAAGGGAGGGTCCGTCACGGCAGAGCCCCTTACCATGATAAGGCCACCGTTCCTTCCTGAGGCGGCCAGGTATCAGGAAAGCTCCGTTCGAATACAGCCGATATACTCCCTGGCTGCAAATCAGTCCGATGGGCACGGGTCGCATGACACCCCGGATTAGGGAGGTTCCGCTGTGCTACCTTAGCCAGCTACGACCAGAACCAGATCTGGAAGTAGCCGTTTCCAGCCGTCACCACGTGGAGGTGTTAGCACACGCTTCCATCAGCCAGCTCAGTTACGGCACGTACACTTTCCAGTGTTACATGTTGATCCCCCTGAGTGACTGACGGCACGACGGCCAACCCATTGTTGACCCCGTTAGATTTTGTTTCCAAAAAAGTGAAAAACACGTGTCAAATTATTTCTCACTTAGAGTACTTTCACCAAGTTTGATGTCAATGGGACCATTAATTCATATTTTTCACAGTTTCTCCATACAAACTGTTAACCCATCGCTGACCCCGTCCGATTTTAATGTTCGGAAAAATGAAAAACACTTATCGAGTAATTTTACATTTGAAGTACATTCACCAAGTTTGAAGTCAAAGGGCTAAAAAAATTGTTTCTCCATACATACTTTTAACCCGTCGTTGATTCAGCTAAATTTCGATTTTGAAAATAATGAGAAACACGTGTCTAATTTTATTCATTTAAATTATTTTTACAATTGTTGAAGTCAATAGGCTAATCGGTTCGTGTTGTTTGTTTCGGAGCCTTTCCGTAAATAAACCTTAACCCATTGTTATAAAAGACGTGTCGAATAAGTTTTGATCTAGAATATTTTCAGGAAGTTCAAATTCAATATGTTTATTAAATCACGTTTCTTCATACAACACTTAAACCCATGTTTTGCCCCTTTAAACCCCGGCTTTAAAAAAATCCCGTCTTGGCGAAGGTTCATTCTTCAAGATGCACCAAAATTATTGTTTGTAGCTTCAGCGGTTTGGTCTGGGCGATGTTAAATCAATCAATCAATCAACCAGTCAGTTAGTCAGGATAAACAATCTATGTATATAAAAATGGGGGCGGTACCACGCCCCCTTGTCCAATGCTTACAACTTTCTTCTAGTCGAATTGTGCTACTAAGTGCTGAAATGTTAGTTATGCTGAAATGTTTGGTCATCAAAAATATGCCACACCCCTTGTCAAACGCCCATCAAATCTCATCAGTAGAATAACACATCTATGAGACGACGGTACACCAAGTTTCAATGCTGTGCAGTTAACGATTCCGAGGAGATTCCATATTAAAAAATTGAGTTGTATGGACGGTGCCACGCCTCTTGTCCAGAATCCACCTTATTCCCCCTGCTGAAGGACACGACTAAATTGTAAGTTTGTACCGAGTGTCATTGATGTGAACGCTCTAGTTTCAAAGTTACACCGAAGAAAAGAAAAGAAAAGAAAAGAAAAGAAAAGAAAAGAAAAGAAAAGAAAAGAAAAGAAAAGAAAAGAAAAGAAAAGAAAAGAAAAGAAAAGAAAAGAAAAGAAAAGAAAAGAAAAGAAAAGAAAAGAAAAGAAAAGAAAAGAAAAGAAAGAAAAAAAATAAAATAAATAAAAAATAGAAAATAAAATATTGAGTAACAAAGGAACAGATGGGCTTGAGTATTTATTGGATAGTGGAAAGGTGCCAATAGATATACAAAAAGACTGACAGGGTATATTTAGTATCGTGAACTTTTATTGGGACACCCTTTATATGGAAAAAGTTTATAGGAAACGAAGAACAGATGGAGATGTTTTAATGTAGTTTTAATTACAAGCGAATGTGGCAATTTGGTTAGGGTTAAGTAGGCATTAGTGTTGCCACTCAGTGGCCAAAATGGCTCATTGTGAATTCTTTCTCGTAGTCCTTTGAAACTAACCAACCGTCTCAATCAACCCAATTCGCCTCTTGATAAGGAAGAATAAATCTAAAGTGTCGACTTTCCCCAGGTCTGTCAGGAATCTTGATTTCAGGATACGTACTCGGCAGGCAGTGTTGTATCGTTTCTACCTCTTCTTCATCTTCACTTACAGTCGACCCTAGACGAGACATAAAACTGCCGAATGGAGTTTCGACTCAGGAACACCACAAATGGCGTTTTTCTCAAGGACAGGGGGGCGCCAAATCGGTCCTGTTACGCCATGAGTTCTCAATGTTTTGGTCAACTTTCAAAAGATATCTGCCAATTAGGGTTGGCCATTAATGATTACACTCTGATTACAAATAAATCGTAATCTGTAATCATTTTTTTATGATTAAATTATTAATAATTAATAATTTAATAATAATTGATTGGCACGACAGCCCGCTTACGCGAGACTAAGGCCTAGCTTCCCGCAACCACCCGTGTTGTGCGTGTGAATTTTGTACGCGGGTGGAAGGGGCCTACAGTTTTATGCCGGTTCCGAACGGCAGGTTGGGAGCTTTTTCATAGGCAATTTTTACTCTCAGAGGTTTGCCATTTCCAGCTGAGAGGACAGCCACCGAAAGAGAAAACGAGTTTCCCGTTATTTTTTTAGGTGTTACTACATGCTGAATTCAAACTTGCGTTGCTCTGCATTCGACTCGGTTGGACCGCGCACTAACCAACTGAGCCACGGCGGCTTCCGAGGAGATTCCATATCAAAAAATTGAGTTGTATGGACGGTGCCACGCCTCTTGTCCAGAATCCACCTTATTCCCCCTGCTGAAGGACACGACTAAATTGTAAGTTTGTACCGAGTGTCATTGATGTGAACGCTCTAGTTTCAAAGTTACACCGAAGAAAAGAAAAGAAAAGAAAAGAAAAGAAAAGAAAAGAAAAGAAAAGAAAAGAAAAGAAAAGAAAAGAAAAGAAAAGAAAAGAAAAGAAAAGAAAAGAAAAGAAAAGAAAAGAAAAGAAAAGAAAAGAAAAGAAAAGAAAAGAAAAGAAAGAAAAAAATAAAATAAATAAAAAATAGAAAAAAAAATGTTGAGTAACAAAGGAACAGATGGGCTTGAGTATTTATTGGATAGTGGAAAGGTGCCAATAGATATACAAAAAGACTGACAGGGTATATTTAGTATCGTGAACTTTTATTGGGACACCCTTTATATGGAAAAAGTTTATAGGAAACGAAGAACAGATGGAGATGTTTTAATGTAGTTTTAATTACAAGCGAATGTGGCAATTTGGTTAGGGTTAAGTAGGCATTAGTGTTGCCACTCAGTGGCCAAAATGGCCCATTGTGAATTCTTTCTCGTAGTCCTTTGAGACTAACCAACCGTCTCAATCAACCCAATTCGCCTCTTGATAAGGAAGAATAAATCTAAAGTGTCGACTTTCCCCAGGTCTGTCAGGAATCTTGATTTCAGGATACGTACTCGGCAGGAAGTGTTGTATCGTTTCTACCTCTTCTTCATCTTCACTTACAGTCGACCCTAGACGAGACATAAAACTGCCGAATGGAGTTTCGACTCAGGAACACCACAAATGGCGTTTTTCTCAAGAACAGGGGGGCGCCAAATCGGTCCTGTTACGCCATGAGTTCTCAATGTTTTGGTCAACTTTCAAAAGATATCTGCCAATTAGGGTTGGCCATTAATCATTACATTTGCGTAATGATTACACTCTGATTACAAATAAATCGTAATCTGTAATCATTTTTTTATGATTAAATGATTACTTTGAATAATCAGCCTTTTTGGTAAATGTAATCATTAAAAAAAAGTAATCATTAATCAGTAATCACCCGATTAGAATAAAAAATTATGTAATTATTTTTGAATGACTACTGATTACTTTGTGTAATCATTAATTTGATTACAAGTAATCTGTAATAAATGATTACAATTATGGCCGCTGCTTTGTTTTTAGAAATAATTGCTTACAAGGCTATTGATCAAGCCTTTTCCGTCTATTTGATTGCCGATTTGTACGTCCGTCTGGCTGTCTGTCCGTCCGTCTGTTCATTTGTCAACCAGCTGATATGTAGGATAATTTTTGGAAAAGTTAAGATATCAAGATAAATTCCACTAATGATGTAAACAGTATTTTAAGAAATATGAAGGTGAATTTTTATGAAAAACAAAACTTGTCGGTTTATAAATATTTGCTTTATAAACTCGGCGTCCACAAGAAATGCCGACGGTTTTAAGGCACCCATTCATATAATAAGTTGGCTTGCCTTTTGAATGAAGTTCACATATCCTACGGATTAAAGGCGTGCAAAATTACTGACGCTTTGTCAAAGGTTTTAGAGAATTTGGACTGCAGGTAAATGAATCTGATCTAGGTAAAACATAATCTGAGTGCATCATAACCTTTTCGATCATAATCTGCTAATCTTAATATCTGCAATATTGTCATAACTTCCCATTACTTCGCTTTTATCAATTTTTATAGCTGGCAACATCGCTGAAGAAGATGACGAATTTGCGGAGTCAGATGAAGAGGTAAATGTTCAATTGGTAGAAGATGAAAAAGTTGTGTATAATGAATACATTGATTATTCAACACTTCAGCTCCCTAAACATGTAAGATGTGTCAGTCATACTTTGAATTTGGTGGCTACTAAAGAGCTGCACAAAAGCTTCTATTGGGCACAATTCACTACTGCACAGTACTGTCAAGTACTGTACTTCAGTGTCGCGGTGACAGCAAATTCAAATGCTCAATAGTTCTATTCTGCAACAAAGCAAGCACTGCATAGTTCGAAAACCTTTTCGCTACAGCAGCGACAGTGCTTGTGTTCTGTTGTGAAGCAAAACATCAAAACAGAAAGTGTAAACAGAAGAAGTAACGATAAATCACAGCAAGCACACCGAGTGAAGTAGAACTTCTACTTCACACCGAGTGAAGCAGAACTTCTACTTCACACCGATTGAAACAGACTTAAATAAAAATCTAAAAAAACATGTTTTAAACCTGCATTTTTTTACATTAATGTTGTTGTAATGCTTGACATGCAGCCCAGATTCCATACAAAATAACTAACATCAGCTACTCCGATCGTGCAAAACAAAACACCGTATGCTTGAAAATGTACTACTTCAGTGCTTCACTTCAGTATTGTTCTACTTCAATGTTGTTCTACTTCCGTGTTGTTCCACTGCAGTATTGTTCTACGTCAGTGTTGTTCTATACTTCAAGGTGCTTGAAGTTCTATTGTCATTTCGTTCAGTATTCGTATGAATATCAAAAGCTTTCTTCACTGAAGTGCTTGTTTTGTAGTGAAAGTGAAGAAGAGCGACAGTATTTGAAAGCACAGCGATGGCTTGCAAGTCATTTTTATAGTGCTTTAGTGGCTACCGTAGATGCCCAGAAAGCTATTTAAGCTTTAGAATGGCGTAGCATACATGAAAAAACAATTAAGGGGGTCGGCTACGTACGTAATTATTTATGGAAGAAACAAAAAACACCGAAGCAATGCGAAATTATCAAAGAAAATTTAGATTGCTTATTAATTCGCCCTATAGTAACCCGGTGGAATTCAACATAAGGTGCGTAACATAATTATAAGACACTCAGAAAATTTCACTTTGCAGCTTCGCCAAATCTAAACAGTAATTTTTTTTAGAAAATCAAAAACGCAAATGATTTTGTGAAGTTTCAGTTTTAATTTTAGGCAAACGTTTTACACGTTTAACGCTTTACAACATATTTTGACTAATAAAAACAGTACCGAGCATAAACTATATACCTCCTTATGTACCGATATACGACACAAATTGCACAAGATTTCGATTATATTGAAGAGTATATTACGTGTATGAAACCAATTGCTGATACAATTGAAAAACTTGAGGGAGAGACTGTAATTATGGCTGCCTTCTTCCTGCTTTGATATCTTTGCGTATTATGATAAGATACGGAAAGTAGAAGTAAGCAATCTTATATAGTGCAAACCGCTGCATACAGCATTGCTTACAGCAATTAAAAAAAGGTTCTCGGATTTTTTTGAAATCGAAGGACGTGGTCGCGGTGCTGCTGTCGCTGCTGCTATTCACCCATCATTTAAAATGCGATGGCTTAATAGTTTCCCAGTTGAACTGCGCGAAAAAATAAAAGAGATTGTCCTGCAAGCCACCAAAAAAATTAAAAGTTTAGAAGGCCGAAGGATATAAAATGAAAATCTTGACGATTTTTAAGAGTTTGAAACCATCACAAACGTCAATGATTCGCAAGCAATCAGTATCGACACCGATATTGCCATTTTGGGATATCTTAGTAAGCCTTGTTCAAAAGACTTGCACCAAATAAAAGCAGATCCTTGGTTAAGGGAATGTTTTTATTGTATAATACAACTCTGCCATCATCGACCCCCGTGGAGAGGTTATTCTCTTATGCCCCTATGGTAAACCTCCCACGGTACAATTTTTGAAACTCGAGTTTTGGCCAAAGCGTACCGCGTTATAGGAGGGTTGACTGTAAAAGACTTTTCATTTGACAAATATTCAAAAGTAATCATTAATCTGATTATACTCATGATTAATGAAATTAATCATGTAGTAATCATGCGATGATTACTTTGATTACTGTAATCATTTTTTTGTTTCATGGTGAATTTTATGATTAACGATTAATCATTGTAATCACTGATTACTGATTACTCTGTAATCTTAATCTGTAATCAGTGATTACATTTTTTGGCCATCCCTACTGCCAACTAAAAACGAATAATGTCCTCCGATTTTTGATACAGTTGATGGCCTTCAAAATCTTTATGGGTTTTTTTTTATCGAAACTAACCATCAGTATTCTTTAGTCTCATTGAAAGAAGCTTTTGCATAGAAAAATGTACATAAAATGTATTAAAAATGTACATAAAATATATTAAAACGTTTAACTAATTAATTAATTATTACTGAATTATTAAAAATTTTGAAAAAATTTTTGTATCTTAAAAAAAAGATTTCCACAATTCACTATGAACTATGAATATTCGGCAACAAAAATTTCAAACTACTATTTTCAAGCTTCCCAATCACATCAAAGCGACTGTAGTGTTCGAATTTCCTTCCCTACCTCACACATGGTTCATGTCTTGGCTATTCAATTAAAGTCATTAAACAACTCATAGATGGCGCTTAGTCACATCTTCAAGTACCGTACTTGCCGAACAGTTTGGAGGTTGTTCGTTAGGCGAAATGGCAAACAGCTGCGCGCAATATTTATTGTGTTTTGCTTGTTAACGCGGGTTCGAAACTGCGCCGCGCAGTTTTACTCAATAAATTTTAAATGAAAAAATAATGGTAAATAATCCCTCTTCCATACCCGCCACACGTCATTTGCTAATATTTCTGGCATTTGGTACGTGCCATGGAAAAGCGAGGGAGATGAAAATTCTCGGAAGGAAGCCAAGTTGTCGTCGGATTTAATCGCAAGTAGACACTTGGTGCCAATAAGATGAGAGACAAACTTTTTGCTTCTTTTGTGTTGTCCGTTTGTATTTTAGGGCCAACGCTTTGTTGTGACTTACAGCCTGATTCTGTGCATTCTTGACAAATTTTTTATCAAGAAATTTTGTCAAGATTTTACAACAGTTTAAGTAAAGTAAGTTTTGCAAAAAAAAACCGGCCTTGATAGCCCAGCGGGTACGCGCTGGCTTCTCATACCGAGCGCCCTCGGATCGAATCCTGGCTGGGCTGGAAATAAGTTCGTGCGTTTTTTTCAATAGTTTCATCACAATAGGCGCTTTTTGCATACAAAAAATAATTCGTGGGAGGTAACGGCATTTTTTTTTTATTTTCTCTGATGTAAAAGTGTAAACATGCACAATTCTTCCATTTTCAATAGGCAAAATTTCAATTTGTATGCTGTTGTCAATAGCATTCAAACTTTTGACAATTTATCAAGAAAAGAGCTTTTATTTTTGGGATAGAATACCGATTCTTGACAAATAATAAAAACTTGACAAATAGTCAATATGGTGAATTTATCAAGTGTACAGAATCGGGCTGTTATTTATTTTTCAGCAACTAAATTGTTGAGTTGCACAGTTAATGTTAAATATTTTGCTGCAATGACATTAAATGAGTTTTGCTTGCGGCTGTTTACAGTGATGAAACAATAATAGCAACAAAGTAGAAGACATGAGCCAGCGAAGGATATGAAGCAAGGATAATGCAATATCGAAGATATGAGAAAATGACATTAAAATAAAATAAAATAAAATAAAATAAAATAAAATAAAATAAAACAAAATAAAATAAAATAAAATAAAATAAAATAAAATAAAATAAAATGAAATAAAATAAAATAAAATAAAATAAAATAAAATAAAATAAAATAAAATAAAATAAAATAAAATAAAATAAAATAAAATAAAATAAAATAAAATAAAATAAAATAAAATAAAATAAAATAAAGTACAATAAAATAAAATAAAATAAAATAAAATAAAATAAAATAAAATAAAATAAAATAAAATAAAATAAAATAAAATAAAATAAAATAAAATAAAATAAAGTACAATAAAATAAAATAAAATAAAATAAAATAAAATAAAATAAAATAAAATAAAATAAAATAAAATAAAATAAAATAAAATAAAATAAAATAAAATAAAATAAAATAAAATAAAATAAAATAAAATAAAATAAAGTACAATAAAATAAAATAAAATAAAATAAAATAAAATAAAATAAAATAAAATAAAATAAAATAAAATAAAATAAAATAAAATAAAATAAAATAAAATAAAATAAAATAAAGTACAATAAAATAAAATAAAATAAAATAAAATAAAATAAAATAAAATAAAATAAAATAAAATAAAATAAAATAAAATAAAATAAAATAAAATAAAATAAAATAAAATAAAATAAAATAAAATAAAATGAAATGAAATAAAATGAAATAAAATAAAATAAAATTAAATAAAATAAAATAAAATAAAATAAAATAAAATAAAATAAAATAAAATAAAGTACAATAAAATAAAATAAAATAAAATAAAATAAAATAAAATAAAATAAAATAAAATAAAATAAAATAAAATAAAATAAAATAAAATAAAATAAAATAAAATAAAATAAAATGAAATGAAATGAAATAAAATGAAATGAAATGAAATAAAATAAAATAAAATAAAATAAAATAAATAAAGTAAAGTAAAATAAAATCAAATAAAATAAAATAAAATAAAATAAAATAAAATAAAATAAAATAAAATAAAATAAAATAAAATAAAATAAAATAAAATAAAATAAAATAGAGAAAACAAAATACAGAAAAAAAATTACGATACAAATTTTAATATTTTAATTTTACTTTTAATGTTTATTAATTTTTTTTTAATGTTTATTATGTAGTATAAATTTTTATTGAAATTTTAGTTTCAATTTTATTTTAATTTTGGTTTTAATTTCAGTTTTATTTTAATTTTAATTCTGATTTTAATATTAATTTTAATTTTTACTATCATTTTTTTTTATAATTTGAGTTTAAATTTTATAATACTTTTTATTTTAATTTTCGTTTTAATTTTACCTCAAGTTTTAGTTTTATTTTTAGTTCTAATTTATGTTTTATTTTGACTTTAAGTTGTAATTTAATTCTAATTTTGTTATAATTTTTGGATTTTTAATTGATTGGATTTCATTTAATTGGAGTTGATTTGAACTGAATTAAATTAATATTAAACAAATTGAAACGAATTGAATTAAATTGAATTGAGTTCAATTAATTGCATTGAATGGAGTTGAATTAAAATTAATTTAATTGTAGTGACTTCAACTAAATTGAATGGAATCGAATTAAAATGAATCGAATTCATGAATCATTTTAATTGTACTTTAAGTTTTAATTTTATTTTTTATTTTAATTTTAATTTTAGTTTTAATTTTACTTCAAGTTTTAGTTTTATTTTTAGTTAAAATTCATGTTTTATTTAGACTTTTACTTGTAATTTCATTTTCATTTTTTTATAATTTTTTGGATTTTAATTGATTGCATTTGATTGAATTGAGTTGAATTAAAATCAATTGAATTGAAGTGACTTGAATTACATTGAATAGAATCACATTGAATTGAGTGAGTTTTATTGAACTGAATAAAATTTAGTTAAATTGAATTGCATTGAATGAATAAGACTTGAATGAATTGAATAGAATCGAATTGAACTAATTTGAATTGAATTGCATAAAATCGAACCGAACTAAATGCAATTGATTAAACTGAATTGAATTGAATTTAATTAAATTGAATTGAATGTAATTCATTCAAATGAATACGAATTAAATGAATTGAATTGATTCGGACGGAATGAATGGGAATTCAATGAACTGAACGAATTGAATTGAGTTAACTTAAATTAATATAAATTAATTGAATTTTAGTTAAATCGAATTACTTTTAATTGAACTGATTTTAATGAATAAAAAATAAGGAAATTGTATTGAATTGAATAGAATCTGTACGCGTCACAGAGAATCCGACGATCGCGCACTAAATAATGGTAGACGTGGTGAATGTTTTTTTGAAAACGTTATAAAAGTTTATATTTCGGTGGTGGATTTCAATGGTTGCATATGTACTAAGGAGCTGCACAAAATTTTCTATTTGGCACACTTCACTACTGCACAGTACTGTCAAGTACTGTACTCAGGGACGGACGCAGGGGGGTGGTCCGGGGGGTCCGGACCCCC
This sequence comes from Melieria omissa, assembly GCA_963971225.1. Classification (NCBI taxonomy): domain Eukaryota; kingdom Metazoa; phylum Arthropoda; class Insecta; order Diptera; family Ulidiidae; genus Melieria; species Melieria omissa. Next base: position 54,871,732 of record OZ020268.1, read on the forward strand.
CCCCGAAATCTCAGACTTTTTCAAAACCCCTTACAGCACACGGTCTTTCAACCGCATAAACTAAATCCACATCACAAGTTGGTACATTACAAATATGATTCATTCCACTTTATTTCGTAATTTTCAGTTTATTTTCACAAGATCACATTTTCTGGTCAAGATCACAGTAGTAATTGAGTGTTATTATCATGCCACATGTATTAATAGTACTATCGTTAGACGACTCGCAACCTACTGTAGTGCGAGAAAGATGCATTTTTCGTTTGTTTATTTTTTGACAGTTTGACAGAAAAAGTACCAAAACGTTTGCAATAGAAGATTTTACAGCCAGATATACAGGCTTCTTCAAATTTGTGGGACACTACCGGTCACAGTTGCCTCTAGTGAACGGTCCTTCTCCACTTTGCGAAGGTTAAAAACTTACTTGCGCAACCGGACTGGAGAGGAACGACTGAATGGACTGGCGCTTCTTAACATTCACAGAGATGTGAATGTTACCAGTGATCAAATTCTGGATATTCTCGCAAAAAGAACAAGAAGAATTGACATCACTCTGTAAATAGTCTGCCTAATACTAAAGGCAGTGGATCATATGTATTGCAATTTCATCATTTGATTCGTGTGCTGTCAATTAATGCTTCTTATACCATGATTCTTCTTATGCCTATGAAACCGGTAATTATTTTTGAAAAAAACACGTTCATTGTGAGGAAATGATTACAATTTTATTCTTCAAAGTAATGGCCATCGCTAGCTACACATTTTTCCCATCTCTCAGGCAATTTATGGATGCCTCGCCAAAAAAATGTTTCGTCTTTTGCCTGAAACCAATCATCGATCCATTTTTTGGCTTCTGCGTGAGAATTGAAGCGCTGTTCCGTTAATGCGTGGCCAATCGATGCGAACATGTGATAATCCGAAGGCGCCAAGTCTGGTGAGTAAGCCGCATGGTTGTACGATGCAACCAATTCTTTGGTGGCTCTAGTGCGGTGTGGTGGTGCGTTGTCATCGAGGAAAATCACTTTGTGTTGCCTGGCTTCATATTCTGGGCGTTTTTGGCGTATAGCACGGTTCAAATCGGCCAATTGTTGTTGGTAACGTTCACCGTTAACCGTTTCACCAGGTTTTAGAAGGTTTTTTTCTTCAAATGGTAACACAAAATTAACTGTGTCCGCAAATCGTAATTTGTAGGCACGTAATCCGACATTTTCCGGAGCGTCAAACAATGCGTTGTTGGATGAAACTTGACAAATTGTGAACTGAATATTGTTGACATATGACAGAAGAAGTAAACATGACATTTGGTACGGTTCCGAAGTTTATAAATATTCGGCTATTTACCGCTAGATGTCGTTACCGGTTTCATAGGCGCATACCTGGTATTATAAAATATTATAACGTTAAATGAAATTCCAATTGAGTGAAAATAAATTTTTTTTTTAATTATGATCACAATTTTTAGCTACTTTTACCCAAAAATTAATTTTGTCTTGTGTTTATTTTTGGAAAATAAAACTCGCAAACCGCCAATCAACACGCGATTCAATGAACAATCATAAGTTATAAATATTAAGTTTGTCAAACACAACTGTTTAATTATCCAAATTTTTCGATCGGACCCCCCCCAAAATTTTTTTCTGCGTCCGTCCCTGACTGTACTCAGTGTCGCAATAATAGCAAATTCAAATGCTCAATAGTTCTATTCTACAACAAAGCAAGCACTGCATCATTCCAAAAACTTGTCACTACAGCAGCGACAGTGCTTGTGTTCTGTTGCGAAACAAAACATCAAAACAGAAAGCTATAATGAGGTTAAGTAAAGGTAAATCATAGCAAGCACACGGAGTGAAGTAGAACTTCTACTTCACACCGTGTGAAGCAGAACTTCTACTTCACACCGTGTGAAACAGAACTTCTACTTCACACCGAGTGAAACAGACTTAAATAAATATCAAAAAAACATGTTTTAAACCTGCATTTTTTTTACATTAATGTTGTTGTAATGCTTGAAATGCAGCCCAGATTCCATATAAAATACCAGAAACAAACATCAGCTACTCCGATCGTGCAAAACAAAACACCGTATACTTGAAAATGTTCTACTTCAGTGCTGCACTTCTACTACAGTCTTGTTCTACTTCAGTGTTGTTCTACTTCGGTGTTGTTCCACTGCAGTATTGTTCTACTTCAGTGTTGTTCTACTTCAGTGTTGTTCTACTTCAATGTTGTTCTACTTCAGTGTTGTTCTATACTTCAAGGTACTTGAAGTATTCTATTGTCGTTTCGTGCAGTATTTGTATGAATATCAAAAGCATCCTTCAGTGCCGTGCTTGTTTTGTAGTGAAAGTGAAGAAGAGCGGCTGTATTTGAAAGCACAGTGATGGCTTGCAAGTAATTTTTATAGTGCGTGCGCAGTAGGGTGGAGTGAAAAAATTGATTTTAAAATTTTAAGAAGCTAGTATATTGGAAATGTGCCAAATGTCCATGGTACCAATCCTGCAAAATTATATTAGTTTCTAACAACTCCTTGATCGCCCATCACCTAATTGAAATAATTTTTTTTAATACTTTTTTCACTTTCGTCGAAAGAAGTGAAAGTCGTAATTTCAACTCAGTTAAGGATTCAAAATAAATCTCAGTAGCCTTTGCTTTAGGTTTGCGGGTTTTAAGTTATTTATTGTAGCAGTCCTGTTTGAGCGAATAAAATATTACAAATTACAATTCGTGTTTTAATCGTTGGAATGTGGCAAACCCCGCTAGTTTAATTCTGTTTATGATTGTTGAATGTTCACGATTTCCTTGTGAAGTGACCGATTCGAAATAAACTTGTGACGTTACATCTGATTTAATTAAAAAAAAACAAAAAAAAGGTGAGTACCTGAACTTGTGCGCAAAAAGGTAGGGCAGTGAAGGGTTACTAGTTATTTCTTTATATTTTTAAAGAGATGACAGTTACAAGAGACAAAGTTTCGTGCGTGATATTTGGCGCTCCACGAAACCTGCCGACCAATACTCTGCCGACCTACACCGATCTCATGAAGAAATATATTCAACTTTGACAAGATCTGAAGACGGACAATGGTAAATACCCATAATTTTTTGACATATCTCAAAAACTGTGCTATGAAGTCGAAGAGATATGGCAAAGGGCCTCACTTCCAACAGTAACGCATGCACAAGCGATAGAAAAACTTAGATCGTTCCACGACAAATACAACACAATGCTAAAAGTCAACAAATGTAAAAGGAATCAACCAAACTACCAACGGAGATTATCGGACTTTCGTGACAAAGCTAACACTCTGTTTGATCTCAGCAAATGCAAGTGCTCCGATATGGTGGCCAATTGCAAATGTACGAAACACAACAAAATTCCGGCAAACGAACGGCAGTTCCTTCAAGACCAGAGAGGGCCAAGAAAGATGATAATCGGTGGTACAGATCAAGTGGTAACATCAAAATTGAAGAGAAAAGCTGAAAGAGAGGAAGCAAATCTCAAACGAATGAAGATTAAGAAGATCGATGACGATGCGAGCAAAAGTCAACCCTATTCTGCCGAAAGTTCCGAATACGACACGGACTCGTCTGACAGTCCCACTGTCGATGAGTACATCCCAGATAGAGAATCACTCAAAACTAAGCGAAATCAGGATCGAGAGTGCCAAAAAATTACTATCTCTCTGCCTTCCCTCGCTATAGCTTGCGATCGGACCGGAGTTTCGGACAGATCAGCTGCTGTATTAGCAACAACAGTTCTGCATGATCTTGGTCTCGTATCACTCAACGACCGATCCAAAGTAATCGACCGAAGCAAAATCCGTCGAAAACCCAGTAAAATTCGAAAGGAACTGAGGCAGAATGAAGACGACCACACTCACAAGGGCATAGATGGACTATTTTTTGATGGCCGCAAGGATAAAACTTTAACACAAGTCCTCGCCGTCGACAACAAGTACCACAGAAAAACCATTTCGGAAGAACACATAACCATCATCGCAGAGCCGGGTTCTTCGTACTTCAACCATACGTCTCCGTCATCAGGCTGCAGCAAAGACATAGCTGAGTACTTAGTCGCTAGTATCAAAGAGCAAAATGCGAAGACAGATAATATTAAAGTTGTCGGGTGTGACGGCACAAACGTAAACACGGGACAAAAATCGGGCGTTATCCGGCGACTTAATCTATTCCAGTCACTCGATGGCGGGACGACAGACCCACACGGATTCTCTGGATTCACCAGATGCTTGTCAAGTCACGTTACCTCAGCTCCAAACTCAAGGGAATCGTTGACCCCGTTATTCACCGTAACGCGTACTTTGCTCACCCGGAGAATGTGCTCCTGGCCATGATGACGGACCATCGACCACATATACGTGAACTGGGCTTACGACGAGTGATGAAGGCCAGAGCTACAGCAGTCCCCAGTGGACAAATACGGAGGTTCAAGGTTCCTGCAAAACTTAACTTCGACGCGACATCCGTGCACGCATTGCTTCTCGTCAGCAAATGCCGGCGTTCGAGTCGAAACGTGATTTTTGTCACTTCACCCTGTAACCATGTGTTTATAACTTTGACATCATTAAATATTGTAATTAGAAGCGTATTTGATTTTTAATTGAATTTTAAGATGACTATCTTTAATGTCGCGTAATACTGTGAAATTAAAAGTTGTGATGGGAGATCAAAAAATTGTTTAATTTCTTTTTAATTTTTACACAGCTTTATATTGATGTATTGGCACATTTTGAGATATCTAGCTAATTGATATTCCAAAAAAATTTTTTTTTGGCCATTTTCACTCCAGCCTAGTGCGCAGCTCTTTAATATGTACATTGTGATTTGATGAAGAGTATATTTGAATATAATGTTGAGTAGTGGAAATTTAGGTGCAATGTATAATTAGTGGTTTTGATTGTTTAATTTTACAATGTTGTAATGAATGTACAATGTAATTCTCTTCGATAATGTGTGATTAGTGTTTAATGTAGGAAATATGCGGTATAGAGTAGTTTTGTATTTCGTAGAAGTTGTGTGAAAATGATGATGATGGGTGGTGGTGTTGTTGTTTCGTTGATCGTGGTGGTGTTGTATGATTTCTTCACGCCGCACAGTGGGGTATTGACCATTGAAAACGGCGATCAATTCTCCTGAGCTATTAAAATGAATGTAAAGTATTTGTTTACATAGATGAAACATATATAAGACAAATTGAAATTGTTGTTGTTGTTGTTTTTTTATTAAATTTATTCAATTTAAGTAAATATTTCATGTTTTGGGCTTCTCACACTAGAATTATTAAATGTCATCGCTATTATTATCATCATTATCATCATCATCGTCATCATCATCATCATCATCATCATCATCAAACGCAATATCATTACCAGACTGGAAATTAGTATTATCTGTTGAAGTTTTTACAGATGGTGATTTTAAAAGTTCAATAGCTGATAGTGGTAGGTGTGGAATCTTTTGTTTTAGGAAGTTTCCTTAAACTTGATAAAATTGGATCGGAAGCAACAAGAAATCGATGCAAAATATCATGATTGGTTTTTTCTCTGCTAGTCTTGCGAGTAAAATGTTCTCTGTATTTTTTAAATTCTTTATTCAGTGCTTCTTGAGCTTTCTCAGTTAATTGGCCAATTGGTAACAGAGCGTGGTGTATTATTTCTGGCCCATGAATTAGAAATTTGTGCACCGTAGGTGGCATATTGCACCATGGATACTTTGATACAAAATATCTCGCAGTATCATGTGCGAAATCTCGAAACTTTGGAATATGTACCTCATGGCCGCAAGTTCAAGTCAACATTCGTGATTTCAGACGATAGCTCTGCGTTTCGAAAGAACCTTCTTGCCGTATTTCCATCATTTGAGTTGCCGAATCCGGGTTTCGGTTGATCAACAATCAAACCTGCTTTCTCTCTGAATCCCTTTTGAATATTTTGTTTTGTTTCGTTTTCTGACCTTACTTGCCATTTTTTTATTGGTAATTTGTACGATCAATGAAGAAGGCATTCAAAAAATCGTATCGAACCATGCAGTACTGACAGTCCAAAATTAAGATTAGTGGTTTCAACATTTCTTGCAATCATTTCGTCAATTAAGTTGAATTGTGTTCTAGTTGCACCGCATAAGTAACACTTTTGAGTTGAAGTAGTCTCAGTGCCTTATTTGTAGTGCCTTGCAGTAGAATAACAAAAACAAAACACATGATAACAACAACCTTCATTACTCCATGAAGATCAAGCGAAATCACAAAATTTGGCACTGACTTTGAAACACTAAAACTTAAATATTTCAGAAAATGCACAAAAGTGCACTTTAATTTTTTGCAATATAGTAGTCAAATATATGTTCTTTACATATCATATAAAATTATTACGGCCTTTCACAGCCAAAGCAACTATATGTCTACCTATATCCTTTAAATATGTACAATTTTAAGACTATAACTAACAAATTTTTATAAATTATTAATACACATATTCTACAAACATAATTTTGTTTAAACATTAGTACAATACCTGAGGTTAAAGGTTTCATATTACAAAAATTAAGTTTTGCAAGAATGATATTAAAAAAAGCACTTCAAATCACTGGCAAATGCGTAACGCGCTCTAAACACAACGGAGCAATGAACAAATATGCATTTTGCAAAGCGCACTGTGACAATACCGTTCAATGTAGATCATTTATTTTTTCACCCAGTGATGCACAATTTTATCTACTTTTCCCCCATACCAAATATTATCAAGATATTTGAATTTAATTTTTTGAATTAATCGCCATTTTGGGCATCAAATACCCCACTGTGCGCCGGTGGTCGGATGATGAGTGTTTTGCCGTCAGCCGCGCAAGCACCGTTTAGGACAGCGAGGGATGCCGTCGGTAAGTACATAGGGGAATACATAGGGTAAGTATACAAGAGAGGATAGCGGATGAGGAATAGCGGGCATGCACAAATGGTAAATATATAAGGGTAAGTATATAGGAATGAGGTAAGTAAACGAAGTGGGAGAGGATCTGTACTGCTTATTGTTTATTATTTAGGTATATTTATGTATATATGTTTTTTATAGGTGATGCGCAGCGACGGCAGGCAACGACGTGAACAGAAACTGAAACAAATTAATGCAAGTTAATTGAATTTTTATTTAATTTTTATATTTAATTGAATTGATTTGAATAAATATGTAATAAATAAATTGTGATGAATTGAATGGAATCTAATTAAATTTAATCGAAATGAGTGAAATCGATTTGAATTGAAATGAAATTGAAATTTATTAAAGCTTTTAGTCAGAAAATATTCTAAAAATTCACATTTAATTAATTAAAAATTTTGTATGGCAAGCTGTTGTTGTAAATTAAAAAATAACCACTATAAATACAATTAAAGTGTTTAAATTTTTTTGTTGTTTTAATTTATTCATTTTCTTACGATCACCTACTAACATTTACATTCATTTGTTGTTGTTGGTTTTGTTGTTATTGTCATTGCACTTTTTTTGCATCCGTTAATTTATGGTAAGTAATTAAATACGCTTAATTGTTGGCAATTTCTCTATAAATACAAAAGCAATAACAATTATGACAATAACAACAACAATTACAACAAAAGCCTAACACAAAGTCAACAACAACAACAACAACAAATAAACAAATAAGCCCGCTTACTCATCGCTGCGACTGTCTATCAATCGCTGAGCTGATGGCTTTTCCAGTTTATCGACAGCGGCAACACAACAGTGTCACAATGCCGCCGCGCAGCAGTTGGCCAGTGCGCAGCCGTCGCCGCCGGCTTTTGTGCTGCACTTCGCATTTGCGCTTGTCGCCATTAATTCAGCAATTTTATGGCCATTGCTCGACTCATTGGTGGTGTTGTATTAGTTCTAGTTGTAGTTATTGTTGTTGCTTTTGTTGTCAATTTGTATTGTTTTTTATAAGTTGCTGATTTTTTTGTGGTAGTTGTTTTTGTTGTTTTGGTGCTAAATTCTACAAGCGTCGAGCGCAGCAAGTGCTGAGCCATAAGCTTGCGGTGAGCCAGTAAGTCAGTCAGTTTGTCTTGTTCTCAATGTTGTTGTTGTTGCTTGTGGTAGTGCTGTGTAGGCGTTTCGTACAATTGAAATGCTAATTTTATGTAGATTTTTTCTTCGCCTTACATCAATTATTACTAACATTTTGCTGTGCACAGCCGCGTGCACTTGTGAAACGATATTCGCAAAATTATGAATGCGGCATGCGGCCAATCTGTGCACCACCCGCTTAATCAGCAGTTATTTCTGTAGATTTGGTTAATTTGTAGCAAAACTAATAGCGAACGCCGCACCCTGCAACCCTCTTGTCGGGCCTCGCAAACCGCACCCGAACGCCCCTGAATGGCATGTGGCAGCAGGCGTGAGTAATCGGTTCGTGCAATTATGCTGTCGCACACACACTTACAGCTCTTGCGTTGTTGCCTCAACTGTCAAATTGTTATGTCAAATGGTTTGTCACACATTTTGGCATTCATAATGGCAACTTTGTTTATCAAGCACACTGTTTGTCCAATTTATTCGCGTAGAAAGTGAAAATTAAAAAAAATAAATAAAAGTGTTGAAATTATTTAAAAAATTGTATTTTGTGCTTTTGATGCTTTGAAAGCGCAACGCTGCAATGCGTCGACCGCCACATTTGTCAACGTTGGGCCATTTGTCTTGCGACCCCCGAATGATGCATCAATGACTGTGGCAATTGTTCACAAAGATTTGTACAACAAATAAAAACATTTAAGAAAAAAAGTGTAAAAATTAGATAAAATAATTGATGTGACAGCAACAACAACAACACAAACTGGCACTGAAAACAATTGCAAACAATTGAAATGAAAAAGCTGTTGTAGTTATTTTTGTTGCAGACCAACACGCAATGTACAGAAAATGTTATGACTGATGTTTATAAAAAAAGTTAGGTTAGTAGAATTTTTTTAAAAAAAAAAGTAAATTATTTCAGTTCTAAAAAACAAAAAAAATCAAAACTATAAAACTTTGCATAAATAATTCGAATTTGTATTGGTTTATTGTTATACAACAATCAACGGTCGTGACTCAGACTCAGAAATGTGATTAATCTGAGAGTCGAGTTTTGAGTTCAGTTATACTTTTTGATTCAACCTTGAGTCATAAATTTCTTAATTTTTGACACAACAATTGAGACAATAAATAAATAGGAATTACATATATCATAGAAATTTTTATATCCATGAAAGATGAAAGATATGTGGGTGGAACGCATTTTTATAAGCAATTATCTTACTCTCAAAGATGTATCAATCATTGGATCGTAGACAGCTGAAAAACAGCTAATTAATCCAATAATGTTAACTACAAAAATTTGACAAGTTTTTTTACACCTTTCAAGTTAGTTCGATACACAACACTGTGCGACAGTAAATTTTACAAACGAAAAAAAAATATATATACCATACATATACTATCTTATTCTGTTTAGTATAGTAAAAATAAAATATAGTAAAACTGCGTTTTTAGTTTTTCTCTCTGACATCAGGATTATTTTTGAAACGACTTTGAAATTTCAAGGTCATGAATATTTCAACAATTTTTTTGTAATTGAGCCCAAAATGAAATATTCATATGGGTATCAAATGAAAGAGAAAGTTCCATAGAATTTAAAAAAATTTAAATTTGTGTGCGCAAGAAGGAATAGATATGGAAAATGTCCTTTGAAAACTTGATCTTTGAATATCTTTGAAAATTTCGAATAATAGCTGTAAGACTACCGTAGAGTTCTACTGTAGTCAGATTGGCTTTTAGATGATCATTATTGAGTCTAAGATGATGGCAGACATTAGAACATTCAATTTGTTTGGAAAGTTCACCAACTGCTGTTAGAAAAAAAACACTGAGAAGTGTCATCTGAGTGACTCGTATTATTAAAGAATGGAGCCCAAAAGCTTTCCCAAATCTGTTCAAAACTACTGGAAAGCAAAACCTAACTGACTTTAGACCTTTCAAGTCTGCGTCTACTGATGTTAGAGGTCTCCGTCTACAATTTGTAGATTATTCAGTTTAAGAGAGAAAGTCTCTAACTACCTCTAAAATTTTCAGGAAAGTGACACTCAACTGCCTTCAGCTCATTTAGTTTATGAAAAAAAGGGGTGTTTGAAAGTTTTCCCAACTCGAACTAGAAAATTTTGAGAAGTTATAAATGACTGACCACAGTTCGTTAAAGTTGTTGAAGAAGAGGTACTCGATAGGTTTTCAAATACTCAAAGGCAACAACTTCAAAGATCATTTATGTCTGCATTAACTGACTTCGAATGGTCGAATCATTCAAAGTATAAAGAGACGTTTCAACTGTGTAAAGAATTTAAGCTGATTGACTTAAGTTTGTTTAGGTTATTTAAAAAGGGGTACCCTAGAGTTTTTGGAGATTTTTCATCATTTAGGTCTATGTCCACTGACTCATGTTAAATGATCTATGGAAAAATCAATCGTCGCGGAGCGTGGTAAATGAATACACGGGGTGGGTTTCGATTATGGGTTGTTTTTTGATCGCCGTACGAATGACGAATGACACTAGAATACAAGAACCACTGAACGAGACAAACGGCCGAAGCCGGGGAGCATAAATAGGGGGAACATCAGTACAAGAGGAAAAGGAAAAGGAAGGGATAAGAGGTGTGATCGACAGATCACTGAACAACCACAGCACTCATTTAGCCAATCTAAGTTATCGAAAGAATTGCCAACTGTATCTACAACTTAAGTAGAGTTCTAACTGCTTCTGGAAATTACTAGAAAGTGACTTCACATCATTCAGATCATCGTCTACAAACTTTGGGTCACTCAAGTTGTCGCGAGAGTCTCAAACAGTGTTTAGAATGTCAGCTGACTGCGTACATTTCATTTTAGTAATTTAGAAGGGGAGTGTGGCATGTACTTCCACTCGGAGACCCTATTGGGTTCATTATAAATTCTTTCAGTGTTTGAACAGCACTGAAGTATGGGTGCCCGAAGATATTTCAACTGTGCCCTGACAGCACCAGGAAAGGAGTTGATGACTTAGAATGTCAGCTGATTGCGTTCAGTTCATTTCAGTTATTGAAGAAGGTCGAGTAAGGTTATAGAAATGAAGTGTGCAACATTCACTTCCACTCGGAGACCCTATTGGGTCCATTGTGAATCACTTCAGTGTTTGAACAGAACTGTTCAACTGTTCCTTGACAACATCAGGAAGTGAGTTGAGGACTTGCAGTCTTTTTCTCTTCTCCCTGAGTCGGTTGGAACTGAAGTCCAGGGTGGATGTAAAATGGATTTAAATTAAACTTGTGTGCAGTATATTATAGTAAAAGAATAAAAGAAGAAAAAGTTTCCAAGTGTTGCTTAAAATTTTTTTCAGACATCTTAAGTTTATTTGAAACTACGCTGCCGCAATAAATTTGTTCACAAAATTCACACCACTTGCTTCTTCTTCTTCCTCTCCGTTGGTTTGACTTTTGGAATTGTAAAGGCTTCAAAAAGCATAGAATTCAGTGTCCGTTCTGCTACTTTTAATTCCTCTCACAAATCGTAATGTGTCATTTTGCAGACACATTTCTGGGGAATGTGGTGTAGTGGCTTTATATGATTTATGAGTTGTTGTTTTATGTGTTTCATCAGTTCAGGCTGATAGTGTACAAATGTCAGACAATGCGTAAAATTTAAAGTAAAAAAATTGAAAATTGAAAAATATTAAAATTTAATTAAAACAACGTCATAAACAATATGTTCAAGTATCAAGAAAATTATTAAAATTTAATAAAAAAAACTACATAACAAATATGTTCAAGTATTTATAAGCCGCTTTTATTAATTTTTTTTACATTTAATATTGATTGAATGTTACGAGTATTTATTATTTTTTTTCGGCATACAATTTTGTTGATTTGTTTATGAAATCATTGTCGAATGTTAATCGTTGAGTAATCGGATTTGTGGCAATAATAAAACAAACAACAAAACTTGGATAATAAATACATTTCAGCAACTACAAATACAAAAACAATAGAAATCAAGAAAAAAACAACAACAAGCAATATGCGTTCCATGTAAAGCCAAACAAATGCGACATCAATGAATAAGTTATAAAAAATGGTGTGTAATTTAAAGAAAATAAGCAAACAAAAAATTAATAAATAAACATAAGCATTGAGCAGCGAACATTAACAACAACCACAACAACAACAACGACGAATCTAATCGACAAGTCAAAAAATAAAAATGGTGTAAAATGTATTTACACTGAACGTAAATGCCGGTTGATTAATGTCTTAGACGCTGTCGGCGCTAGTTGACCAAAACAAACAACAACAAAATCAATAAAACCACAAGACTAATAATGGCGTTTTTCTTCGGCTTCTTCTTCTTCTTTTGTTTGTTTGGGCTTTACGTCGCTCTAAGTACTTTGACGATTTGAATCGCGCTTTTGTAATTAATTTGTCTATTTTGCGTTCAGCGGCAATACGAGACGAATCGATGCGTGAGTCGTTTAAGTCGTTTGTCGAAATTCGAAAAATGCGCCAAAGCCTGCGGGCAGCCCGAATGAGGCGCGCCACGCTTTGGCAGCAGGTGAACACTGGCTGGGTGTGTTCGAGCACGCAAAATGTGCTAATTGAAACGCTGGTCTTAAGCGATCAGCCAACTGCAAGACCGACATTCAATATGCAAATGGCACACATTCAAAAGTGTTCGAAAGACTGCGGGAAGGGCACTGGGGCGCAAATGCAAAGCACTTAAAAAAATATAACATCGAAAATAGCAACAAAATCAAAGCTAATAAGTGGCAGTTTAGCAAACAAAACAAGCGTAAAAGTCAAACACAAAAGTCACACACGCTCGAGGCAATGTTTGGCTGACTGGCCAAAGTGTGGTTTGGCTGGCTTGCAGCCAAATTGCTTTGCTCATTTAGCAACTGAACAAAAACGAAAAATATGAATTAAAAAAAAAGAAATGAAAAACCCATAAACAATAATTATGAAAATATAAGCCACAACAACGAAAAGTGGTTTTTGCGTACACTTGGCCAGGTTCTTCTTGGCCATGTACACAATTTGCCGTTTCGTTTTCTAAGATTTTCACTTCCTGGCCAATTTTTAAATTTTTTTGACAGAAAGCTTAAAATTCAAAATTTTCAGTTTATTTCTCAGGTTTTTTAAAACTGTTAATGAAAATGTGACAATCTAAAAATCTGCGCTTATTAACGCATTGCGCGAGTAGTGTTGCACACCTTTGAAATATTGCGCCAAAAAAATTAAATAAAATCTGCCAAAAGTTATGAACAACAGAAACACAAAATCTTGAAATGTGAAAAATAGTGGCCAGAAAATAACAAATTAGCCGGATCTATGTTGCTCAACAGTTGGTGGCACAAAATATTATAATTTGAACAAATCAAATAACTTATGGCTGCCCGAGTTAATGCCTTTCGGACACTACAAAGCGAAAGCGTTGACAATTTTTGTTGATATTTTTATTTATTTTTATATTTTCATTTAGTTTTTTGTATCAACATAAGCTTCTTGAGCTGCGTAAGTGAACATTTGACTTGTTGAACAATCACCATGTCATCTGTTTATTTTTTGAGAAAAACAAACACACTCATTGTTTTGGCCATAGTATAATTATAAAGTAGTCTAACCTGAACTCTCCCCTCTTTTGAGTACAAATTTTTTGAAATTTCTTTCACAATATTTCATTTTGATGTACAAAATTTGTCAACAGAAAACATAGGCTCATATTGATTTGACACAAAATATTTTCAAAACTCTGTTCATACAATTTTCTGCCAATTTTTGTAAACAAAATAGAAATACATTAGAAATACTCTCTCAGGTTAGACTACTTTATTATTATACTATGGTTTTGGCTAAACAAGAATGAATTGGTAGATAATATAGGTTTTTATTTTGCTTCATTTCCCTTTCCTTATACATTTTTTTTTAATTATTAAATATTTTCTAGAATTTTATTTGATTGAAATTAGATGAATTTAAAATTATAATAATTGAATAAAATTGTTATATTAAAATTTTTATAAATTTGTTATCCTTTTAAATTCGTTGAAATATCTTTTGTAGGATTTTATTTGATTGAAGTTATACGAAATTACATTTATAATCAAATACAATTATTTCCATAAATTTCCTAGTCCTTTAAATTCATTTAAATGTATTCAATTTGAACTATTTTGTTCATTGATTTTGTTTAAATATACATATATTCTTATTTCCTCTTTTAACCAACTTTTCCCCACAATTCGTTGAAATAGGTTTTCTAGAATTTTATTTGATTAAAAATTGATTAATCTAAAATTATAATTCAATAAAATTATTTTCATAAATTTGTTATCCTTTTAAATTCGTTAAAATATCTGTGGTCAAAAGCAATAACTGCTTAAGTCGACTTAAGAAGAAATTGGAGTTATGGATGCCACCATGTTCCCTTGACTGTGCTCTACGTTTGTAAGAGTTTGTAAGTTTAAATTAAAAAATGTTATTAATAAAAACCTATTCGCGTTACTACAGTTATCATATATGCACCTAAAACTTTAAACGAGATTGTTCGAAACAGTAATTTTCGACTTAGGCGGTTATTGCTTTTGACCACAAATATGTTTTCTAGGATTTTATTTGATTGAAATTATATGAAATCAACTTTATAATTAAATACATTTTCATAAATTTTCTAGTCCCTTCAATTCATTCAAATATATTGCAATTTGATTCATTGATTTTATTTAAATATATATTTTTACTTCCTTTCTAAGCAACTTTTCCCCACACTCTTACAATCAAAATCAAAATCACTCATACGCCCCGCTGCCAACATTTCATATACCACACAGTATCCGCCTCTTCAATGCCTTCGTCTTGAGTATCACAGTCAGACGTTTGCGCAACTTTTACACCTAACATTCATGCCACACATTTTTCCAGCGTTCAATCCACCAGTCAATGCATTGGTTTGCTGTCTGGTTGGTTGGCTGACCTTAGCCCAGACCTCAACCCAGACTATTGTGTTGCATTGTATGGAGCTGCTGCACCTTAAAACATTGCCAAAGCCTCAGACAAGCCACCAGACAGACAGACAGACAGTTGGAGCAATAGACAGCGTTCACTTAGGCGATTATGAAAAATGAAAAATGGCAAACAATCTTTGAAACTCTCGCACAATCGCATTCACATTTAATACGAAAATAAATGGAAAATCTTCAACACTCAACAATGCTCAAGATCAACAACATTTACCATGACGTTTTGCACAGTTGATTTGTTTGTTTGTTTGTATGTTTTTGGTTGGGCGTTTGTGCCGGTCCGCACACTTTTCATTTGCATTTCATCTGCGTGCACACCTCGCGGCTGGAACGCCAACAATTCGCTATGCCGCGTGCAACATTTGCTAAATGCCACAAACTGCAACACTGCGCCATAAGGTCGATTGCATCGGCAATTAAGCGTGTGCAATGTGTTTACCTAAGTAAGTAACTAAGTAATTGTTGGCGATTCGGAACGTAATTACGAATCATCAATTTGCGCGGCATCGATTTGTTGGGCGCCATTGGGAATATTTTTTTCAGCTGCAGTTTTGTATTGAAAACTGATGTAAATTTCAAATAGATAAATAAATAAAATAAATTTTTGATAATGAAAAAAGAAGAAGAAGAAGTGCAGCTACATCTGTAACAAACAAAGCAAGTAATTAAACTTTGAGAACCACTTAACTAAAATTTAACTTAGACTCAGCTCACGTGAAACAAAGTTTAAAACAAACATAATTTAGCTCCATCACAACTTTACCGCAACTTAAATTTGACTTAAATTTGACTTAACCTTATCAGAATTTAACTTGAAAGTTTACTTAACTTAACTCAAACTCAACTTAAACTTAAATTTAGCATAATTTAAACTTAATTTAAAAATAATTTAAACTTAAGCTCAACTTACACTTAACTTAAACTTTTTTAAAAAGAATTTAAACTTAACTTAAGCCCAACTTAAACTTAACTTAAACTTAACGTAACCTTAGCCTAAACATAACTTAAAGTTAACTTAAACTTAATGCATACTTAGCTTAAACTTAACTCTTTCTGAACTGAACTGAACTGAAACCGACTTAAATTGTACTTAAATTTAATTTAAACTCAACTTCAACTTAGCTTAATCTTAACTTTAATTAAACTTAACTTTATCTTGACTTTAACTAATATTTATCTGAACTAACTGAAACTGAACTTAAACAGTACTTAAAATTAGCTTAAACTCAACTTAAACATAAATTAATCTTAACTTAACCCCTCTGTTACCCTAAGAAAAACTCGCGCATTTGACCCTTCGGGTCATAAAATGACCCCGATTTTTTTCTATGTATTTTGTTCAAAAAAGTTAAGACAAAGTGATTTTAACAATTAGTTTTTACTGTTATTATTGAAAAGCGATTATTTGGCCTTACTGAACTCAAATCCAGGTTCTTGGTATTCTTCTCGAGCACTTTAATTCTTGCGATTTCTGCAGAAGTTAAAACTATATCGTAACTAATTATGCCCGATTATGAGCCTAGCTACCCGCAGCCATCCATATTTTGCGTGTGAATTTTTAAAGGTTGGAAGGGACCTACAGTTTTATGCCGATTCCGAACGGCGAGTTGGCAGCTTTTTCATAGGGAATTTAACTCTCAGAGGTTTGCCATTTCCTGCTGAGAGGACAGCCGCCGGAAGAAAAATTTTTGTTTTTTCTTTTTTCGGTGTTAGCGCAACGGAGTATTAAACTTGGGTTCGAGCGTCGCATTTGACTCGCAGCCCAACGCACTAGCCAGCTGAACTACGGCGGCTGTTTATATTATATCACAGAATAAACAGTAATACAGAACGCGCATCTCATAGAAATTCAAAACTGTTAAGGGGTCGTAATATTACGACCACTGTTAATTGAACATTACGTCCTCTGTTATTAACATTACAAACAGCACTAGACAGATTACGTTTCTGTTATATCACAGAACAAAACGCACAGAGATTAGAAAAAAGTAATGATCGCATGCGGCTCCGCGATGCATTGCAGGGAAAATAGCATCCTCTGTGGTTGCTGTTGTTGTCGGCCAACAAAACGAAATTCCCAATTCTTCTTACATATATGGGAGAAGAGCTTACTGCTGGTTATTGTTATTGTTGCCGGCTAGGAAATGAAACATTAAATTTGAATTATTTTTGCTTTGTGGTTCATTCTGCGTGCAGCGCAGTGCGTACATACGCTGTCGGAAGCAATTTTACGACGGAGTGTAGCGTGCAAAAATATATGAGAACGAATGTCAAAAGGGGGTAACTTATCGATTTAAAAAGTCACTACGTTAAACAGATATCACACTATTTTTAATATTGATAATAGCTAAACGATTTTCTTCAATCGTTATGTACGAAATATCTTTTAAACTATGGATTTACATACATACATATATCGAAAAAAAGCAAAACAAAAAATGTATTCTGCCATCATTCGGGATCGTCGTTATTTACTTACTTTTCCACAGATAACTCATCATATTGTTACGAATACTAAATCTGTTACGTATCTCTGGATTGTGTAATTTGAAAATAAAACACAGTCAGTTTCTTAAACGCGGACAATAAAATAAACCAACAGTCACTTTATTATTCACAGTTTACACTTTACTGTTCGTACACTTAAATATTTGCTTAATCACTCCGTGTGGTAACTTCACTTGTCAAAACCAGACTGACTCGCTGCGCCGCATCCGGCCGCCTTTTATACTCTGTCCGGCCATCGCGCAGATCGTTCCCGCACATTCCGGAGTGGACTAAAAGTTTCCATCATTGCCAGGTTGGACTAAAAGTTATTATCGCGGCCGTCGTTGCCAGATTGGATTATAGAACAGCACGTAGCGGCAGGGTTGCTTTGCACAGCGACAGACTGCCTTATCGTTACAATATAGATGTCCAGTCTCATATGACGAAAACGGCTTCAAAATTTCAAGCTCTGAATTACAGCTTTTTTCCGCAAAGCTATTTTACGCACACAGCTGCATGTGCTCATCCAGAACTTTTGTCGGATTGAATTAATTTGGAATTTCTTTTCTTGCTTGTATTATTATTTTTTACAGCATACTATACATTTATTATTATTAAATGTTTCTTAACATTTAACGCTTTTTTATAAACCTTTTTAATCGGTTATACCTGAAATTAATAATGTGTTGCAAAATTGTGATACAATATAAATGAATCGACACTAAAAATATTTCAGCCTACAAAAAAATTCTTTTGTATGATCAAAGTATATGAAGTCTTTATTTTCTTTGGTGCGATACATACACATCGTTGCCAAGGCAACGCATTGACAATAGCTGCGGCGCCAGCAGGTCTATCCTTTGCATCGGCGTAACTGTATTGCGACAATGTAGTGGCCGCTGAACAATTCAATTCGTTTTGGCAAATTGTGCCGGTCTTCTTCTTCTTCTTGTTTGCGAATTAAAGGGCAGACATAACTACATAGAATATAGATTTCTGTACATACATATATAAAATATAGAATTACGAGGGGGAAATACCCTCCTCTACCCATATCTAGGTACGCCCATGAGTGCCTGTCATTTTCAATCGAATCTTTTCACTGTATGGTTGCTTGTAACCGTAAGCTGCGCTTGGTTGATTGATTTTAAAACTTGCGAACAATTATATGTGTCTCCAAAACCAAACAATGCACTAATCAAGAGATCTAGAAACCAAATGAATTTTTCATTGACATTGTTTTCACGGGTCGTAAAAAAAGGAATATATTAAAACAAAGCCGTTAAAATCTTAGCAGCTACGGTAAGGATCGAACCGCGAACTCGTCGTCCGAGACACTCCCGCTTGCGCGTTTGACCATCAACACTCAATTCCTACTGGCTGCTTAAAAAGTATGATAACAGACAAGCGCCGTTTTGACTAAAAATCACATATTCCTGTATCTCAAAAAAGAGCACAATGCGTGTGAAGCGATATTTGTGTGAGTGACATTAGAGGCCCAAAAGCTCTTATCGGAGGCCAAATTTGTCAAACTTTTTGACACATTTTTCCTTGGCCGCTGGACATCTATATGATGAGTTATCTGTGCTTTTTCCTTATAACTTTTTCCATATCATATCAATTATAATAGATATGTACATACATTAATTCGACATGATTAAATGCTCAAATTTGTAATTACGATTCTTAGGAATCTCTCATTTTTTTAGGTTTCACAAACAAATGTTTGGGCCAAAAAACTGGAAGCCTAGAGTGGGATAAAAGGCGTAAAAACAAAATAAAAAAACGTGGCGAGTAGTCATTTACGCCAAAATTAGTGAAACCTTAGCCGCCAAGTGCTCATAAGAAAATAAAAATCTCTTCACGCAGAAGGTCGATCGCATAATAACATAAAAAAGTCGGGAATCGCCAGCCAATGTCAGTCAGAAACAAAAATTCAAAATTTACAATTTTACAACAACGATAGCACATCGCCCTTCATTCGCTTCATTGAAAATAACAGTAACTTCTATGGCCGGCATCGAGCGCACGAGCTCGCTCGCACCACTCGGCACTTACCGAAATTACAATAACAGAGCTCATCGTCGCACGAGAAATTAACAGAGACAGAAGTTATGTTCAACCAACTCTGTTATCTTCCCTTCTGCTGCTTTCGGCCCGCACCCGAAATTCAGATTGCTTCGCTGGTCGACATTAAAGAGCGGCGCAAGCAGCATAAAAATGACTTGCAAGCCATCGCTGTGCCTTCAAATACTGCCGCTCTTCTTCACTTTCATTACAAAACAAGCACTGCAGTGAAGGAAGCTTTTCATATTCATACAAATACTGCACGAAACGACAATAGAACTTCAAGCACCTTGAAGTATAGAACAACACTGAAGTAGAACAACATTGAAGTAAAACAACATTGAAGTAGAACAACACTGAAGTAGAACAATACTGCAGTGGAACAACATGGAAGTAGAACAAGACTGAAGTGCAGCACTGAAGTAGAACATTTTCAAGCATACGGTGTTTTGTTTTGCACGATCGGAGTAGCTGATGTATGTTTTTGGTATTTTGTATGGAATTTGGGCTGCATTTCAAGCATTACAACAACATTAATGTAAAAAAACGCAGGTTTAAAACGCAGGTTTATTTAAGTCTGTTTCACTCATTGTGAAGTAGAAGTTCTGTTTCACACGGTGTGAAGTAGAAGTTCTGCTTCACACGGTGTGAAGTAGAAGTTCTACTTCACTCCGTGTGCTTGCTATGATTTACCGTTACTTAGCCTCATTATAGCTTTCTGTTTTGATGTTTTGTTTCGCAACAGAACACAAGCACCGTCGCTGCTGTAGCGAAAAGGTTTTGGAATGATGCAGTCTTGCTTTGTTGCAGAATAGAACTATTGAGCATTTGATTTTGCTGTCATTGCGACACTGAAGTACAGTACTGTGCAATAGTGAAGTGTGCCAAATAGAACATTTTGTGCAGCTCTTTAGTCGACAAGCGCATTCTGTATACTGTTTATTCTGTGATTATAAATAACAGATAATAATCATTAATCGTTAATCGCACTAAAATAAATGATTTGGGTTACAAAAAATTACTCAGTTTAGAGGTTTAATTTATAAAAGTGTGCCAAAACATTAAAGTTAGACTAGATATTGACACCAATGAACAAATACAAATTATAATATGTATTAATTAACATTATTCGATTTCCCGAAGAAGGAAATTAATATATTCGGCTGACCCAGATTGTGCCCCAATGTTTCCTTACACTGAGTATCTTCTTCATTAGTGAATATACTGCTGAGGATAACTCACACGATTACAATATCGGCTTCCGTTCTTTTCATAAAATAGAAGCCTAGGAAGCAACTCTTCCAATTCTTTATAGAATAAACGGTGTTACGTTATCATTCTAGGGATGAATTTTACACCACATATGCAATAGTGACGCAAAGGATAATAGAGTTTCGAACAGTAGCAACGAGTAATTTGTTTGTTTGTTTGTCGGTAACACGAATATGTTTCATAAACGAGATCAAGCTTTTTCACTCTTTTTTTGGAAATTTTTAGAAATTTATTACTTGCTAAAAATCGTACTATATGTAAGTACTATTTACTTATATTGAAAGCTTAAATCAAGATTTCATACCAGAAACAAAGTTTTGGTACCATTGGGTTTCGATCCTTTGAAACTTAAAAGCTCTTATACTGCTTATTGAGATGTGTGAGCGAACTACGCCCTTTATTAACCCTTTCGGTTATTCCATGCCATATGGCATAGCCTCTTTTCAGTGCCTGTTTTAGGTCAAAAACTTGAGGATACTATATTTCTAAATTTTTGTATGTTTCTCTGAAGGTTTTTATACCAAATAATGAAAAAAATATTTTGATTAGTGTACCAAGTAAATTGTAAGGGTTCAGAAACTGCGCAGTCCTATTGAGCTGCGTATTTTACAAAAAGAGGTCACTTCGTACTTTTATTTATTTTATTACAAAAATCAATTTATTTCATAGGTTTATGTAAGTAACCTAGTAGGTATTTATTGCTTTAGTAAGTGTAAAAAAAGTTAAATCCCAAATATAGTTCACTAAGACTGTACGATTAGATGATTTTTTTAATTTCTTACTAAGCCATATGGCATGATGCCCAAAAACCACTTTTTCGAACAATATTTAAAAAATGACTTTTAATTATTCATTATGTAGGATTAAACAGTAATAAAATGGAAAATAATGATTTTTTAAGTTAAAAACAAAAAAGAAGTACCGAAAGGGTTAAACGTCCTTTTCTTCTTCCTCCCTTTTCCCCTGTCAAAAAACATGACCCAATTGTAAGTTCGATCTTAGTGTCGTTGAAGTGCTACTTATAGTTCCGAAGCTATATACAAAATTTGAATCGCTAAAAGAGTGACACGCCCATTATTAAACGCTCATGAAATACTTTCAGTGAAACAATAAGTCAACATGGGAAAGCTGTAAGTTGTATGACTCATAGTTTCGATTTTACTCCATAGTAGAAAGGGTTGTATAGCTAGCGCCACGCCCTCTTACCATCACAAAACGAAACAAATATGCTAGAAACATTCATCCACGACACTTTGAAACCAAATCTAATTAAATTCACATTGCATCGACTAATTTCTTGCGTTCAGTACTATGGGTCATAAAATGACCCTAAGGTCAAATTTGCTACATTGCTACTTTGTGTACGTCTGAATCCTCTGTGGTTTCAAGAATAAACTGATTAATTAAGTTTAAAGAAGAGAAGTATACACGTTTTTTTAATAATATATCTTGACATAGAAAAGGAAGAAGAAGCAGGAAACTTTAGATAACTTTTTAAATTGACGTTTTCTTTCAATTTAGATACTTTTTTAAATTTTGGCTGAAGTAAATGAAGAAATATTCAAATTTTCGTTATGCGTAAAAAGTTTTATGTTTAAGTAGGGTGTGGGTGTAACACAACAGGGTCCGAGTATAAAAATTAAACATTTCTTGTGGAATGATAAATTTTTACATTCTCCAATAAAAACCTGTAGCGAAAGGGTTAATTTAACTTAACTTTTTCTGACCCAACTGAAACTCCAAAAAACAGACTTAAATCATACTTAAACTTAACTCAAAATCAACTTAAATTAAGCTTAATCTTAACTTAAACTTAACTTCAACTTTACTTTAACTTAACTTCATCCAAACTAACTGAAACTTAAATAAAACAGACCTAAACAGACTTAAACCGTAATTAAAATTAACTTAAACTCAACTCAAACTCAACTAAAACTTAAATTAATCTTAAATTAAAATTTACGGTCAACTTAGTTTAAATCAACTTATTCTAAAACTAACTGAAACAAAAAAAAAATATACTTAAACCGTATTTCAACTTAACTTGAAATTAACTTAAGTTTTGCTTAATCGTAACTTAAACTTTACTTGACTTTAAGTTAAATTTTAACTAATCTTTAACTGAACTTAAACTGACTTAAACAATACTTAAACTCAACTTAAATTTAATTTAATCTTAACTTAAACTTCAATTTAATTAACTCAATTCAATTTAAACTTAATTTAACTCAACTTCTTCTAAACTAACTGAAACTGAAAAACCCCGACTTAAAACGTACTTTAACTTAACTTAAAATCAACTTAAATTTAACTTAATCTTAACTTAAACTTAACAACAACTTTACTTTAACTTAACTTCATCTGAACTAACTGATACTGAAATTAAACAGACATAAACCGTACTTAAACTTAACTTAAAATTGACTGAACTTGAACTTAACTTCATCCGAACTAACTGAAACTTAATTTAAAGAAGCTTCAACCGTTGTTGAACTTAACTTAAATTTAACTTTATCCTAACTTAAACTTATCTTAATCTCAACTTCAACTCAACCGAAACTTAACTTCTTCTGATTTAACTGAAACCGAAATAAAACAGACTTAAACCGTACTTTAAACTAATTTAAACTCAATTTAAACTTAACTTAATCTAAACATAATGTTAACTTTAAACAAATTCTTAATGTAAATTTACCTGAACCCAACTTATATTAAATCTGATCTAAACTTAAACTAACTTTTACACCGTTCCGCTTATATTTCTTGTTGTTCAAATACTTTTTCTACGAAATTTTTTTACATTTCGACAGCTAATCAACAAGTTGTCAATCTTACTGCTGCCCCACCTATTAAAAGCTTTAGCGGTAGCAATCAGTCCGTCCCTCCTCCGCTCCCCACCAACCGCTTCTCTTGCCGACAACTTTGTCTACTTTTCATGCTGTTGATTTTATTATCTTCATTTTGCTGCCATTTGCCAAAGTTGGCTGCCCATTGCGCGCCTAATACAACTGACACACACACACACACACAGTGAAAACAGCCCCAAAACTCGGAAGACGCGAAACACTGGAAATACTCATCGAAATTTAATCCGCTGCCATTGTGACAATTATGCTAATTGATATGCAAATTCGGCAACGGTTATTAAACAAATTTGTATTTTATACATTTTTCGACGAGTTAAAGGTTTATCATCGATGGCCAACACACAATTGGTCGGTTTTTTCGCATTGTGTTGCTGCAGACGCCTAACGCGCTAAAACTCTGCGCTGCGTAACGTCGAGGCTCGTTATGAATGTGTTTGAGTACGTTTTGGTAGTACGTCTGTCCATTGGTTTGTATGTCTGTCCAACTACATATTTGTCCTAACTTAGTATGTGTCCGTCCATTCATTTGTCCGTCTCTCCACTCGTTTGCGTGCTGTTTCGCTCGTCTATCCAAGTCAGAGTGAGTGCGCCGTTGTTGCTTGTTTTAACTCAGTTGCCATTTCTCGCGCTCCCCCTCAACCTTCTTCTACGCTTTCAACTTATCTCATTTGCATTTCAATGAGAAATAACAACATTTATTTATTTTACTAATTTTTTATTACTATTTATTTTTTGTTTATTTTTTTTCTTTTTATTTGCTGAATTTTTAATTCGATACTGCGTTGTTCGCTTATGACTCAAGTATTGTCGCCGTTGTCCGTGACACGCTGCGCGCCAATGCACAAATACGCCGACATTTACTGGCGCTGTGGCTGCCGCTGCCGCTATGGCTGTGGCATTTATTTATGTTTATGCAACGCAACGCCAGCGTGTCTGCCCGGCACTCGACCAGCTGGCGCAGCGCCACTTGTCGCACCGACGCACGAATGGCGAACGGTGCGGCGCGCAAGTCAGCGCCAATTAAACGGAAAGTAATCAGCCACTGGCAGAGTTCTGCCTCGAGCCATGAATGAAGTTGACTATTTGAGCTATTTTTAGAAGAAAGTGTGTGAATGAATCAGATTATCTTAGTGGTTGAAAAAGTGTTTGCAGAACCAGGAATAACCTTTAAGATGAAAACAAGGTAATGCTTGTTAGAGAGGTTAGGTTAGGTTAGGTTAGGTTAGGTTAGGGTGGCAGCTAGAAGAGCTCACTTAGGCCATAATACGACCCGTTGTGGTACCACGTGAAGGACGTGGCCGCCCTACAGATTTACACACCCCCCGGGTGTCAGGCAGGAGCCATCCCGATTCCGTGATGAATCGAGCGATGCGGCCGATGCTGGGTCCTGAGAGGTCGGCCAGACCGCTGAAGAACGGCGCTCCCAGCACCCGGAGACGTCTCCTCGCTAGTGCTGGGCAGTGGTACATCAGGTGCTCGACGCTCTCCTCCGCGCCCACATCGTCGCAGCTGCGGCAGTGGTCGTTGAAGGGGAGGCCGAGTCTCCTGGCGTGTTCGCCGTTTGTCCAGTGTCCTGTCAGCACAGAAACTGTGGAATAGATGGAATTCCGCTTTAGTCGCAGTAATTCGCGTGTTCTGCCATGGTTAAGCGACGGCCAGGTTGTTAGAGAGAAAAGAGGTTATTTATTCTCTATGTTGTATTATATATACCTTATGATCAAAGAAGAATTAAAAAAATTACCAAAATTTCAATTTTTATTTTACAAATTGTGTTTACACTTTATGTTCTATGAAAAGAGTGAGTTAAAAAATTAGAAGGGATATTGAAGTTTGTAAAATGTTCACAAGGATCTTAATGACACCATTTCTAATAAAGCAAAATAATTCTAACTTAAAGTATGCAATCTCATAGATGGAAGAAACAACAATGAAAATTTGATTAGCATTGAGTGAAGCTGAATGTAACTGTTGGTTGGTGCACTCGCTAGAAGATTGATGTACAGATAAGTGTATTGCAAATCTGTGCAGCCTGCTGAGATTCAAAACAGAAATATAAAAAATATAGAACCAACGGTGGCATCAATAACCAACTGCTTCTATCAACTTTAAGTAGGAGAGAAAAGGGTCTGAACCAAAACTTGACTTTAGCAGTAGCAAACTTGACAAAAATTTGTGTCTAACTCCAGCTTCTATCAGCTTTAAGTAGGAGAGAAAAGAGTCTGAACCAAAACTTGACTTTAGCAGTAGCAAACTTGACAAAAATTTGTGTCTAACTCCAGCTTCTATCAACTTTAAGTAGGAGAGAAGAGAGACTAAGCGAAGAGGCGTCTGTATCAGTAAAAAAGAACTGAAATATTTGTGTCTGACTTCAGTTCTTACCAACTTTAATTTAGAGAGAAGTGAGACTAAGGAAAGATGCGTCTTTAACAATAGAAAAGAACTGAAATATTTGTGTCTAACTCCAGCTCCTACAAACTTTAAGTAGAGAGAGTCTTGACTTCTTTAATAGTAAAAAAGAGAAAATGTTCTGCCCAACTGCGTTCTATGTTTGACTTGATTAAAATTTATTAAATTGAAATGTCACTAACTATAACAACAACAAAAGTTGTATGGCAGCCATGAAAGTGTTGGCAACATTTTGGTTGCTTTTTGCATGCATTTGTCTCCACCAATTCAACTCAGCTAAACGTGTCGCCGGGTTTTAATCGCCCACATTGTCATCAATAAAAGCGCAACAAGTGCCAAACGTTTGTCAAATTTTACATAAGCCACAAGTGAGAAGAAAGCCAACAAAAAAGTGTCAAAAGTGAGCTTTGAATTTTGTACATTTCCATAAGTCGATACATCAATGGCATTGAGAGCAAGTTTTGCAAATTTTGATAGCTCCACCCACTGACTGAAGCTCCTGAGTGAACTGAGTGAAGCTCCGCGTCACTTACACAAGTTTTGTAAACAAATTCAGTACATTCAATTAATTTAAAAATTTCATTTTCCTTTATGAAAAGCAAAAGTAAACCACACATATGTATGTCAACTATGTGAACAAATTGCTACAAAACAACAACAAAAAATTTAAATTTTATTTTTCTTAAATGTTGTTTGATGCTGCTTGATCACTGTTTGACGATCTCGCGACATTTGGCTAAAATTAACGCACCAATGTCGCCACCGTTTGCCACTATTTTGGCCAATACCGAACACGTTCGAGTGGCTTTGAGTATTTGAGCAATTTTACAACAACAACATTTCAGCAATTGTAAAAATGGAACGTTGAGAATTATTGGATGCAGCTGCTGCACACGAGCGTGTTGTTGTTGTTGCTGCTGATTGTTGCTTGTTGATCGGCAGGCATTCGGTTTGCAGTCAAGAAAAAATTTGCCACAATTAAGCAAAGTTTTCACCACAAATTTTCTGCTCAATAGAATAAAAGAGAAGCGATTCACAGGCAATGGACGAAGGCCGTTAAGTTGGGTGCTGAGCTATTCGTAGTTTTTGCTGTACATCTGTCAGCATGTTCTATTGGTCTCTTCAACCGTCTATCAGTCTGTCTGTCGCTCGATTCGTCTGTTTGTCTTTCTTTGCTCTACGCCGAGTGAAATGCAAAGCGATCGCTCAGCGAAAATTCTGAGAATTGCAATGCAGCGAAATATGTGCACAGCTGCGCGGCAGATGACTCAAAAATCGCCAAGCCAAATGTTCAAAATTGCAACCGCAACCAAAACAACAATCATTTTCAACATGGCCAAGACAAATGCGGCCGCCTGAGCATGCGGCAAATGCAAATCGCATGCAAATGCCCCAACAGCGTTGCTGCATTGCTGACTTGTGAGTTGCATGACTTTTTTAGGGGAAAGTAGAGGGGAGTGACGAGTTATATATTGGTTGCTGTTTGTTTTAATACATTTAAATTGGATTATTATTGGAAAGTGCAATTTCGATGCAAAAGATTGTTGCTGCTGCATTGATGAGATTGGCAACATGAAAGGAAATCAATTTTTACATTGGTTTGTTGCACTGCGAAGGGAGCGAATGGAATTGCATGCAAGTTTGTTGAAATATTTTACAAAAATTTCCAGAAGAATTGCGTTGGTGTGTAGTTTTTCTAGTAAAATTATTTTTGGAGTTACCAACAATTGGTTCATTCATAGCTGGACTCAAGTTTCTTTTTTAATATTTAATTTTAATTTTTTTTAATATTCTTACACATTTTATTATAAAAGTGTTACAGTGGCGTACATGGGATTTCATTTTGGTTAGGATGGGGGGAGGGTATTTGCGTACAACTTTTGAGCTCACTTCCACTTGAAACCATATTTTTCACCAGAAATGTTTGTGTTTTAGGGAGTTTGAACCCCTAAACCCCCCTGAGTGAGCCACTGTAATAATGATTCTAGTCTTTGTTTTGTAAGAATCTCATCTATTCTGCAGTAAAAGCGGATTTGATAGACTCTTAACTTTGTAGCTTTTTTTCGCAGGGTATCCATTAATTGTATAGTCATTTAAATAATTATTAAATTAAATAAATTGAATTAAAAAAACGAAGTAAATTAAATAATTTATTATTTTTTTATAAAACATATTCTTGGTTTTCCCATCATTTTGAGCTCATAGTTTCTAGTGAATTCGTTTTTAGAAGTTCCATAAATTTATTAATTCTTAATTTATTATTTATTATTATTTATTTAGTTTTTTAATGTTATCATAGTTTCTAGTAAAATCGTTTTTAGAATATCCATAAATTTCATAATTACGCTGATTTCTAGACTTTTTCAGGGGTTTCCTTCAACTTCATAATGAAAGCAATTGTTCTAGTTTCTAGTTTCCAGTTGACTTTGTTTCTTAACCTTCACTCCGTGCTTGGGGTATACAGTTCCCCACGACGACATAAAACATAAAATTGTGAAGGTTTTTAATTCTAAACGATATATTTATAATTATATTATTGGAAAGGTATTGATGAGAGGAATCTAAAAACATAAACAAATATCTCAGTTCAAGTATGATTAGGCAGATATAGCCAAAAAAAGCACACAAACTGTTTGTTGTGCTTTGGGGAATAAATGACCCCGTTTCTTTTACCAATACATTTTGTATGCAAAGCTTATCCAAGTTCTGAACCACTCAAGTTCTAAATCACGAGCACACTCACCGGTGGAATAACAGATTCAAAG
The DNA here is from genome assembly GCA_963971225.1 of Melieria omissa. Lineage (NCBI taxonomy): Eukaryota > Metazoa > Arthropoda > Insecta > Diptera > Ulidiidae > Melieria > Melieria omissa. The sequence continues at coordinate 54,900,671 of OZ020268.1, forward strand.
ACGGTGTGCAAATAAATTACATAAAAATACTAATACACAAAAACAAACAACAACAACATTAATAATATTTCATACTATAATGATAATATAATTATTTCACAAAAAACTATTATTTTACTCATTCCCATACAAAGTATACTGGTTCAAAAATGGGGAACTCAGTTCCCCATTGCACGGGATTAGGGTGTAAAAACCATGCACAGAGTGAAGGTTAAATAACAACCACCTCTTCTTCTTCTTTTAATTTTTCTTTTTTGTTCTTTTTATTATTTTTATTTTTTATATTCTTCTTCTTACGCTTCTTCTTAGTTTTCTTCTTAATCTTCTTATTCTTCTTCTTACTCTTCTTCTTCTTCTTTTCCTTCTTCTTATTCTTTTTTTTTTTCTTATTCTTTTTACTCTTCTCCTCACTCTTCTCCCTCTCCCTCTCCTTCTTCTTCCTTTTCTGCTTCTTCTTCTTCTTCTTCTTACTCTTCTTCTTCTTCTTCCTCCTCTTCTTAATGTACGTTTCACTCTTCTGCTTCTTCTTACTTTTCTTCTTACTCTTCTTCTTCTTACACTTCTTCTTCTTTATATTATTTTTATTTATCTATTACTCTTCTTCTTATTCGTCTTTGTTCTTTTTATTCTTTATATTCTTCTTCTTACGCTTCTTCTTAGTTTTCTTCTTACTCTTCTCCTTACTCTTCTTCTTTTCCTTCTTCTTCCTTTTCTGCTTTGCTTTCTTCTTCTTCTTCTTTTTCGTCTTCTTCTTCTTTTTTTCTTCTTATTCTAACTCCTCTTCTTTTTCAATTCTTCTTGTTACTTTTCTTCTTATTCTTATTCTTCTTATTCTTCTTCTCGCTCTTCCTTTCTTTCTATTCTTCTTGTTAATCTTCTTCTCGCTCTTCTTATTATTTCTATTCTTCTTGATAATCTTCTTCTAACGCTTCTTCTTACCCATGTTTCAAACAGCCAATTGCCAACCAAAAGTTTTAATTCTTCGCACTCGCTCGTACAACTTCAAAAATTCCTAATTGACTTCCAACATTTCCTCAACTCAACATTTCAACATTTCACATATCAGCCACACCGTCAATGTGACGTTTCTTCTTGACGCATTTGTCACCCAACCTTTTCTGTCGCTGACGTTGCAGTTATCTAACATTGTTGTTGTTGCAGCAGTAGTGATTTGCAATGAATGTTTGAAAATTTACAATGTCGATTACCAACGATTAGCACCAGCGACCGATTACAGCCAACTTATCGCTCCTAGCGTATCGGCCGTGGTCGTCAGTGGTAGGCGCGCAGGTCCTTGAGCCGACTGCTAGTGCGATCGTGATCGGGCAGATTATTTTTTAGCAGTGCCCTAAATCGGAAACTATTCACGAGGGACCCGTTGATATATTACGGTGACTTAAAAGGCTTAGAGCGATCGGCGCATCGGTTCGACTTGAAGCGATAGTGGCCGCGCGGCGATAAGGTGGCGACAGTGAAATTACCAACGCATGGAATGGGCGGTGCGCCGAATCGATCGCAGGTGTGTGTGTGTGTGCAATGGCAGCGTTTGCCGATTGGTTCGAATGTGTTTCTATGTGAAGAGCTCATAGCCATAGTTTTGTCATTGTTGTTGTTGTTGCTGCTTGCAAATTCGCAACGCCAAACGACTGTTTGTGGACTTGTTTGCTTAGCTGGTCACAGTTGTATTGTTTTCGTTGTCTTTTGGACTTTATGTTAATTTCTTAACATGTTCAAGCACACAACACACGCCCACTGTGCGATCTGGCCGAACGTGCCAAATCGTTGCGTTCGTTGCGCACATAAAAGCCACAAAATCATTAATAAGAAATGACAAAGAGACTTAATGAAAAAAAAAGAAGGAAAATCCAAATGCCGTTTCAACAAACAGACAGTTAACGATTCTTTTCGTAAGAGCGCACGCGTTTCATAGGAGCGTACGCGTGGTAGTAGAAGAGAGTGATGAGTCGATAATGAGTCATCAACATCTCATAGTTCTTAAGAATCAATTTGTGGCCCCTGACAAGGTCGCAAGAGAAGTTCAAGCGTTGTTCAAAAAGTTCAAAATCGATCTCAGGGTTAGCTCATCATACTTGTATCTTTAATTTGCTAAAAATGTGACTTAGTTGTCCAACTGTTTGTTACTCCATGAGTTTACCTTTCTATAATTCTAACTGCTTCATAGTACTCTCTACATTCGACCCTTCTATTAGTTTATTCAGGTGTCTACTGTTCTACCCTTCTCCCCTTCTACCCTTTCTAACTATCAAGCTTTCTCTTTGCCTATCTTCCTTCTAGCTCAGATGAAGAGCCGAAAGAGACCATAAATTACCTTCTCTCTTAGCCGGCCTCGATAGTCCAGCGGGTAGCGCGCTGACTTCTTATACCAAAGGCTCCAGGTTCGATTCCTGGCTCGGGCTGGTGAAACATTCGTTTACTTCTATCGCTATCCACATGAAGGCAATGAGAATTACAAGAATCGCACAAGTGCGCTCTTGGCAGACAATGGCAAAACCTCCAAGTGTGAACGAAAAACTGCCAATCGCCGTTCGGATTCGGCGTTAAACTGTAGGTCCCCTCCTCCCTTTCCCCATCCGCTTGAAATGTGTGCTGCAACATATGTTGGCAAAACAGTGTTGCATACATAGTTTAAAAACGGGTGAAATATGTGGTATCACAATGGGCCTTTCAGGCCTCCGAGTGTGTTTCTTATAGAGGCAGCCACCGCAACCTAACCTTACCTACCTTCTCTCTTTAGATAAAGATGGCAATCCATTGGCTCTGTTTTCTTCTGTCTTCAGTGTCAACTTGGAAACCCCCATATTACTCAGCATCAAAGACTTGCTAGGGTTTACACACAATTCGGATTGGCTTGTAAGGCTCTCCAGCGAAACATTTTCTCCATTTAGTATCACAATGAGTCCATTTTGTGGCCTAAGTGTTTCTTTTGCCCATTTTAACCTAACCTAGCGTACCTTTCTCCTAACCACCTTCTTCTCGATTTCTCTCTACATCAATCCGTCAACTCATGCATTATTCTGAACATCCATTCATTTTCTCTTTTCAATCGCCTTCGCCCGTCTACCAATTTGCCATTTCACATGTATTTTTATTTACCATATTTACCTTTTCTTCCAACCATAAACCACTTGTCAGAACGCAAAACGATCAAACTTCATGTGTTCCTTAGCTACCATTTCTTTGCTTATCCAAGCATCAGTTCATACATAGAGCTGTTTCTTATGCCATAAGTATAACCCTTAACACATCTGATTGCCTGATCGCATGCATGGATGGATCGAACAATCCGTATTTTGTGCTATTTATTAATTTATTTATTAGTTTGTGCAATCTTTCCCCCCCCTATTTATGTTTCTACGCATGCGCAACGCTCTCATGTTGCCACACATGTTTCAAGTATGCAGCAACCCTGTTCGGAAATCGAATTTCACTCCAGTAATGGCTTTCATAAGTGATTATTTTTATTGCGATTTTATTCAAATGCTGTTTGACGTCTTTGCTGACTGTGGTGATGACGCTGGCATTGTTGTTGCCTTTACAATGGCCACTAGAGCACACTCACCATTTGTCGATTGTCACAAAAAAGGCAAAGAAGTGATAAATACATTTTTGGGGAAGCGAAAGTTGAGTATGCAATAATTTTAATAATAAATCAAGAATTAAATTTAAAAAACTACGAAATTGAAACGTCATGAAATTAATCACTCATTTGTAAATGATTGGTGCAAGTTCTGAGCAATGTTGACTCATTGCTATGCTTTGAGTTGTTTAGAGATGAAGACGTACTGAAGTAAAATTTTAAACAATTGTTAGGTAAACTTAGGGAGCAACATTGGTTTCTTGAGAGTTTGAAGACTATGGGTTCAAAATTTGTTTATGGCTTTGTTCTGTACCCCCCTTTCTTTTGCTTCTTCTAATCTAATCTTCCAACACAGTTTGGATTTTGTATGCCCCTTGCATTTTTCCCCCGACTTGCTTTATTTCATTTCCACTTGCACTTCTTCCTTTTTCTTCAACTGGCGCTTCTTCTACTTCTTCTTCTTCTTGTTTTTCTTTACTGTTTACATATGCAATTCTCTTCTAATTCTTCTTTTTCTTCTCTATCTACACATGCATTTCTTTTATTCTTTCTTATTTACATATGAAATACTATTCTTCTTTTTCTTTGTTTTTACGAATGCAATTCTCTTCCACTCCTTTTTTTCTCTATCTACATATGCACTTCCCTTCATCCTCTTCTTCTTCCTCTCTATCTACATCTACATATGCAATTCTCTTCTTCTTCCTCTCCATTTTCATCTGGATATGCAACTCTCTCCTTCTTGCTCGTCTGTTTCTTCCTCCCTATTTACATCTACATATGGAACTCTCTTCTTTTTCTTTTTTTTCCTCTATATCTACGTCCCCATATGCAATTTTCTTCTCCTTCTTCTTCCACTGTATCTACATCTACATTTGCAATTCTCTTCTTTTTTTTCCTTTTCCTCTCTATTTACGTATTTATATGCAATTTTCTTCTTGTTCTTCTTCCTCTCCATCTTCATCTGCATATGCAATTCTTTCATTCTATCCCTTCTCTTTTTCTCTCTATCTACATACGCAAGTCTCTTCTGCTTCTTCTTTTACTTCCGTTCTATCTACATCTACATATTCAATTCTCTTCTTCTTCTCTTTCTTCTTAATCAAATATTCTATTGTTCTCTACCTGTTGTTATTCTTAAATATTTTGCATGCAAATTTAAAGTTTCGTTTAAAGTTTATTTTTTTGAATGTGAATATACTGAAATATTATTATTTACAAAAGCAGAACGCAATTCGCCGATGGCGGCGATCGGAGTGGGCGCTAATCGCCAGTCGTAAGCGCCACCAGTCGCGGATCCAGTCAGACGCCGCGCTTACTTTTGCATTCAGCCACTGCTTCAAAACGCCAGTCAGGAAACTAATTAATTAATCACAAAAAAATTGTAGCAGCGACGCCCTCGACCGGATCAAACCCCTCTTAGTGTAGCAAAAGCTATGACAAAAATAACTACAGCAACAAAAATTAGAACTAGAATGAAATCGCAAGTAACAACAATAAGAAAAAGAATAGCAAAAACAAAAATTACAATAACAATGCAAAATATGAACAGAAAAGTAAACAACAGTGGCAACGCCAGCGCTGCCCAGAAAGTGACAACGTTCAAAACAAAATTCTTGTAATTTACTGTTAACCCTTTTAGAGCTGAGACACAGTTCATGGTAAGATTTTTAAATTTTTTTTAGAATAAGTCCTGTTTAATGGAAGGTTGTAACAATTAAGAAAAACTTATTTCAATTAAATTATTTTAATTTATTTATTTTAATTTAAATTTAATTTTTTAATTAATTAATTTTTTTATTTTAATTTTAATTTTTTGTATAAGTTTTTGATTAAATTTCCGTTTTTGTGTCATAAAATTCCTTCTGCTTTTCATGTCTGAAGAGATTAATTCACTGCTGCTTCTACTCCACAACAATGACGACAGCAACAATGTCGCCGGAGCAGGGCGGGTGGCACGGATGGCTGGCTGGCGGCTAGTCACCGCAATGACGCTGTTGTTATTGTTGCTACGATAGCCTTGAGCGGCGCTTAAATCACTGTGTGTTATTTTTGTTTTCGAATGAAATTCATTCATTCTTATTTTTGGCACAATTTGACAGTTTCGTGTTTAGATTTTGGCCATAAACGAAATTAACATTGAATTCGCATTTGTGCAGGCACGTTAATTCCTGTCGGCTATCACGAACGGCGGCAACACGATGTGGCTGTATTGGTAGATGCGTGTGTGTGTGTGTGTGTGGTGTTATTATTATTGTTTTTCTTGTTGTTGTTGCAATTCATGCCGCAAGTCAACACTTGACATGCGCAATCAACACAACAAACAACAACAAAAACAATAACAATAATAAAGCCGCATAGTTATTCTGCCGGCGCGCTCAATTACCGCCTGTCGCACTGTCAGCCAGTCAGCCAACGGCGTCGAGCCATGAAATCACTGCACACAAATATAAAACAATTACTTAATGCATTAATGCAAAATCAGATCTTTTAGATTGGCCAATTTAAGAACGCCTCACCACGGCCCACCACCGCCCACCGCGTCGGCGATAAGCTCGACGACGAGTGGTCAGCGTCGGTGCGCAAAGGGCTGCGCTGATTGGCCCAAACCAATCGCAGCGCAACTAAAATCCACTCGATAGATTTTGCAATTTTTTTGCATGCGATAATTTTTGTTGCTGCGATGAAAATACTGCGTTGTTGTGACTCAACGATAATTTTGATAATTGTTGTTGTTGTGGCTATACTAACAATGAATAATAACGCAAGTTTAGCACAATTACAACACCAATGTGCCTGCGGGCGCTGGTCTGTAGAATCTGTAAAATTGCAACGTGAGTTCGGGTGTTGTGATAATTATTTGATTTGTAAGTGTTTTTTAATGACATCAAGTGATTCTTTGCAGTTTGAAATAATCTATCGATTTTAATTTTAATTAATTTAATTCGAGTTCAGATCGATTAAACTTGAGCTTCTAAAAGTAATTTAATTAATCAGAGTGTTTCTGTGGGTCTTCACTGCCTTTTTTGTACCCCACATCACTGACATGCTTTCACTATTTTTCTATTTTTATCTACATCCAGTGTTACCAGTGTCACGCTTCAAAATAGGTAATACTTTTTATGACTATGTGGAATAATTTATTAAACATTTATGAAAATTTAATTTTTGAAGTACAACTCTTTACAAAGTCAAATGTTTTACAAAGTTATACTCCACATCACTGACATGCTTTCACTTCTTTTATATATTTTTTTCTATAACCAGTGTTGCAATAGCCCAAGTCACAGTTTTAAATACTCCTTTTTTATGAATAGAATAGTTTATTAAAAATTTATAAAAACCTCATATTTGAAGTACAAATGTTTACAAAGTCATCAAAGTAAAATTTAGTTTAAGTTCTAATTACCTACAAATACGCACATTATCTGTTCTATAAACCTTTCAAGATTCATTTTAAGTCCTAAAGACACAAATGTGCACTTAATTTGTTGATTAACGTTTGAAGATCAACTAGTGAGACATATTTAAGTATGGGCTGGCCATGTCTCTCATATGGGCAATGAAGCTTTGGCGGAAAAGGTGTTCTATCTCATCGAATACCGTTGGACGTCAACGGCTAAGACGAAGGAGCAGAGGAACCATGTCCCCAGTGCAAGGATCAAGGATAAAATTTAAGGCGTCCTATCATCTCTTGTTGTGACCAACTGGAGAAGACGAACGCAATCCAGTGGCGCCTGGAGAGAACTTTTATGGCAGCCGTTGTTATGACCAGTTATATAAGTAAATAAATATTTAAATACTTATAGGCAAACTTTTAGTGTAATGGCTTTTTTGAAAAACTGCTAAACACTTATCTGAAAAAGAACTAAAGAATTCCATTAAGCTGTTCAAATCTATGTCTTTTAAAGAAAAGTCAAAATAATAAAAGTATAAAGTTGAGATTGAGTTTCCAGCAAGAAATTTGAAGCATTAGAAGTACTGCTCCAGGAAACATAACCTTATTTGATATTAATTAACTAATTTACTTATTTATTTAATTATTTATTTATATGTTAATTTATGTTTTTTCATTCATCATTATTTTATTTATTTATTTATTTTTAATTTATTTTATTTATTTGATTATTTATTTATTTATGTATTTATTTATTTTTTATGTATTTGTTTATTTATTTATTTATTTGTGTATTTATTTATTTTTTATGTATTTGTTTATTTATTGATTTACATATTTATTTGTTTATTTAATGTTTACACAGGGCAACAAATTTCAAAATATGCAAAGCTTTTAATTTTTTTGTTTGGACCCACCAGACATTTTTTGTTGCCGGCAATAAGAAAACGAGTCGCCCCCGGTAACAAATTGATCGCCGGAAATATCGCCAGCGTATCGATTTCGTATCATCAGTCGTTCTAAAACGTCCGCCGAAAGCAACTCGCCGTGACGAGTCGTTTTCTTATCGCCGTGACGTGTTGTTTTCTTATCGTCTGGACGACTCTTTTTCATATCTAAATACATCATATTGTTTGGGAAATTATCAATTTATAAAATGTCAGTCAGTTTTGGTTGGAATGGAATTTCATTTGCATACAAATATTCAATGTTGCTCTCATTGTTTTGAGCTTGAATCAATGCTGTTGATCAATGAACCGTCGACGAATGAATACAAATTTTTTAAATGCGATCAATCTCCCTGAAATACAAAATATATCAATTCGATATTTCAAAGTCCTGAAAAACGTGTTTTCGTGACATGTTGCTAATTTGTTACTGCGGTAATAAATCGTCGAGTCGCCAATTTGTTGCCCCTGACGATTGTTGCCTATTTCTCACATTTTGCTTGGTGGGGAGCAATTCAAAATCATTTTGTTTTTTTGCTTGTATTCCAGACTATGAATGAAACATATAAAAGAGCATATTTTGAGGCCCATAATTTTTTAAGGAAAAAGTATGAAAATTTAGGAAAATGGCTATGGTAGATTTTTGCTAGTATTTCGATAAGAATGGGAATCACACCAAATAATTCGTCTGTGTTGTACGAGGGTTGCCTTTTATATTTCGGGATTAGAGAAGAAAAACAAATATTAATTTAATTTTATTAATATTATATTAATTAATTAATGAATTATTAATTAATTAAATTAATATTAAATATTAAATTAATTTTTTGAGCATTTCTTTCGACCCATCGACACGAGTCTTTTTTGAGCAGTTGACAAATTGTGTGGGATCCAACGCGAACACATTTTTTTACAGTCAAATGTTCATGCAATATTGAATGTATGCTGGTCCCACTAATGCCTAAAGTTGTCTCAATCTCACGATAGGTCACATGACGATCTTGCAATAGCAGTTCGCTCACAGCATCAATGGTTTTCGGAACAACAACTGATTTTGGACGACCTTCGCGAAATTCGTCTTGGAGTGAACTACGACCACGATTGAATTCACCATACCATCGATAAACACTGGTCCTTGATGGAGCTTCATCACCAAAAATTAAATTAAGTTGATCTATGCACTGTTGCTGAGTTAATCCACGTCGAAAGTTGTAAAAAATAATCGCACGAAAATGTTCACGATTTAATTCCATTTTTGGGCCGAGATGAATTTTTCAACTCACTGTAATAATATAAATAGCGCTCGTATGTCAAAATGTTCTGAGTACTTATAACCTCAAAAATGTCCAACTTTACGATACAGCTGTCAGTTTCCAGGTTGCACCACCAGAGTTACCAAATCCCGAAACATAAAAGGCAACCCTCGTATTACTTCATGTTTCCGCTTTCATTTAACACCTAACTCGTTAGTTGATTTATGAATAATGTGCATGTTTTTCAACATAAAAGAAAACGCCACGAAAATCCATATTTTCCGACTTTGAGGTCCAGTTTCCGCGAACTTTTAAAACTTATAAAAATAAAATGCATTGAGTAAGAAGCCATGAGTTGTGGTAAATGCCACAAAGAGAAAATCATGTCAACCGGTTTATTGGTTTAGAATTTACAATCCTAAACGTAAAAAAAGTCAGGAAAAATCCGAAAAAGTGACACGCCCATTTTTTGCGAAAACGGAAACTAAGTTTTAAAAATGGTTTGCGGATTCGAAATGAGCGGTACCTAATTACCCTAAAACTGATGTCAATCCCAGAAAAGCCATTTTGCTGTTGATCAGTGTTATTTTCTATTTATTTATTTATTTTAGTTCAGACGTAAAAAAACAGTTCTAAAAGTTAAATTCTTTCATTGATTTTACACCAGAAGTTGCCATTTTAACGCAATAGTCCCTTCCTCCACGCCCCCTTCCCTATCCGCATTCTCTTTGCCATTATCACTCAACCAGCCGTGCCTGATTATTGCACACAAAAAGACGTCAACTTTATTTAAATAGAATTATTTATGGAAATTATTTATGGTCCATGCTGCCATGTTTAGCTATTAAAATAAACTGCTTATTTGTTAAATATATTATGCAAAATAAATTATATATAATATATGAAATATCAACGCACACAGCATCTTCATCGCACATAGCAAAACCTTGTTTTATGAAAGACTTTTTATGAATTTCTTGTTTGATTTTTGCCGCAACTATTGAACTCTGAGGTGAATGGTTGTACGTAAAGTAACATAATCTAATAAAAAGCATTTGGAAATTGTAGTTTTTGTTGTTGTTGTCCTTGTTGATAAGAGCACAATTTGCTTTAACACACAGATGAATCACAGACGGCCTAGAAAATGAACTCTAATCAGTTGAGAGATTAAACAAAACAAAATATGAAAACATATAAATAATTGTGCAAAGATTGAAAGTATTGAGGGCACTAGTGATGGTGGCTTGAGTTGGGTTTTATATTGCTGTGAAGAATGGAATTATTTTTTGGACATTGTGTGACAATAATTTTAAATTCATATGAATGTATAGAAGTTGTATGGCAGTTCTGTGTTTTACAAAGAAAGATGGACGAGAGTTACGAATTGACCCAAGTAAAGTGGTTCCTCAAGCACTCAAGTTTAAGACTATTGTAAATAATTAAGATTCCAGGAAAAAGATAACAACAGAGTGAGATTGATAAGATTGTTTCCCCATAGTCTGTAAGCAATTTAACTGTAGACTGAATACATCAATAAAATTAAAAAAAATATAAGTGTTAGTACAAAAAGTGCAGAACTTCACGCTCTCCTTTAAACGTTAGTGGTGTTCACACCGAGCTCGTTACTATGCCAGTTCGGTACTCGGTAATTTTGTACATGTATATTAGTTCTTTTCGATTCTTTTACAACAACAATGTATTTTGTTTCTGTTCGATTCCTTTACAAAAACAAAATACACAAACAAAAACTATCGAACGTAGCCAGCTCGCTGTGAATACCGCATAACATGTAACATTTTCTAAACCAAACTATTTCTAAGTCAGCTTCTCCACTCCACTTTTGCTCATTTTTCATTGTTTTCGCCACTGACTGTTGCGAACGTTGCTGACTGGCTTTGGCCTTCAACTGCTGAAACTAAACTGGAGTAATGTGGAAACTGATAAAGTGTTGAGAAAAACTATAAAAGTAGAGAAATAGAGAAAACCACAGAACGAAGAGAGCCAGCGGAGACCAGTCAATAAACGAACAGCAAAGCAACAACACAGAAAAAGCTCGCAAAGGCCAACGCTGTGCGATTAGCAATTAGAGTGTTGGCGGCGTTCATGAGTCCTGTGAGGCAACCCCTAATACCAGCCAACAGGACACTGAAAACTAGTGTGGAAAATTGTTTGGAAAATAGTGTGGAAAATTGTGGTAAAAGCAACAGCCCAACCAGCAGCTGGCAGTCAACAGCAAAGCAACAGCAGCTATAGCAACAGCGACAGCGGAAGCAAAGTGGATTGCATGACGGCGCCGCAGGCGGCAAACAACAACAACAACAAAAGCATCTATTATAAAAAGTGGCGCCAGCATTCTGTGGCACAGCGGCGGTTGGCCAAAGTTTTTATTTCGTATAATCGTAATTTGTATCGTAAAAAGGAACGTAAACGCTTTGCGTGCGTGCACGATTTACCAACACACACCAACACACACATAGCGCTGCAGTCATAAAAAAGCAGCAAACTCGCTGGAATTTAATGCCATACGGCAGCAATTCGCGCCCGTCAACCCGCGCCACATGCCACAATTTCATATCCTGTCTGCGAGGCTGCCATGTTGTCGACCAGCGAAGCCATTGTCGTACAAATGCCAGCAACTGGAACGTTGTCGAACGTCGCTGCAACGTCGGCCAGTGTCTGCGAATCAATAACAGTCGGCAGCTGCACGACCGCTGGCACTGCTGACCCAGCTGTCCGAGTACTGCTCGCCAAACGAAACGACAAATACGATATGCCGCCCACTTGGCACCCGCCCGCACTCCTTCCCAATGCCTTGGATAATTAAATTGAACGCAATGCGTGGGCGGGAAATGCTGTTAAAGTTGCCGATCTGCCTTTAGCTGCAATGCTCCAACGGCGCCGCTGACCTTGAATAGTATTTTGTGCGCCTTAAGTGTTGAAACTTTGTCACAAACGCACCGAACTTACACTGAATGGTATTAAGTATATTTTTATTTTTTATTTATTTTTTTTGCTAATTCAATTAATGGTATTTGGGAATTCGGAAGTGCGGCCTGCGTATACGAGGTGGACAAGATGGCCGAAAGCATGTCTAGAGTAGACAACCCACACACGCGTGGCGGCATGTAAAGTGCGCCTAAGACGGCGCCTAATTGCGGCGAAAAATAGAAAACAACACTTAAGGCAGTTTGGCTGGGTTCAAAACGACTCAAAGATGCGCTACACCGGAACAACTTCAGTGGTTTTTAAATTATCTTTCATAGTGTTTACTTCTCTTCATATTCCTTTTCATTGTGTTCTTCTTGTCCCATTCCCACTTCATTCTATATTCTCCACTTCATGTCCTTGAATCCATGGTCCAACGTAAGACCTCCCAAGTGACTACTTTTAACCTCATTTGGGCAACTTAACTGAAACATTACTGTGAAACAAAAAACCAAATTTTACTATTTTAATTAACAAACTCTATGCTTCCCTCATAGGGACATGACTACATAAAAAGTGTACTTGACAGTTGGGTTGCGATCAAGTAGACGCGCGGCTCATGTTCATGCGAGTACAAGGACAACAATGGCTGTTGTTGTTGTTGTTGCTGCACGACCACCCGCCGCATACGTTGGCCATGTTCAACATGTCGCCTTATGGTTATTTAGTCGTTATCACAATGGTGACATTACGCTCACGACGCATGTCTGTCCACCTATTTCAGGGCTCAACTCGTTGCGACGGCACACACACACACACACCCACACAAAAATCATTTGCCAGTGTCCCCGTGTAATTGCGGTGCGCACTTGTTGGCCCATAGGCAGTTGTTGGTGTTTCTTTGTTTATTTGTTCAAATTACACGCACTTATTTGGTTTGTTATTATTTTGTATTATTTTTATCATTATTTGTTGCTGGCCACCCCAAAGTAAGCGCCAACATGTCAACTTGTTTCAGCTGCTTCCGCATGCCAACCAACAATGTTGCTCCCTCTGCAAAAAACCAAAGCAACAAAAAACATAATTTGTCAATAAAACTTTTAATATAAAAATTGTATTATTATTTTTTTTTTTTTAAAGCGCTTAAGCAAGACTCGCTTGTTGAGCAAGAAAAGGTGTGGAAATCGAAAATGAATGTAGAAAAATTAACATTTGCCTATCTGCAGTGAGGGTCACTGGCGCCATATTGTGTTGCTGTGCTTAAGAGTCTATTGACATTTGTGACATTGTCAGCAAAACCAGCTGATTGGTTGGTTGGCAGCCTGGCTGACCACTTCTTAATTTTGCATTTTCTCATTGTCAGATTATCAACAATTTTAGCTATTAGTCAAAAAACAAACCCGTCACTAATGTGAGTTGTTGTTTTCAGCAGGTTTGATATTGATTTGTTGCTAATAACATTTTATATCTAAATCTGTTAATTGAATTGCAACTCATAACAAAGAAAGGACTAGAGGAATGTCTTTGAAACAGTCAGCAATGTGTTCGTCTGTTTGCAATAGGTTTCTAGAGTTTGATTTTCAATAAAATTGTAAACCTGAATCTGTTAGTTGCATTTCAACTAATTACAAGCAAAGGGCTGGAGGAATGTCGTTGAGGCAATCAGCAATGTGTTGATTTGTTTAAAGTATGTTTCTAGTGTTTTTAAATCAAATTTTATTAATTGAATTTTAACTCATTACTAAGAAAGGACTATAGGAATGTCTTTGAAACAGTCAGCAATTTGTTTAGTTGTTTGCAGTAGGGTTCTAGTGTTTTGTTTTTAATCGAATTTTATAGGTATTTAAATCTGATAATTGATTTTGAACTCATTACAAAGAAAGAACTAGAGGAAAGGACTTGGGAGTGCAACATAAATAGGAAAAAAGAATAAGAAAATAGGAAAAGGGAAAATAGGAAGCAAGTAATAAAGTGCCTGTGATCTCTCATGACACTTCATGGTATAAACAGAACCAAATCGTCGGCCGATTTTTACGCACCGACAAATAACGTCGCTGCGTCAGTCGTCGTGAAAATACGCACAGTGAAACAGAATGGGTGCGAAATTCGCATCAGCTGTTCACAAAAATTATTTCTGCAAAGACGACAAACACACGATAGGTCGAAGAGGCACTCATTCTTCCTAACTTCCTCAATTAGGAGCTCCGTCTTGTCCATTTTCTAAAACACTTACAACTTTGTAACCTCAAAGTAGCACAAATCACAAAATTGTTGTAGAATTTTTCATTTGTTTATATTTTTGATTTTCACCTCTGACAGCTGCACAGCTGTGTGGATGAAATCAGCTTTATCTTTGGGCCTCATGTACTTAGGTACCTATATCAATTGTCCAATAGTCTCTGATCGAAACTCACTTACTTCCCTAAATGCCCATTACAACTCCTTAACGGGGTACGACCTGCCACAAAAGATTTTTTCAGGCGCCTCTGCTTTGCGCATGTCTTCTCCAGTGGGTCACACCAAGAGATGGTAGGAAGTCCTCATTTTGGTCCTTCCTTTGGAGACTAGAGGCCTCCCTGGTTGCTCTGATCGAAACAGTTGAATCTTAGGTTAGGTTAGGTTAGGTTAGGGTGGTAGCCATGAAAAGCTCATTCAAGCTTAATTCAGCGTATGGCGTGACTTGCCCTTACAGCGCTGAGAACCAAGAGAATTCCATTATGAACCTGGCTATATCCCTATCAAAGGCAATAATTCGGCTAGACTAATGAAGAAAGCTAATCCGAGAAGCTTATATCTTCTTCTGGCTAATAAGGGATATTAACACACCAGGTGAAGAATCTTCCTGGCACCACTGTTAGCCCGCAGATAACTCATCGATGATGAACCTAATGAGTAATCTGTGGTCAGGTATTCCCTCAAATGTCAGGTATGTTCAAAGCAAACATCTAAATCATTCGCTTTTCGAGTAGTTGATGTCCTGAGATGTAAAAATTGCCATTAAGCAACGAGCAGGTTTCGCTGAAGATCCCAGTTAACCTACTCAGTCTGTACAACACACTTGTGCCTCTTCTGGTCAGCTTCACTGCCTCCCAGTCACTATGTAGTGATATCCTTGTGGTCGGAAATATAATCAAGGAATACCTTCAAAGGTGGGTTATTCAGATCGAAGCGGCACCTCACCTTGTGTGGTTTTTAGCCAACTTTTTGAACACTTTGAAGGCTGGGTTTCACGACATTGTTTCATAACTCTTGGCCGTCTCTTTGAATTATGGTCTTAAGGAAGATTTTTGGAATATCTATGTCTGAATCAAGTGCTCTTTGAAGTGGCCTAGTATTAGTTATGCACCATGAAAGATAACCAATAGAGAGAGTTGTTAACAATTCAATGGTCGCGCAGTGTAGCCAGATCAGTAGGTTTCCTCCAAGATTTAGAAGATTCTTGGCCTTTTAGGAAAGTTGGTAGAAGGGATAATTGTTTAGGAGAAAGTTTAGGAGATTTAAATGGTGACACATTTGACATCTGTAATGGCACTGAAGCCTTGAATATTGAAAGCTAAAGTATCTAGTTTAATTTAAAAGCATAAAATTGCTTCAAAGTGTATAATGAAGATTTACAAAAGCAAAATTCATACGATATAATTTTTTGTATGTTTCGTCTGTGTTAAGTTGTTAAGCTGAAGAAGCTGAATGACAGAAAAAACTGATTATATTTTATTTTTTTATAAAAATTACATTAAATTAAAAATATGTATAACAAAAAATTATAGGAAATTTTTAAAATTTTTTTAGCTTATGTATTTTTAAGATTTAGGAGAAATTTATTTCAGGTAACTGGCAACACTGTGGTTAAGTTATTGTTAAGCTGAAGCTAAATGAATAATTCTTTTATGAAAAGCTAAAGTGAATATTGAAAGCTGAAGTGTCTAATTTAATTTAATTTAATTTTATTAAATTGTATGTTTCAAAGTGTATAATGAAGAAGATTTACAAAATCAAAATTCAGCCCGATCCAATTTTTATATGTTTTGTTTGTGTTAAGTTTTTGTTAGGTTGAAGCTGAATGAAAAAAAAACTGAATATATTTTATTTTTTTTATAAGAAGCTAAATTGAATCATACAAGCTTAAGTGTCTAATGTAATTTAATTTAATTCTATGCTTAAAACTGTAAATATAATGAAGAAGGTTTACAAAAGCAAAATGTATACCGATCAAATTTTTAAATGTTTTGTTTGCGTTAAGTTGTTCTTATGCTGAAGCTAAATGAGAAAAAAATAAGTTTATAAAAATTATATTAAATTAAAAAAATTATACAAAATTGTAGTAAGTTTTATTATTTTTAGCTTTTTTAAGATTTAGGAGAAAGTCATTTCAGGTAACACTGTGGTCGTGGGTTGCAACTTGGCTTCTCACAAGGGAAGCACAGTAGACTAGCTTCAGGAAAAGAATTTTCTTCAAATTTTATCAAAATTTATTACGTATTTTTTAAAAGCCACATCATTTTGTACTCTTGCTGAACATGATTTCTTTCTAAAAATTTAAACCCAAGCCTGGTACTGAAAACAATTGGAGATGTATGCAGCAATTTATTTTCACATTTTTTAATTACAATTTCAGCAATTTGGTGTACTGTAGTATGTAATATTTTGAGAAATATTTTTTTACATTTGAAAAGCCAATTACTGCGCGCAAAATTTCAGTTTCAGCTTAATTCTCGGAAACTATAAAGTTGCGCCCCTAAACGCCAAATGGTCAAGAGTGGAAAATTGCACTCATATTTTATCATAAAGAAATTTCAAGTGGCCTTAAAAAAGCAGCCATTTTGCTAAACGATGGGCGAACGCCCCTCGACGTCCGTTCGGTGCCTTCAGTTACGACCGGAAATGAGTGGAGCGCACTTTCGGCCGTTCCGAATGTCAAGTGTGGTGCACTTGGAGTTTCCAGCGAAAATGAGTAACTGCAGCGATTTCCACCTACAATGCAATCGATTGCAGACGTTGGTGCCCACGAAAACGCCGGCATGAAAATCTTCAAGCGAGCATCTTGCGCCAGCTGCGTCTCTGCTTTCCTGCGACTGTGGGCGGTCAGCGCGAGTGCATTGCAAACGCGCTCGTGGCACTGCCCACGCCGTGCAGCCGAGTCGTCAGTGGCGGCGGCGGCGGCGTGAGTAGTGGCGAGTGAGTGTGACTCATTCGTTGGCTGTGTGAGTGGCGCACATTCAAATTAGCTCGAGCGTGAGTTGCTCGCCGGTAACAGGCGCGCAGCAGCTAATGGCAGCGACAGCGGAATTAGAACAACAACTGGTCCGAAATTGGGAGAATGCGGGTTGTAGGGGAGGTACGGCAACACTTCGACACAATGTGCCAAAAGCCATGTGTGCATGGTTTGTAGACAGAGGAGCGGGCGGGCGGTGCACTGGGCAGGGGCCCGATTGAAAATCAACAGCACCGCAGATACAATAACTAAAAGCAACAACAAAGAACCCCATCAACAACAACAACACTTGAAATAATTATTATAATTCGTTCGGCTAACTACAACTTTAACTTCGCCGCGATTCGTGTGCGCGTTCGTACGTTCGCTGAGAATCGTGTTCGAACGCGTTCGCGAGCGCGCTGACTGGTGCTTCTCAGACCCCACACACCGCAACACCCCAATACCTTCACCAGCAACACCGACAACACCAGAACCGATAACAACAAAAACAACAACAACAGCAACGCTATTTTCCTAACCGAATCGAATTTTGCTTGTGTCGTTTTAGTGGTTTCAGTCGTTTTTGTTCTTCTTATTGTTGTTGCCCGTTGTTGTTTTCGCTCGTACGATTCGCTCGTACGGTATTCTTGTTCGTTTTTTTTGTGTTCAACTTTTCGTTTGTGGTCTACGACGCTGGCAGCACTGTTGCCAGTGCAGTTGGCGTTAGCGACGCGCCACAGCCAATCGAAGCAGTCGATGTCGTGATCGTCCACGAATCGCGGTGCTGCAATGACGCGACCGCTTACTAAAAATAGATTTTTCACATTCACGAGCACTCTTGACAGCGCGATTTGTTGCTGGGTTAGCGTGCACATACACCGTGTGCGCCGCTCCCGGCGACCGCATTCAACGCGTACACTTTGTCCTGCATTATCGTTTCGTAGCGGCGAAATGTCTTGCGAACGAATGTGCGGGGTGTAGTGTTGTTATTGCTTGCCGGCGGTGGGACAGTTGCACAGACAGACAGTCGTTTGGACGGACAGACATTTCAGTTAGAATTTGTGTTAGTTGTGTGAATTTAAGAGTAGTGTGCGTGTTGGTTTGTGTGTGGAGCTCTCGTCCCCTGTTTGTGTGCGCCATCGCCGTGTTCGCTGTTCTACAATTTTGTTGTTTTAATGGATTTTGCCACTTTGGCCATTAGAACCGGCCAGTCAGCGCGTCGCGTCGCACCACATTGACTCGCTGACAAATCGACGAACTGACCGACGAATGCGTCGCAGCGACTGAATGCGACCGTTGCCGGTCCGCTTGGCTGATTGCGAATTTTATGTTCAGTGCGCTGCGTTGCGAACGTTACGTGCGCCGCTGCAAATCCAACAAGTAACCGCTGGCTGCGCCGATTTGTGTTGTTCGGTATCTGGCAGTTCGCGTCGATATGTGGGAGATTGTATGCGCATCGCTCGACTGCGACTAACGACGACCAGTGCGAATGCGAATTGGTTGAGGAGAATAGCAATAACACAACAGCAACAACAAGTTAAAATTTGAAAAAAGCTACAACAAAAACAACATCCCAAATGATTGATGAGCGTTGGTTTGGTTGAGTCGGTTGGTTGGTCGAGTCGGTCGGTTGGTTGGTCGATATGTTAGCTGGACCACCGGTTGGTGGGGTTGTTCAATGTAAATATGTGTGTGTGTGTATGTGCTTTGAATAGTGTTGTGCGACGTAGAGGTGCAACTTGGATGGTTTGGTGAAATATGGGCATCTCCCAGTGGCACGGACGCGACATTCGCACGCTTTCAATTACATCAAAAACAAGAAAGAAACATAAAAAGTCGATATGTTTTTTTAGTGTTCTAACGCGCTGAAATAGTGCTACATTTTAGAAATATACTGGAAAGATTTAGTACAAATTAGTACAAAATTATAAGCAATTTTGCAATGAAACGGACGCGACAAAAATATAAGTTTTTTTAAAGCTCTTATAGAAATATGCAAAATTTAGCAATTTTTGGGAACTTTCTTTTTATATATATACCTACATGCAAATGAAGGTCAAAGGATAACTTTTCTTCGTAGACTTATGAAATACATATGAGAATTTTCTCTTAGCTTTTTTTAATTAGGTTCAGCAACAATACGGACGCGACATCACGGACGCGACAGATTTTTCCAAGGGTATTCCCCTTATTAAATACAGTAATGTAAAAACACTTCAACTTTTAATAATAATAACACATAACAAGTTAAATTCAAATTACAGCAATCAAAATAAGGAAAAAATAAAGATAAAAGTTCTTAGTGTGGTTTATTTTAATTTTCTTGAGGAACTCTATTGGAATTAGATCTTGTTTAATATCGTTTAAAGTTTCATGCATTTTTACTCCTTTGCTGACCATTGTACGATATATCGCACAAGTTTGATTGAGCTGTAATTCTCAACCTAAAATATATTTTTGATATTTTGTTGTATTTTATTGCTAAAATGTTCAATGAAAGTCAATAGTTTGAAAGAAAAATTTGTATCTCAAGAAATGCGGAAATTGACCGTAAATCGAAAAAGGATCAAATATTCAGAACCGGTTACGGACGCGACAAATTTTTAACACCCATAAATTTTTTTTCCGATTTTTCCGGGAACCAATTATTATATTTTCCTAACGAGACGAATGCACCTATTTAAAAACTGACAGCTACTTGCATTTGAAAAGTTTGTCCACTAATAACAACAATAAATAATGTTTTTTTGAACACGGACGCGACATTAGGATGCAGGAAGAAGCAAACTCAAAGAACTTCCGTTCTTCGAACTCCACTTTCTCTCGCTTTTTCTAATACATGAGATTGTTGTTAGTAGAAAACTTTTACATTACAAGAAAAATATAATATTACTTGAATAAGCTAAAAACACAAAGAAAAAAGTGCATTCGTCAAAAAGCTCAGAATTTGTTTGTTTTTTTTACAGTAGTACATTTCGGTCAAAAACTTTAAAAAATTAAAAATTCGTTTACATTAATCAAATATAGATATTTAAGCTTTATTTTGGCTAATAAACAGTTTTTCTGAGCAGTTTGAATTTTTCACTCGTGGTGGACCTTTTTTGGGAGATGCCCATATGCAGTGAAATATAATCTGTTTGGAATAGGTGCTAAAAGGCAGGTGCGTGCGTTCAATTATTGCATTAGTTTATATCGGATAGGATACGATACGATACGATACGATGCGATAGGGATAGCGATAGGTATAGGGATAACGATAGGGACTATCACTATAGGATAGGGATAGGAATAGGGATAGGGATAGGGATAGGAATAGGGATACGGATAGGGATAGGGATAGGGATAGGGATAGGGATAGGGATAGGGATAGGGATAGGGATAGGGATAGGGATAGGGATAGGGATAGGGATAGGGATAGGGATAGGGATAGGGATAGGGATAGGGATAGGGATAGGGATAGGGATAGGGATAGGGATAGGGATAGGGATAAGGATAGGGATAGGGATAGGGATAGGGATAGGGATAGGGATAGGGATAGGGATAGGGATAGGGATAGGGATAGGGATAGGGATAGGGATAGGGATAGGGATAGGGATAGGAATAGGGATAGGAATAGGGATACGGATAGGGATAGGGATAGGGATAGGGATAGGGATAGGGATAAGGATAAGGATAAGGATAAGGATAAGGATAAGGATAAGGATAAGGATAAGGATAAGGATAAGGATAAGGATCAGGATCAGGATCAGGATAAGGATAAGGATAGGGAAAGGTATAGGAATAGGGTTAGCGATAGGGATAGCTATAGCGATAGGGAAAGGGATACGGAAAAGGATAGTGATAGCGGGAGAGATAGGGATAGAGATAGGGACAGGGACAAGGACAGGGATGGGATAGGTATATCCGGTGCAGTCTCATAAAAAATTCGATCCAGAAATCACATCAAAAGTCACAATTCACTGAAAAATTTAAAATATTGAAAGGCTAAAATCGGCTCGGAGTCAACAAAACAACGCAATGAAAGTTGCCAGCGACGAGGGCGAAAATGAACGCAAAAATTTGCACTTGGCACTTGCACTTCGGCGACAATTGCTGCAAGCGTGTGTTGCAAATTGCAACATAAAACCGAATTAGGTTAATGAAGGAAACCGCACTGTGCCATGATTCGTTGTTGACAGCCGCTATGGCGGGCGGTTCTTTACGACAAAATGCATTTATAGTACATTCTAAATACATACATACATACATATGCATTGCACATGCATTCAGTGCGCTTCATTAATTGAGCGTATTATTTATTTTAGTTGTGGAAGAATTCGCGCAGCTGTTGTGCAATTTTGCGTTGATATATAAAAAGCGACAAAATCAAATTAAGTTTGTAATTTACAGAACGCCACCGACAATGACAGGAATTTATGTCGTTTGTCAGACATTTAATACTGGGGCCAGTATGGGCGAATTTATGCGGCATTACTTGACAGTCCAGCGTTGGTTGATAAGCGCACTCACTCTTTAGTTTGGACATTCTTAAGTTAATTTTTGGCCATTTTTCATTTTTTTTGCCAGACAATCTTTTATTGGTATTTTTGTTGTTGTTGTTTTTCAGCTTTAATCGCGCGGAATTGCAAACAGCATTTAACGTAAGCAAAGACACGATAAGCGGCAGATAGCGTCTGTGATAACCGAGTGGGTTGCTATCGCATTTTTTGGATACAATTTTAATTTGCTTACACTAGCTATCATAACGACAACAACAATAACAAAAACAACAATAATACGGTACAATAAGCTTAGTGTTGGCTTAGTTCAATGGCTGCGTTGAATTGTTTGTCATAAATTTACAAAACCCAAACACTAAACTACGGGATTCAAATTTTCACAACAACAACACTTTTTACTAAGTAAAATAATATTCAAATATAATTAAATCAATACTTTTTTGAAATAAAATCAGTTTGAAAATATTGATACGTTTGCTTCTTTGCAGCGTTTTCCTTTTGAGCCTTTCGCTGGCGAGCATTTGATTGGGATTACTAAATGTGTGAACTTTTTACCTTGTGCTAATTTGTAAAAGTTTTTTCCCATATATGATTTTGTTTTCTATCAACAATTAAAGTTTCACTTAGATTTAATTAAAATTGCATATCACATGTTAACTGTCGCGCATCACAGTGGGCCTTAGAGGCCTTTGAGGGTACTAGCCAAGCAATCAGTAAGTTGTGTGCCTTACCTTACTTTGCCCCGATACTCGTATGTAGTATTGGGCCCAAACTTAGTCAAAAAGATGCAAACTTAATTAAGGGATATAATTTTTAAAATTTGTATTCTGTTTTCTTAAGTTTATAGCCACTGTTAGCTCTTGATTGCAGACCTGTTCATCGGCCGGTAAAGAGGAAAAAACTGTTTGGACACTGTCGGTAATCGGTATGTGTGTGTGTGTATCTATGCCACATGCAAATTCGGATGTAAATATGGAACTGAATTTGTGTGCGAAAATATAAAAATAAACAAGCATCAACAAAACACTCGAGCACAATAAAGAAACACCACCAAGCTGTTTTTTTGATGTCGAATATGGCCGCACAGTAGACAAAAGACAAAATCAAAAAAACATGAACAAGTAACCAAAGAAAGGAAATGTTAACAAAAACAGTGTAAGCAAAAAACAAAAATGTATTTAAAAAAACACAGAAGATTAAGAAAAAAATGGAAAACGTCAAATAATTAACAACTTTTGACTTTGTTGCCGTTTTATGGCGGTGCAGTTTTCATTTTGCCTGCTTTCGGCAGATACGCGGGCTGACTTTCGCACGAGTATTGCCGATGGGTGGAAGAGCTGGGCGAAGGGGGGTAGGAAAGTAGGCGAGTGTGAAGCGTAACTTGTAAGACAACAAAATGTCATTGTATGCGATAGTAAAAAGCGACTAATGGAATGTAAACGTGCGCGCGATAACCCAACACTCGAACAGAATACATAAAGTACTCGTAAGTGCAATGAGAAGCGCAGCTGCGCGGCCAGACGGGCCCGTTCCGGAGGGCCTGTAAAGCTGTTATCAGCGCCGAGGCAAACAAGCGAAACATTCACACAATCTTCAAACAACACGAATCCATTCGCAAAGCTTCGCGGTGTGTTGGGCTTTGAAAGCCGGTTGTGTTGAGCGGTGGCTGTAAAAAAATAAAATGAATAAAATAAAAATAATGTGCTACATAAAAAACTAAAATAAAAAATTAAATAAAATTAAGTCAAATAAAATAAAATAAAATAAAATAAAATAAAATAAAATAAAATAAAATAAAATAAAATAAAATAAAATAAAATAAAATAAAATAAAATAAAATAAAATAAAATATAATAAAATAAAATAAAATAAAATAAAATAAAATAAAATAAAATAAACTAAACTAAAATAAAATAAAATAAAATAAAATAAAATAAAATAAAATAAAATAAAATAAAATACAATAAAATAAAAAAAATAAAATAAAATACAATAAAATAAAATAAAATAAACTAAAATAAAATCAAATAAAATAAAAACATAAAATAAAACAAAATAAAATAAAATCAAATCAAATAAAACCAAATCAAATAAAATTACACAAACTAAGATAAACTAAAATAAATAAAATAATATGAAATAAACTAAAACAAAACAAAACAAAACAACATAAAATAAAATAAAATAAAATAAGATACAATAAAATAAAAAATTAAATTAAATTAAATTAAATGAAATTAAATTAAATTAAATTAAATTAAATTAAATTAAATTAAATTAAATTAAATTAAATTAAATTAAATTAAATTAAATTAAATTAAATTAAATTAAATTAAATTAAATTAAATTAAATTAAATTAAATTAAATTAAATTAAATTAAATTAAATTAAATTAAATTAAATTAAATTAAATTAAATTAAATTAAATTAAATTAAATTAAATTAAATTAAATTAAATTAAATTAAATTAAATTAAATTAAATTAAATTAAATTAAATTAAATTAAATTAAATTAAATTAAATTAAATTAAATTAAATTAAATTAAATTAAATTAAATTAAATTAAATTAAATTAAATTAAATTAAATTAAATTAAATTAAATTAAATTAAATTAAATTAAATTAAATTAAATTAAATTAAATTAAATTAAATTAAATTAAATTAAATTAAATTAAATTAAATTAAATTAAATTAAATTAAATTAAATTAAATTAAATTAAATTAAATTAAATTAAATTAAATTAAATTAAATTAAATTAAATTAAATTAAATTAAATTAAATTAAATTAAATTAAATTAAATTAAATTAAATTAAATTAAATTAAATTAAATTAAATTAAATTAAATTAAATTAAATTAAATTAAATTAAATTAAATTAAATTAAATTAAATTAAATTAAATTAAATTAAATTAAATTAAATTAAATTAAATTAAATTAAATTAAATTAAATTAAATTAAATTAAATTAAATTAAATTAAATTAAATTAAATTAAATTAAATTAAATTAAATTAAATTAAATTAAATTAAATTAAATTAAATTAAATTAAATTAAATTAAATTAAATTAAATTAAATTAAATTAAATTAAATTAAATTAAATTAAATTAAATTAAATTAAATTAAATTAAATTAAATTAAATTAAATTAAATTAAATTAAATTAAATTAAATTAAATTAAATTAAATTAAATTAAATTAAATTAAATTAAATTAAATTAAATTAAATTAAATTAAATTAAATTAAATTAAATTAAATTAAATTAAATTAAATTAAATTAAATTAAATTAAATTAAATTAAATTAAATTAAATTAAATTAAATTAAATTAAATTAAATTAAATTAAATTAAATTAAATTAAATTAAATTAAATTAAATTAAATTAAATTAAATTAAATTAAATTAAATTAAATTAAATTAAATTAAATTAAATTAAATTAAATTAAATTAAATTAAATTAAATTAAATTAAATTAAATTAAATTAAATTAAATTAAATTAAATTAAATTAAATTAAATTAAATTAAATTAAATTAAATTAAATTAAATTAAATTAAATTAAATTAAATTAAATTAAATTAAATTAAATTAAATTAAATTAAATTAAATTAAATTAAATTAAATTAAATTAAATTAAATTAAATTAAATTAAATTAAATTAAATTAAATTAAATTAAATTAAATTAAATTAAATTAAATTAAATTAAATTAAATTAAATTAAATTAAATTAAATTAAATTAAATTAAATTAAATTAAATTAAATTAAATTAAATTAAATTAAATTAAATTAAATTAAATTAAATTAAATTAAATTAAATTAAATTAAATTAAATTAAATTAAATTAAATTAAATTAAATTAAATTAAATTAAATTAAATTAAATTAAATTAAATTAAATTAAATTAAATTAAATTAAATTAAATTAAATTAAATTAAATTAAATTAAATTAAATTAAATTAAATTAAATTAAATTAAATTAAATTAAATTAAATTAAATTAAATTAAATTAAATTAAATTAAATTAAATTAAATTAAATTAAATTAAATTAAATTAAATTAAATTAAATTAAATTAAATTAAATTAAATTAAATTAAATTAAATTAAATTAAATTAAATTAAATTAAATTAAATTAAATTAAATTAAATTAAATTAAATTAAATTAAATTAAATTAAATTAAATTAAATTAAATTAAATTAAATTAAATTAAATTAAATTAAATTAAATTAAATTAAATTAAATTAAATTAAATTAAATTAAATTAAATTAAATTAAATTAAATTAAATTAAATTAAATTAAATTAAATTAAATTAAATTAAATTAAATTAAATTAAATTAAATTAAATTAAATTAAATTAAATTAAATTAAATTAAATTAAATTAAATTAAATTAAATTAAATTAAATTAAATTAAATTAAATTAAATTAAATTAAATTAAATTAAATTAAATTAAATTAAATTAAATTAAATTAAATTAAATTAAATTAAATTAAATTAAATTAAATTAAATTAAATTAAATTAAATTAAATTAAATTAAATTAAATTAAATTAAATTAAATTAAATTAAATTAAATTAAATTAAATTAAATTAAATTAAATTAAATTAAATTAAATTAAATTAAATTAAATTAAATTAAATTAAATTAAATTAAATTAAATTAAATTAAATTAAATTAAATTAAATTAAATTAAATTAAATTAAATTAAATTAAATTAAATTAAATTAAATTAAATTAAATTAAATTAAATTAAATTAAATTAAATTAAATTAAATTAAATTAAATTAAATTAAATTAAATTAAATTAAATTAAATTAAATTAAATTAAATTAAATTAAATTAAATTAAATTAAATTAAATTAAATTAAATTAAATTAAATTAAATTAAATTAAATTAAATTAAATTAAATTAAATTAAATTAAATTAAATTAAATTAAATTAAATTAAATTAAATTAAATTAAATTAAATTAAATTAAATTAAATTAAATTAAATTAAATTAAATTAAATTAAATTAAATTAAATTAAATTAAATTAAATTAAATTAAATTAAATTAAATTAAATTAAATTAAATTAAATTAAATTAAATTAAATTAAATTAAATTAAATTAAATTAAATTAAATTAAATTAAATTAAATTAAATTAAATTAAATTAAATTAAATTAAATTAAATTAAATTAAATTAAATTAAATTAAATTAAATTAAATTAAATTAAATTAAATTAAATTAAATTAAATTAAATTAAATTAAATTAAATTAAATTAAATTAAATTAAATTAAATTAAATTAAATTAAATTAAATTAAATTAAATTAAATTAAATTAAATTAAATTAAATTAAATTAAATTAAATTAAATTAAATTAAATTAAATTAAATTAAATTAAATTAAATTAAATTAAATTAAATTAAATTAAATTAAATTAAATTAAATTAAATTAAATTAAATTAAATTAAATTAAATTAAATTAAATTAAATTAAATTAAATTAAATTAAATTAAATTAAATTAAATTAAATTAAATTAAATTAAATTAAATTAAATTAAATTAAATTAAATTAAATTAAATTAAATTAAATTAAATTAAATTAAATTAAATTAAATTAAATTAAATTAAATTAAATTAAATTAAATTAAATTAAATTAAATTAAATTAAATTAAATTAAATTAAATTAAATTAAATTAAATTAAATTAAATTAAATTAAATTAAATTAAATTAAATTAAATTAAATTAAATTAAATTAAATTAAATTAAATTAAATTAAATTAAATTAAATTAAATTAAATTAAATTAAATTAAATTAAATTAAATTAAATTAAATTAAATTAAATTAAATTAAATTAAATTAAATTAAATTAAATTAAATTAAATTAAATTAAATTAAATTAAATTAAATTAAATTAAATTAAATTAAATTAAATTAAATTAAATTAAATTAAATTAAATTAAATTAAATTAAATTAAATTAAATTAAATTAAATTAAATTAAATTAAATTAAATTAAATTAAATTAAATTAAATTAAATTAAATTAAATTAAATTAAATTAAATTAAATTAAATTAAATTAAATTAAATTAAATTAAATTAAATTAAATTAAATTAAATTAAATTAAATTAAATTAAATTAAATTAAATTAAATTAAATTAAATTAAATTAAATTAAATTAAATTAAATTAAATTAAATTAAATTAAATTAAATTAAATTAAATTAAATTAAATTAAATTAAATTAAATTAAATTAAATTAAATTAAATTAAATTAAATTAAATTAAATTAAATTAAATTAAATTAAATTAAATTAAATTAAATTAAATTAAATTAAATTAAATTAAATTAAATTAAATTAAATTAAATTAAATTAAATTAAATTAAATTAAATTAAATTAAATTAAATTAAATTAAATTAAATTAAATTAAATTAAATTAAATTAAATTAAATTAAATTAAATTAAATTAAATTAAATTAAATTAAATTAAATTAAATTAAATTAAATTAAATTAAATTAAATTAAATTAAATTAAATTAAATTAAATTAAATTAAATTAAATTAAATTAAATTAAATTAAATTAAATTAAATTAAATTAAATTAAATTAAATTAAATTAAATTAAATTAAATTAAATTAAATTAAATTAAATTAAATTAAATTAAATTAAATTAAATTAAATTAAATTAAATTAAATTAAATTAAATTAAATTAAATTAAATTAAATTAAATTAAATTAAATTAAATTAAATTAAATTAAATTAAATTAAATTAAATTAAATTAAATTAAATTAAATTAAATTAAATTAAATTAAATTAAATTAAATTAAATTAAATTAAATTAAATTAAATTAAATTAAATTAAATTAAATTAAATTAAATTAAATTAAATTAAATTAAATTAAATTAAATTAAATTAAATTAAATTAAATTAAATTAAATTAAATTAAATTAAATTAAATTAAATTAAATTAAATTAAATTAAATTAAATTAAATTAAATTAAATTAAATTAAATTAAATTAAATTAAATTAAATTAAATTAAATTAAATTAAATTAAATTAAATTAAATTAAATTAAATTAAATTAAATTAAATTAAATTAAATTAAATTAAATTAAATTAAATTAAATTAAATTAAATTAAATTAAATTAAATTAAATTAAATTAAATTAAATTAAATTAAATTAAATTAAATTAAATTAAATTAAATTAAATTAAATTAAATTAAATTAAATTAAATTAAATTAAATTAAATTAAATTAAATTAAATTAAATTAAATTAAATTAAATTAAATTAAATTAAATTAAATTAAATTAAATTAAATTAAATTAAATTAAATTAAATTAAATTAAATTAAATTAAATTAAATTAAATTAAATTAAATTAAATTAAATTAAATTAAATTAAATTAAATTAAATTAAATTAAATTAAATTAAATTAAATTAAATTAAATTAAATTAAATTAAATTAAATTAAATTAAATTAAATTAAATTAAATTAAATTAAATTAAATTAAATTAAATTAAATTAAATTAAATTAAATTAAATTAAATTAAATTAAATTAAATTAAATTAAATTAAATTAAATTAAATTAAATTAAATTAAATTAAATTAAATTAAATTAAATTAAATTAAATTAAATTAAATTAAATTAAATTAAATTAAATTAAATTAAATTAAATTAAATTAAATTAAATTAAATTAAATTAAATTAAATTAAATTAAATTAAATTAAATTAAATTAAATTAAATTAAATTAAATTAAATTAAATTAAATTAAATTAAATTAAATTAAATTAAATTAAATTAAATTAAATTAAATTAAATTAAATTAAATTAAATTAAATTAAATTAAATTAAATTAAATTAAATTAAATTAAATTAAATTAAATTAAATTAAATTAAATTAAATTAAATTAAATTAAATTAAATTAAATTAAATTAAATTAAATTAAATTAAATTAAATTAAATTAAATTAAATTAAATTAAATTAAATTAAATTAAATTAAATTAAATTAAATTAAATTAAATTAAATTAAATTAAATTAAATTAAATTAAATTAAATTAAATTAAATTAAATTAAATTAAATTAAATTAAATTAAATTAAATTAAATTAAATTAAATTAAATTAAATTAAATTAAATTAAATTAAATTAAATTAAATTAAATTAAATTAAATTAAATTAAATTAAATTAAATTAAATTAAATTAAATTAAATTAAATTAAATTAAATTAAATTAAATTAAATTAAATTAAATTAAATTAAATTAAATTAAATTAAATTAAATTAAATTAAATTAAATTAAATTAAATTAAATTAAATTAAATTAAATTAAATTAAATTAAATTAAATTAAATTAAATTAAATTAAATTAAATTAAATTAAATTAAATTAAATTAAATTAAATTAAATTAAATTAAATTAAATTAAATTAAATTAAATTAAATTAAATTAAATTAAATTAAATTAAATTAAATTAAATTAAATTAAATTAAATTAAATTAAATTAAATTAAATTAAATTAAATTAAATTAAATTAAATTAAATTAAATTAAATTAAATTAAATTAAATTAAATTAAATTAAATTAAATTAAATTAAATTAAATTAAATTAAATTAAATTAAATTAAATTAAATTAAATTAAATTAAATTAAATTAAATTAAATTAAATTAAATTAAATTAAATTAAATTAAATTAAATTAAATTAAATTAAATTAAATTAAATTAAATTAAATTAAATTAAATTAAATTAAATTAAATTAAATTAAATTAAATTAAATTAAATTAAATTAAATTAAATTAAATTAAATTAAATTAAATTAAATTAAATTAAATTAAATTAAATTAAATTAAATTAAATTAAATTAAATTAAATTAAATTAAATTAAATTAAATTAAATTAAATTAAATTAAATTAAATTAAATTAAATTAAATTAAATTAAATTAAATTAAATTAAATTAAATTAAATTAAATTAAATTAAATTAAATTAAATTAAATTAAATTAAATTAAATTAAATTAAATTAAATTAAATTAAATTAAATTAAATTAAATTAAATTAAATTAAATTAAATTAAATTAAATTAAATTAAATTAAATTAAATTAAATTAAATTAAATTAAATTAAATTAAATTAAATTAAATTAAATTAAATTAAATTAAATTAAATTAAATTAAATTAAATTAAATTAAATTAAATTAAATTAAATTAAATTAAATTAAATTAAATTAAATTAAATTAAATTAAATTAAATTAAATTAAATTAAATTAAATTAAATTAAATTAAATTAAATTAAATTAAATTAAATTAAATTAAATTAAATTAAATTAAATTAAATTAAATTAAATTAAATTAAATTAAATTAAATTAAATTAAATTAAATTAAATTAAATTAAATTAAATTAAATTAAATTAAATTAAATTAAATTAAATTAAATTAAATTAAATTAAATTAAATTAAATTAAATTAAATTAAATTAAATTAAATTAAATTAAATTAAATTAAATTAAATTAAATTAAATTAAATTAAATTAAATTAAATTAAATTAAATTAAATTAAATTAAATTAAATTAAATTAAATTAAATTAAATTAAATTAAATTAAATTAAATTAAATTAAATTAAATTAAATTAAATTAAATTAAATTAAATTAAATTAAATTAAATTAAATTAAATTAAATTAAATTAAATTAAATTAAATTAAATTAAATTAAATTAAATTAAATTAAATTAAATTAAATTAAATTAAATTAAATTAAATTAAATTAAATTAAATTAAATTAAATTAAATTAAATTAAATTAAATTAAATTAAATTAAATTAAATTAAATTAAATTAAATTAAATTAAATTAAATTAAATTAAATTAAATTAAATTAAATTAAATTAAATTAAATTAAATTAAATTAAATTAAATTAAATTAAATTAAATTAAATTAAATTAAATTAAATTAAATTAAATTAAATTAAATTAAATTAAATTAAATTAAATTAAATTAAATTAAATTAAATTAAATTAAATTAAATTAAATTAAATTAAATTAAATTAAATTAAATTAAATTAAATTAAATTAAATTAAATTAAATTAAATTAAATTAAATTAAATTAAATTAAATTAAATTAAATTAAATTAAATTAAATTAAATTAAATTAAATTAAATTAAATTAAATTAAATTAAATTAAATTAAATTAAATTAAATTAAATTAAATTAAATTAAATTAAATTAAATTAAATTAAATTAAATTAAATTAAATTAAATTAAATTAAATTAAATTAAATTAAATTAAATTAAATTAAATTAAATTAAATTAAATTAAATTAAATTAAATTAAATTAAATTAAATTAAATTAAATTAAATTAAATTAAATTAAATTAAATTAAATTAAATTAAATTAAATTAAATTAAATTAAATTAAATTAAATTAAATTAAATTAAATTAAATTAAATTAAATTAAATTAAATTAAATTAAATTAAATTAAATTAAATTAAATTAAATTAAATTAAATTAAATTAAATTAAATTAAATTAAATTAAATTAAATTAAATTAAATTAAATTAAATTAAATTAAATTAAATTAAATTAAATTAAATTAAATTAAATTAAATTAAATTAAATTAAATTAAATTAAATTAAATTAAATTAAATTAAATTAAATTAAATTAAATTAAATTAAATTAAATTAAATTAAATTAAATTAAATTAAATTAAATTAAATTAAATTAAATTAAATTAAATTAAATTAAATTAAATTAAATTAAATTAAATTAAATTAAATTAAATTAAATTAAATTAAATTAAATTAAATTAAATTAAATTAAATTAAATTAAATTAAATTAAATTAAATTAAATTAAATTAAATTAAATTAAATTAAATTAAATTAAATTAAATTAAATTAAATTAAATTAAATTAAATTAAATTAAATTAAATTAAATTAAATTAAATTAAATTAAATTAAATTAAATTAAATTAAATTAAATTAAATTAAATTAAATTAAATTAAATTAAATTAAATTAAATTAAATTAAATTAAATTAAATTAAATTAAATTAAATTAAATTAAATTAAATTAAATTAAATTAAATTAAATTAAATTAAATTAAATTAAATTAAATTAAATTAAATTAAATTAAATTAAATTAAATTAAATTAAATTAAATTAAATTAAATTAAATTAAATTAAATTAAATTAAATTAAATTAAATTAAATTAAATTAAATTAAATTAAATTAAATTAAATTAAATTAAATTAAATTAAATTAAATTAAATTAAATTAAATTAAATTAAATTAAATTAAATTAAATTAAATTAAATTAAATTAAATTAAATTAAATTAAATTAAATTAAATTAAATTAAATTAAATTAAATTAAATTAAATTAAATTAAATTAAATTAAATTAAATTAAATTAAATTAAATTAAATTAAATTAAATTAAATTAAATTAAATTAAATTAAATTAAATTAAATTAAATTAAATTAAATTAAATTAAATTAAATTAAATTAAATTAAATTAAATTAAATTAAATTAAATTAAATTAAATTAAATTAAATTAAATTAAATTAAATTAAATTAAATTAAATTAAATTAAATTAAATTAAATTAAATTAAATTAAATTAAATTAAATTAAATTAAATTAAATTAAATTAAATTAAATTAAATTAAATTAAATTAAATTAAATTAAATTAAATTAAATTAAATTAAATTAAATTAAATTAAATTAAATTAAATTAAATTAAATTAAATTAAATTAAATTAAATTAAATTAAATTAAATTAAATTAAATTAAATTAAATTAAATTAAATTAAATTAAATTAAATTAAATTAAATTAAATTAAATTAAATTAAATTAAATTAAATTAAATTAAATTAAATTAAATTAAATTAAATTAAATTAAATTAAATTAAATTAAATTAAATTAAATTAAATTAAATTAAATTAAATTAAATTAAATTAAATTAAATTAAATTAAATTAAATTAAATTAAATTAAATTAAATTAAATTAAATTAAATTAAATTAAATTAAATTAAATTAAATTAAATTAAATTAAATTAAATTAAATTAAATTAAATTAAATTAAATTAAATTAAATTAAATTAAATTAAATTAAATTAAATTAAATTAAATTAAATTAAATTAAATTAAATTAAATTAAATTAAATTAAATTAAATTAAATTAAATTAAATTAAATTAAATTAAATTAAATTAAATTAAATTAAATTAAATTAAATTAAATTAAATTAAATTAAATTAAATTAAATTAAATTAAATTAAATTAAATTAAATTAAATTAAATTAAATTAAATTAAATTAAATTAAATTAAATTAAATTAAATTAAATTAAATTAAATTAAATTAAATTAAATTAAATTAAATTAAATTAAATTAAATTAAATTAAATTAAATTAAATTAAATTAAATTAAATTAAATTAAATTAAATTAAATTAAATTAAATTAAATTAAATTAAATTAAATTAAATTAAATTAAATTAAATTAAATTAAATTAAATTAAATTAAATTAAATTAAATTAAATTAAATTAAATTAAATTAAATTAAATTAAATTAAATTAAATTAAATTAAATTAAATTAAATTAAATTAAATTAAATTAAATTAAATTAAATTAAATTAAATTAAATTAAATTAAATTAAATTAAATTAAATTAAATTAAATTAAATTAAATTAAATTAAATTAAATTAAATTAAATTAAATTAAATTAAATTAAATTAAATTAAATTAAATTAAATTAAATTAAATTAAATTAAATTAAATTAAAT
This sequence comes from Melieria omissa, assembly GCA_963971225.1. Lineage (NCBI taxonomy): Eukaryota > Metazoa > Arthropoda > Insecta > Diptera > Ulidiidae > Melieria > Melieria omissa. The sequence goes on from OZ020268.1 coordinate 54,935,292, forward strand.
TAAATTAAATTAAATTAAATTAAATTAAATTAAATTAAATTAAATTAAATTAAATTAAATTAAATTAAATTAAATTAAATTAAATTAAATTAAATTAAATTAAATTAAATTAAATTAAATTAAATTAAATTAAATTAAATTAAATTAAATTAAATTAAATTAAATTAAATTAAATTAAATTAAATTAAATTAAATTAAATTAAATTAAATTAAATTAAATTAAATTAAATTAAATTAAATTAAATTAAATTAAATTAAATTAAATTAAATTAAATTAAATTAAATTAAATTAAATTAAATTAAATTAAATTAAATTAAATTAAATTAAATTAAATTAAATTAAATTAAATTAAATTAAATTAAATTAAATTAAATTAAATTAAATTAAATTAAATTAAATTAAATTAAATTAAATTAAATTAAATTAAATTAAATTAAATTAAATTAAATTAAATTAAATTAAATTAAATTAAATTAAATTAAATTAAATTAAATTAAATTAAATTAAATTAAATTAAATTAAATTAAATTAAATTAAATTAAATTAAATTAAATTAAATTAAATTAAATTAAATTAAATTAAATTAAATTAAATTAAATTAAATTAAATTAAATTAAATTAAATTAAATTAAATTAAATTAAATTAAATTAAATTAAATTAAATTAAATTAAATTAAATTAAATTAAATTAAATTAAATTAAATTAAATTAAATTAAATTAAATTAAATTAAATTAAATTAAATTAAATTAAATTAAATTAAATTAAATTAAATTAAATTAAATTAAATTAAATTAAATTAAATTAAATTAAATTAAATTAAATTAAATTAAATTAAATTAAATTAAATTAAATTAAATTAAATTAAATTAAATTAAATTAAATTAAATTAAATTAAATTAAATTAAATTAAATTAAATTAAATTAAATTAAATTAAATTAAATTAAATTAAATTAAATTAAATTAAATTAAATTAAATTAAATTAAATTAAATTAAATTAAATTAAATTAAATTAAATTAAATTAAATTAAATTAAATTAAATTAAATTAAATTAAATTAAATTAAATTAAATTAAATTAAATTAAATTAAATTAAATTAAATTAAATTAAATTAAATTAAATTAAATTAAATTAAATTAAATTAAATTAAATTAAATTAAATTAAATTAAATTAAATTAAATTAAATTAAATTAAATTAAATTAAATTAAATTAAATTAAATTAAATTAAATTAAATTAAATTAAATTAAATTAAATTAAATTAAATTAAATTAAATTAAATTAAATTAAATTAAATTAAATTAAATTAAATTAAATTAAATTAAATTAAATTAAATTAAATTAAATTAAATTAAATTAAATTAAATTAAATTAAATTAAATTAAATTAAATTAAATTAAATTAAATTAAATTAAATTAAATTAAATTAAATTAAATTAAATTAAATTAAATTAAATTAAATTAAATTAAATTAAATTAAATTAAATTAAATTAAATTAAATTAAATTAAATTAAATTAAATTAAATTAAATTAAATTAAATTAAATTAAATTAAATTAAATTAAATTAAATTAAATTAAATTAAATTAAATTAAATTAAATTAAATTAAATTAAATTAAATTAAATTAAATTAAATTAAATTAAATTAAATTAAATTAAATTAAATTAAATTAAATTAAATTAAATTAAATTAAATTAAATTAAATTAAATTAAATTAAATTAAATTAAATTAAATTAAATTAAATTAAATTAAATTAAATTAAATTAAATTAAATTAAATTAAATTAAATTAAATTAAATTAAATTAAATTAAATTAAATTAAATTAAATTAAATTAAATTAAATTAAATTAAATTAAATTAAATTAAATTAAATTAAATTAAATTAAATTAAATTAAATTAAATTAAATTAAATTAAATTAAATTAAATTAAATTAAATTAAATTAAATTAAATTAAATTAAATTAAATTAAATTAAATTAAATTAAATTAAATTAAATTAAATTAAATTAAATTAAATTAAATTAAATTAAATTAAATTAAATTAAATTAAATTAAATTAAATTAAATTAAATTAAATTAAATTAAATTAAATTAAATTAAATTAAATTAAATTAAATTAAATTAAATTAAATTAAATTAAATTAAATTAAATTAAATTAAATTAAATTAAATTAAATTAAATTAAATTAAATTAAATTAAATTAAATTAAATTAAATTAAATTAAATTAAATTAAATTAAATTAAATTAAATTAAATTAAATTAAATTAAATTAAATTAAATTAAATTAAATTAAATTAAATTAAATTAAATTAAATTAAATTAAATTAAATTAAATTAAATTAAATACAATAAAATAAAAAAAATAAAATAAAATAAAATAAAATAAAATAAAATCAAATAAAATAAAATAAAATAAAATAAAATAAAATCAAATAAAATAAAATAAAATAAAATAAAATAAAATAAAATAAAATAAAATAAAATAAAATAAAATAAAATAAAATAAAATAAAATAGAATAGAATAGAATAAAATAAAATAAATTAAAATAAAATGAAATAAAATAAAATAAAATAAAATAAAATAAAATAAAATAAAATAAAATAAAATAAAATAAAATAAAATGAAATAAAATTAAATTAAATAAAAAAAAATAAAATATAAAAAAATAAAATTAAATGAAAAAATAAAATAAAATAAATTACGAATATATAAAATATTAAATTTTTTATAAAAATTAAATATAAAAACACACCACAGAAAATATAAAAAATTAAATATAAGAAAATATAAAAATAAACAACCCTTAAATATAAAATATAAGTACATACATACATATAATGCTTTATAAATTTTAAAGAAAACTTCTTTCTTTATCTCCCCGCCATACCGAATCTCACTACTTAAAATTGACAGCTCGCACAGCTGTCACATTTGTGATTTGAGCGTCACTAAACTTATGGTTGTGCTATTTGGCAGCATTTATTTGGAATTTCATATTTTTTGTTGTTATTTGCATTAAACAACTTGCAGTTAAGAAGCAACCGCAACCAACGAGCCAGTCAGTCAGTCACGTTTCGCAGAATTCTAATGTGAATCACATGTGACGAACTAACGAAAATCTGTTAAAGAAAAAAAAATAGCACCCATTAAAAAGAAACTGCCACTGAAAAAAAAACCAAACTCGAATATTTTGTATACATCTTAATTAAAGGGAATTAAACAATTGTGACAGCTGGTGTTTTTGTCTACAAAGCTCAGCCATCGCAAGTTGTTACTGATTAATGCTCCAGCAACATTCCAGTGTCTGTCATTCGGGAGTGAAACATTTGAAGCGACCAACAGCTCAAGCGTGAAAGATATAGTGGCAGTTTTTTCAATTGTACTCGTTCAGTTGTCTGTCTAACAGTCTGGGCGTATGTCAGTAAATCAGTGCTTGTCCACAGGCAAATAACAAAAATCTCCAGCTCAACGCTTTCGCACCGATAAGCAGAGCAAATAATGCATTTGTTGGTTTTGGGTAGTTTTTGTGCCCATAAATCGCACTTAACCCGTTTATGGAGGCAACAGTTTTCTTTCATGTTTTTATTTACTTAATTTGTTAATTTTGTTTTTAATACAATAATTTCGACTACTACTTAAAAAAAATGCCGAGAGAAGTCATTGTTTCTTATTTGGACCCCAAAATGAGCGTCAACTGGCCAGTTTTAAGTGGGGTATTTATCAATTACTAACTGTAGAAAAAATTTAAAAAAATGTATTAACAAATTTGTAAAATATGCAAAATGACATTTGCCAATTTCACTTATTGTTAGCTTTTACGTTTGAAAGGGAGAAAAATTGAAGAAGGTGGACCTCAAAGTTAGTGTGATCGGCCTACTTTTAGGAAGTTTTCATTAAAAAGTATTTAAAAAAATAGAACAAATTTGAATAAACAATTTAAAAAAAAAAAAAAATTAAAAAAAATTAAAATTAGCAAATTTAAACGATTTTTGTCGTTTTGACTTATTGCCAACTTTTAAGTTAAAAAAAATAGAACAAAGTTTTAATGAGCAATTTTCAATAAAAAAATGAATCTTGCTGTTTTGACTTATTGCCAATTTTTAGATTAATCAGTTGTGATTTACTAAAATAGGCATAGTCGAGTAATTAAAGGGAGCGTTGTAATTTAAGTTTACATATTTTAAGAAAAATTAGTAAGTTTTGATATTAAATTACACAAATAAAAAAAATTGTTGTTAAATTAGATTTATGGCCAGTTTTTACATTTGAAAGGGGGAAAATAGACCTATGTGGTCCCTAAAATGGGTGTGTTTTGTTCATAGCCTATTTTCACTGGGCCTTAACTGCAGTTTACGCTTAACTGCAGTTTGACATCGCATTTAAATGCCCAAACTCCCATGAAATTGTTGTTGTGAAAAACTGAGTCAACTCACTTTCAAAACTGAGTTAACTCACTTTCAAAACTGAGTTAACTCACTTTCAAAACTGAGTTAGCTCAGTTTTGCCGTTTACAGACGTCTAACAGAAAATGTTATGTTCAAATAGGGGGGCAATACTCACAAATGTACTAATTTTAATAGCATGCTTTCAGGCGCTGCAAGAGCAGCACGAACACAAACAAAAGAAGGGATTTGAATTGCGTTCGGTGTGGTAGATTTTTTTGCCAAGACATTGGCTGATAAGTCCCCGGTCGAAGGCAGAAAACAAAACTTTTTTTGAGAAATTAAATTTTATTCATCAAGAGCGTTTCCTTCAAGAGCGATACATTCATTCCAGCACTTCTCTAACATTTCGACACCTTTCTTTGGCCTTAAAATAGGTATTTTTTTGAACGATCACCTCCCCATTCGAGCAAAATTTTTTCCTGCGATCATTTTTTTTAGTCTGCGAACAAATAAATGTCACTGGGAGCCAAGTCTGGAGAATAGGGTGGGTTCAGAAGTAATTTGAAATGTAGTTCGTGCAAATTTGCCATCGTAGCGAGAGACTTGTGGCACGGCCTTGTCTGCCGGAAAGAACTGCCTCATGGACAAATGTAATGCAGAATAAAACCCGCACGCCCCTTTGATATCTTGATAGTATCAGCTATCTCCTGCAATTTCACTTTACGGTTTTCAAAAACAATTTTGTGTACTTTTTAACGTTATTCCGGTGTAACCACCTTGGCCGACCACAGCGCGGCTTATCGTCGGTGTTCGTACGGCCGCGTTTAAATTGAGCAGTAATGGTAGATTTTCCGGGTGCAGATTCCGGATTACACTTATCGAACCAGGATTTGGTTTCAATTGTGTTTTTTTTTAATCAAAAAGCAATGTTTTATGAGAACACGAAATTATTAGTTTTTCTTTGTTCTTAACACGAACAAAGTTGTTTAACTAAAACAACTTTCATAACTGAGAACAAAGTTGTTTAACTAAAACAACTTTGTTACTTTTGAACCAAACGTCACATCGTAATGAAATTTTCACAAGTACCTTTTGAAGGTTATAACTTAAAATGAAAAATATTATTTCTCGTTTTGTAGCGCTTACTATGGGTCAGACCGGGGACTTATCAGCCGATGTGTTACTACATTTTTCGCAACAATACATATTGTCTGCCACAATCAAAGTCAAAAATTATATTATTTGCCAATAATAAATGCTGAAAAAGAAAATAAAAAACGTGGAACTTCTCATGAACCCTCTTGACATTAAAAATTCAGACAGCTCTGATATCAATCAGCTGACAACTGTCACAAATTAAATATACATTGACAAATGAAATAAATTTTCATAAATGAAATAAATTTTCACAAATATGACATTCCTAGACTGTTGAGAAGGAAAGCGGAGTGGTTTTTATGCAGTAGAGGGGCTACAACAAACCATACATACGTATACATGGCTGCCCAGAAATAAATGCAGAATTTGGCTTGACCAAACATAAATGTAAACAAAAAACAGCTGTTGCATTTAACTCGATTCCGGTAGAAACGCTTGACAGTTCTCAAATTTAACAAAGCCCTTTACTGCAGTTAACACGTCAACACGTCACGCTCAATGGAAGCACTGATCACTCTCGAGATACATTTAAAAGTATTTTTAGGAAAATTAAATTTTGTTTTTTAATTTAAAAAGTAGACATTTATTTTGTTAATTTGACTTATTCTAATTTTTTGTGTCAAAAAAGGGAAAAATATAAAAAAATTTTTAAATTTAAGAAATAAGCAGACATTTATTTTGGTAATTTAACTTATGCTCGTCTTTCTTGTGTCGGAAAAGGGAAAAATAAAAAGATTTAAATACAAAAATGGACGTGGTCCGCTCCCTTGAATGTCGCGTTCCCATTTTGAATGAATCCATTATGAACAAATATAGATTATACAGTCGAACTTCGCTATAGTGAACTTCTATATAATGAAGATCTCCGTATAATGAATTAACTTCAAAGACACAGCTTTATCGTTCTATTCTAAGTGCATCTTGATCTCCTTATAATGAATTTCTATATAGTGAATATTTCTCTACAATGAATAAATTTTTTAGTTGAAAACTTCGCTTTCATTCGTTGTTTGTCTCCATATAATGAATTTTTCCATGCTATTTTCTGTCACGCATATTAACAACACTGAATACCGAAAACAAGTTAAACATATTTAGGGTCACCCCAGAAGTTAAAAATAACAACAGCATAAGAAGAAGAATGTCACATCACTAACTATTTTGACAGTAATTGTTTGTTTTGAGTGATTAAAGTGAAAATGCGTTAGGCCAAATTTCTGCTTCTCTTGATGTACTTCGAACCTTTGTGGAAATGAAGAGCAACGTAGCCGTTTTTAAGTCTCTAAATGTATTAGTAGGGTTTGCTAAGGAAGAAAAGTGGAAGGGTGTAATCCAAACTAAAATACCTCGTTATTTTGAATAAAAGATGAAAAAAATCATTATTTCTATGTAATGCAGCTTTTTCTGGTCCTTGCGAATTCATTACAAGGAAGTTCGACTGTATAAATAAAATCTACCATTAACCCTGAAAATCTAATCTTGTGTGAATGCTTTCAACTAAAAGTTGGTGTCATTTGATCTTTTTACAGAACATTTTCTCTTAAATAATACATTTTGAACTTCTTCTATTTTTTATATGTTTTCTCCTTTCATTTATCAGCCAAATGGGTCTGACTTGATACTTTCTACAGAATATTTTCTTTCACTTAATACATTGTTAAATTACTCTATTACTTCTTAATATAATAAATAAATTAATTAAGTAAATAAATAAATATTACATTAACATTTTACATGCTGAGAAACATGTTTCACCTAACCTAACCTTAGCCATTTAGTAGAAAAATTGACATTATTTGATACTTTTAATAAAATATTTTCCATCAATCAGTACATTCTTCACTCCCTCTGTTTCTTCTTTGTATAAGCTTTTCATTTATCAGAATCTCGCTAATCTTCCTTCCACTTTTGTTTTTAACTTCTATAAGTCATCTTTCCATCTCATCTTCTCTATGCCTTTACGATAAGCGGGGCTTTCTCCTCTCAACTCAAATTTTGCATACTCTCACTCTCATCAACATCAACATTTATTATTCTTTGTTGTTGTTCACTGCCAAATTTCAAGGTCACCCACAAGCTGCGCATACTTCGAAACTTTAGTTAGCCTATGTTGACTGATTAACCTTCAACTTGCCCAAAAACATGCACAACAGCAACAACAACAATACGAAACAACTACAACAACAATGGCAATCACCAACTGCAGCAAGTGAAGTTGCAAGCTCGGAGCTGCTGTTCGCATAATGCTGAACGCGCGCCCGTTCGCCCCCTCGGCGCCTGCTCCAGCTGCCACAGTAGGCCGCAAAAAGTGCACAAAAACAAAGCGTTGAGAATAATTCCAAAAATAAATGGCAAAAAGCCGGCACTGCAGACAATAGACGCACACTCACACACGCTCACGTGTTCGCAAAGTGAACAACAACAGCAACAACAGAAAAACAAAAACAGCAAATTCCAGCGCTGCGTTCTGTCGTTCTCTCGGCAGCTCCTCGGGTGCTCTCTGCTGCCGTTCCACACGTTTTTCTTGTATTGTTGTTGTCATTATCAAGTTGTTGTTGTGCCTCTCGCTAGCGCGCACATGAAAAAAAGCTCCAAAAACAAATCGCACTGTTAACCCACTCACGACGGTGCGCGTGAAACGTGTTCGTGGCGCTGCGACAGTCACATTTGTATCTGACGGATACGCAACCAACGACGACCGCTTGAGCCGAGCTTGCGTTCGTTGGCTGTCGGTGCAAATCTCTGTGCATGTGTGTGTGTGAGCGTTTTGTGTGTATATGGGTTATGCCAAATATTCCATGCGACTTTAGAAGCTATAAAATCTACAATAACAACAATAACAAAAAACCACAACAAGCCGCAGCGCGTACAGCTGTTCCAGCGCGCAGCGCTCCGTGTCCGCCTTACTCACACGAACGCAAACACACTCACACTCTTGCACATTTAACGACGAATTTCAATGCAAATGCGGAGCGGCGACAAAAACAAAAACACGCCGATTTTGTTTTTGCTTTCAATTTTATTTCGGCATCCGTTTCGGGCGCGTCTTCGCGTCGCTAAGCGCTGCCGTTAGCTGCCAGCGACAGCGACACCGCCTGCCGAACGTCCAAACAATCACCACCGATCGGCCGACTGCCAATCCCCACCACCCCGCCCCGCCCCGCCTTCGTTCAAACACATTGTGTGCGCGAGCATTATTGTTGCTGCGATTCGTGATTGCTGTTGTTGTTTTTGTTGCGCACTCAAAATTGGCAACGACAACCACAGCGACAACGACGACTTTTTGACTTTGCCGCCCCTTTGCCCCGTTTGCTGTTTGACGCTTGCTTCGTTGCTTTCTCACTCGATTTGTTTGCTGTCTCTTTTCATTTTACATCAACGTTATGCGTTTTTCTTCTCACTTTGCCAATTTCGAACGACAATCATTGTTCAGATTTAATTTTATTTTGTGGTTTGACCTTTTATTCGGTTCTTTAATCTTTCTTTTCTTTCTTTTTTCTCTATTCTTCTTTTATGAGTTTTTATTCTTTTTTTTGTTTATTCATTCTTTTCCGCTTTTCTCGTTATTTGTTCCTGTTTTTTCCTTGGCTCCCTTTCTCCTTCCTTCCTTCTGTGCTATAATAAATCTTTCCTTTCTTCCTATTTCTCTTTTTTCATAATTTTTAGTTCCATTTTTAATTCTACCCCACTTTTCCTTTATTCATGTCTTTCTTTATTGCTTTATAACTTTATTTCTTTTGTCCTTTCTTACAATTCATTCAATTAAATTTTCGTTCACACTTTTTTCTTTTATTTCTTTCTTTCTTTTTACTCTTTACTTCTTCTTCATACTTTCTTATCTTACTTTCCCTCTTTATTCCTTGATGCCTTTTTCCTTCTCTGCTCTTTTCCTTTTCTCCTTCTCTCTTTCTCTTATTCATACTTTCTTCCTTCCCTGCCTCCTTCCTACCCTACTATCATCCCACCTTTCTCCTAAGTTTGCTTGCTAGCTTCCTTCGTTACAGCTTTCCTTTGTTTCTTCGTATTTACTTGATATTTTCTTCTTATATTATTTCTTCTTTCTATTTTCATTAAATTAATTTTATTTTATGTGAATTTATTATATTTTTTTATTTCATTTTATTTTTTTATGTCATTTTTTTTTATTTCGTTTTATTTTATTTTATTTTATTTTATTTTATTAAATTTTTTTGATTTATTTTAATTAAATTTTAATTTAATTTAGGTATTTTATTTCATTATTTTTGTAAGTTTCAAAATTTTTTTAAGTTTTCATTCTCGTAATAATTTTTGTCTAAAAATTGTTTCAAATTTTTTTTCAATCGTTTCTCCTGCTTCATTATCTCTCTCTTCTCCCTTAGCGTTTTACTTTCATTCTCTAATGTGTTCTTCTTCAGTCTTTTATTTTCTCTCGTCCCTTTCGCTGTGCCATTTGTTTGCCGTTTCCCCTTAAAAACTCGCTCCCTCACTTCTTCGCCTAATGCACGGTATTTCTCCAAGTTTGCTGTTGCTTTTACGTTGTTTGTTTAGCTTTCGTTGCTTCAGCAAGACGCAGCGCTGCGCTGCCTCGCCCCAAAGCTCCGGCAAACATTGCTGCCAGCAGCGCGTTCGCGCTCTCACTCTGATACTCTCTCACACACATTCACACTGACGCAAACCTGCGCATGGGCATTCGGGCTGCGTTGCTTCGCGCACTTCACACCGTTGCCCCAAAGTGTGTGAGTTTGTTGTTGTATGTATACATTTGGTTGTTGTTGTTGGTGTATTGTCTCTCTGCCCGCGCTGCGTTGCTTTCGACGTGCAATTTTCACGCAGCCAAGCGATAGACAAACATTGCTTTGCAGCTTTCTGCCTCGGCCAGCGGCATTTACGTTCAACATTCGGCGCCACCACTGCTGCTACCAATCAACCACCGGGCGCCGCTGCCACTGCCGCTCGCCAGTGCATCGCTGGCCGGCCCTTTTAGCGCTTTTCGCATTGCTTTCGGTTTCAGTTCTTATCGTGCGCTGGATTTGAACGCAACATAGACGCGCTTACGTGCCTTGTCGCCAAATGAAACACGCGAGCCTTGTGAACAATAAAAAACAAACACAAACAACTGTGACGTGCAACATTTGTTTGTTGAATTGGTGCACAAAATCGGTTAGTTAAAAGCGACAATAACAACAACAGCGACATGGCTGCCGACGCGCCTCATTAGCGTTTTAATGGCGGCAGCAACCACCAGCAGTAGCGGCAATAGCAACAAAAACATTAACGCCAAAAGCAGCGCCGCCATTTGGCTCTCTTCGCGGTCGCGGTCGCCGTCGCTGTAGTCGTTGTTAGAATAGAATCAGAATTGAGCGGCGGTCGCCGTCGCCGCTGTTGTCGCTGTTCGTTTATCGACGCTGGCTGACTTGGCTACGGCTTTAGGCAAATTCGAAATTTGCTCAAACGTTTATTTAACGTGTTGAACTCGTCGCGAACGCAACGCTCGCGCGCTTCAAAAAGCTCCACGAACGGTTCTAAGCAGTTTGAAACATAACAACAACAAGAAACCGAAAAAGGCCCAACAACAGCTCAGCCGTGCTGCACAGCCAACCCAAAGTCACAGTCTTTGAACTTGCGTTTTCAAGTACGGATTTTAGTGCGAAGTTCATAAAAAATCTACAAAAAAAATTCAACAAATATTTTGTTCAAAAATCATTGGATTGCTTTGCTTGGTTGAAAGCGTGCGTACGTTTATTGCTATTTGCTAGCAACCCTAAAACATAGCACACACAACAACAATAACAACCACCACCACTTGAACGGTGCCTTCATATTCGCTGATTATAAGTGCGCCGTGTCGCCGCCTGTGTGCCGCCTGTGTTCGTGCCTTTACAAACCGAAATTGTGCCCGCAACTCCCCTCGCAGTGCGGTCATGCTTTAGTTGCGCCGCAGCGAGTTCCAGCAGTGCATCGGTCACCGGTTAGCGCTACCGATTCCTGCACACAACCTGACAGCCGCACGTGGTCGCAGCGAACGCGACAAGTGACAAGTGCCTGTAAGAGAAAAATTTGAAAAAGTTTGAAAATACAAAAATTGAATGAAAAATTTGCAGATTTTTTCAAGTTGACAAAAATCTATAAGTGCTTACTATACGAGTATAGCATATTTTTACAACAACAACCAAAAAAAAATTCCCATATAAAAGCAAGCTTGAATATTTTTAATGCACAAACACAAACGACTTGTGCAAAATTTGTTGAATTCAATTTAAAATATTTCTAAATGAATTAAAAAAATAAAAAACCAAAAATTAAAAACATTTAATGCAGTTCAAAAATTTCTACAGCCCCATCAACCCCCGAACGTGCGGATTATTTGTTGCCTTATGGATTTAATGCTTAAATCAATACAATAACAACAGCACAACAACGTATGCCTTTGTTGTTGATGTTACATACACACACACACACACACAGACACATCCGAACGCCATATTTTTTATATAAACTTTCTTTGTGAAGTTATATAAACAATTGTTTGGTTGGCGTTGTTGTTGTTAATTAATGGAGTACGAATCGTGACAGCGATCAGCTGATTGTCAAACGGTAAGTGTCAATCATTTGCGTGCTAAACGAAACGTATTAAGTTTCGTTTTAACTTTTCTTCTGAAAGGTTGAAATTCGAGTTTAGTAGTTGAGTAGAAGTTTTGTTTGGGGTTTTGAGTTTTTTTTGTCTGTTTAATAGGTTCAGATTTTAGTTCTATGACGTTTTTAAAACTCAGTTCCTGAGTTCAGAGAACAATTTGAAAAAGTTTGAAAATAAAAAAATTGAATGAAAAATTTGCAGATTTTTTCAAGTTGACAAAAATCTATAAGTGCAAACTGAGTTTTATATTTTTATATTTTATATATATTTTTTCGTATTTTTTAATATATTTTTTTATTTATAAACTTTTTTTTTAGTTTTCTATATTTTTTTAGCCTATATTTGTCTTCTATATCTATTTCGACAGCTCGTTTGTCAAGGAAATGTTGCTATTGAAGTTTATGGGTTTTCTCTCGAGTCTCAAATGTCGAAACATTGTTTTTCACTTGAGTTTTTCGTTTTTTTCGGTTAAAATTTGTCTTTTATGAGGTTTTCAAGAACTCAACTCTCGAGAAAACTGAGTTTTATATTTTATATATATTTTTTTAAATATTTTTGTATATCTTTTGGTTTGAGTTTTGTGATTTTGTTGGTCGGTTTAATAGGTTCAACTTTATATTTTACGATGTTTTCAACAACTCAACTCTCAAGGAAACCAAGATTTATATTTTTATAATTTTTATATATTTTTAAAATTATTTTTTGTAAGGGAGAGGGCTGGGTTGTGAACCAGGCTGGGGTGTGAACCATTGCCATTTTTTCTTTCCCTAATTGACATATCGCCAATCTTTCAACTGTCAATTTTGTCTTATGATATGACTCTGCTTTTGTGGTTACACCGAAGTACAAACATGTATTGCTTGTGGCAGCAATCGAGTTTGAAAGACATCGTGTTTGAAAATCGACTGCGAAAACTTCTTGGCTTTTTTTTAAAGTGCTATCTTAGTGACTGAGCTTATTGCAAAAAGGTTTGTGTAATACATGTTTATTTAGTGTTTTGATTCTATCTTACGATGCAATATTTGTTTATGTCGAATTATGATTGAAAGTGTCGTTTATTTTAAAGTTTCCAAAATGGCATCGTGGTTGGGCTGTGAACCACTGAAGTGGCTGTGTTATGAACCACCTGCTTTTCGTACTACATTTGTTCTAACACTGTCAAATATGGACGGATATATTAAAATAAAGTAATTTTATGTAATTTCACCCGATTTTCTTGAGTTCACTTGAAGTGAGCCAATGCGAGAACGCATTCGTATTTCACAAGCAAACATTGCGACACCGATTAGGATGAAAATTCAAAAAATTGAGCACTTTCATTCATTGCGATTTTTTGGCCTAATTGGCGTCATTATAACTTTTTTTCACCTCTTGAGGCTTCCTGATTAAATAAATTCTCAATGTACTTAAAAATTATGGGTGTTTTCTTCGTATTTTCCGACTTTAATAGGGATTTTCCAGATGGTTCACAACCCAGCCACTTTTTTGAAAAAGCGAAAAATCACGTTCTCAGAAAATTGGACGTAGAGAGTTAAGTTTCAATCAAAACGGTAATCTGTCTTCATAACAAAGTTGCGTTATATATTCACCTTTCCAACGGTATATTCGATTTTTCGATATCTATATTCTGTGAAAAGTTAGAGCCAAAAAACAAAACCCGGTTCACACCCCAGCCCTCTCCCTTACATTTTTTATGTTCTTTTTTTATTTTTTAAATATATGTTTTATATTTTCTATGTTTTTTTGTATAGTCTATATTTGTCTTCTATATCTATTTCGAGGGCTCTTCTGTCAATGAAATGTTGCTTTTTGAGTTTTTTGTTCTTTCTCGGGCACTCAACTGTCTAAACATTATATTTTATTTGAGTTTTAAGTTTTGTCGGTTAAAATTAGTCTTCTATGGCGATTTCAGGAGCTCAACTCTTGATGAAATTTTATTTTAATTTTTTTATACATCTTTTTTCGGTTTATTTGGTTAATATTTGTCTTCATTCCGTTTAAGAACTCATCTGTCGAAGAATGACTTTTGTTCAGTTTTTAAGATCAGATTTTTAAGTCAGACTAATTCAGTCTTCTATACCGATTTCGAGAACGCAGCAGTCGAAGTTATTTGTTGTTGAGTTTTTTCGTGGATCTATTCAGGTAATATTTATCTTATATGCAGATAAAGAAATATTTTGTTTTTAGTTTTGGCCTTTTTTGACAGATAAAAGACCAAACTTTTATCGATATAGAAGAGAAGAACTCATTAGTCGAAATTATTTGTTTTGGGGTTTTCGTCGACCTATTCAGTTAATATTTAGCTATATGCCTTTTCCGAGAAATTTTCTGATAAAGAAATTTTTTTTCTATGAAAGACCAAACCTCTGTCGGCACGAAAAGAAGAATTCGTCAGTCAAAATTATTTGTTGTTGAAGTTTTTGTTGACCTATTCAATTATTATTTGTCTCATATGCCTTTTGCAAGAATTTTTCTAATAAAAGAATATTTCTGTTTAGTTTTTTTAAGTCAAAACTGTTGAATGTATAATTTTGCAGTTTTTAATTCAATTACGTAATATAAAAGTTTTACTTTGGATAGACACGTTTTGGAACATTTGTCTTGATAGTTGATGGCAGTAATTCGAGTGTCAGGACACAAATTGGAGGTTCATAGGCTTGATTTGCTTCTCAATTATTGGTTAGTACAGAAATACTTTCTTTTAGTGACCCGAAATGGAAAAAGTTGAGAATTAAATTTTCAATTTACTATGAAAAGCAGCTAAACTGAATGTTACTTTAAAAAAATTTCAATATTTGAGAGAGTGAGAATTGTTAATGGATGAGGATTATTGCATAAATTTGAAGTGTTATATCTTCGAATTCAACATAAAGATATAAGATCAATGATAGAGAGATATAAAGGATTTATTAAAAAAAATCCTTATTTACTTTGTCAACTTGTCTTTCAAACATCCTTTCTTGCAGTTTTTTTATATGAATTGCAAGAAGTTTAGGCTTACGTATATTATATAAGTGTGTAGTTTTATGAATATATAAAAAATATATATTAAATATAAAATTTTGACTTTCTGAAGCCAATTTATGCTAGAAATTGATTCGAAAATTTGTTTCCGTCGCTGTCTTTTATGCCCTTGACGACAATCATCGCAGTAGCCGCGACAATGGCCAGAAGAGCCAACGCAGCTAACAGGTGTTTTCTGCAGCAGCAGATACAAATCGCATGGGCGCCAACAACAACAACAATAAAGCCAACACTAACATCAACATCATCGTGCAATGTGTATGGACCACGCGACGGCGCGATGCTGCGGCCAGTTTGTGTTGTAGGCGTTTGTTTTTTTTTCAATGATTTGATTTATGTTTCTTTTTTATTTCTATTTTTTATATTTTTTTAATATCTTTTTTTTTAATTTTTAATATTTTTTTGATTGTTTCTTTGATTCTTCTATGCCACACGCTGCCCACCAAAATTCACACACACACAAACATTTAGCGCGCAGCTCGCATTACGCGCCCACTCGGCGTATTTTTTTCACGTTTTTCTTTTTCTTTTGCTTTTTTTCATTTGTTGTTGTTTCCTTGCCATTTTCCAATGGCTGACTGTTCAATGTTTTCATTTATTTACTTAATTACCACGAATCGACGCAGCACTCAGCGCGTCCAGTTGCCACCACGCGTGCTTCTAACTGCGTGCGCGCGTTTTTCTTGCGTGTTTCGTTCGCCAATGATTTTTTGCTCGATTTTCTGCAATTCGAAATGTATTTTTTTTAGTTATTTTTGTTGTTCCTTGCCGCTTCTACGATTTCTTATACATATTTATATATTTATATATATATATATATATATATATATACATATTGTGTGTATGTGTAGATGTTTTTTGATGTGCGCCGCTTGTTTCTCGTAAATTTTTGGCACGCTTGCCAACTGCTGACGTTTTTGCCAATCGGCCAGTGTGGCACTGTGGCACGGCGCGTTCGTGATGGAAAATTTTTGTTCGATTTTTTTGTTGTTGTTGCTGGGTGTTTTCTTTCATTTATGCTATGGAGCAAAATTGTTGGCTTGTTGACGTGGCGCTGCTAATTTTCGAAAATTTATGAATAGGCGCGTCTCAATGCGGCGTACGCGTAGTAAATTTTCCTTGTTGCTTTACGGTAATTTTAATTTCCAAAAATTTGCAACTAAAAGTTTAAAATTTTTGAAATATTTTTTTTTAAATAATGCTTGCAATGTTTGCTCTCGGGTACGTCAATTTGTTGCGTATCGGCCGGATTCGCCACACTTTGCTGTCATTTTTTTTTTTGCGTGAAATATCTTCCTGTTTATGCTGTGCTGCACAGTGGTGCTGTTTCAGCTACAATGTAGTGTTGTTGTGACACACCCGCCATGGGGGGCGGCCGGACTGCTGCACGTCACAGTTGCTATAAAACTTTACATAAGCGGTTGGTGGCATCAGGCAACGAGCGGCCTTCGTTGTTTTGATTATCGCGGGGCCAGTAAACTTTTTGGGGCCATTTCACTTCAAGGCGGAAGATTTGCTTTTTTTTGTCAAAGATAGCTAAAGACTTCAATATTTGAATAGTTTTGAGGCCATTTAACTTCAAGGCAGAAGATTTTGTTTTTTGTTTTGTCAAAGATAGCTGAAGGCTTCATATTTGAATTCTTTTAAGCCAATTTACTTCAAAGCAGAATATCTGGTTTTTTTTTTTAAAGATAGCTGAAGGCTCAGTATTTGAATCTTTTTGGGGTCATTTCACTTCAAGGTAGAGAATTTAATAATTGAATACTTCAAATCTCTGTAAATAAAATATTGTTAAAAAAAAACGATTAAAAAAAAAATTTAACGCTTCAGCAAAATTTCAATTTGATTTTGAACCACAAGATTTACTTCAAATCTCTTTAAAAAAAATATGAAAAAAGCAGATTCAAAAACAAATTTGAAAAATTTTTTTTAGCTGAAGGATTTAAGATTTTGGGACCATTTCACTTGTAGGTAGAGGATTTAATAATACTTCAAATATCTTTAAATAAAATATTGTAAAAAAACAGATTAAAACACAAAATTTTAGACGCTTCAGCAGAGTCTTGATTTGATTTTTAAGTAAAAGATTCACTAATTTTTAATAAAAAATTAGGACGTTTAGACATAATGTCTACGTTTATAGACTTCACAGGAATTTGAGATCATCTATTCTTAAAAGAAAGCTGTCCAACTACTCAAATTCAGTTGTCTCTGCCAAAATTCAAATGATCCTAAAGTGAGTAGTCATCATATGTCAACCAATGTTCACACTTCTTTGAAAAATTGCCGAGTTGTACTGACAAATGGTTATCCCAGCTAAGTTTATACATTAGTAAAAAATGTTTGCTTTTAAAGTTATCAAACAGCACTTTTATAGAAACTTGTATCTTATATTTTATAGAACGCTTGAAAAAATATATATTTTTTGTCATATAAATCTACTTCTAACAGCCAAGAAAACTGCATAAAGTAGCCACCGTCTGCCACACAGAATATTCAATATTTTGTTGGCCTTTTCGACCACTTCTGCAGCCGCCTCTGTGCGCCTTAGCGGGGGTGTTTGCCGCATTGTATTCAGCACAGCTCCGCGTACAAGTCAAATTCAATTCGAGCATTTTTACTTAAATTTATGCAATTCGCAGCGATAGTCAACGCCTGCCGACGGCTATAAGTCAGCGCCCATGCGGCGCGCAACGAGCGGTGGCACACACAAGACGCCGCAATGCGAGTGGGGGTGCGTAAGTTAATGGCATGGAAAGTGCTTGTAGACGTTTCAACAAACGCCTGACCGGCGAGGCGTTGCATTAAAAAGTCGAAAATGCGTCGAAAAGTCGGCAAGGGGTGGATGGACACACACGAACACACCCACACATACAAGTCGGAGAGCAGGGCGTAGCGCGTTCTGGGCGCAAACGATCGCTTCGTTAGGCATTTGATTTAGATTTATGGATAGCGCAGCTTAGGCCAGACTCCATGCCACACTGCTCGCCTGTCAGTGCTAGTCGAAAAAACGCGCCTGCAGTGGCGTGAAAGTTGCCGGCGGTCGCTATGAAAGATGCTCATTGTTGCTGCCCATTTAGCATTAGCCACACATGCACAGTGCGTGAGAATGAAACTAAGCAAACGATGACAGCAAAGAAGTAGAAGCAAAAGATATGGTGGCATTTGCCATTCCTGCCACATACACACACAGACACATGAACGAATGAGCAGTAAACCACCAAACAAGCAACCAAAATTCAAAGCCCAAAACTGATCTGGGCCGATCGTTAGGGATCAGTTCGAGCGCAATTTGGATTTTTTTCCGTTTATTTTCAATAATTTTTTATTGGTTGCAGATGGGCGCAATGTCAGGCAGTCAATAGATGTGTTTGTGTGTGTGTGTTTTTTTTCGGGGGCTGTGGTGTTGATGTTCAAGTTGCTGGCGTTTTTATTGCCACTGCCGTTGTTGTTGTGGTGGTGTTTAATATGTTTTGTGATTGTTATTGTTGTTGTTGCCATCGACACACTCACCCAACTGAAAGTGTTTTATTATCGTCATATGGGTTTTCTTTTTCGGTTTCATTGTACTTAACTTTGGCTTTACTTACTTTCGGTTTTAATTTTTGATATTCTCGTTTTTCATTTGTTTGGCTTTTTGTATTTTTGCTGTTGCTTTTTTTTCCACATTTTTTATGTATTTGTTAATTTCGAGTAGCGCACATTATGTGCCATGTCGAGGGATTAATTTCAACTGCTACTAGTGTTGGTTGCTGCTGATATGGTTGTTGTTGTTGTTGTTTTTGTAGCTGCTGCTATTATGGCTGGCGACTGGTGTGTTGTTTTATCGAAATTCGCTGCTAAGTTTGGGCTGAACGGACAAACAAATGGACGACTGACTTGGCGTGACTAAAAGTGGTTTGCAGTCAAACAGCAACAACAACAACAACGACATTAAAACCAACGAAATTTGTTCGCTGTGCGCTTGAACGAAATTAAGCAGTAGCTAGTACACAGTGGTGTCAGTGATAAGTTAATTGGTCAAATATAAATGCTATTTTTTTTTTTGCTTGAAATTAAATTTTTTTTTTTGCATAGTTAGAATGATGCGATTTAGGATCGTTTGGTGGATTACTTTCTCTTTCTTTCTGTCTCTGTGCCTATGGGCAAACAACTGGGACAGTTAACCTTCTCTTGAGGCAATTTTTTCAGCAGCAAAATCATTCGCCATGGACAGCAACGAGTGGTTATTATTTAGTGCCAGGTCCAGTGTTGCCACATACCTGAAATAACTTTCTCCTTAATCTTACAAAAAATACTGAAATTTCCTCCAAAAAGTTAAAAAATCTCCTAAAATTGTTTTTTATAATTTACGTAATTTTTAAGGAATTTAGCTTCTCATAGAAATACATACATATAATTTTTTTTATGCAACCGTTTTTTCCAGGCATCCAAGTGATCCAGTCTCCATCTGCTTCAAAAATTGCTCGATTTTGTTCCCATTCTGATGCAATTTTGTTGCTGAATCGATTTGTTCAACAATGAGCATTCTTGTCACCACTGTGCCATGCCTTAAAAGCCTCAAACAATGCTGAGCGAGTAGAGTAACCTCACTTCAACACTGTCAATCTTGAACGACCTAAAACAAACAAAATGCTTTGTTTTTTGCTGTCAGTGTTGTCTTTTCTCTCTAGTTTCTTCTTGTTCTTGATATTCTTCTTCTTCTTCTTCTGTTTGCCATTGTTATTATTTTGTTTTTGTATACAAACGTCATACATTAGCTACGACTTGTGCAAGTTCTCGAATTACAGCCAAACGCCAAAGTCGAAGCGTTTCGGTTCAATGCGTTACGCGTTTGAACAGCACGCGGCCAGCTTTGACAGCGTCTCAATCAGACGTTTGCGTGCTACTGGTGTTGTTGTGGGTTTGCAAAAAAAAACAACCAAAAAAACACAAAAACTGGAATGCCAAAATTTAGCAACAACGACAAAAGGAAGTCAGAACCAGTAGTGCACCCACCAACTCGTAAACTGGTATCGTATGACAAATGGTGAAACTTTAACCCCAACAGCGACATTATTAACAGCAACAAAAACAACAACAATGAACCATGAACAACACCAACTGTCAAACATCATCAATCGTTCAATCAAACAGCATTTCATTAAATTTTGTGATTAATAAAGACCTTTCCCCTTCTTCTTGGCTGTTAGTTGTATTTGCTGACACTATAGGTTCATTGTTGTTGCAATTTTCTACTTGCTTAGAACTGCGTGTGGCTGTTCGTGTGGGACGTGTGGTGCCAGCTGGGCTGCGCCAAGTGACACTCTCCTTGTTTTTCGTTTTAGTCATTTGGTTGCTTTTCATGGCCGAGACGTCTTAAGCCAAAAGTTTTAAAAGTTATACAAAATTCTTTAAATACTTTTATTGATTTCTTTCATGAAATATGTATATGTATATATTTTTTTTAATAAATATTATATTTAAATGAAAATATTCGCTAAGGTTTTCAAGCAAAATTTGTATCAAGAAAGCACTTACGACTTGGTTCGTCTTAATTTAACCCACATAAGCCATCCGTACTACATGTGTTACACCTGTCCTAAGGTGTTAACTGTGCTTTCAATTTTCCTGAAATGCAAATGTACCACATTGGCTACATTGGGCCTATTGTGCTTAAAGCATGTCTTCCCTTCCTCTTTTCCCTTTCAGTTCATTAAAAACCCATCGTTCTCACTCATCTTGTTGTCTAAATATCAAAAACCAACAACAACAAGAACACTATTGTCAAACGCAAACCGCACACTGCAAATAGGTTCTTGCCGTCGTTGACGTTGCCAAAAATATTTATTTATGAGCGCCGCGTAATTGCGCGTATTACGCACGCGATCAACAGACCGAAGAGATGAACAAAATAAAAATGGCAAAATAAAAATTACAAAAAAAAAATTGCAAATCGTGCAAAATTGAAATCTTTTATGAAGTTATTTATGAATAAAAAATAAAAATTGCAAGACATACAAAATTTGAATTACTAAAAAAATTTTGACCACATACTTGCACTTTCAAAGAATCACAATGAAACAATAACAACAAATTTTTTCAATTATAAAAACATTTCGAAATAATGCAAAAAATTCAATACGCAAAATAGTTTAGATTTATTTATAACCCAAAAGTATTAGCAATTTGTACAAAACCTAATATTAATTTTTTTTGGCATTGCAAAAATAGTTCTAAATTGCTGCTATTATTGTTGTCGTCGTTTCGATATACATATTTATTGTGCGAGTACTGTGCGAGGCGCTTTGCTTATGGCGTTTTTGTCTTCTTCTATGTACAGAAAAAAAACTCGTTTGCCATTTATCATCAAATCCACCCGCCGCCACACACAAATTCCTCCCACATCACTCCACAACATGTCGCCACCAAAAACAAGTGCCATACAAATACAAAAAAAATACAAAAACAACAACAACACACGCTCGTCAATTTTTCGTCGGTGCTCTTTGGGGCTCAGAGCCACACACAATTCACCGCACAACACAACACACACACACACACACACATACAGACAAACTTGAAACGTTTCATTTCAAACGTTTGCTGTTCTTCTAGCTTTGGTTGTTGTTGTTGTTGTTGTTAATTTGGTGTTTTTTCGCTGTTTGCTACTTGCTTTTTTCCATTATTTTTGTTGTTGTTATAATGTGTTTTTTGGTCGATTCTGTTGCTTTCCGCCTAACCTTGAAGCATATTAAATTAAATTCTGTATCTGTGTGTATTTGTGTGTGTGCGTTTTTTGTGCTTGCCCGACGTGCTGCTGGTTTTTGTTGCTTTTTATACACAAAAATTGGTGGTTGTTCATGTTTTTTTGTTGGTCGTTGTTTTCGCTTCAAATTCTAATTTTTTTTTTTGGTTCCATGTTCTTTTGTTGTTATTGTACTTGTTAATACTATTATATAGTTGTTGTTGTTGTTATTTAATTTTTTCTTTTTTTGTTATTGTTGTTTTTTGACTTTTGCGCCCATGTTGGCGGCGCTGTTGGGGTCAGAAGGCGCCAGTCGCTGCCCAGTTGGCATTTCTACGCGGCGCTGTCATTAATATACAATTATTTTGTTGTTCTTCTAGTTGTTGTTGTATTATTTTTCATACATAAATCTGCAAGCGGCTGCTTAATTAAAAAGCCAACTTCTCAGTTCATTTTTTGTTCATTTTATTTATAACTTTATTTGTTATTGATTTGTAGCAGGAAGACTTTAAGCTGCCCATCGCATTGTGGGAGCATTGGTTGTTGTTGTTCTATATTAAAAAAAAAAACTATTTTGACCAAAAATATGATTATGCTGATTAATCTGATTGTTTTTACTATAATTAATGTTTTTCTCTAATTTTATAGATTTTCTTTGTTGCTTCTTAGTCTCATTTTAGCAATCCGTAAGAATTCTTGTTTCTGCGCATTGCTGACAACATTTATTGTTTATTAATTGCTGTACAAAAGAACATAAATTCTTGTTTTTTATGCATTCATTTTTAATATGATTTTCATGGTTTTGTTGAGTTTATCGCAGTTTAAAATGCGCGCTGGCCTTTGCTGTATCGCACCAATAAATAATATTGGCATTTGACTTTTTTCATAGCTATTTATCACCACAACGCTTAGCGGCATTCACGTACACATCGACGTGTAGTCGTTAGAAATTTTTATTATTTTTATATTCTTAAACATTACTTTTTTCATTAATTGCTATTTTGCATTCCTTTGGCATATGTTTTTTTTACTGAATTTGGTCACGTTTCGTCACGCTTTGTTGGCGTTTTGTGTGCCATAAGTGCACACAAAAACGTACAAAAATTTACAAAAAACTGTATGTGTCTCTAGAATATGGAACGCTTTCAGAGTGGAATAGTAGCCGTTTGGCTTAGTTTCCTTTTCACTTTTCCTTTCGGCTTTTCACGCTGCGGCAAAAGCATGAAAATTGACCCATTTAGACGTGCTGAAAATTACACTTGACTGGCATAGAGGAAATTTCATGGCGCATTACAGTGGGACGCGGCACGTAACACACTTTGATGCCTATCAATTTGAATAATGTGTGTGTGTGTGTGATCAGCTGGAAGTTGTTCAATATTTACTTGCGTTTAATTCAAATTTTATTGTGGATGTTTTTGTCTTTAGAAAGAAGATATAGGACAAGAGTTTGTGAAAATTATAAGTAAATTTGCATATCGAAAGCAGAAAAAGTGCCATAAAGTACCTAAGATTGCAGTCAAAACAATATTAAGAAGAAAAAAACAAAGATTAGTACCCAAGGCTCTTCAAGAATTTTGAGTAGGAACACATCACTTCATCTACCAATCTTTGGTCTAGTTGTGTCTAACCTAAGTGTATCTTAGAACAGTAAAAATTTTCTCTGATAATCCTTTTCAACTAATTTTTGTATTTTTGTATTTTATAAATTTTTGTGAGTATTTTTCCAACACATTTGCTTCACTGTTCAACCTTTTGTCATCTCTTGTGCCACTCATTCAACTTGCCAAATTTTCATGCCCATCTCAGTTCAACATGTCGCATTCTCGCTGAGAAATACCCATTTTGGACACTTCCATTACACATTTTTCAGCTGTTTCGCATTTCATTTTTGCCGTTGCGTTGCGTTTCCATTTTCTTCTCATTATTTTTTTGGTGCTTTTTCTTTACTCGTCGTAAATTTGCTTTTGTTTATTTTATGTATTTTTATGCCTCGTCGATTCGTGCTGCATGTGGGGGCCGCTGTTTTATTGTTATTTCGTGTTGGCTGACGGTTGATGGTTGGCTGTTGTTGTTGTTGCCTTTTAGACTGTTTGTGGTTGGCAATTGTACACGATGTAGATACGCCAAAATTTTTTGGAAGTAAATTGAACAAAAATACAAAGAAATGAAAAACGGGCGAAATGGGAAAAAATTATGAAAAATTAATTTAAAAAAATTAAAAAGGTGGAATTATTTAATTATTTAATAATTATAATAATTATATAAAGGATTTTTTTAAATAAAATTGGATACAATTTTTTTTTTAAATAAATAACAAACTGAAAATTCATAAAATTGCAATAAAAAGTTAATTCAAATAATGAAAAGACTATACAGTCTAATATTAGATTAATTAAAAAAACAGTGAAAATTCAATAAAAAAATTAGTACAGAAATTTAAAAGAATAATAAGAATTAAACAAATTAAAAATGCAAATAAATTGCACAAATGAAATAAAGTAAATTTAAACTTGAATAAAAATTTAATTTAAAAACATATGGAAAACAAACATTAAAAAAGTATATCAATTCAATAAACTTTACAAAAAAGTAAACAAAATATGAATAACAACTTATTAAAAATTAAATAAAACAATTAATTAAATATTAAAAAATTAAATAAAAAATCAAACAAAGTAAATACACAAATTAAATTAAAAGTTAAAGTTAAAGTAAATAAAAAACTAAGTAAAAAAGTTAAACATTTTAAAATGCAACAAATTAATAAAAAGAGTAATAAGAATTTATTTAATTTAATGTTACAAAATTTAAATATATTAAAAAAATTTAATAACTTAATTGAGAAAATGAATAAAACAATTAATTTTCAAAGTATATAAAATTCAATAAAGTAAATCAATTTAATTACAAATTAAATAAAAAATTAAACAATATATAACAAAATTCAATAAAAAACGAAATGAAACAATTGATTGAATAAATAAATAATAAAAAAATTCTAAAAAATTTAACAAAATAAATTAAACAATGGAAAATTAAAAAATTCAACAAAAAAATAATTACAATATTAATAAACTAAATCAATTCAATACAATAAATAAAAAAAGTAAACAAAATATAAAAAATTAAATAAAACATTTAACTAAATAATTCAAAATTAATAAAAACCAAGCAAACTAAGTAAATAAAAAATTGAAAAACCTAGATTATCGTTAATAAATTCAATTATAAATTAAATAAAAAAATTAAACAATATGTAAAAAAAATAATTGAAAAAATTCAACAAATTCAATGAAAAAATTAAGTTAAGTAAATACAAAATTTAACAATATATTAAAATAAAATATAAAAAATAATAAAAAAGTTTAATAAAAAACATTAAATAGAGCTAATGAAAGATTGCACAAAATATTAAAAAATATAAAAATCATAAAAAATTTTGTAAAACATAAATAAAATAATAAAAATTTTATAAATATTAAATTAAAAAAAGTGAATAAAAAATTTTATAAATATTAAAAAAATACCAAAAATAATAAGAGTTTTAAAAAGTAAAAAAAAATAAATAAAACAATTAAATACAAATAAATAAAGTAAATAAAAAAACAAGTTCAATAACGAAATTAAAATAAATGAATAAATAAAAATAAATATTTCAGCAGCCTTTTCGACTACCTACCTGCCAAAGCAACAACAAAGAGCAATCATAAACTTATTGCTGCAATGCAGTATCTACTTTTTTTTTGTTTTTCCTTATAGTTTGCTGTGGGCATTAATGAATGGTCATTTGTTTTGCACTCACACTTAGCTGTCAGTCAGGGCGGCGAAATAATGGTATTGGTAGTTGTTGTTCTGTTCTGGTTTTACACAGTTTTTGTAGTTTAAAGTGCTGTTTATGATGCTTTGCATTTGTTAAATATTTTTATTTGATTGTTTTTGGAATTTTTATAGAATTTGTAGTTTCATTTTTCACATTTTTAAATATTTTTTTGTGTTGAGTTTTCGTTATTTGTTGGTTTTTTTTAGTTTCTGGTGCAAGTTTAGCTAATTTTTTTGTTATTTTCTAATTTTTGTTGTTGTTGTCGAGTGTAAATTGCCGGAAAACATTTGTTCTTATTTACTTTTGCAAATTAACTTTGAACTTAAAACGAAGAAAAACAACATAAAATAAAACCTCACGCAGAGTATTTTTTTTAACTCTGGCGGCTTTTTTCAGCGGCAGCCTTTCTTGTCCCCAGTCTTTTCTAGTGTGTGACTGAATTTAATTGTAATTGAATTGAAAATTGATTCTAAATTTTTCCAATTGCCGCAAATTGCTTTGCCAACCATTTTTTGTCGCCATCATTTGCCTCATTTTGCTTGAATTTTTTATATAATTTTCTTCCCGCATGAAAAAAATGTTTCCCATGCCGCAAGGCCTGAAAATTATTTCAAATTTTTCCCAAATATCAACAAACTACAGCGACGTTCCCCACTCCACTCACCACTCATTGCAGCGTGGCGGCAATTTTCTTAATTGGAATGTAATTTTATTGTGTTGTTGCGTGGCGGCCGAACTACGCGCCTCGCCCTTCACAAATCAGCTGCTGCGTTGTGCTCTTATTGTTGCTGTTTTTGTTGTTGTTTGCAATCATTTCACACCAATTTTCCAAGCCTCCACAACGCATTGCTGCCAAGTTTAAGTGCGGCTTTGTGGCTCTTCGTTTGCTTTGTAATTATTCAAGTTTTTTTCTGGCTGGCCGAAATTGAACAAAAACAAAAACGATTAACAAATAGCAACAACAAAAAGTCGCTTCCCGAAATTAAAATCCAAACAACATTTACCCGCACAAAGCGACTTGAGTAGAAAAATAATGGAAATTAAAGGCAAAGGCATTAAGTCGAATTCAAGGTTTCGACTTGGCAAAAAGTAAGAAAAAAATTATAATAAAAAATAATACAAAATTAAACACACACCTAAAGTGGCGGCAAAATTTTGTGCGTAGCAGCGCTTAAATTCTGAGCTGAGAAAATCGTAAACATTTGGTTTCCTCACATTTACGTGAGTTGTTGAGTTGTTTTTGCTTTCCACAAAATGTTTTTGGGCTGCTCTTTTGGGCCGCTAATAAAATGTTGGCAATGGCGCACCAGTAACAATAACTTGTAATTTTTCTCATTTTTTTTGTTGTGTGTGTCGTTTTCGTCGTTACTTAATTTTGTATTTTCTTCGTATTTCTGTTTGTTCTTTTTTTTTTAATTTTTACCCTTCACTACAGCTGCTCGAACGCCCTTTTCGTAGCGGCCCCACAAACATTTGCCGCATTGAATGTGCTTTTGTTGTTTATCGTTTGTTTTTGTTGTTGTGCCCGAAAACCAAGAGCCCTCGTAAATTAGCCTCTAGCATAATTTACATATTTTGCGCTAACAACAACAACTCGAGCAACCAAAACGCCTTTGCTGCTCCCTTGGAATGAGTAAAGTTGGCCGCTTTGAGTCGCATTTGGCGACCTACCTGAACATGCTTTATTGTTGCTGTGCTCGTTCGACGCACATTTGATGGCGGTGGCGTTGTATCAGTCAATAATTCAAATGTTTGTGCTGTATTTACTACCAGCAGCTGTGAAAAATCACGAACTGTTAAACTGCGTCGTAAACAATGGCCCAAAGGGATTAGAAGAAGAAGAAGAATTCGAAGTTTGAACAGAGCTTCAACAGTTTGGTATAGAAAATGTTGACAGTTTGTTGAAATTTCTCAGTTATTCTAGTTTAAATATATTTTTGATTATTCAAGGTGGTAAAAGTGACAGAGAAAAGGAAATGTAAGAGAAGTTGATGAAAAGCAAAAAAAAATTTATGAAAGCAGAAGCGGATATGGAGACCAAGAATAGAGAAAGTTTTATATGAAGCAGAAGAATTAGAAACATTGTCAGAGCTATAAAAGCTAAGAAAAGTAAGAATAAGGAAAAAGATGAAGAAGCATACAACTATCTGAGTAGAACCAAAAGGAAAAAAAAAACGATTAGTTTCATGTGGTTGCTTTGAAAGGCGGATAAGAATAAACAAGATTCATGAAAGAATTTGCAAAGAAGAACAACTAAGACTAAGGTTGGTTTATATGAACTCAAGTAGATGATAAACTAATCAGCGAATTTCAAGGTTAAAACCAAAAATCAACAGCAAAGCAGGAAGCTTGAGACGACCAAGCAGACAGTCAGCCATTTCAGTTGCCATAAGCAAAATCAACAACCACAACGTTGTCGTTTAACCAACCAGAACACAATAACAATAACAAAGACCGAATTTCCATCACAAAAGCTATAACAACAACCACTGACAACTTAAATTGCCAATTTCAACAGTTGCAATTTTTAACACCTTCAAAATGTAGCAGCACAATTCGCACGATTCTCGAAACCCTTCTAACAGTGCGATCTCTATATGTCTCGCTTCCACGTCTTTTGTCTCCCTCTCTGCACAATTAATGTTAATTACGGTTTATTTAAATAGCAGAGACACAATTCCAGCATTTGTTTACAGTTAAAAATATACACAACAACAACAACAAAGAGAAGAAATAACACTAGATGCCGATAAAGCATGATAAAGCTCGAAGCGAGCCAAACATATACGATGATGACTGTTTGTAAGAAGCGCAAAAAGAAGAAGAAGAAGTGAGAAAAGAAGAAGCCGAAAGAGCAGAAATTTAAACAGAGCTTCGAGAAACAGAAGCACTGGTTCATGATGATTTGCATTGAGAATTTGGAGCATGTGATGGCTTCCACAAAATTTTGCAAAAATCAATAATCTCCACCATCAGCCTTCATTCAAAACAAATTGCTGTCGCCTTCAGTGTCGCAACAATAACAACACCAACAACAATAAGACCGCAACAGCCGCCGACAGCAATTGCTGATAATTGATGGCAAACGCTGCGCGCAACTCCACCTTCACATCAGCAGCAAATACATTAACTAAAGCAACAACAACAACAAACACATCAAAATGTGTGCAGGCAAACGCATCGAGACGGTCGGCAGTAGCAACAGCAAATTGGCGCTTTGCACGAGACATTTTTTCGCATATTTTTTGTGCTTTAAAAATAAAAATGAACAAAAAAAATATACAAAAAACTTGTATGAAAGAAAACAAAAATTGTTAATAAACGCAAAAAAACAAAAAACGTCGTCGTCGCCGACGTAAACAACAAAAAACAATAAGAGCCAACGGCGCAATTAGTGCGTTTTGTTGTTTCAGTTTTAACACCCTCGGCGAGTGGCTGATTGAAGTTCGCCTCGCTGGCCGGTTTCGGTTTTGCGTGTTGCATTTGTAATGCGGCTGCACGTATGCGAGCCAAACGGTCGACTGCATGCCGGGCCGTACGGCCGACAGACGACGGCGTCGGTGTGGGCGTGAGAAGTGCGCAAAATGGCAAACAATTCGACATCAGCGGCTGCATGCAAATTTCCTTTCAATCGAGCAAACGCCGAACATGTGTGTGTGTGTGTGTGTGTGTGTGTGTGTGTGTGAAGATATTTTTGCGTTCGGGCACGGAGTGCATTCATCAAGGCCCAACAAATTTAGCAAATAATTTGTTATTTGAAGGAAAATGATTTGTTTGGTTTAAAAAATGCAAGAAAGTCACCAATTCATATTTAATAATTTGAAATTTGCATTAAAATTCAATTAAAATACAACTCAAAAGATTTTGTAATTTACTTTTATTTAAATATTCAGCGATTTAAACATTTCGTACTCCTACTTAATTAAAAATCTAATAATATTTTAGTTTGCAATTTAAATTATTGTAAACTAATTAAAAAAATTTTTTTTTTAATTGCAACTATTATGAATTATTGAATTAAAATTAATAATCAAGTAGTTAAATATGAAATAGATAAGAAAATTTTGATTTTTTTTACATATACAAATATTTGAATTATTGTATTACCTTCAAAAGTTTAAATTTATTTAAATAGCTAATTAAAATATATAAATAGGTATTTAAAATAGGTTAAAGATTTAATTACAATTACATTAAAATAAATTATTTGATTTATTAATGCTCAAGTAATTAAAATTTGTGATTAATACCATTAATTATAACCATTTAAATAAATAACAACTAAATAAAATTATTTATTTATTTTTTAAAATTATGTCAATACATAAAATAAAACTAAATTAAATTAGTTATTTATTAATTAAAATTAATTACATAATACATTAAAATTAAATGAAATAAAATTATTTAATTGTTTAATTAATGCACAAGTAATTACAGTTTTTTGATTTAATTATAAGAATTTGCATAAATAAAATGATTAAACTAAATAGTAAATAAATAAAATTATTTAGTTATTAATAAAAATTGCTTAAATCATAAAAAATAATAATTATTAATTCAATCATAAAAAATAATAATTATTAAATAATTAAATAATTAATTAATAATAGTGTATTAAATAGTTAATTGAAAATTACTAATTAATGAAATCAATAAATAATAATACACTTTTAGTTTTAATTATTAAATAAGCATAATTAAATAATTAACAATTAACTTAAATTAATCAATTGACTATTTACTGTTAAAAAGTGAGATAATTATAAAATAAATAAGGTTTAAATAAAATTAAAATAAATACTTGATACATATATACTTGATTAAATAATTGAAATTATTTCATTGACTACATTAAGTTTGAACAATGCAAAATGTTTTATAACAACATTAAAGTTAATTTAGAAACAATAAAATTGTAATAACTAATCACCTAATTTTAAAAATTCATTAAGTAAAAATGATTTATTTATGAAAGAAATTCAATAAATAATTACTTATAATAACTAATTGATTCTAATTCATAAAATAATTAGCACTTTCATATATTTGACTGACCAACAATGCTGACTGCGCCACTGTCGTCTAACTCCTGTACCATAGAACGTTTCACTTATGACCCGAACACATTGAGTACGGCGACTTTAAGATGGCATCGGCCTCAAATGTAGTGTGTTGGACTACTTGATTACAACAAAAGTGGCAGCAACAGCACCGCAATCAGACTCAAAGTAATCGTCTCCATAAGAACGTAGTGATTCTATATTTTGACAGATATGATCGTCTGGCTGCCGTCGCCAATGTGTTCGAGGCCTTATGCCTCACTTGAGACAATCCATAGGAATATGTGTTGTTTTTGTTGACTTTTCTATGCATGTTTTTTCAAGCAATTTTCAAAAATTCACATAAATTTTCAACTGCCCGTCAGCGAGACACGAAGCAGCCAACTGTCACTGCCGCAATTGAATTTGCCTGCAAACGTTCGGTTTTCATTAAAGTTTTTCAATTTTAATGATTTATGCATGTTTTTCATTCAAGCACTTTGGTTTTTTGTAGTATTGTTGTTGTTGTAGAAATATTTTTACTTTAGCTGACATTGAAGTATAAATGGAAAAAAATTGTATTTTATTTTTTAAGCTAATAATGTTGTTTTTATTTTTGCTATGTTATTGTTTTTGTTATGATTTTTGTAATTGTATTTTTTTATTATTTGTGTTATTGTTGTTGTCATTTGAGCGCTGATTGTGTGCGATTTTAATAATAGAAGCATTTGAAATGGCGCCGGTGTGACAGGTCAATGCTGAAGGAAAACTCAATTAAATTTGAAAAATTCAAATGAAATTTTCGAATAAATTTTAATTTGATTAAAACAACTAACAATAAAAAAAATCTAAACGAAAGATAAGCAAAAAATAAAAAAAATAAGAAATTGTAAACAACTGAAGTAAAAAATCAAACAGATAATAAAATTAAAAAAAATTTATGAAATAATTTAAAATATAAAAAAAATGTATGAAAAACAAAATAAAAAAATTGTAAAAATGAAAAAAAAATGAAATATGACTTGTTGATAATTTCTAATATGACAACAACAATACAGTATTGAAACCAATTAAAAACGGCATTGCGAAGTAGTGAGATTTTCCATTAATTTGCTGAATTAAAAACGATGATAAATTACACAATCTCGTGTCAGTAGGTTAATTTACTAATCGTGAGAATTATGATTTTTGTTATTTGAGACTGCCGAAGAAAAAATAAGTAATCAAGTATAATATATATATATATATAATAAATAAAAGTCTTAAAAAAAGTGGAAATAAGTGAATTTAAATTTTGTATTGTTTTTGAATTTTAATTTTTGCAAAAAACTATAGTCAAAATCATTTGTCACAATTAAAAAAAGCCGAAATAAGTGAAGTTAAATTTTTTATTCTTTTTGAATTTAATTTTTAAAGTCAAAATCATTTATCACGATTCAAACAATCAAATATTGTTGTAATTTTTCATTTATTCATCAACAAAATCATTCTTATTATTATTGCCTCCCTGTGGCAACCACATAGCGCTAATAAGGCTTCATAAAAGTGGACATAAATCGAATTTTGTTTGGTGTAATTAAAATGAAAATTGAAATTGAAATTAGACAGCTCGATGAGCCAAGCGCAGACGTGCTACGAGCACTGTAGGCAAGACGCATCAATAACACTAACAACAATAACAACAACAACATTGGGCAACCTACAGCACACCCTGGCTGCCCAAATTGCTGACGAATTGCAGCAGCAAACGGCTCTCAACAACAATGTGTATGCAAATGTGCGCTGGTCCACACGTTGGTGCGCCCGTACGAACGCGGACGGACACATCTTTAATTTCCGCATCGCACGTAAAGTTCAAGTTTAAGTGTGCGCGAAGAGCGAACAGCAGACAGAACAGCTGCAACTTTAATTGTAGGCACGCGTGCTCGCATCAACAGGTGTTGGCGGCAGGCAGTCAAAATGCTAAATAGCCACAACGACAACGACAGCGGCAGCACAAACTGCAACGTCGAGGCTTTGAATGAGAGAAAAAAGAACATTGAAACTATTACACCCACTTTTTGTCAGTGTTGTTGTTGTTGTGGTTGTGGTTTTGGTTGTCGGTGCAGTTGCGTCGGCAGCGGCTGCGCTCGAGCCGGCAGGTGCATGTGGGTGGTCCTCAATGGTGCACTGGTTGGGTGTGTTTGAATGTGAATGTGTATGTGTGTGTGTGTGTGTGTGTGTGTATGGAAGCTGCGTGGGTGGCGTTGACGAGTGCAATCAGCATTAGAAAAATTGCCAAAAAATGTTAAAAAATTTTACAAAATATACCACATTTTATTTTATAATATAAGAAATAATTGATACAAAATTTTAAGAATATAAACAATTAAAAAAATTTATAAAATTTTAAAAACAATCTAATGCAATCAACATTAAAAGAATTGCCAAAAAAATAAAAAAACAATTAGTTTTAATTTAAAATTTTTAAAGAAATTAAAAAAAAGTTTTAAGTATATAAACAATAAAAAATGAAAAATTTTAGAAATTTTAAAAACATTTACTATTATAACAAAGTTTTTAAGTATACTAAAAATATAAAAAATAAAAACTAAGTGAATAAAAAAATTAAAAAAAAATTTTAAATTACAAAAAATATTGAAAATTATATATTGAAAATAGTCAAAAATTAAAACTAAGTAATTAAAAAATCTATAAAATTAAAGATGTTAATATTAAAAGATATTAATGTAAAAATATTAAAAACGGCTTGGAGCATAGAAAAAAAAATTATAAATAATAAATAAAAATGTCTATGTATAATTTTGAAAAATCCAAACAAAATTATTAATTAAAAAAAATTAAACAAATTAAACAATAAATAAAAACAAATTTATAAAATTTAAACAAGGATTTACTCATACAAATTTAAATATAAACAAAACAAGAACATTGTAAAAAATAATAAAAAATGTTTATATTAAAAAGAAATACAAAATAGAAAAATACAAAATAATAAAGGTAAATAAAAAAATTTTAAATGAAACTAAAAAATTCTTATAATTGCTGCATACATAAAATGGGCAAAACATAAAACTGATAGTTTTAAAAAATTCGAAATTCTTAAAACATTCTTCAGAAATTCTTATAAGAAATGATTTAACTAAATGAAATGATACTTTAATGATTTAAAAATAAAACACAACAATCAACATAATTAGAAAAATAATTTATGAAATTAAAAAGGAAAAAGTATAAAATATATAAAAAATAGAAAAGTTCCAAATAATAGAGGTATATACAAAATTTATAAAATAAAAAAAATTTTTTTAAAATTTGTATACATAAAAATTGTAAAACATTAATTGAATAATATTATTAAAATCTAAATTTTTCTAAATCCTTACTCAAAAAAATGTTCATAAAAAAAGTAATAAAATTGGTATTTTTTCACAAATGAAAAAAATAATTTTTTATATTGTAAACAAAAAGTAAAACAAAATAAAAAAACGCTTTGGCAGCTCACTGCAGTCAGTAGTCACTAAATCATTCATTGATTCATTCGGTCATTCATGCCAGCGCTCACTCAATGTTGGTTCATTCATGCGCACTGCCAGCGAGTCTGTTCGCCTCTTCGTCTGTCTGTCCATCTCTTCGTTTGTCCGTCTGTCTGTTTGTCAGCACTTGTACAGTGTGCGTTGCTGCGCCTACGTTGCGTGCACCGGTGGCTGCAGCGTTGTTGTCTCTTTTGTTGTTTTGTTGTTGTCATTGTTAAGCGTTGACGATGGTAATTGCTGCACGTGGGCTGCTATTTCCGCAACGCTCTTGTCGATTGAGATTTAAGTTGTTATTTTTTTGTTTTTATTTCTTGCAGTATTGCTGCAAGATTTTTCTTTATTAATGTTGTTGTTGTCGTTGTAAATTGCCGCTGCAGTTAGTGGTGTAATCGTTACGGTGCGCTTTTTGATTCTTTTATTTTAGTGTTGTTGATTTTTTTTTTTAATGTAGTGAAAAGGGAAATAATTTTGTAATATTTAATAGCATTGAGATTATTTTTAATTGTTTTTTTTATTTAAAGCACTATTTAATAGTTTTTCTTAAACTGCATCTGTCTCTTTCTCTCGGCCTTTCCTTTAAACTCAACTGACTGTTTCTTTATACCAAAATTCACTTTCAACTTCTGATACTTGCACTTTTTCACATTGTCTACTGCTGTCTACTTTATCTTTTTTGCCTTCTAATTTTTTTCTGTGCAATTTTTGTGCAAAAAAAAATATGTTTTGTCAAACTTTTATTTTTAAAATTTTCTTCAATTTATTTTGATTTGTTTCGTACTTCAATTTGGCTTTTTTCTTCTTATTTGTCATTACTCGGTCCTTGCATTTTTTGAGTATTTAATCTTCTTCCACTCCCCTTCTCCTTTGCCTGACTTCTTCAGCTTTGCCCTCTCTCTAAGAAAAAAACTGAAATTTGATCAAACTTTTATGTTTTAAATTTTTTACATTTTCTTCAATTTATTTTGATTCCTTTCGGACTTCAATTTGACTTTCTTTCAGTACTCAGTCTTCTTCAACTCCGCATACACCGCCTTTAATTTTCCGCTCACCGTTTCGCCTGACTTCCTTAGCTTTGTTGTTGTTTAAAGAGAAAAGGCAGAAATTTGATAAAAATCAGACAACAATTTTGCGGCACGCAACCCACTTACGTGAGAAATTGAAATGCAACGGTGCGACCTTATTTGAGCGATTATTGTTGGTTGTGCAACTTGCAACATGCGTCCACACATACAAACACATAGATACATTTTGCTTTCCACTTACGGCTATGTATGTGAAATTGAGGAAACGATTGTTAATCATGTTAATGCATGCAACAACAACAACGAAAAAAGCAACTGTAGCGCAAGTCAAACAAACAACGCCGGTGGAGAAGGCGTGCGGAGAGTGCATTATGCACTCGGCCCAACCTTAAAGCGTAGCTAAAGTGGCAAATGAGCCGCCACTGCCGCCGCCGCCACCACAGCTGACAAGGCGCTAACGTTGGTCAGAGTGGGCGTGGGCGCAAACGTGGGTGGTGGTAGGGGGGCTGGCAACCTAATACGCACATTAGCTGTTTGTTGTTGTTGCTACTTGCTGCCGGTTTTATGGATGATTTGCTGTTAGTTTAACTGCGCGCAGCCTTATAAGGCGTTGCCAGCTACATACATACATATCTACACTTTGTTAGGAAAAAAATTAAAGAAAAATGGCATATGACAACAACAGCAACCATGCCAGCACTTTGAAATGGTATACGCTGAGGTGAGTCGTGTGCGCGCGCGCCCAGTTTGCGTTCTGCGTTTACGGAAATCCGGTGGGAATCCATCCATTTGGCCGCAGACTGTTTGCTGTGGCGTGTTGGTGTTGTTTTTGTTCTTTTTTTCTGTTTTTTTTTATTTTTGTGTTTTGCCATCGTGGTGCGATGAGGTTTGGTTTGGCATTGTTGGCCTTCTAGGCGTTAATTCTATGCGTACATAACCCAGCACCCTGCCTTCTTCTTGCCAATCATCACACGCACACACACACACACACGCACGCAGCCAGTAAGCCGCGCTAATTAACAGCGGCAAGCATAACAACAATGCGCATTGTATGCACAAGTATTGTGGCCAAAAGCCAAATGGGCCCGAATGCGGGTGTGCGGGCGCTTTAGACAGTCGTCTAATTAATTGACTTTAATTCGCTTTTGTTCTATTTGTTTTTTGGTTGTTCTTGCCATGTTGCCTGCTTCTGGGTTCTTGTTTTATTTTGTATTTATTGCCTTTCTTTTTATTTTTTTCTACATTAAGTTTTTTGTGGCGAATTGTTTTTTTGAGGCGTCTCTTTTTTCGTGTCTCGCCCCGAAATACGAAAATTACTCGCAATGCTCTCAAGCTGTCTGACATCAAAATAATGCGAATTAATGGCGACCTTGAGCGGGCGTAATGAAGCGCCAAGGCGCCAGAGGGCGTAACGCACAGTTGAGAATTTATTGTGGCAAATGTCATGAAGTGGCGGCAATAAGTCGCGGTCGCTTTTGGTTTATTGATGTTGGTTTGGGCAGATGATTTGACAAAAGTCGAGCACAGAAGGTGGAAAATCCTCATAGAAACTGATGGAGTGGCATTAAACAGGCTGGTGGATTTTTACTGATTAAAACTTAAGGATTTTTTGTGGATTGTTTTAAGTGAAGCACATAAAGGGTCACTTTATGTTGCTTTGATTAGTGGAATATAAAAGCTGCTCTAAGTAAGGTTAGGTTAGGTTTTCATTTTTATCCCCTTCAAAATTTTGTCCTTTTAAAAGGACAAAGGATGTAGAAATTAAAAACTGAGTACGCAGTATTACTATGTTTGGCCTCTAGTTTCAGGCCCATATGGATTTTTTCTCGTGTGAAAATGCTTTTTAATTTTTGTCGCACGGTGATATAAGTCAAACACTGGATTAGTGAATTAAAAAAGTTACTCGGATTAGACTAGTAAAGTCCTGAGCAAACATGTGCTGAGAAAATATAGGCCTGGGATGGCTGGTATACATAATTAAAGTATTAAAAAAATAATATAAAACTGTGAATGGTTGTATGTTTTGTATTCTCCACCTTTTGCCGCTGCATGCAGCCAACATTCAAGTGGCGTCATTTGGTCTCTACACAGCTGGACCGCTTTTACCTGAATGCAAGCCGTGCGCCCAATGCTTTGTCCGTCCATGTATCGGTACGTCCGCTCGTCTGTCCCAGTGGACAGACAGCAGCAGCAGCTACACGCCCGAGGCGCCACCAAAAGCACTCATAATCGCACTTGCACTGTCGTTGCCGTTGACGCTGCGCGCCGCCTTCGCACTTGTCGCTGTGAATTTATTAACTGCGGCAACTGTGGCGACTCCGGCATGCAGACCAACGTTGCGTGCGCATGCAAATGCAGTGCAATTGTTTTTGTGCTCAATGTTGTTGTTGTTAATAATTGTAAATTGTTTTTGTTGTTATTGTTGTTGTTGCTACTTGCAATGTGCTGCATATTTTTGCGTGAATTGGAGCAAACTTTACGCTGTCTGTCCGTCTATACGTCCGCCTGTCTGGCTAGCTGGCTGTGTGTGTGTGTAAAATTTTGTTCTTCTTTTTTTGTATCAGTATATGTGTTTGTGTGTCAGTATATGTGTTCGTGTGCGTGTTTTTGCTCATTTCCTCTGTACGGCGCCACAATTTGTTGCTGTCCGCTGCACTTTGTATCTCTCTGCACTGAATACAACAACAATGCGTTGGTGGCTTTCATGTTCAATTTTGTCGTTGTTGTTGTTGTTGACTTTGTTTTCGTTTGGCATTTGCTCGACTGGCGCTGCAATTAAGCTTTCGACGCGCCGTCATTATTTGGTTTTCTTTTCTCGTTGTTTTTTCGTTGATATGATTTGTGTTTTATTTTGTTATTGTTGTTGTTATTTTTGTAATTGTAGTAATTGTAATTGTTACTTTTATTATGGCATTTGCCTTGTTATTATTGTTATTTTTGTTTGAGTTTGAAATTTTATTGTCTCGATTTGTTGGTGTTGTGGTTTTTCAACTATCCGAGTTAATTTGCAATTGAATTGGAATTTGTAATGAAATGAAAATTGGAAGCAAAAACACACAAACACACACACACATAACATCAGCGAAACCCCACAAATCAGTTAAAGAAATTCAAATGAAGGCAACGTCCGTCACAACAACAACAACAACAACATTACTATGCAAAATACAACAACAACAACAACAAAAACTCAGTATACAATTGAATGCTTCACACGACGTAATTACACTAAAATCCGGCGTCAGTTCAGCATGGCGCCGTTTAAAATTGTTTTCAAACTTGAATCAAATCCAACAGTCGCCACTATCTTTGATTCGGTCGTCTCTACTTTTCGTTGTCTATAATGGAATTTTGTGAAAATTGCATTCGATGCGTAGCTCTTGACTTATTGGTATCTAACTTTGTTGGTGTAAACAAATTCATACAGTCTTTTTATTCTGTTCCATTCGATCATTGATCCTCTACTTCAAACATATAGTATAGGTTTATTCGTCCATACATTCAGTCTAATCAAAGGATAGTTGTCTATGCTTTCATTAATCCTCAACTTCACGCTATTTTATTCGTGAGCCCCCAACTTTGTATCGGTCTTTCTATTCTGTTCCATTCGATCATTGATCCTCAACTTTAAACGTTCACATGTCATGTCGCATCTCTTGTTTAATCCTTCTATACGTTCGTCGACCCCCAACTTGTTAAACTCTTCATTCACTACATCACTCCCTCCTTTGATTCAAACGGCCATAACTTTATCCATTAATCATTCTTTCTGTAATTCCCCGTCGATAGACTACATACGGTGGCTGTTAAGGTTCCAAACAAGATGCACCAGCAGCAGAACTCTATTGATTTATACCTCGATTGGCCATTAACTTGAATAAATCTTCCAGTCCAAGCATTGGTATAGTACAATCTTCCCCAACTTTAAACGTTTAAATATCTAATTGTGCGTCTTCTCTTGGTCCAACCATTGGTAGAGCTCCCCATGTGCAGGCCTCGGCAATCCTTAACCCTTTCGGCAATTCTATGCCATATGGCATAGCCTCTTTTCAGTGCCTGTTTTAGGTCAAAAACTTGTGGATTCTATATTTTTATATTTTTGTATTTTTC
Source organism: Melieria omissa (assembly GCA_963971225.1). Classification (NCBI taxonomy): domain Eukaryota; kingdom Metazoa; phylum Arthropoda; class Insecta; order Diptera; family Ulidiidae; genus Melieria; species Melieria omissa. Next base: position 54,974,747 of record OZ020268.1, read on the forward strand.
TCTGAAGGTTTTTATACCAAAAAGTGAAAAAAATATTTTGATTAGTGTACCAAGTAAATTGTAGGGGTTCAGAAAGTGCGCAGTCCTATGGAGCTGCGTATTTTACAAAAAGAGGTCACTTCGTACTTTTATTTATTCGATTACAAAAATCAATTTATTTCATAGGTTTATGTACGTAATCTAGTAAGTATTTATTGCTTTAGTAAGTGTAAAAAAAGTTAGATCCCAAATAAAGTTCACTAAGGCTGTACGATGTTTTTTATTTCGTACTATGCCATATTTCATGATGCCCAAAAACCACTTTTTCCAACAATATTTTAAAAAATGACTTTTGATTATTCATTATGTAGGCTTAAACAGTAATAAAATGGGAAAGAAAGATTTGTGAAGTTACAAACAAAAAAGAAGTACCGAAAGGGTTAACATGTCCCTGTATTGATGTATCTCTCATTTGTACCTTGAACGGCTCACAACCTCGGACATCGCCAGGTCTAAATGTCTAGCTATCTTTTTGTCCAATCATTGCTATAGCTCCAGACTCCCAAATGTCCCTGTATCCATTTATCTCTCGTTCCATCCACCTGTACCTTCATGGTTGATTTGTCGTTCCGTTGGTCTATATTTTGAACGTCTCACAAGTTCAGACGTCCACATTTCTTAATGTCTAGCTATCTTTTTGTCCAATCATTGCTATAGCTCTAGACTCCCAAATGTCTCTGTATCCATCTATCTCGGGATCCATGGGTTCATACCTTCATCAGCCCTCCCCATGTCTAAATGTCCATCTATCTCTCATTCCCACTGTCCATAATTTCAAAAAACTTTCCTTTGACCATCTACTCATCTTTTCATATCCCCTTTTTTCCTACCAATCAACCCCCCACAAGTCTCCGACTGATCACATTCGCCGGCTGTTTGCATTGGAAACAAAAAACACTCCAAATTAAATTGAAATCCCAATTGTCAAAAGTGTGAATGACTCTAGACAGACACCTGTCATTCCGCTCTACAATAATAGCGGCAGCTGTCAACTATCTCAACCAACAACAACCAACAACCTGATATTACAACCGATTGAAGTTGTAATTACTTTCGACTGTCGTCGTTCAACGATTAACAGACAACCAACAAATAGCAAACAAACCGAAACGACAAAAGTCCAATGATTAAACATTTGAACAAAATGTTTATACAATTTTAGTGGCGTAATGCAGACGGGGGCGGAGCGAATGAGTTGAAACGCTGCACCGCCGATTCTCAAATGCCAATTGGCATGTCGCACACGTTGCGCTTAAACGGTAGTTGCGCGCTTTTAGCCTTGAATGGTTTATGGACAAGTGTCCATGGCATTTGTGGACTATCAGTATATGGACTAGAAGTGTTGAGGGACAGGGGCTGAAGATCACGTTTAATGCATTAACGAAATTTGGTTGGCAGTTGAACTGCCCAAAGCGTAGTACAGAGTTGGGGAAGTTCATTGTTTAAAGCGATAAATTAATAATGCACCATGAAGCGCTATGGGGCAGAGTGAAGCAAGAAGAAGTAAATGAGATAGAAGAAAACTATGTATAACCCATAATTTGTGGTAATCGATTACTGTTGATATTGTATTACTAAATTTTTAAATAGTTAATTAAGTATAATTTTTATTAGGGATTTTATACAATTGGTTTATTAGGAAACATTATGCAACAATTGGATTTAATCAAATCCAATTTGAAAATATGTGAAGACAATTGCAGTTTGTCCATACGACAGAGAAGTAGTGGACATAAGTAATATAGGCAATTTTGAAATTATGTGGAGACAATTACAGTTGGGCTGTACTGTCATAGAGAAGTAGTGGACATAATACAGTATAATCTCGATAATTCGGACACTCGCTAATACGGACAACGCGGTAATCCGGGCACTCATTTCTATTGCAGACTCTGTAATCCGGACACTCAATTTCTATTGTAGACTCTGTAATTCGGACACCAGTGTCCGGTTTTCAATTGTCCGGATTATCGAGATTATACTGTACCAGGAAATGCTTTGTGTCTAATAAGAATAAACATTAGAAAAACAGAGTGAACAGGATTTGCGCTCAAGAATCTACAGCAGTGATGATCATTCTGATGTTCGCAAGTAAAAAAATGGTCACTACTGATCTTCAGCCTCGTAGAAAATAAGCACCAAGTAGTTCATCGCTTCTTCTTCTCACTTCTTTCTGTCTCTATGTATTTCTGTCTATCCCTGTGTCGCCCTGAACTCTCCTCTTAGCGTCTCTCTCTATCTGCTTGAAATTGAAATTCTGTCGCTCCAGTTCAAACAATATTTTTCATTATTTCCAGCGAAATTAAACAGTTGGGAAAGCCTGTCCAAAGACTCTGCTCTGTGCAATGTGCATGCAATTTTTTGTTGCCATTTAGCTTAATTTTTTTGCAATTATTTTTTTCTAAATACTCAACTTTTTTGCGGTTTGTGCATTTGGAAATGCGGCTCATCAAATGAAAATTATTTGTATGTGTTCGCCTCGAGCGGTGTTCGTCTAGGCGTGCGGACGCTTCAAAGTACTCTACGAACACCCAGTAGGGTATATAAACTTTGATCAGAAGAAGAGGTGTTCAGCAAGAAAGATCATCAGTTACTTCTGGGCAGCAATGTCCGTCCATCTAACCATCTACCACCTCAACTTTTGAACGAGTAAAGAAGTTGGCTAGAAATTTAATAAAAGTATCTCTAATAGTTTAACTAAGAACCACTCTTCATATGGGCGTGGTCTGCCCACTTTAAAGTGGTATTGTGTTCAGTGCAGCTTATGAAAAAGTCTCCCAATACCAACAGAAACACTGGTTTTTGTAACTTTTTTTTGTTGTGTGCCGACAAACTTGGCGTCCGTTCGGTAGTGGAAGCTTTGGCTATGCCGACATTTTGTTCGCTTGCATTTGCAATATTTGCAGTTTGTTTGTTTTTTGTTGTTGTTGTTGCTATTATTAAAGTTGTTGTTGCTGCTGTCGGCAACATTTTGGCTTAAATCGTTTTTGATGTTATGCGCCGCAAGCGATGTGTTTACAAAACGTTCCCATTTTTCCATATAATTTCAAGTTGTTGTTCTTATTATTGTACTCAGTGCTGTTGTTGTTATTGATTTTTGTAGTATTTAATATCGTTTGCTTGCTTATATTTGTCGTTGTTGCCAATTGTCGCCGTTGTTGATTGAGCTTTTCCTACTTCTTTAGTAACAAAATGTTTGTTGTTGAGTTGGGTGTTTGTTGTTTCTTTGTATTTAAAAAAAAATTTGTTGTTTTGTGCCATAGTTTTGCGGCCTCACCCGCTTTTGGCATTGCAACCACATTTTCATCAAATGAAATTTGTTGTCTCTATAACGCAGCGCGTGCAAACATTTAAAACTGACTGCAGCCACTTCGTACCCCCTCTTGACCCCTTTGCCTTTCCATGCATTCCAACGCCACTGTTGTCAGCAGAGCGTAGCGGCATAAAAATGCAATGAATGCAAAACATGTGCAGCCACGCACCAACAACGCGGCGCGCGATCTCTAATCGCTTCACAAATATTGAACAATGCGCTTAATAATAATTTTTTTTTTTTGTTTGGTCTATAAACATATTTGTATATTTTTTGGTTTATTTTAATTTTTGTTTTTCTATTAACCAAAATTTATGAAAACTATTTTATTAGCATAATTTATGGAGAACCAGTTGAAAACGCTGTCTGAATGTTTGAATAATGAATGAAAGCAACGAGAGACGAGAATGAAGAGAAAATGCTTAGCAAACAATAACAACAACACAGTAAACACAGTAGCCGCGCAAACTGTTGAGCGTTTTGTGATTTGCATGAGGCGTTTGGTGTCAATCCAAAAGCCAACGAACTGTGGAGGACGGATGTGTGTTGTGTGGGCCGCAGCTAACGACGCCACCACTTGTTTGGCTCTGGCGGCAGCGCAATGCTGGCACAAAGCTCGTAACTTAGGAAGCAGCTAAGCATTGGTCAGTGCGTGTTTGGACTGCGGGCTTTGCTGCTTTTGCCATGAAAGGTTCTGCTATAACAATAACAACAACACAACACAATTGTTCTTAAATTCAAAAGAGCAGCGCCAAGTGCCGTTGTAGTGCTTTCTGCACGGCGGTGATGGTCACCCTAGTGCAGCGATGATCAGTCTGCTACTTGCAAGTGATCACCAACGAGTCGTTAATCACAAATGTGAGATTTGATAATTATTTATTAATATTTATTTTCTAATATTATTTATTGAATTGGAATCACAATCGGTGCAAATGTTCGGCCAGAAGCTCCAAAAGGACCTTAACAACAAAAAAAAAACAAATTTCGGCAAATTTGACTACATAATTTTGAAACATAAAATAAAATAAAACAAAATAAAATAAAATAAAATAAAATAAAATAAAATAAAATAAAATAAAATAAAATAAAATAAAATAAAATAAAATAAAATAAACTAAACTAAAATAAAATAAAAAAAAATAAAATAAAATAAAATAAAATAAAATAAAATAAAATAAAATAAAATAAAATAAAATAAAATAAAATAAAATAAAATAAAATAAAATAAAATAACATAAAATAAAATAAAATAAAATAAAATAAAATAAAATAAAATAAAATGAAATAAAATAAAATAAAATAAAATAAAATAAAATAAAATAAAATAAAATAAAATAAAATAAAATAAAATAAAATAAAATAAAATAAAATAAAATAAAATAATATAAAATAAAATAAAATAAAATAAAACAAAACTAAAAAAAAATAAAACTAAATTAAAAATAAAATAAAATATAACGAAATAGAAAATAAAATAAAATAAAATAAAATAAAATAAAATAAAATAAAATAAAATAAAATAAAATAAAATAAAACAAAATTGAAAAATAAAATATAATAAATTAAAAAATAAAGTAAAATACTTAAAATACTTACTTAAAGTAATTAGAATTTTTTATATAATTCAGAGATCTATCTTTCTCTTCGAACTAATCAAACTCGTCTCTTTGTTTCTTTTAACAACTTAATTAATCAAAAATTAGCTTTGATTCGCTTTGAATCCAAGCAATGTTGAACAAATTTTGTTGACACCTACTGCCAACACCGCAGCGGTCTTCCGTCATGTATTCAAACAGCATTTTAAACAACAAAAACAAATTTTTTCCTACACATATTTCTATACTTGAATTTGATGTTTTCCAGCCAGTTGAACAGAAATTTAATATAAATCTGCTGCTTATGTTAATGAGTTATGGCCGCAGCACAGCCAAAATAACAAAATACACAAATTTGCATTTGAAAGGAAATTGAATTAATATTATTTTAAATCTACACAACAATCGCTTATAATATTAACACATTATAACCAGTTTTTTATGAAACACTAAGAAAAAAAGCGTTTTAAATATACAAAATAAGTAACCACATAAATTTTGTAAGCAATGCTGATCAACTTCCTGCATGTGGCCGTTGTTTGTTGTCTCTTCTGACATTATATAATTTAAAAAAAAATATATATAAAAAACACTTAACTGTTTTCGGTTATCAGTGTTTAGTTCTTTATTTAATTAATATAATTTTTGTTATTTTTTCACGGTTGCATATTTGGCCAAAGTGTGTAGTTATGTGCCACTAATTTTGCAATCAAAGTGTTAAAATGAACTCTTAGGAATTTATGCACTGTAAGAAATGAAGAAGAATTTGTGAAATGTTTTGAATGAAAGAAAATCAATTCATAAATATGTATCTGTTCTGAGTACTGAGCTGTTCTTAAAAGCAAAGACTGGGCTACTTGTTTTTTAGAGCTTGGAAGATCTTCAAAGTCATATCCAAAGTCTAGAACCATTTTTTTACAGTGTAACTCAAACCACACACCAACAAAGCCGTCTTGATTACCGTACATTTGTGGCATTATGGGTAGCGAAAAATATGCAATAAAACCGGTGATTAACACAAAACTCAACTTAAAGCTCGTATTAATCATACACATTAATAAGCACTTAGTGATAAAATATTTTGTAGAAAAACAAATTTCTTACTTTTTGTTAGGTGCTTTTGGTGGTTATTTGTGTACATTTCCGGACACAATAAGCGGCGGCAAATTCGATGCATATTTAAAGATACTCGGAAAACCTGCAATTACTATATATTACTCAATAATTAGTGATACCATAGAATGCTGAAAACAGTTAGGGGCATTCACAGATCTCTAATTCATTGATGAATTGATTCATTGATTTTTGAAAAAAGTAAATTTCAGTTTTACACTCAAACTATTTGAAACATTTTGCAGCTTCTGAAAAAAAGTATTGTTTACTATTGCACTGACAGCCAGTGTCAGTACGCTCACTCCCTCGTCCTCGCCCTCAACAGCTGTTTGGCTCATTCAAGTTTTGACATTTTTATTGCCGGCTGTAATAAATTCCAGCATCATCAAACAGTAAACAAAAAGTAAATAAACAACAAATAAATCAAGTCATACGAGTAACTCAAATGCGTCGCACAACTGTGGCGGTGACAACCATGTCCACTGACAACGCCTCTCGACACTTTCACGTCTTCTAACGTATAGTGTGTGTGCCTTTGAAGTATGCATACTCGTCTGTGCATTTGTGTGTGTGCGTGTGTGTAGTACACGGTGGTCCGTGCCAGAGTGACAACTTGAGAAACGGCGCGTACGGCGATCTCGCCATGTCGACACAACATTTTCCCTGCGTTAAAGGTGGCTGCCACTGCAGCAACACTGTGCGTTGTTGACAGCAGCAGCAATCAGTCTGTGAGCCACTGAGCGAGCCAGCAGCAAGTCGCCTGCTGTCGAAATGTTTATTTGATTTTTATGTCTACTTGTTTGTCACCAAATTCCAAGCGACTTATTTTCAAATGCCTAACAAATTTTTTTTTACTTGCAAGCCGCACGCGACCACAATACAACAAAAATTGATACACGAAAGGTGATTTTCTTGTTTGTTTTGTGTAATGCAGAAATGCACAAAGATGAAAAAATTATGAATTTTTTTATATATTTTTTTTAATTTAAAAAAATTTTTATTATATTTTATTCATTAATTTTTTTAATTTTTTTTCTGATTTTTTTTTTTATTTTTTTTTTATTTTTTGCTGTGCAAAACTTTTCAATTTTCAGTAACTGTTTAAAATTATTTATTTTCTTTTAATGTATAATTTCAATTTTTTGCTAGACAAAGATTTTCAGTTTTAGTTTGAACTTTTTTTTCGTTTTTTGTTCTTTAACTATTTTTTTATTTAATATTTTGTTTGACGAAAGCGTATGAGCGTATTTACGTTCCACGTATTGCGTTGTCAAATTAAATTTCACGTATTTCTATGAAAGCGCACACAATTGACGACGCAAGCGTATGAACGTAAAAGCGTCGTACGCTCACTTAGATCTATTTATATTTTTTACGCCGCGAATGGGCGTATTATTCATTTTTCGACAGTTGAAAAACGAATTTGATTATTTGATACGTTGCTACTCACGCTAGAATTGTGAGCAAGGCAACGTCTGAACGTATTTCGACAGCGTATTTACGCCATACGCCGTGCACCCATACGTCTATACGCTCCAATTGTGTTCCTACGGTTAAAATGCTTTGTTGATTTTTGTCTGCTTGTTCGTCACTGAATTCACAGCGACTTATTTTCAAATGCCTACACAATTTTGATGGTCGATAGGCGGAAAGGCTCATAAATAAAAAATTATGTTTATTAACATTTTTTTTAATTAATACTTTCATTAAAATTGCTTGACGAAAAATATCAATTTTCTACAATTATGTATTTAAAATTATTTTTTCTGTTTAATTTGATTGTTTATTTTGTGTAGTGTGGAAATGTACAAAAGTAAAAAATTATGATTTTGTTTAAAGTTTTTAATTTTTGTTGTTTTCAATTTTCTACAATTATTTCGAATAAGTTGATTTGTTTTGGTTTTGATATTAATTTTTATTTTTTTTGTTATACAAAAAATGCAACATTTATTTGAAATATTTTTTTTTGTTTTTTGATTTGGTTTTTCATTTTTGCTTGACAAACATTTTGAGTTTTTATTTAAAATATTTTTTTAACTTTTTTCATTTTTATAATCTTCTTATTTCATTGTTTTATTTAAATGTTTTGCTTGACGAACATTTTAAATTGTCTAGTTATTTAAAATGATCTGTTTTGTTTTACTTTCGATTTAAATTTTTTTCTATACAAAAAATTCCAATATTTATTTAAAATGATTTGTTTCTTCGGTTTGGTTTTAATTTTTTGCTTGACAAACAATTTTTATTTAAAATATTTGTTCTCTTATATTTTTTAGTTTTATATTTATTTTATTTTATTTTTAATTTTTTGTATATTTAATTTTTTTCCTAGACGAAAATCTTCAATTTTTTAGTGATTTAAAATGATTTATTTTTTAATAATTTTCAATAATTAATTCAATATTTATTTTAAACGATTTTTTTTAATTTTGATTTTCATCTTTTGAGTGACAAAAATTTTCAATATTTATTTAACATATTTTTTCTATTTTTCTACAATTAATTTAATTTTTTCCCCAATTTTTTGCTTGACCAAAAATTTCAATATTTTTTTTAAATAATTTGTTTATTTTATATAATTATGTTAATTTTGTAATTTCTTTCTTGATGAAAATCTTCAACATTCAATTCCAAAATTATTTAATTTCTCTACTTTTTCTTTTTCTTATAAAAAAAAATCCTAATTCCTCACAGCTCAAACACATTCGGCCACTCATAGTCACTTAAATCAACTCAAGTATAGACAAATGGCGAATATTGAAATTCATGAAATTATTGTAAAATTCCACAGACTATCGAAATGCCAATTGGCGGCAGTATCTGCCATCTCTTTCGCTCACTCACCATTGGTCTCTACATCGTCCCAAACCATTTGAAATCGTAACGTTTCTGGAAATGTTCGTTTTTGCATTAAAATTTACAATTCTACAACGTGTTTTAGTAATTTTACAATAAACAACAAAAAAAACAACTAAAGCAAAAACAACAACTATTACTGCCATAAACAAGCATAACAAATATTTGATTGTTGTATGAATAGAACAAACAAGTGCGCACACACACACACACGCATGTAGAATGGCTGGTCGGTCAGTCGTTTGGTTGTTTCGTAGGCTGGTCAGCCGCTTGGTTAGTATAGACAGCAGTCGCGAGATTTGAAAATATATACACAACAACAATATATAACTTAAGAACATTTACGAAGTTTATGGCTAAATTTTATTTCGTTTTAATAAAATGTTAATTTGTTGTTGTTGTAGCTATTTGCCTGACACTAAGATAAAAAGTTTAAATAATGTTTCAGAATTTATGGCTGTCGCTCGTAGATGGCTCAACAACAACAATACGGCCAACAATACTCTAAAAAGAATGGGTGGGTGAGGAGGACAGTGGCAGACAGTGGGCACATTGCTGATTTTAGTATAAGTTGATTTTTGCTGAAAACAATTGAAAGTGAGCACAAAAAATGAACAGTTGGCCCAAAGCAGCGCAGCTCGTCTCAACTTCATGCTGGAAATTCCAATGGCGCATTCATACCTACATACACTTTTTGATTCTGAGCGTTTTGTTTTTGCTATTTTTTTGTTGTTGTTCTCATTGTCATTAATGAGCCAAGCCAAAGCTGGCTGATATGCAAATTTCTTGTATTGGGTCTGGGGTTGATTTGAAGAGGGTTCGATCGGGCCTCCGAAAAGCAATACGCGGAAACCTGTTTGCATGCCAAAATATTCAAATTTCATTTATAATTTGTTTTTGCGTTTTGAAAATGAGCCAGTTTATATTATTTTTGTTGATTATTTTAAAAATATATTTCAATGTCCGCCAAATCAACAAACGTGACAAATAAAAAACGAAAAAAATGGCCAATTTAAGATTTGTTTTAAAAGCTTTTGAAGTCGTTAAATTGTGTTTGGCAGATAATTGTGGAGCTGGCGCAGAAATGAATGAGATGAGAATAATTAAGAGAAAATTGCGTTAAATTATGCAGAATGGTAGCAAAAACAGGTAATAAAATTTAAAAATAGCAAACTATCATTTATGGCAACGTGAGCTGCTGTGAAATTGGACTTACGCACCACTATTGACTCTTCAGATGCTCCTTGAGAGATCGTTTGATAGGTTCTTATGCATCCATCTTATAGTCCGTATCTGGCATCAAGTAATTGCCACCTTCTCTTATCTAATGCATCCACCTTTTAGTGCGGACATGGCACCAAATGGATCCCTTCTTCTTTTATCAAATGCATCCACCTTTTAGTGCGGACATGTCACCAAGTGATTACTACTTGTTCCTGTCTATGACGACTAATTTTGCTGGTGAAAAACTTGCTTCAAGAGAAGCCCAACTGTCCCTTTTTTGCCCCTAGGGACAAGGTTTTCTCTAAGAGAGGCCTAAAAATCAAGTTGTCATATAAAACGGTATATCTATATTTGACCTAAATCAGATCATTCCAACTACGCTAAAAAAACAATTCAATTTCCTTACATCTTCTCACAAAAACCTCACGATCACGAAAAGAGCACTAAAGCATTTTTATGGTGCCAAAAGTTTGCCAACCAGTGTACAAATCACTTTAACAATGATTAACTTATTTGTTGTTGTTAATTTGGGTTTTATTGAGTTTTGGTTTTATTGATTTTTTGTTGTTGTAACAAATCGCCTATAATTATTCAATGTTCACACCTACACGCACACTTATTGATATTAATTTAGTCACTGCTGTAAAGCAGTCTATAATTTTTTTTGTATAAATTAGTCAACGTTCAATAGTAAGAAAAAATAATTTAAAAAAAAATACAAAAATAAAAAATCTAAAAATAACAACAGATACAACAACAATAACGTATTAACATAAATTAAAAACACGCAAAAATTGTGGATAGCAACGAAAACCTGGAGTTCTCGAAGAATATAGAAAAATAAGTAAGAGCACTACAGTCGGTCTGAAGTGACACCAAAAAACAAAAAAAAAAACAAATTTTTTTAGTTACAGTGGGACAATGTTTTTCTAATTGAAAATACCAGGTCGTATATAAAACTATAAACGATTGCATTTGGGCTTGAAATAATTTTTTTTTGTATTCTAAAGAGGAGATTTAGGAGATTCAAACCAGCAAAAATAAGTGTTTATTACAAAAATTGTTATTGGCAAATGATTACAAATGGTATTAGATTCAAAAGCGGAATCTGGAACTCTCCACAAAATGAAATTCTGTGTGTGTTGCCGATTCTGCTTCTACTTAAAATAAGCCCAACTGAACTAATTTTTTAAACAGTTTCAGTTGAATTTTTGCTGTAAATCACACATTTCATTTCATTATCTTAATGTCAAATGCAAATTATTGTGTACCAGTTGGCCGACAGACGGACAAGCATTTGAACAGACAACATTGTGAGACTAAATCGTAAACATTTTACATATAAAGTTTTCTATATTCTTCATGCTTCTTTCTGTGCTTTACAAGTCTCATTTCAACGCTTATATGCCCTTTCAATCCAGTGCAGGGTAAACAATAAAAGCACAACAACAACCACCTCCAAAAACATATTGAATGACGCTTTTGGAATGTTAAGTAATTTGGAAATCCAACGAAGCAAAAATCAAAATAATTAATTCAAATTGCTTTTGTACGATTTTAGAGCTTTGATTGCTAATTTGAATTTTGAGATACGAAAAAAATATTATAAAAATTACAACAAAAAAATTACAAAGTCTGAATAAAAGGCAATTGAACAAAAAATACTTAAGTAAAACTAACTGCAATGCATGAATCATAATTTGTTAAAATGAAAAAACAAAAACCACCTCTAAAGTCTTGTAGCGACTATCAAAATAACAAAAAGCAACAACAATAGCAACAACAAATTAAATAAATTACCAGCAATTGTAAGGCCGCCAATGAAGGCGCAATTGAACACTTGAACGGCTGACTGGACGGCGAGACAGACCGAGTGACTGTAGGTGCGCTCGCTGATGTCTTTACTTCAGTTGCTGTCTTCAGTAGACGCTGTCTTCAGTAGTGGCTGTCTTCTATGTGCTGCTTTGTACTGGTCTGTGGCGCCTTAAGTGTTTTGTCCAAAGCGGCGCTTAGTGGCTGCAATTAAATTAAAATTTGTTGTAATTATTGGCGCTCATGCGGCATTTATTAATTATGCTGCGAATGAATACAAGTTGTCGAATGACAACTACAACAACAATGACACATTTTGAACGCATTCGAAGCGCACATTGCGCACACTGGGCGAAAGGCCAAACTCAAAATATTTTAAACATTTAATTTTTATAAATGCGTTTTTAATTATAAGTTTTGAAGTGACTGATTACTTAATTGATTGCTTAGTAGTCTTTTTATAATTAATTTTGATTGGAACCGGAAATTTATTTTAAAAGTGTCAAGTAATTTATAGCTATTTGACTTTTAAAGTTGGCTGTGGTGCCAAATTAAAAAAAAAATGAAAAATGTGTATAAAAAACTGAATTATGTGCATTTTTAATGTTCTTGTCAAACAATTATGTGTCTGTTTCACACATATCAAACATGAAGTTTCTAGTTTTTATTAGTTGAATTTTAAATGTATTTCTCCAGCATAGCTTTTAAACATTACTGCTAACATTGTTTTTAGCAATTTTTTTCTCAAAAAATTAAATTCCACCCATGAAATCGCCTTAAACGCTTGAATCGCTTAGCTCCCCAACGCAAATAAATCGCTTTCAATTCATTTGCGCTACTTGACAACCACTCGGTTTGTATTTTTTAAGTCCCACCCAATGGCAGTTGGCACATTTAAATTTAATACGCAGCTTACAAGGTGACTGCGTAAGCTTCAACGAAGCGATTTGAGACGTCTGCAAATGACTTGGCTGAGCACACACACACACACACAGTGGTACGCAAAGATCAACAGCCACAACAAAAATGCTTACACAAAGTTTTTGTAATCCCAATGAATGAATTACACACAGTCGTTGGCAATTGATTTCATATGCTTCTTCTTCTCCTCCTAAAGTGTTGGCAATGCGCTCGGCATTGTGCAACTTTGGCAGCTTTGACAGTTGTTGTTGTTGTTCGATTTTTTACCTGTATGTCATGTTTGGTGTGCGCTTTGCTGCGCTGTGTTTTGAGCTGCACCAACATTCTTGACCGATATCCAACAAAATTGACAACAACAAAATGCCAACAAAATAAAAAAAAAAAAATGATTAAAAACACACAGCAAGCAGTCAGCCACAAGCGGCGACAAGAGTCGCATTAACTATTTAACAGCAGCAAAAACAACAAGAGAAATGCGCGCAAGTGTCAAATGTCTGATTGCAATGCAATTGGCGAGCGTTTAATATAACAACAACAAGAACTACATACAACAACTACAAAAACATACAAACAACAATGTAAGGTGCAAAAAAAAGCGCAAAACATTTCATTCATGCCACTCATCACGTCAATGAAATGCGACCACAATTGCAAGATAACAACAACAATGACAACAACCGCAATGATACAAACCGCCAGCTCATTGGCTCTAAACAACAAAAGCAATGTTCACTGTTGCTGTAGCTAGTTTTATTTTTTTCATGTTCCGCTCTTTTTTACTTGATTTATATTTATTTATTTATTTTTCTAGTTTTGTATTTTACTTGTTTTCTCTTTTTTTAATTTTCTAAAATTGTTTTTCTTTCTGTTTGTGTTTTGGTTTGGTTGGCTCGCCTTCATTCATCATAAATTGCATGAATTGAATTCTTGAAGCGCCACACTTTCGTTGCATTCGTTTGTGTCCACAATGTACGAGTCAAAGCGCTGCAAAAGTGCCAATTTCGATGCCGAGCAATGCGAATGCGAAACGTTTGAATGCGCGCGCCAACAAGGAGCAGCGCCGAAGTCAGCCAGTCAAAGTCAACTACAGAAAATGTGAAAGAATTCTTAAAGCATTCGAGTATGTAGAATGAGTGCCCAGTGCTGCATTGTGCCAGGACAGTGTTTCCCAAATGTTGTGTTTGGGCGCATACTTTCAGCTTAGTAAGAATTTTTAGAATTTGTAATTTTCATTTAAATTAAAAAGTTTTATTTAAATTTAACATTTTAAATTTTTGTATGGCACTTAAATAAATAAAAAATTTAGTAAAAAGTCATACAAACAAATTCAAATTGATTTGTAAAGTGGCCAGAAATTAGTCTCATTCTTTGGCATACACTCAAAAAGGTCAACGTGAGGTCAAATTTCATTCGAACTGATGCTGTTCGACTACTTGGTTGGCTAGTTGGCTGCAGTGACGCGCGACAGCACTCGCACACGGCGTGTTCCAATTAAAACTGACCGCTCATTGATGCCAAATACACGGTATGTGTGTTTGTGTGTGTGTGTGCTGATTCGAATGATTTGGTTGATTTTTAGAATTTTCCTTTAATCCGATATTTAAATGTTTAAGTTTTTGAGAAGGGCAACACAATTTTAAATGTTGTTTGTTTTTAAGTAACATAAAAGTTTTTGTACTCAACAAAAAAGTATGAACAAAGTTAGGTGAGGTGATGGGCCCCAAAAGAGTCCCTAAGATCTAGTGTAATGACCCATCTTAATGGAAAATTGGCAGTTGAAAAGCAGTTGATTTATGAAGCTCAGTAAAGCATGTCGTTACAAATGAAGATGACTTACAAATGCTTATTGTGAGTTACTTCGTATAGGTGAACGAATATCGAACTTGGACTCAACTCTGAGCAATTTCAACCAATAAAACAATTTGCCTCTTTTGTAAAGTTGAGCATATCCCATAGCTAAGCTTTGGCTGCTTTGCTCAAACTAGACAGTAACTTATAAATAAACAAGATGTGTAAGTAAATCACTTCGATCTTTTGATGAAAGAAAGCAGAACCTATAGTTCAGCATTGCTCAGACTAGTCAGAAGGCTATAAATAATAAGCAGAAACATTTCGAATTCTTGGATTAGTTTTGCAGATAGTTCAGCTTCAGCTTTGAACTTTGACTTCTTGTAGAAGTCAGGCGAATGCCATAGTTCAGTTTCGGCTCAGATTAGAACCTATGAATAATAAAAGAAAAGAATTCGAACTCCTGATGTAATTCTTTCTTCAGAACAGATAGAAACCTATACAAAAAATTTCTAAAATAAATCAATTTGATTTCTTAATGAAATTAGCAGATTCCCTAGTTTAGTTTCGATAGAATTGTCCAAAACTTTTATTAAAAAAAAACAATTTGACTTCTTTTGTAAGTTAAAAACATACAAAATTTCGGCTAAATAGCTCATACTATATTAAAAAAAATAAATCAACGATGAATTTAGACAGATCTCTTAGTTCAATTTCGATAGAATTGCTCAGAAGAAACTAGAAGCAAGAAACTTTTATTTAAAAAACCAATTTGACTTCTTTGAGAAGTTAAATACACACAAAAGACGGATCTCATAGTTCAAGTTCGATAGAATTTCTCAGAACAGCTAGAAAGTCTTATTAAAAAAAAAAACCAATTCGACTTCTTTCAGAAGTTAAATGCGACAAAAAAAAATATGCATTAAAAAGAATATTAAAAAATGAAATCAACCTCTTGATGAACAGATGGAAACCTCAGAACAGAAACATTTATTAAAAAAAACTATTTTGATTTCTTTGAGAAGTTAAAAAGATTCCAAAGTGCAGCTTCGGCAGCCTGGCTCAAACTATATTTAAAAAAAAATATACCAATTTGACTTCTTTGAGAAGCTTAGGCGATCCCATAGTTCAATTTCAGCTGCATTGCTCAGAGGAGCACTTATAGATGATAAAAGAAAATAATTCAAATTTTTGATAAAAATTCTTCTTCACACTAGAAAGTAACTCAGACTTGATAGGAATCTATAAAAATTTCTAAAATAAATCAATTTAGTTTCTTAATGAAATAAGGCAGATCGACTGCGTTGATTCGACTAACTACATAGGAATGTAGACCCCGGATAGTAACATAAAAAGTAATTTCTATTGAAATTTAAAAAAAATTGCTTAGTTGACTTTATAAATGAAAATGCTTACTTGCAGTCAGCTTCGGTTTCTATTTGGAACTAACTACAAAGTCTGAAGACATTGACGACATTGAAGACATGAACGGATATATTTTTATTAGAAAAAAAGTAGATGTAACTTATAAATAAAAATTAGAAAGTTAAATTAAATTAAAATTAATAGAATTATGTAAATTATAAATGAAAAAGGTTTACCTTCTTCTTACCTTCTTCAGCTATGGAAGTCATACGGCCAGATTACACAAAACTTACTAACTAAAGGAACCCATAACACCGGCTACACTCTTAACAACCTCTTTCAGCTGAATCAGAAAACGCTTTTCATGAACTCTTTCTCTCCATTCAATCAACTGTTTTCAGCTGTTGAGATTTGGAGTTAGTTTTTTTTTTGTCATAAAAATTCATTTTAAACATTAAATTGCAATCACGCAGCGTCAAATCACACTTTAATGACTTTCATACACCTACAAATTTTGTTTACATTTATACACATTTTTTTTATTCAATGTGTATGTTTAGTTGTGTGTTCACTTGACAAGGTCACACGCAAAAATTTCGCTCCACTCATTTGTGCTTCGCCAAATGTGACTCGCTACAAACAAACGAACGAAAAAAATGTCGAATCCAAAGTGGCGTCTGCAACACTAACAATAACACGTCAATTTGTCATGAATTCAGCATTTTTAATAATTAACAATTGTACAGCGGGAACAAAGAAACAACAGTAGCAGCATTGACAATCATGACAGCGGAATGAGAAGCTTGCAAAGCTGACTGAGACGAACAGACAAAGTTGTCAGTAAAACCAAATTACAACTTATTTAATTTTATGGCCGGAAAATAACAACAACAACATAAAGATACTGAAACAATGTTGCATTCGTTGTCATTTTGCCCTCTTGCCGATTGAAATTATTTCAAAGCGGCCGAGTTGGAATTTTATTAGCATTTTGACTAATTACGCGCGAGTGCGGCTGGCGCGGCGCAATGACAGAGGTTGGCGACGGCGCTGCAGTAACTTAATGCTCGTGCAGTTTTATGGCATTATTTTATTTTCTTGCATTTTTTTCGAAAGCCACGCAAAGCGAAGGCACATAGAGAAAAGCTCAAAGCGAATGCATTCAAACGCGGCTGAAGCGCGGTCGGTGGGGGCGAAGCGAGGAGCGTCAAGTGAAAGAAATTCAATGTCAAAGGATGCATAAAAACTTATATGATGCATTTTACGATGCACACGTTGTGTGCGGCACGGCGCGGCCGCTGGCGTACGTGGCGTATGCTGCGTGGCTGCAACAATGTCATCATCGGCGGCTGCACGCTGCCACACATCAGCCGAACACCCATAAATTCTATCGTAAAGCGCTATGCGCTACTGTGCCCAGCGCTGCTAAAGGGGCGGCCGCAACGCCATTAAAGCGCCGCACACACCCCGAACCGCCAAAGCGCTGCTTGCATACAAAATAGTAGAATTCATAAAATGAAAATAGCGAACAAATAACCAAATGCCACACATAAGAAACAACAACAAATAAGGTAATAGCACACAACAAAAGGTAGCAAATAAAAAGTAGCTAAAGCAACAATAAAATCAGGTGAAAACTTTGAGCCGCCTTAATGCGCTCAGTGCAGGGTGCAAGTGTTTGTTTTTTTTTTTCATTGTAAAATATGAGGCAATAAAAAACAAAGGTAAAGCTCCACGTGTAGTTAAAGCTTCAAGGATGTTTTTGAAAATGAAATGAAAAAAATGAGAAGGAGTTATAAAAAGTAATGGAAAAAGTCATAAAAACCAATTCACTTTAAAAACGAAATTTCGAAACTCATTGTTTCAACTTTACAAATCTGTTTTGCGTTGCTATTCTTACAAGTTCGCAACAATTTTACTTTAACTTGTCTGTGAGTGATTTTACTTGTCGAGTGACGACAGCTGCAACAACTCCTGACACATGTCGAACTACTTTGTCAGTTGTGATATGTGGCACTTTGCTCAATTTTCAGTTGGCACAGAGTATTTTGATAATTTTGTTGGGGTTTTTAAAGAATATTTTTAGTTTTGCAATATTTTAGTATATTTTTAAATTTATAAGAAAAAATTGTACAGATTTGAACAGTTCAAAGTGTCAAGTTCAAAGAGTAGCTCAAAGATTTTGAAACCCTTGCTTTCGTTGTCCTACACTTTGCTCGCTTTTTTGTGCCACAGAACATTTTCCTCTGTTGGTAGTTTAGTTTTGTTGATTTGCCATGATTTTAAAAATATTTTTTTATTTTGGAAACATTTTTCAAATTTTTATATTTGTAAAAAAAATTTAATAAAATTAAACCGTAAAGTAAACCTTAAAGAGTATAACTCACAGAGTAACTACAAGAAGTTTAAGCCTTGTGAGGCACTTTGCGCGCTGTTTGATTTTCAAATAATGTTTTCTAAATAAAACTGGTTTTCTAAATTTTCTATGTAATTTTTTTATATATATTTTAATATATTTTTAAATTAAAAAAATATATATCTTGTTAAGTTGAATAGAGTTTAAAAGGTCGAGCTTAAAGAGGACCTTGAAGATTTTCAAGCTCTTATTTTATTTGCCTTCGCACTGGTTTTGACCACAAAATATATGGTTTCAGAATCATAAATTTTGATTTTGAAATGTTTTATTAAAATTCTACATGTGTCAGAAAAATTATAAATATTGAAATTGTTTTTCCTATGCAAACCTTTTCAGCCATCAATGTTACTAATCAAATTTTTTCACTTCTTTATCTTTTTTCAGTGATGAAAATTTGAAATAATGGTAAGTGCGCCAAAGTAACAAATTCATTCGGTTACCCATTCATTCCATCAACTCATCCAAAAACGATTTCGTGTGGCAAAAACTTTTAGCATTTAAACTAATGAGACACAAAACTGCTTTGTGTTAGAGAAGAAATTAACTTTGTTTCTTGTTGTCATTTAATTTTTATTTGTTTGATTTGCATTAATCTCTGCTACCTTCTTCTTCTTTTTGTTTACGTTTACCACCATTTGCCCAACAATTTTTTTCCAGTTCCAGTTGTTCGCAACTGATGTCTCAAATACACAGGAAATCTAGACCTAAACAACCGCTTCCTGGCACCAGATGCCACAAAATAAAACAAGCACAACAACAGTAAAATATGATTTTTGTATACCAAAATTTCCAAAAATTAAAAGATAAAAACTGAAATATTATGAACGAAATTGAAAAAAAGCTTACTTCAGCAACAAACAACAAAAATAACATCAAAATTAAAAATGATACAATGCAAAAAACTTTGCTACTTATTCACTCAGAACTCTTACCAAAAGTAGGCAACGCTATACTAAACCAAAACTGAAAGTCCATGCAATAAATACAAAAACTGATAATAAAACCAAAATTAAGCACACAAGTTTTTGGCAATGTTCATTTCATTAGAAATGTTCATACAAAACCGCTGTTTACTATAATTTTCGACTCGGCTCGAGCAACGGCCCCACACCACTTGCGGGCTTTTTGTGCTAAAAATAACTGTAAACATTAATTTGGCACACTTGTGTCAAAATTGTCCACATCACGTTGGCCACACAAACACAGCAAGACCGAAGAGCCACGCACAGCGCGTATACAAAACTTTAACGAATGTTGCGTATACGCCGCGTTGTGCGCCGCAGCTGACCTCTGCCAGTTTGGTGGGCGAAACGTGCAAATGGCATCAATCACAATCAATTTTCAGCATGCCATCAATTAATAAATGAAAAAAATGCTCACACATACACATTGGAATGCATGCAAAGAATGCGAAGACATTCAAATGCTCTAAGAAAATTGCACATAAATGTGAGTGAGGAATGTGCGTTGTGTTTATTAATGCTGTCAGTGTTGTTGTTTTTTGTTGTTGTTGCTTTCATTGTTGTTGTTATTGTGTTGATGATGACTCAATTCATTTTGACCAATCGACTAATATAAAAAAATGCCCATAAAAAACAGGAAAGCGCAAGGCAAATGGCAAATTTCGCATTTCATTTGCTACGCAACGATGTGCCCTAAAGTTTCACTGGCAAATGGAATTCCATTCGAATCGAATCAAATTTCCAATTGTGTGTTAGCAGTGAATGTGTGTAAAATATGGCATGGCTGCGACCTTCGTCAACAGTAAACTAGTAAAGCTTTTCCTCTTTGTCGATTTATTCAACTCAATTCATGGTTTTCATTCGGGTTTTCCACTTTCATTATGTTTCCATTTCGCTTTCGTTTGCGTTGTCGCTGGATTTTCTGTTTTCTGTTCTGTATTTGTTCTGTTTTTATTGAGCGCTGACATGCGTATAAATAATAATGCTGCGTGCGTTCATATACACAGCGCATATGTACAGTTTTTTTGTACATAAGTGAATGAGTCGAACTAGGGTGGGTCGAAATTTCTGGCATTGAATGAGTTGAAAAATTTTTTAATATATTTAATTTTTTTTTGCAGTAAGTGAACTAATTTATGAGATCTGCAGAGTTTTCTATTTTGTAATAATTAAGTATATATAAAAATAATTAAAATTTGTTTATTTAAAATTAAAATCAATTGACTCAAAATTCAGTTCGTATTCAGATTCAGCAAACTATTTCAAACTGTAATAAAAAAAATTAATTGATTACTAATTATTAGAAAACTTGCAAAAAGTAAAATTGCTCATTTCTCATCTGTCAGTATAATTCAATCATTAAACTCACATAAAAACTGTAATTTGCTTAAAGTTATCGCGCGCACAAAACTTTGATCCACCCTAATAGACAAACAATGTACAAACCATCGTTTGCTGTGTGTGCATGGTGCTGGCGGCGCCAAGAGGGGTACTCGAGACAATTGGGCGCCAAGAGCAACAAAAACAGCAACACGCACACTGGTACACAAACGAATTGAGTGTGTTTTTATGAACGCCCACAGCAATGCAAACAGCAGCTACACAAACGCCCAAATATCCTGCAAAGCGCCATCCCGGCCCCCCACGTGTCAGTCGAACGCAATCGTTGGGCCACGCCAACAAGTTTGCAAACGGGCGCCGCAATGCCTCGCGCCAGCTGCGGTTATGTGCGTCGAAAATGCTATGACAAGTGAGCGTCGCCGATGCGGCAGCGAGCATAGAAATGGCATTGACAGGAAGTGTGAAAAATGTCACAATCTACAGTGTTATAACATAATTAAACTAAAATGAATTTGGCTGTGCGACGCTCAGCTCGTTAGTGCAATGCGCCAACTGTGCTTTGATATCAGGTCGCTCTATGTAGGCTGGGTTTTGACACTTGCGTGTTGGTTATATTTGCTAGCAATGTCCTTTCAAAGGACATGCAAAGCCGTGTGACATTTTCGCTTTAATGAATGGTAGAAATTTTTTAAATAAGTTCTTTTGTTAATAGTAGAAATTTTATGTTTCTAGGTGTTCTTTTTGTGATATTTGTATGCTTCGAGAATATATATTATGTATGTTTATTCTTCTTCTTCCCGTGCTACTAAACACTACTCAAGTTTTTAAGGTATTTGAAGTAAGAATTGTTTCAATTTGAATCAACAGGAACAACGATTTGGTCCCTTATGTTTGTGGTATACGCGAAAGAAACGCAAAATAACCATTAAGAAATTAAGTTAACGACATAAAACTTGGTAGAAAGTATAACAGAACTACAGTTAACAGTTATGATGAAAGTTAACATAATCTGTATACTATTAAACAGGGTTACCATATAACCATATTTGACAAAAAACACTAATAACCATCAAAAAGTTAAGTTATCCGCACAAAATTTAGTAAAAACTATGCTTTGAGAGTTGTAGTGAAAATTACCGTCATCTGTTCACTTTTCAGCAGAATTGCCATATAACCATATCTGAGGAAATGAACAAATTTTCACATTAATCAATACAAACACATGTTTGGGCATATTTTCAAATTAAAAGCACCAACAGTTTAATTATCATTTTCAATTTTAATAAAAAAATTGTACACGTCCCTTATTTTCTATCTTCCCTGTCACTCTTAATAGTATGTGTGTCCTTATTCAAAAAGTCATTTTTGTAATTATGATAATCGCAGCGCATTCCATGCCTCACCACACCATACAATGTGCCACCTACCACACAACATTACACTGTGTGTGCCCATTTGGCTGTCGCGCTACTTGTCGCGGCCCTTTGCCATTCGACCGCACGTTGGCATATGGCCGCACAAATTACTTTTCCGCAGCCGGCGCCGGCGCCAGCACTTCCAGCTGCCAGTTACACACTGTGTTCCCACTGTTCCCATTAGCACTGGTCGTGCTCTGGTACTGGCCGCCGCATGTCCTGTTGCCTCCCAACCCATTTGAAATCATACGTTCTTCATTTTATGCTCATTTCACTTGGCGCATGTCGTTTCCGTTCCGTTCAGCCGTTTCGCTTTGTAGCATATTTAAAATGGTGTCAGTGCAGGAAGACAGGTAGCGAATCAAAGTGAAATTGAATTTAACTAAAAATTGGTGCCAGAGACACAATAAAACAACACACACACACGTCTCGTAAAGTGCGCTACTTTAGTTTTATTTATTTTTCCTTTTCTTTTTTTATTTTTTGTTACTTTAATTTTTTCCAATCCCAAACATTGCACTCAACGCATAGATTCCATTAGGCTCAGGTTACATTGTTGGCAGCTCTCTTTGGTGTGCCAAATGTGCAATAGAAATAACCACAACAACAAAAACGGAACCCGTCTCAACTAGCACAGCCAACAACAATTAAGTGCAATTGCTCGCACATACATTTGTGTGTTGAAGTTAAAAATAAAGTCATGAAAGGACATTTCACGGTTATCCTTGTCGCCGTTGCGGTCGCTTTTGCTACTATCGGCTACCAAGCGGCGAAGCCAGCTAAGTTTATTTATACACGTCCCTTATTTCATTTATTTGCTTTGAATTGCTTTTTGCTCTCAATTCCGTTTTATTTTGAGTCGTTTGGTTTTTTACTTTGCTTTTCAATTGGAGGCAGGAATCAAGGAAACATTCAGAGGACAAAAGTCAACACTACAAGTTAACTGTTAGAGGAAAAAGTTAGTAGGTGAAGAGGACAGCAGCAGAAGAAGAAGAAAATTAAAAGAAAGAAATATGAAAACAAGAAGAAAGGGAAAACGTTGTAAACCAAAAGTAGACGTAAAAATTGGCAACCAAAAAAAGGGGAAGAAAGGAGCATTTACTCAACAAGGAAGATGAAAGAAAGAAGAAAGAGGGATCAATTAATGAAGGAAACCTAAACTACACAAGAAAGATGAAAGAAAGAAAAAAGAGTTATCAATTAAAGAAGGAAACTAATTTGAAGTAGACATTAAAGAAGAAATCGTATGTAAAATAAAAACAATAAGAAAAAAGTAAATGTAAATGTAAATGTAAAAAGAAATGAAAGCGGAAGTAGAAATTGAGATAAAAAGTAGAAATAGAACAAAAGTGGACATAAAGAATAACAAAGAAGTAAAAACAGAAATAACAGAGAAGAAATAGAATGGAAGTAGAAATAGAGAATAACGAAGAAGTAGAAATAAGATATGAAAATAAAAAATGTAGTATTGAAAATGGAAACAGAAGTAAAATTAGAAGAAAAGTTAGGAGCAAATAGAAGCTGAATCAATAGTAGAAGTCTAAATGGCATAAAACCAAGAAGATGTAGAAATAGAAAATGGACAAGTTAAAGTAGAAGTATCTACTTCTAGAGGTGAAAATAGTAGTGGTGGTAGAGGGGGGGGGGGATAGTTAAAAGTAAAAGTAGAAAAATAAATGGGGGTAGAAGTAAAAGATGAAAACTTAGAAGAAGAGAAATAAATAATCAACAAATTAAAGTAGAAGTAGAGGTGAAAATAGAGGAAAGACGTAGAAATAGAAAATGTAGAAGTTTAGGTTGAAGTAAAAATAAAAATAAAAATAAAAATAGAAGAAGACGAAGAAGAGGCAAATCGAGGTGAAAGTAGAAATAGAAAAATATATAGGGGTAGAAAAGATGAAAACTTCGAAGAAGCAGAAATAGAAAATGAACACATTAAAGTAGAAGAAGACGTGAAAATAGAGGTAAAAACACAGGTAGACAGGTAGGGGACAAGTAGATGATAAAGTAGAAGTGAAGGACTAAAACCAATAAGACGTAGAAATAGAAAATGAAGAAATGAAAGAGAAGTTGAGGCGAAATTAGAAGTAAAAATAGAGGAAGAGGGGGCAAATAGAGGTTAAAGTACAAGTAGAAATAGGGATAGAAGCAAAAGTAAAAATATAATCAAAAGATAAAAACTAAGAAGACATACAAAAGGATAATGAAGAAGTAGTTGTAGAAGTAGCAGTAGCAATGAAAGTATAAGTAGAATTAATGGTGAAAGTGCAAGTAGAGGTGAAACTAAAAGTAAACGTCAAAGTATAAGTAAACGTAAAAGCATAGGTATACATAGAGGTGAATATAAGTAAAAGCAAAAGTGAAATGCGAAAATCAAGAAGAAGTGAAAATAGAAAATGAACAAATGAAAGTAGAAATAGAGGTGGAAATAGAAGTACACATAGGGGATAGACAGAGGTTTAAGTAGAAGAAGAAGTAGGGGTAGAAGTAAAAGTAGAAATAAACGAAAATAGAAAATGAAAAAATGAAATTAGAAGTAATGCAAAAAGTAGAAGTAATAGAAGAGGAAGAGGAAGAGGAAGAAATAGAAGTTGAAGTAGAAGTGGAAGTAGAAGTATAAGTCGAAGTCGAAGTCGAAGTACAGGTAGAAGTAGAAGTAGAAGAAGAATTACGAGTAGAAGTAGAATTAGAAGTAGAAGTAAGAAGAAGTAGTCGACGAAGTATAACATGCAGATGCATAAAGTAGGAATTATAGGATTAACAAAGAAGGTAGAAAATTAAAAAAAGTATCTGCAACAAAAACTAAAATAACAACTAAGTATAAACAACTATGTAAGGTAAACTATCACCGCAACGTTAACAATAAATTTCCATTGAAACCGACCACACCGCAAGGATTAGAACCAACTCCTTTGCGAAGGAAACGCCAGAAGGTGAGCCTTCAGTGCATTAACTGTTCATTATATCTGTGTGTATTTAACCCTGTGTGTTGTAATCGTTAATGTATTCGTAAGGGTGTGGACAAAAGCGTGAGTCTTAGTTGGGAGTGAAACGACATGAGGCTCCGTGTATGTGTGCGGTTAAGTATGTCAAGGACAGTGCGAAGTTGCCAGTGTTGCCATTGCTGGTGGTTGCTATATACAATGTATACGAAACAGCTGTTGTTGTTGTTTTTAATATACAAGTTGTTAGTGTGTTATTAAAAAGGGTATGGTTGGTCTTTATGAACAAAGACAATATTTTTGTAGTTTTGTATTTATTTGCTTTGCTACAAGAAATATTTTTTAAGAACTATTTAATGAAATTGTATTAATCTTAATTATTTAATGTAATGAATGAATTTCTATAACGAATTTGTTTTAACTAATTCTTTCGTAATTTAATTTCTTAAAATCTCTACGCATTTCAGTTTTGTTCAAAATTATATATAAACAGTTTTTCTTCTTGTGTTTTCATTCACAAAATTGAAATGAAAAATGGTAGACGGGAAAATTGATTAACAGCAGCAGACCAGAAGGTGCAAATGACACGCAAACTTGCCACCAACCACACCAATACAAGAACAATTTAACTGATAACAACACTAATAGTTATTATAATAAAAACAACAACAATACAACAGCTTTAGCTATTGAGGTGTGTTCTCAACAGCCCAACAGCTCCTGAACATTTTACAGCTGCAAATTGTCTTTGTTATTAAGTTTCTTATTTTATTTTTAGTTTTATGTATTTGTTATATATTGTGGGTTTTTATTTATGTATTTTCAGTTTATATTTTCGGTATATATATATATAAAATTTTGTTTTTTTTACATATTTTGTTCTTTATATATTTTTATATTTAATTTTTTGTCTTTCATTATAGTTTAGTTTACTTTTAGTTTACTAAAGGTGGCTCTTACTGTTAATTGGTTACACTTGGCTCGAAACGTATTAGTTGTAGAGGTGTGTGTTGTACTTATATAAAAAACAAGGAAAGAAGGTTTAACGGTTTAAGGATTGAGATGTTCATATATGTATTTGTATATAGATTGAGATATCAAGAAGTGGAGCATTGAAAGGAGTGAGAGTAATATTTGTATAGAGATAATGCAGGAACCAAAGATGATCAAAGACATGACGAAAGTAAACAAGTAAACAAGTAAGAAAAACGATGGAAGAAAGAAAGTGTAAGGAGTAAAGTGAAAAAGTGTAGAAAGAAACGATATAAGGAGAAGAAAAGGAAGCGAAAAAAATGTAACAAAGAGAAAAGGATTATAAGAGCAATGAGAAGAAGAACCAGAGTAGAGAGAAAACGATTAAAGGGGAGTAGTGTGAAAAAGAGCAGAGAAGGTAAACAACATAATAGAGAAGGAAAGAGTAAAGAGAAAAATTCTTAGAAAAAAAGGAGAATAAGAGTAAACAAAAGAGTAGAGAGTAAAGAGGAAAAACTCAGGAGAATAGGAATCAACAGACAAAAGAAAAAAGTAAAAGAAAAGTAAACAAAAGTAGAGGAAAAAGTAAAGAAGAAAAAGTCATGAGAAATCAAAAGGGAAAAGAGATAAAAGTAGAAGAACAGTAAATAAAAGAAGAGTAAGGACTACGGCAGAAAAAGTCAGGAAAATAGAAATAAATAGGGAAAAGAGAGAAAAGTAGAAGAAAAGTAAACTAAATAAAAGAGGAAAAAGTCATGAGAAATAAAGAGAAAAAAGAGGGAAAAGTAGACGAAAAGTAAACAAAAGAAGAGTAAGGAGTACAGAGGAAAAAGCCAGGAGAAATCAATACGGAGTAGAGAGAAAAGGAGAAGAAATAAAGAGAAGAGTAAACAAAAGTAGGGCTAAAAGTACAGAGTAGTACAGGGTAAAAAGTAAGGAGAATAGGAATGAAGAGAGAAAATAGGCGAAAGGAGACAATGAGTAAGCAAAAGAAGAGTAAGCAGTAAAGAGGGAAAATCAGGAGAATATGAATAAAGAGGCAGGGAGTAGAGATAAACGAACTAAAAAGACAAAACTTAAAGGACAATGGATTTAGGAAAAGATAAGGAGGGGAAACAGGAACTGAAACATAAAGAATTGAGTTAAAAAGAAAAAAGTATAATAGAAACTACATACAACTATAAAGTCTCGACTCCACTCTGGGTGAAAAACTTTCCTATGTCGCTTCTCTTGTCAAAGCTGATTCTCTTTAATTATGTATATGTGCTTCTTCTTCTTTTTTCATTATGCAATTTTCTATGTTTCAATCAAGTTCTCCTTTTCCTTTTTTTCATTACGGCGTTTTTCTTGTTTTCATATTTTACCACCTTTTCAATTCCGCGTTCACTTCCAAATCGACATTTCTTGCGCATATTTTTTTTCCAAGTTGCACAGCGGTATCTTTTGCTCTTTTTTTACTTTCAACTACAGTCGCTACTTAACTGCTTCCACTTTGATAATACATTAATTTTTTTATCTTTTTTGCATATCTATTTTTGGACTTGCCACATTCGCTTTTCTGGCTCATTTCATACTTTAATTCTTTCACATTCGCTGTTCGGCCATTTCTTTTGTTTGTTGCCTTTAGAATTTGTGTTTTTATTCGTGTTTCTTCTTTTTTTATATTTTTGTTGCCTGCACAAAAAAGTTGTTTTGGGCTTGGTTCCCACAAATCCGATCGATGTATCGCAGGCACGCACCGGCCAAACATTTGCCATGCTCTCACCTATCGAATGCGCGTGTGGCGTGTACGGTTTTGGGCAGCGTGCGATTTCTTATGACTGCGTTTTGTTGTTGTTATTGCTCCATACACATATAATACATATTTGTATATATATTTATGAGCACATACACAGTAATATATGTTGAGTTGCGCTTCAATTTATCGACGAATTATGGAATGGCATGAAATGTAAAGGAATGAAATGGGCTGGAATGTGTGCACAGTCAGAGCTGGCAAAACATTTCTTTTTACACGATTTGGTTGTGTTTTTTTTTTGTATTTTTTGCTACATTAATTTCTGTCTTCTGGTATGTTAAGCAATTTTTTTTTAAATAATTTTGTTCATTAATTTGTGTGGCGAATTTGTGCGTCTTGTCGTTTCCATGATTTGCGCTGTCAGTGATTTGCAATTTTTCTACAGTTTGACTGGATTGTGTTATGCAATTTAATTACAAAGAAATGCAATCTTTATGTCATTTTTATGCTGTTAGTTGCCATTATACAGCAATATAAGCTATTTTTAATTTTGCATAAAAAATATCCAAACTCGACCTTTCTGTCTTTCATGCTTCAGACACTTTTTTTTTAATTCGTTTTTACTTTTAATTTTTAGAAATTTTTACACACATTTGACAATCATTGGTCACGCAACACACCAATGCGTCGCAAGTGTATCAGTCATTTTCCTTATCGGCTGATTGGCGATAAGATTCCGCGTATGCATTGCTGCCGGCGCATTGAAGGCGTCATTGTGTTTCTAACGTTTGCTCTATTACGATACCATGAGCCACCAAGCACTGCTATTATATGTATTATTATTATGATTATTATATTCTGGTGCGATTGTTGTAGACTGGTCGCCTTGTACTTCAATGCATTTCATTAGCAAGGCCGTTCGTAATCACAAAACATTCATCTGTTTTTTGGGCAAACATTCACTGCATGCATACACAAATACACATATTCATATATGTATATATATATATATGTAAATATGTATAAATATATATGTATACATTCATATCCATTGCTGCAAATAAGTGCTGTGCTCCGAAATGTTGCTGCAACTGCTTTGCGTCGAATTTTTTTTATCGATAGACACTTATCAGCAACAGCCGGCAGTTCACTGATAGCGACACCGGTGGTTAATGTTAAAAGGTTTGAGGGTAGTATGGTACATGGTACAATGTTCGAGTGAAAAATCCAATTCATTTCAACACTAAGACCACTGACAAGGCAGCGATTATGGTGCAGCTTTTGTCAACGCAAACACGGGTCACAGTCCCAAGTCATAAGTTGCTTACAAATGGGAATTTAATCTGCGGAATTATGAACTAAAAGGCGTGCTGACGAGTTGTTTTATAATCACGGCTTATCAAAATGCAGTCGTTGAAAATTTTGATAAAATTACAAAGGTTGAAAGAAGCGTCAGATGATACTAAGTTTTTTTTCAATTCAATTGATTTATTAAGTATGTTCCTGAGAATGTGAGAATTTTGAACTGGAATTAAGTAATTAGTGTCTTTAAATTTTTATCAACCTTTTTTGCAAATTTTGTGACACTGAAAGTTATCTTAGTTATTTAATATGGAAATCTTTTGTACGTTTAAGGCGGTCAAAAATCAGTCAAAA
Source organism: Melieria omissa (assembly GCA_963971225.1). Classification (NCBI taxonomy): domain Eukaryota; kingdom Metazoa; phylum Arthropoda; class Insecta; order Diptera; family Ulidiidae; genus Melieria; species Melieria omissa. The sequence continues at coordinate 55,004,215 of OZ020268.1, forward strand.
GGACTTGAGAATATTTCCTACTATCCAAGCGAGTGAAATCTTTACATACTCCCTTACGAGTACTTAATGTAGAAATAATAGTAATATAAATATTAGTTAATACAGAAATCTTTTGAAACATTTAAGACGTTAAAAAATCAGCCAAAGGACCTAAGAATATTTCCTATTTCCCAAAAAATTAAATCTTTGCATTCTCTCTATTTAACAAAGAAATAATAGTAATATATTTATTTCATATAGAAATATTTTTCGTACATTTAAGGAGTCCAAAAATCAGTCCAAGGACCTGCAAATGTTTATTGCTATCGAATGAAAATCTTACTCTCTACTTAATAAAGAAAAAATATAAATATATTTATTCAATAAAGAAATATTTTTTGTACATTTAAGGAATCCAAAAATTAGTCAAAGAACCTAAGAATACTCTAAAAGACCTACAAATGTTCATTACTATCCAATAAAATTAAATCTTACTCTCTACTTAATATAGAAAAAATTGAAATATATTTATTTAATATAGACACATTTTCGTATGCTTAAGGCGTTAACGAATCAGCCAAAGGACCTAAGAATATTTCCTGCTATTCAATCGAGTGAATTCTTTACATACTTCAAACCAGCAACAACCCTTCATACAAATTGCTTTGCTGCCACACAACACAAAAATATGTGCAGCACTCTTTGTTATTCTTGTTGTTGTTGTTGCTGTCATATGTGCACTGCACTTGTGTGCAAAAAAAGTACAAAAACTTGTACATTAAAATTCTATTTTAAGCGCACATTAAACAGCAAATGCCAGCGCATTGTTGAAGCGACTTCAGTGCAGCAGTTCAGCTTAGCTCCTCAGTCCAGTGCCGTCCAGGCGCAGCCAAATTGCACTGTGGCCCGTATGTGGGTCACAGACAGTACGTCTGCTCGATGTCGGTCGCAATGTGCAGTCGCAGTGGGGGCACAGACAGCGCTGTCAGCGCGACTGTTGCTGAGGGTGTTTATGGTTTTATTGGAAACATTGCTGTGCGTGTGTGTGTGTTGCAAGTCAATTGTGTGCTTATGTGTGTGGGTGTGAATTGTGAGTGGTTCGGTGCACATAAAACAAACAACAACAAAGTATTATTAATAATAATAATACTTCTGCAGTGAAAGCATTTCGGGAATGCGTAGCGCGTGTCATTAAGCTGTCAACACGGTGCAACATATTTTGCCATATGGCATGCAAGCGGCTTGTTTGAGCTTTTCAATTGCTGCCTTTTGTGAATATCGCAAAACTAATTTTGTGGCATCTCTATAAATATTTTTAATACTTTATATTTAAATATTTTATTCTCTTTTAAATATTTTAGTAAAAATAAATAAAAACAAAATAAATAATGAGATAAAATTTACAAACCCACAAAAAAGCAACGAAGCAGTGTGACAAATAACTTCTTTCCAGAACAACTACACAGAGGTGGGGTCAGTTCGATGAATAGCTCCACCCATTGACTGCAAGACAGCTTAATTGCTTGGTCTCACAATCCAAAACGACAGCGATAGTATTTAATGACCACACAGGTGTGTCCAAAGCAGACAAATCCTTAGAACAGTCGAAATCGAGTGCTGCTCCCACTATATAATTTTGCATAAATTTTATAGTGAGCCTTTTTTATTAATGTATGACAGAGATAACATCACGGCCGCACATATTTCAAATTCCATTTGGCTAAAAGAAAATCGGCCAGCAAAGCCGCACGACCCGGAAACTCAGTCAACGTAGGCGCAGGCACGGAGCCAGCAGGCTGCCAGACAGGCAGGCGGGACCAACGAACAACTGCTGCCATTGTCAAAATGGCGACAATGCAAACGGGCGGCGTCGCTTTGTCCATACGCCGTGAAAACGCATGAACGCAGTTGGAAAAGCAGCACAACGCGGCACGACACGACACGACACGGTCGACGCGCCACGCATGCAAAACGCAAACGCACACACACACACACACACGCGCAGCGCTATGGGCTTCAGTGGCTCTGCGCATGCGACGGTTAATGGGCGGCGGCGCTTTTCTGCAGCAATTCGCCAAACGTGCCAAATGTGTCGGCCTGGCAGCTTTGCTGTGTTGTATGCAAAATGTGTTGGCAATGCCAATGCCATTAAAACCAACAACAACAACAATAAACAGCAGCAGCCCACCCACCCAACACTGGCCACACTGCGAACTAAACACCGCATTCGCCATTCGTCTTTCGACGACAGCCGCACAGCCACAGGACATTTTTGGCAATGCGAATTTAATATAGAAAGTTGTGTAAAAGTTTTAATGGCTCTTCACGCCAGTTTCGGGCAGCACGTCAGTGTCAACGATCGCTCGTTCGCTGGTCTCAAGCGTTTCTAGGTTCGTTTACTTCGTATGCGAAACATGGCCGAAAGAAAAAAAAAACATTTAATAGAAAAACTGCAAATTTAGCGTTGCGCGCATAAAAATTTATGACACTTTTGCCACAGCGCATAAATAATGCCGCCACACACACACACTCATACACGCGCACACTTTCATACACATTTCCAACTAAATTATGCGCCATTATTGAGGAAATGAAGTTCAAAACTAATAAAATGTTGAAAAACTGTGCAAAAGCAAATCGCCACGTCTCAAGCGCCGCACATTTTCACTCATTCGCACATACATACAATACATACACACGCAATTATTATTGTAATGTGTGTGTGTGTGTGTGTGTAAGCGTTGGTTGCTTTAGTTTTTCTATGGAAAATTCGTTGATTATTTTTGCATTTTTCTAGCATTTGACGCTTTCGGCTCGTAACAGCAATAACAGATTTTCATTAAAATTCCATACAAATGTGCTGACTTTGGCAATAAAATGAAACAACACAAATAAGTAGAAAACAACAACAATACCAACAAGAAAAACTAGAGAACTAAAGCCACTTCAGTTAGAGCAACAATGGTGCACAGCAAAAACAATTCCAATGGCAACAACAATGCATGTAAAATTATATAAAACAACAACAAACATATAGCAGACAATAACAACAATAACAATTAACAGCTAAATGCGCTTATAAATATTTGTGCCGGCGCGCAACGCACTTAGCGCACTTCCACCCTGCAATTGTTTGCCTTCTTCTTCTTGTTGCTATGAGAACATTACGAAAATTGCCGCGCTGTGGCCGTAAATTCCTCACCGATGAATCCAACCTGCCAAGATAACTTGTGGAAAAAAAACAGGAGCGGCACTAGCAACAGACAGGTGGAACGATTTTTTAGGCCAGTAAAATATTTGGCCAACAAAATTTTGGCATATTTCCAATGCTTCCATCTTATACAATTTTTGTATATTTTTTTAAGCATTTGTTTGCATTGAAACTTGAACTCCGCTACTGTCAGCAGCAATGCACAAACAATGCCAATATCAAAATAAACAACAACAACACACCGAGAGAGAGATACATTATCTGTGCGTTTAATTAAAGTGTAAAATTCTATTGGCGCAACGAAACGCACACTCACTCACCCTTCACAGCTCGGTACGTCTTCTTCCCTTTTGCCTTTCTTTCTTTGCTCCTCTGCCGCTCGTGTCGCAAATTACTTACTCCCACCGCTTCAGTCCACATTTAGAACATTTGTTGACCATAATCGCTCGAGGGTGCAGTGGACGCTGCTGCGGTAAATTGTGCGTTTGCTTGTTTTGTTTTTTTCGTATGATAACAAAAACAAAAGCGCCAACAACAGCACAACGCAACATCGAGACGCCATTATTTGCCATTTAGTGTGAATCAATGACATTTAATTAGAAAATTGATAGCAGCACAGAGTTGCTTTTTAATTAAAAGCAAGAAAACCAACAGTGGAGGAAGGAAAAATGGCGCAAATGAGAAAAGCAGCCGTAAAATTGGCAAACGCTGAGCATTTAATGGAACAACAAAGTTGCCTCCAAGAAAACATAAACTAGAAGAAGTAAACGAGATATGGCTGATTCTGCCGCAACGCAATCAGTCAGTTAGTTTTTATGTGCACCAAAGTGCACTAATTGGAATCACATAGCGCGAATTGCTATTTAAGCAACTCTGTAGATTTCATGGCCTCCATGCTAGGAGACGTTTCGCTGCATAAGGCCAGTCACCTGTTGGCGTCTGGGCATTTGGCCGTCCTTTGCTTAGATGTGCGGCACATCAAACGACTGACAATTTATTGGTTCAATAATTTTGTAGTTAATCTTTGTGGCATTCCGTTGTGCCAGGCCACATGCCATCAAGCGTACGAGCGCCCACTGACAGATAGGCGGGCTGAAAGACAAACAGACACTGCCCATTGTCACTCAATGCTGTCACAATGTGTGTGAGCTAATTATGTCAAATGTGACGCTGTAAATTAATTCTTCAAAAAAACTGTCAAATTTTACAAGCAGAATTTTTGTTTCTGTTGTTGTTGTTGGCTAGCTGTCTAAAATTTCCCTTTTTGTTTCAAGGCATATATTTATTTTTATTTTGCTTTGTTTTTGGCTTTTGTTGTGTACAATTTTCCAAAGCAGCGCCAGCACCTTAGACTGTCAAATAAACGTCAAATTAAGTGCGTGACAGAAAGTCATATTTTAGTGAAAATTATGGATTCAAAGAATGTACGAATGGAGTGTGTGTATAATTTTGCGACTCTAGTAGATTGTGCAGAATAATTGCACAATAAAATGGGAGAGCAAGAAAGAGAGAGAGAGAGAGAGATAGAGAAAGAAAAAAGGACTTTACTTTGTAGGCAAATGGAATAAAGTACAAAATGTATGTAAATTTGTTTGTTTGTGAGAACAAAACAACATTTAAATACAGTGAAGGGTTTAACTTGTGGTTTTTCTGGCCTATTTGGTAGAATATTTAGATACTGTAAAAATTTTATTAAGAATGCTAAAAGAAGCTGAAATAAAATTGTCAAATACTATAAGAAACTGAAGGTTGATTGAAGCTCAAACTTTTTCACACTAAGTTGGGCTACAGTAATGAGTTGTCAATGCAGTGATGTCAAATGATGCCGTAATGAGTTTAATTTGTCGATTTAATTTTTCGATGAGAGAATATATTTCTTTGAATTTATGTAAAACATTAGAAGAAGCTAAACCAAAGTTGTAAGATGTTATAAGAAACTTCAGGCTTATTGAAATTCACATTTTACAACATTTTTGTTAAAAAAACCTTACCTAACTTTCCAGAACCCGAACTTTGTCTACTTATATGTCCACATGTCTCACATTCAATGTTCTAAATATACTTTCATACACTTTTAAATTTATTTTATTATTAAATTTTATTTATCTTTATCTTTATTTTGGAATGTTGTTAGTCTTTTTTTACCCACCACTCTCTTTGCCAGCTCTCTTTGCTTTCTGACAATTCAATTAACGTTTTTAATTAAATTTTCACCTTATTGTAAATGTTGTTGAATTATTATTGCTGTCAGCTGAGCAATACACAATTTGTTTTTTTACATATACTTATTGTTGTTTTTGTTATTATTTTGTCAACACATTGTGTTAACTTGTTGCACGATCAAAGCGACCAAACAAGCCCAGACGATGCTCCGTTATTAATTTTATTGTTATTGTAGTACTTTATCAGACTTTATGACTCAAGCGACAATGTTTAGCTATAAAATTTACATACCTTCTCCCTTTTGCACTTTGTGCTGTGTAACTGTGTCTTGTACTTGTTGATAATTTTTTGTATTTTTTACAATTGCTTTTTTTTGTATTGCAAAGTTCTCATAGTTGTCTTGTGAAATGATAAAAATAGCTAGCAGCTTAAAATTGAATTGTTTTCTTTTGATTTTTTTCTACTTTTTGCTTTCACTTCCATTCTTAGTGAATTTCGCATAGCAATCCCCATCATAACAACAATTATAATAATAACAACAACATCAAAATAGCTTACGTGAAATTTCACACAATATCGTCTGGGTAATTGCCGCTGAGAACGTGTCAAGCGAATTGAATTATATGAATTTGCTTAGACGATTTGATATTTTATGTGACACATTCAGGCGTCGTTGTCACATTTTAAGTGTTGAATTGAGGAGTTCGAAAATTGTTGGAGTCGTGAGGAAGCCTATAACACAGCCAATAGCGAAATCGAATCAGACGAGCAGCAGACAAACGACAAGCAAGCAATCAAGATTGGACCAGGCTGACCAAAGCTTTTGCGTTTGCATCTGTCATTTCTCATATTCAATAAATTTGTTCAAATATGTAACGAAAATTTCAAGTAACAAAAAATTATATAAAATCACACACCAATTTGAGCCTCCATCTAAGTTTTAAAAACTATTATTTTTTTAATTAAATTTAGTTGTTTGAAAAACAAATTTTTTCAAAGAATTTTCATTAAAATAGATGTCCTGAAAAATAAACGAAAACTCATTTTAAATCATACACTAAATTCAACTTGAATTCAAGTTTGCTTTATCCACTGACGCGTATTTTTACCAAGAAATTATTATTTTTACCAAGAAATAATTTTTTTTCATATTTTTTATTGTTAAAAATAAACATTTTTGAAAGAATTTTCAACTAATTCGACCTTATGAAAAACACACAGAAACTAAAAAAATTCTTTTTTTCTTAATTTTCCCCTTACCAACAAATTTTGAATTGAAATTAATTGAAAAAAAACTCATTTTTATACTTTTCATTGTTAAAAAACGAATTTTTTAAATAATTTTTAACTCATGCAAGCTTATGGAAAACGAAAAGAACTTAAAATTTTCCCTTATTTCTTAATTAATAAGATTTAAAGAAATTTTCAATTAATTGGAACCGTTTTTGGGATTGGGATCGTTTTTTAATGATTTTTTATTCTTTCATTTATTTAGTATTTAATATATTTTTTATATTATTTATTATAATTGCAACTGATGAAAAACACACAAACTTAAAATATAGTGTTTATTATTTTTCTCTGAAGCACCGAATTTTTAAAGAAATTTTCCATATTACAACTAAAAGACTTGCCTCAAAAGCAACAACAACAAACTATTCCACTTAGAGAACTTTCTTGACGCTTTGACTTCGACTCAATGTTGGCTAAGTGTTTGTCTGAAAACGCACTTAAATTTGGCTTTTGGTTTCGTTTTAGTGATTTTTAGCAGCAATTTAAAAACAAATTAAATCGTTTGCTTTTTCAATTTTCTTTTTTTCGGTGCAAAAATTTACATTTTTTCGCTTCAGCGAATAGCAACAAAAGAAATTCGCAGCAGCTGAAATAATTTCGTGTTTCAACGCTCGACTGACAGTTGTCGTCAAGACGAGTTCACCCACACAGAGGCTTTGAGTGGTAAATAAAACCCATTAAGAAATGAGAAACCAAGTGGGGAAAAAATGCCTAAAAGTAATTTATTTTTTTAAGAAAAACCAATAACAACTATTGTATAAAAAAATTGTATTATCTGTATGGAAAAGGTTTCTAAAAAATATTTCAAACAACTGTTGGTAGAGTTAACTGGACGTCCCAGGGGACGTATGGAGCCAGTAGCGCACATAGGATCTTATTTGTGGGATTCTGTATACAACTTTTGAGTCTTATACCATCCTACCTGACTTAACAAATCTTTAAAGGTCTTATTCAATTACCACTTTGTGCAGCTGCTGTCCACTGTCACGTTTCGCTTCATGATTTTTGTATCCAGACACCTTCTGCTTTTTAACCCCCAACCAGCCCAATCCATTTCAACTTATTTGCTTGTCCTGTTAACAGCACAGACGAGCCCATAAATAATGAAGCACACACAAAATAAGCACAACTGACAATTCATTGCTGCAATGTGTGGTTTGTTTATTATGGCAAAATGTTGTTTTTGTAAAAGTAAAAAAATCTCAAAAAATACACTCATACAAAAGCAAATACAATGTGAAGTGTACAAGCCACCATTCCAAAATAAATATGCAAAAACGAAAACAAAACACACACACAAACACACATATACTTGTAACAACAACAAGAACAACAAACATGCCGCAGACCGCAATTGGCACGTTGCAAAAAAACGAAGAACAAAGCTACAAAAGCGCATTTATTTTTGCTGTAAAATACAGCGAAATCATTTCGTGAAATTCATGCAACGTGATTTTGTTAAAAATCCAATTTTTTTATTTTTAATTTTTTCTTTGGTAACATTTTGTTTGTTTTTGTTTAATTTTTTATTTTTTAATTTTTATATTTTTTTGAATTTTTTTTTAATTTTTAAATGTTGCGATTTTTGAATGCGCCGCTCTGCACCGAAAAAGCTTTATGTGCCAAAAAGTGGCGACTGGCGGCATGATTCACCGGCTTGCGCGTATTTGTTGTGCCAAAGCGGTTAAAAAAAAACAAAAATTAAAGTATTTAGTGGCAAAAAACCATTACGTTGTCCAAAGAAATTAACAATCAGTTTGCATCTACACAAACTCAAACTTACACATGTACACACACCAACACATGAGCACAGCGAGCGCAAAATTTATGGCACCTATTTAAATTTGAAGTAAACGCATAAAAGCGTCCATGGGAAAATAATCCAATAAAATAAATTAAATTAAGTGTGACACTATGCGAAATAGAATGGCCAACGAATACTTTAAGTGTGTATGTGTGTGATTATGTGGTCTGTGAAAGTCCCCATCGGCGAGTTTGTGTGTTGTAAATTTGCAAAAAGTGCGTTGAAAATTCATTGAAATATTTCATAAACTATTTGCCACAAAAAAATAAAATTAAAATAAAACACTCTCTGCTGAATTTCTGGCTGCAAAGCAGCGTGCTTTGAGTGTTTTATGGACCACAATGATGAATGAGTTGTGTGGTTTTGGGCTAATTGCCGAAAGAAAAATTTTCTGTTGAATTTTTTTTTACATATTTAAAATAATTTTTTTTTAAATAGTAGTGGAAAGTGGAAACTAGAAATGCAATATCTGTGTTGTAAATTGTGCAACAATTTGCAATGAGCTCTAGAATCTGCTTGAAGTTGAGATACTTGATTATTTGATTGAGTTTCTTGATTTTTATTTCTAGATGGATTCAAAAAACAATAAAGTGAAATTTATTTATGGTATTTACCATGAATATTCTGGGGTCTGAGTTTCATATTCGCCTTTATGGTTCCACAAAAATTTTAAGCACTTTTTGAAAGAGGCCAGCAACTTAAGCTTCTGCTGAACTGCAGAAATACTTAATTTTATAAAGTTTGGATTTCGATTGGACTATGTCGCTCAGACTGTAGAAACGTCAGAGGAGCATAAACGGGGCACAATGTCTCATGTGGAGACTGTGCAAGGAACATGAAGCTTTGGAGACACCAAGGCGTGTTCTCTGCTTCTGCCTTGTCATCTCAACACAACATTTGACAATCTTGGGGGCACATGAGTTAGCCAAATTTGGCCAAAAGCACTCGTATTCTAAAGGATCACTACAACAACTCATAAACCGATCTTCATCTGGTATAACTAAGAACCCTTTAAAGGTCTAAGGGTCGAATATTTCTACTACTTATTTCATAAAAAATCATATCAAATCAAATCTAACCTGAAAATCATCATTTCACTTGCATTCACATTCCGCAGTACGCATAAAGCACACTGCATTTAAGATCCGTTTACAAACCGCCCCCTTTATTCCTCTAAACTACTTCAAACAACAAAATCAACAACAACAACACTGGCAAGCACTGCGGTTGACTCGACAACGCTCGCAACGCTCAGCCATTTGAGGTCACGGCAGTTTGCGTATTCGTAACGCATTTTCCAATAAAATTACAACAACAATTGCCAAGCATTGAACACATCTAAACACAACAAAAAGCAAACCAAACAAACAACCAAACAGTCATTACATTAAAAAGAAAATGTATTACTTTGCGCCAGTTGTTGCGCAAAGCTTCGACTGCCACCACACTTCGACTTTGCTTAGTGTTGCACGCATGCGCACACAAGTTGCTCATTTCTTGCTGATTTTTTTTCTCTCAAGTCGACTGCAGTTGACTTGGCGTTATCGTTTTATTGGCATTTAGCAAATAGTAGCAGCTGTTGTTGTTGTTTTTGTTGTCGCTATTTGCCTTTTAATTTCTTAATCCGTTCGGTGTGCGTTTTGTGGAAATCCCGGCGACAGCAATTACAACTGCTGCCGCTGCTGCTTGTGCAATGCACATTGCTGTTGTTTTTGGTAGTTGTTGTTGTTACGCAAAAGGGTGCCCGCTTATTGCAATTGCATAACAATTTCATTGCATTTGCTTGCATTACCAGGCATTGCAGTGCGGCCGTCGTTTATTGAATATTTTCAATTGAATTTTGTCACTTAATGATTTCGCAAATAATTGAAAACACCTGTCAATTATGCACGTTGCATTTATTTATTAGAATTCTAATGATAATTCAATTTTATTTTCGTTTTTTTTTCTTACTATGAAATCTTCTGACATTTATATGAATTAATTTTGATGCTGGCAGTGTGTAGTTTTATAGCTGTCAATGTATTTCAAGGTCAAACGTAGATGTTTTGACAGTCTTAAAAATTCCTAAAATTATTCTAATGCGTGCTTAAGCTTTTCAAAGATTAAGTATTTCTAAGATATAAAAAAAAACAAAGTTATACAAAATACTTTTTGAGTAGATTCAAGTTAAAATTGATACAGTTTTTCATTACTATTTTGTCTAAACTACTCCAATCATGCAACACAGTCACTCAACTGACTCAAAATTTAAGTAAAATCTTAATCTTGAAACATTCATCTTTTCAATTGTCAAGTTTAACTGTTTCCATTCTTAGCTTTTAACCTCTGATTCATTGATCTCAAATTCATATTTTTCCAAGTTAAAGTGTTTCAATTGTTAACTTTAAATCACGGTACATATTTTTCGGTCGATTTCAAGTCCATATATTTAATATCAACACTGATGCTTCAATTGTAAACTCTTATTGGCTCGATTTGCATATTTTGGCTCACAATTCTGATGCTATCAGAGCTCAAATTTAAACCCTGTGAACCTAACTTTCAATCCCTTGAATTCAATATTTTGATTTACAACTCTGATACTATCAGAGCTCAAATTTAAACCCTCTGAACCATATTTCCATATTCCAAATTTTTGCTCATAATGCTGATAATGCCAGAGCTTTTCATATTCCTAGAGGCTTTCGTCGATTCTGATTGACATTGATTGATTGATTAAGAAGGAAGAAACTTTTTTGGCTGAAATATTTGAACATTATTGAATTTGATGGGCTTGAGAGATTTGGGCGGCTTCTAACATGTTTAAGACATCGCGTTGAAAAGCGGTTGGAGTGATGAATTACAATAAAAAGCGTCTTTGGCATTGAAATGAAAAGCGGGTTGAACAATAGATTGAAAGGAGAGTTCAATAGTTGAATGAATTTTGTGGGCTTGAAAGATTTGAGCAGCTTGAAAGTTCCTCAAGACTTTGCGTTAAAAGGTGGTTCCAGTGACGAATTAAACAAATAACAAAAGAAAGAGGATAGAAAGGGTGGGGGTACAGTGCTTAATTGACAGGCAACTGAATTGGTTGAACGATGTATTAAAAGGCAGTTAGAGAGGCCGTTTGAGCGAGGAATGGAGTACGCGTTGAAAGGAGCTTAAAATGGCGTTGAAACGGTGAATTGAAAAGCCGTTTACGCGGCGGATTGAAAGGTGTTTTAAAAGAGCGTTGAAAGGGTGGATTGAACAGCCGTTTATGTGATGGATTGAAAAGCCATTCACGCGGCAGATTGAAAGCCTATTGAAAGGAGCTTTAAAAGGGCGTTGAAAGGGTGAAAAGACGCAAGAGAGATGGACTGAAATGCCTTTTGAGCAGTGAAAGGGCAAGTTGCTGCAACAATTAGTTGAATTGCCGTTTGAACAATGCATTGAAAGGTAATAAGCATTGGTAAGCATTGAATAAGGGCAGTCCAAGCACTGAATTGATTGTACACTTGAGAAGTGAATTGAAAAGCAGGTTGAATGTTGAATTTAAAGGCCATTTAATCTGTTATTTGAGAGCAAGTTTAAGGAACTTAAGAAAAAACGTTGGAAAGGTAGATTTAAAACTCGTTTGAAGCGGAAAGTTAAATTGTAAGGTTGCTTGAAAGTCGAGTTCCAAGCTCGTTTAAGTCGTTCAACATTCTTGATAAGGTTACGATTCTCCAAGCCCCTCGTCAACACTTTGCGCAATTAATGGTTTGCAAAACAACTTACCGCATTCATAAATCAAATTTGCTTTGTTTTTTTAAATTTGTTTTATATCTTTTTTAAATGTTTAAAATTTTATGATTTTGTAAAAAGAATTCCAACGTTTCTAATACGTCTGTGGTACATCAAACTTGTCTATTTCTGTTTCCTTTTCATTCGCTCTGCCGCACATATTCGCCATTCTAACGGCCGCAGCAACAAAATCGCAACCAACAACAATTAAAATGTAAAAAAGCAAAATTCGCACAAGTTATGGCTGCCGCCTTCCGCAGCGCTGCAAGTTGTTTGCTTTTATTTTTGCCACTTTGTGCTGACTTTTGATTTGCTTTGCTTTCATTTCTTTGTTGAATTTTGTGATTTTTTGGAAATTCCACAACATTCTAACCGTCAAAATTTGACTGCCTACACGCCTGACTAACAACTGCTGGACTCGACTGTGACTGCGACTGCGACTGTGACTGTGACCGACTGCGTGTGTATGTGCGTCATTATTGTTGTTGTGCCGGCAGAATCGCACATGCGTTGCGCTGCGTCAACAATAACAACCGGCAAATCTTCTGGCAGCTTCTTTTATACAATGCTTAGAACAATTTTTTTGGTGTTTTCATTTTACACACATTTTCTGTTTCGCTCGAGTCTGTGACTGTAAAGTCGAAACAGTCAAATGGCCGCACCGCCGCAGCCGTTCAATTTTACTGCTCCACTCGAAATATGCCCAAAAAATTATGATTTATGGCAAGTTCTGCGTTTGCTCGCTTTGTGCGCTGGATTTTGCTTTTGTTGTTATTGTTGTTGCATTCGTTATTATTCTGAATGCCGAAGCTGTGCACTCTGCGCTGAGTATTTGTTGTTTTTGTATTTTTTTAATTATTGCTTCAGCCAGCAAAAAAGCACTAAAAGTCAGCTTGTGGCACACACCTAAAAACGAAAAAAGGAAATCGGCGAAAAAAATTAATTTTAGTTATGTGGCAGCCACGAAATGTTATACATTCTGCCGTTCGAGTATCACTGTGCGTTGTTTGTTGTGTTTTTTGCATTTAATTTAGATGAAAATATTTGTTGAAAATGTTTCCAAGCATTTGTTTACATTTTTTGTTAAATTTTTTTACAAAAAGACTTTCTTAGATTAAAATTTTTCAAAACAAAAATGTTTTAAACTAAAGAAATTGAAATTAACAAAAATATTTCAAAAACCGATTACATTTTTTCGAAAAAAGGCTTTAATTAAAAAATAAATTAAAATTGCATTGAAGTTAGTTCAAAATGTTTCAAAATTCAATTTTTTTTATACAAAAATGTATTTAAAAATTTTTTTGATTGCTTTTAGTAATTAGAAAAAATATTTATAAATTAATTTTCTTTATTTTTACACTTTAAAAACAAAGTAAACAATTTAAATTAAATGTAAATTAGTAACCAATGTTTATATATCGACCGTTTATATTTAAAACCTTTTCATAAAAAACTTTTTTAGTAATTAGAAAAAATATTTATAAATAATTTTTTTAATTTATAAATTTTTCCGATTTTTTTACAATTAAAAAACAAAGCAAAAAACTGAAATTCAATTTAAATTATTAAATGAATTAATAAATCGACCTCTTATGTTTAAAACTTTTTTGTACAAAATTTTGTTTTTGGTTAACAAAAAAAACATTCAAATTAGTAAATAATACTTATGAATGAATTTTTACATTTAGTTTTTGGAAGCTGTTTTAAGATTTTTTGTAAAGCTTTACATTTAAATTATTAAAATCTATTTTCATTAATGGATTTTTATATTTGAAACTCTATCGCAAATTTTTTTTTAGTTTTTTAAGTTAAAAGAGCGGCGTTTTAATTAGTAAGCTATATTTTTTTATATAAAACTTTTTCACAAAAATGTGTGGCAGTAAATGCTTTTAAATGAATAAATAAGCAAATTTTTTATATTAAACAAAATTTTTGAAACATTTTAACGATTTTTTAGCTAAAAAAAATTAACCTTTAAATTAGTAACAAATATTTATAAATACATTTTTTATTTTAAAAACTTTTTCGCAAAAATTGTTGGCATTTGTTTTAGGTAAAAAAACTGCATTTAAATTAGCAAATAATTTTCATAAATCCATTTTTTTACATTTCAATAAATGTTTTGAAAACAGTTTTTGGCTTAACCCTTTCGGGACTACTGGGATAATACGTCCCAGCAAGTTTTTAATGCCCCCCAAAACAATTATTCAAATCTTACGACCGACGCAAAATATTTTTTCGATTTCGGTGTTCCCGCATAAAAGGATGATTTCAGAATTTGTGAGCATCCAATATAATTTTCTAACCCCAACATTCATGGCATGAGAAGATTTCTACTGAGAGTATTTTGAATTTCAAAAATAAACTCCGTCCCGAAAGGGTTAAACCAGTTTTAAGTTACATTTTAATCGAATTTTTATATTCAAACATCATTCGAAATTTGTTGTCAATTTTTATTTTTTAAATGATTTTTTTTTTTAAATAAGTAAACAAAAACATTTATAAATCGATTGTTTTTATATTTAAAAATTATTCAATCACTCTTTCAAGGTCGTTTCTTAAAACACTTTGCATTAAAATTAGTAAAAATTACTTATAAATAAATTTTTTATGAATAAAATCCTTTAAAAAAATTTTGTGAGACTTTTTTAGTTTAACCCTTATTCTCATACCCGGGTACCCGGGTGCCCACTGCGATGTATTTTCGTGAAAAAAACTGACAAATAATGAAAATTTTTTTTTTACCTTCCGGATCCTCGTTATTTAAGTGAAAAGCGAACAAATCATATATTTAAAAAATTTTTTACTTAACAAAATATTGAAAACTTAAAAATTTCATGAAATGGGTACCCGGGTACCCCGGGTGCCAAACGACGTTAGTAAGTTTGGGTATGAGAATAAGGGTTAAAAAAAATAATTTTGCATTAAAATTAGCAGAAAATAGTTATAAAATATTTGCTGAGGAACCTTCAACTTTATTTTTTGTTTTTGTTGTAGTTGCAATTGTTAGAACTCATTTTTTTACCAAGTTACAAAATTTTTTAATTTGCACCAAAACTGAACTTAATTTAATGACAAATATTTTCCAACAAATTTGCAAAAAAGCAATCAAACAAAAATTAAGCCAAAGTCCAGCGGTGGCGGCGGCGGCGTTAGAATTCCACTCTATTCTATTTGCTATTTGTTGTTGTTGTTGTTGCGGCTTTTAATTGTTTAATTGAGACCAGCAGCAACGCTTCGTAACTCATAAATTCCAATTAGACTTAAATCAATTATAAATTTTTTTTTGTTTCAAATTAATCTAATGTTGCTCGTTGGTTGGTTTTTGACTGAAAGTCCACACGAACAGTTTTCCTTCCGCCGCCTTCAGCACTACGCCCGCGCCAACCGTTCATTGCCAGCACCCAGCCGACGCGTTCGACGCTCACGCCGCCGCACCGCACCCGCTCAGCACGCTTACGCTTTCATTCATATCGTTCACACATTTATTATGAATTTATTTCCATACTTTTTCGCTCGCGCTCCGGCGCTCTCGCGCATTTCTTTGCACAATTTTCATTGCCCTCGTACCAGTGTTGGTGTCTCACACGTTTCGTCTTTTGTGTCTTACAGATTTTTTGCGCCGAATGTGTGCAATCGCAACCGCAGCCGCGTCAAGTGTCTTCACGCTTTTGCCTTTCCATGGATAAACTCAATACGAGGAATTTTTCCGTGCACAGAACAGTAAAACAACTCAAACACCGCGAGTGAAAAGTGAAACAAAACAAAATCTATTTTTTTATATTTAACAAAACAAATCAAATCAAGAAAAATTAAATATATAAAACTGCAATTGTGATAAAGAAAAAATTATAGCAGCACAGAAAGAAGCCTTGGCCAGTTTTTCCTAAATATACAAATAAAGAATTAAGCAAAATAAATTAAAAAAAAATACAAATAAACTAAAACGAGCAATAGAAGAAAATTGCGCATGGGCGCCTTTGGCCCCTCAAGAATATTGTTTAAAATAGTGTTAAACAAAAAATTTATATAAAATCAAGAATATTGAAAGCCCAAAAAATCGAATATAAAATCGATTTTTGCAAATTCAAGGCCTTTAACTGTGATTTTTTTAAAAGCTTACGTCGTCAGTGTCGTCGTTGTAGTGTCATTTTTCGTCGTAGCTACAGCAGCATTAATCGTTTAATTGTTACGTGTTTAAGTTATTTTCTACTCTAAAAAAATCTGCATTCGTGTATATAAAAAAAAGTTGCATTGCTATAACCTCAAAGTTCGCTACACGCAAATACTAAGCAACAACGGCAAAAACAACAACAAAATGTTCAACCTCAATACACCATCGTCGCTGCTAGGTATCGATGGTTCGGGCCTTGGCACCACACCGAAAACGCCCGAAATTGTCAATTCCCTAATTGCAATGACAAATCCTTTGGATAATTACAATTTTTCGACGGTGAATGGCAACAACAACAATTCGGCCGCCTCAACGCCCGGCAGCGCGGTATCGGCGCGCAGTTTTGGAGGCGCACCAAATGCCCAGGTGAGAAGATGCCAGCGATAAGAATTTCATCAAATTGTGCAAAACTATTTTGATTAGTTGCATAGTTGGTTATTTAATTCGAGAATTAGTTAAATAGTTGGTTAGTAAGTTAAAAAGTTGACTAGTTAATTACTTTGTAATTTAATTATTAATTAATTAATTATTTATTTATTTATTTAGCTAGTTAGTGATTATTTTAGTTTAGTAACGAATAATTATTTTTTGCTTTAATTTTGTATTAGCTTTTATTTTTATTAATAGAAAAAATTAAAGTACAAATATCAAAAGCGCACTAGTTACTATTAATTGATTATCTATTCAATTGTGGTATAGTAAAGCTAGTCATTTAATCGTTAATCATTAATACATTTAATTATTAATTAAATTGTTTTTATATTTTCTAACAGATTTTGTGTGATTAAACGGCATTTATTTAGTGACATTTATTCTAATTTATTCATTTTTTTAATTTGTTGAAATAGTTACAATTAAATGATTTAAATCATTTGGTTTAATTATTTATACTATTTGTTTCAATTGATTTGTCAGCGATTAATCAGAAAAATTTATTGTCATTTGACCGCTGATGTTTTAAATTATTATTGTTTATGCACTTTAATTTAATTTGTGCTCTTTTTTATTAATTAATTTAGCTCTGAAGCAATAGCAATTATTGCCACTTGATTATTTTGTAATTAATGTTATTACTTGTATTTTAATAATGATTAATCAAAGCATTACTTTTTGTTTTAATTTTTTTTAACTTATCTGAACTGCAAAAATGTGTTTTTAGTTGCAAATCATGATTGATGATATGAATGATTTTTATTTAGTTATTAAATTTATTACTTTGTTATTTATTAGTAATATTATTATTTCTAATTAAAATATTTAAAGCGATTAGTTAATTTTATTTAATTATAATATTAATTTAATTAATTTTAATTAAAGGAACTAATTGTATGCTATGAATTATTATAATTTATTTCAGTGTATGTCACAGGACAGCAGTCATTCCAGTTCTTCTGCATCACCGCTCGACTCACCTGCCGGCACAAATACCACGCCCAGTGTTCAACAGGTAAATAATTCAGCCTAACTCAATTTTCAATATTTTAATTTGATGCCAAATCAATATTTTCTAATTTGAAAATAAAACTAGAATGGTAATAAAATGAAATAAATATCATAACTTATTGCAATTATAAACTGATTGAACCCAATTGATACCAAAACATCAACTAACTAAGAGTGGGACTGTTGTCAAACGGTTCTGCATTCAGTTCGTCACCACTTTGTGGCCAAACATGTGACTCACATTTGCATAAAATTCTTATACAAAGAATTTCTAAATATTTGCAAACTTTTGCCGCGCACCATTACTCAACGACGACGCTGCAAAACGACAAATTTATTTGCATTCATTGAGGAAAAATCTTAAATGCACACATGTCCGTCCGCGCCGAGTGAATGACAAATAATCGTAAACACAGTTGGGTGGACAGCTGAATAATGGCGCACGGCCTATTGGCGGACCGTCAGCCGCCCACAGTGGACCGTAGACGTGTCGGAGACGGTGTGTGTGTGTGGAATTTGCGACAATTGCGTGCGGCCGCCCACACGATTCACGGCCTAGGCGTGCTGCATCCGTCAAATGCGGTGGGGACAATTTCGCTTAGAACTCAATTTTAATCACAATCTAATACAGGCACAGCGACACGCACACTCACATCGGCATTCCGGTCGGCACAACGAGAGCGACAGTGCGACGTGATTCGGCATTGGCCTTAATAACCGAAGCGGTTAATCAAATGTAGCGCAGTGCGCCTGCGCCTAAGTTGCACGCATCCACAAAAGTCGAGCGGTTGCATGCGGTCTGTTTATTTGTTGTTGTTTGACTGGCTTGATTTTGATTAATTGACTAGTGGGCAAATTGTGTGAGTTCGGTGAAAACTGAAAGTGATGCGAATAAGGCAATTAAAGTCGAAATTCCTATGACTAAAAATTGTTGGAAATGTGGTTTAATTAATTTTTAATGTGTTCTAATGAATTTTCAATTTTGGAAAGGCAATCTATTAATTTTCAATTTAATTTACTTTTCGTATAGTCATCAATTTTTGAATTGAATATTTATGGCTTACAAGGCCATCAATTTCAACCACTACAAGTGAGAAAACGAATTTGTTGTTGATTTTCAACGCTGCTTTTGCATGCAGATAAATAGTTAGTTGACTAGTCCATTTAATTTCTGAGCGTTTAAAATTTAATAAGGCATTTTTAGATAAATTTTTGAGGCCCAACAAGACATGCAATTCTGATTCCTTAAAACGTGCTTAAAGCGTTTCTGGTTTTAAATTTTGCTGTAGATGATTTAGTTAGTTGAATAAATGCTTAATTAATTGATTAATTAACTAGATTAATTTAACATAATTTAATTTAAGTTAATTAATTTCATTAATGAATTTACTAGTTAGATATTAAACTAAATAATTAATCAATTAATAGAATATTTAATTTGTATTTTTGTTTTAAGTTTGCTAACATCACATTCAATACAATTGAAATTAATTTGACAGTCAATTAAATGCTGATTAATTATTTCTTAAATAAATATTAATTATATTAACCCTTTCGGTTATTCTATGCCATATGGCATAGTCTCTTTTCAATGCCTGTTTTAGGTCAAAAACTTGTGGATACTATATTTTTCAATTTTTGTATTTTTCTCTGAAGATTTTTATACCAAATCATGAAAAAAATATTTTGATTAGTGTACCAAGTAACTTGTAAGGGTTCAGAAAGTGCGCAGTCCTATCGAGCTGCGTATTTTACAAAAAGAGGTCACTTCGTACTTTTATTTAATCTATTACAAAAATCAATTTATTTTATAGGTTTATGTAAGTAATCTAGTAGGTATTTATTGCTTTAGTAAGTGTAAAAAAAGTTAGATCCCAAATATAGTTCACTAAGGCTGTACGATTTTTTTTATTTTTTACTATGCCATATTTCATGATGCCCAAAAACCACTTTTTCGAACAATATTTTAAAAAATTACTTTTGATTATTCATTATGTAGGCTTAAACAGTAATAAAATGGAAAATAATGACTTTTAAAGTTAAAAACAAAAAAGAAGTACCGAAAGGGTTAATTAATTATATTTTAAATCAACTAACTAATTTAGGATTACTTTTGTAACTAAATAGTAAATTACAAAATCAATTAATAACTAATTTCAATTTAATTTTCAATTAATAATTTTAATAGCTTAACTTTAATTTAATTTAAAATTAAATACAATTTAAATTAATCTATCAGTCATTGGTTGAATAAATTTTTAAATTAATATTAATTGAATTTGCAATCAATGAACTTCCTAAATTAATATTTATACTTAATTTATAATCAATTATTCCCCCTAGTGAATAAATTTCTTAAGCTTATATTAATGAAATTTTAAATTTTAAGTCAGAAAACTTAAAATAAAACTAATATTAGTTTTCAATTGACTAGTAAATACAAATTTTTAAGTCTGTTCACTAACATAAAAAATTAACTTAAAAACAAATGAAATTGAAAATAATTTATCAGTCAATTAATAACTGGTTAATTATGTTTTGAATTGAATAAAACATTAATTTCTTATAAATTAACTTCTTAAAATAGTACTAATTAATTTTTGAATTATTTAAATATAATATTATTAATTAGACTTTTACCTAATTCACTTATTGTTTAATTGTTAACCGTATACTTAACGAATTTCAAATTGATTCATTTAAGCTTATTTAGCATTTTTAATGAAAATTAAAGCCTTACAAGTAGTCAATGACTTGAACCATGATTAAGTCATTGTTACTCATTAACAATTAAAGTGGAAAATAATTAAATACAAATGTTTTATTCAAATTTTTCAATTGTCAGTAATCACATTACATTAGATTTACTCTACTAAAGTTGCACCAATAGCAGCCAACTTTACGCGCTACAATTGCTTGAACCCGTTTCTTTGTGTGTATTTGCATGCAACTATCATCAATCTGGCAACGCTGTGCTAATGTGCTACTTGCAGCGTTTCCAGTTTTAATCGCTTCGGCTCGTAATTACCAATTAGCGTAACGCTGTACGTGTGATTTGCTCATTTACGGTAATCGATCATATATTTTGTTGGTTTTTTGTTATTGTAGTGGTTGAGTTTTTGCTGAATTTGCATTTGCAAGTAATTTCAGGAAACAATATATAAAAAAGTGTCTAACAAGACAAACAATTTATATATTGGAAAAGACTAATGAATTGCAATTTAAAAAAATTGCAAAACATTCTTTAAATAGTTTGACTAATTAATGCAAATTTTGATGTTTTTCAATTTCCATATGAATGAAAATTTGTCTTGTATTTCTTTTGTATTTACTCGCACTCCTCTAGCTCGCCAACTGAGCGTGAAGACCCATGTTTCTTATCGATAATGCAAATATTTGCAGAGCTACCTAGTATTCTGTGCTCACGCAAACACACACACACACACACAGACACAAATCGTTAATGCAACACAGGCATATTTACATTGATGGAGAAACATACGATGCGTATGAGCAACATCAGGCATTGCCTGCGCGTCGATAAGCTGTAAAAATATTCGTATGTGTGTATGTATGTATTAAAAAAAAAAAAAAAAAAACTTTTCACTTATGTATACAAACCTTCAGTTCGCGCTGCTCCGTTGTCAGCGTTGTTACGCTTAGCAAATTTCGCAAATTTCACATGAATATGAAAATTGGTTATTTGCCGACAGACTGTCTGTCAGCGTCAAGTATGGAACATTCTGGCTTCATGGGCCAATTTCAACTAGGCGCAGTGGTGCAGCAATGAATTGGTGCTTATAAAAAAATATAATTTATAAATTATATAAATTTTTATTTATTATTGGATTTTTATAATTTTTGTCAACTATCGAATGACTCCTAATTGATTCTTCGGACTTTAAGGGCTATCAAAGCTTTTACTACAGGAACAATGGTTCGAGACTCTTGGGGCCAGGTTCTTCTGACCAAACTACACAATTGTCTCTCCAAGTCGAGGTGATCCCGTTTGGACCTGCAGAGAACCAACAGATAGGGAATGACATCGAATTTCTAATAGAAGGGACTCACAATGAATAGGGCTTCCAAATGAAAAAACGTGCCACACACCTCTTCTATAATCTAACCTGTTCTCATCGAAGCTTTCAACATGATTTCCTCTTTTTTTCTTGGTGCCAGCTGCAACGTTACTGCATTTAGACCCAAATTAGCAATTTACTTTGAATTAAATTAAATTGTTTACTACTTTTCTGCGCGCTAAAAAGTTTATTCTCTACGTTTATGTGCGCTGCTAAACTCAAACGTTCTCTCAATGACTAATGTCAAACGCCAATATTTGCCAAAGATCAAAAAATGCCGTAAAAATATCAACGAATGCAAATGTTCTACCGACTCGTCCAGCTTTTTATGGCTTTTGCGCGTACACACAGGCATACAAACAACAACAATATGTATACAATACATACAGATATACAAACATATAGACATGAAGACATACAGACGAACAGATGTACAGAGAAACATGCACAAATACAGACATGCAGATATACAGACATAAAAACATACAGACGAACAGATATACAGACATACAGTAATGCAGACATACAGACACACATATAGACATACAGGTACACAGCCACACAGGCATAAAGACATTCAGACATGCAGTTATACAGACATTCACACATTCAGACATACTTACAGAAAAGACATACAGACATATCGTCGTACTCCCATACAGACTTTCAAGCACATAGATGTTTCGACGTACTGCTATACAGACTTACAGACACACATGAAGACCTATAGACCTACAGACATATATGTCTATAGAGACATGAAGACATACAGGCTTACAACCACAAAGGCATACAGACATTCAGACAAACAGACATACATACACACTCAAAGACATTTAGACATAAAGACAAATTTTAAAATCAAAATTTCAATAATCAATCAAGAAAAATGTTCATAAAGAAAAGTATACTTGCGGTAAAGAGGCAATTGGCATCGAAGACTTTTCACTGTACACACAAAGCCATTTTTGTATTTTGAAAATGCTCGAAAAAACAAGATATTTGATTAACCTTCTGTCTGTCCTTTGCTCAAAATTGCGTTCGCTGTCCTTTAGGGTCAGGATGACCCCAATCAAAGGGTTATATAGTTTACTGAGAAAACATGAAGAGATGTAACACATAAATCACAAAAGAAAAGGGGAAAGCCCCGAAAAGTGTTTTTCTCGATTTGTTATTGGGTTGTAAGCGCGATTAACACTAAATAACACAAGTAGACGAGTGCACAAAGCCGCTCAAACGTTTTTTAATTCCGCCTGGGGTCAAATAGCCCCAAAGGGACAGGCAGAAGGTTAAAAACTGAATATGTGAGACTTATTTCTTTAAGAAGGACGGGTTAAAACGAAAAAAAATTTCGATCGATTTAACGAATTTTCGATTTAACAAATTGTGGGTACAACATAAGATTCGTTATATTGGACGTCCACTGTATATATATTCTTATATGCAGACATTCAAAGACTTACATACACATACCTATACATCCATGCAAACTTGTGATTCATACACACATTGCACAAGTCAAAAATTCACAACTCGAATTCGACATTAATGCGACCGCCCGACCATATGGCACTTTCTGCACGCGCCGACGCGTCAGTTGACACAGAAATCGTTAATGTAAATGCAACGCAGTCAGACGCCAATAACAATAACAATCGAAAGGGAAACGCTGCTGACCCTCGACTGTACGAAAATCAGCCCAAAAATGGCAAAATCGTGGCAACTCCACTTGTCCGCTTGTCAAGTCACGCACCGCGCAGGCGCACAACTCAAAATCCATTCATAAATAAAAGAATACAATTAAACCCACAACAACAACAACAACAACAACAGTAGCAGCAGCTAAGTGCAACGCAGCACTTTGCTTATATAATTTATGGGCTGCATTTTATGCAGTTTTCGAATGTTGCTCCAGCGACGCAGGTCCACGGACCACGGACCATATGGCGTGGCGTGCGCTTCGTCAATTTAATGCGCGTATGCCTGTCGCTGCGGATGCCTTAAATGGCACATGACGAATGCTGCTGCGCGCCTGTCACACCGTCTGCACGGCGTCCACCCACCTGCGTGGCATTGCCGCTGCCGCTGCCGCAGTCCTTGCGCTGTGTGCCTGACAGTCGCTGCGGCTCAAGTGTTGGATTTGGGTCAGGCAGACGAAATGACGCTTTTGTTATTGGGCCTAATTGTTGTTGTTGTGGTTGTTGGCAATTTTGAGGTGTGTTGCTTTGCGGCAGTGCGTGCAACATTTATGCCGCGCGCAGGCGGCATTGATGCGCGCGCTCATGGCTTTCAATTTGCTTGTTGTTGCGTGCGTACGTGTTGTTATCAAGATTTACGCGGCGGTGTTGAGCTCAATTTACAACAACAATAAGCACAGTTCGTGCTGCGTTTTATGGCCTTTTGCAAAGTAACTAAAATAAATAAGATTTCCAAAAAAAAACATCTTAAAAAAAAGATTTAAAATTCAAAATAAATTCATAAGTATATACATATGTATGTTTGTATGTATGTGTGTTGCTTTATTTCTTTATTTTTATGCTATTTCTTATTGTTGGCTCTCAAAATTTGTATGCGGATTTTGCATTTATTTCAGTTTGATTCATTTTATTTTAATGGGGTTTTCAGTTTTTTGTTTTTTTTTTGTATTTTTCTGTTTTTGTGTTTTGTTGGTTTTTATGGTTTTTTGCATTTTGGCCCACATAAAAATTTTGCAACGTGGAATCAGCAACAATAAAAACACCCTGTCGGTGAGAAAGATTGGCAGTTGTCAAGATTTTTATCATTGCAAAAAAATCAAGAAACAGAAACAGAAAAATATAAAAATTAATTATAAAGTGTAGTAAAATCAAAATCATTATTTATGACTTCAATTCATGGCTTAATTTAATTTCATGGCTTAATTTAATCTCATGGCTTAATTTAACATCGTTAGAATGTTTGAATTTATGTCAAATGGGCAATTTTTATATTTATTTAGTTATTATTTATTTATTTACTTATTATTTATTTATTTATTTATTATTTATTTATTTATTATTTAGTTTTATATAAATTTTGACGGATCATTGATAATACTAGAATATTACAAAATAATAAAGTTCAATTTGGAATAGAGAGATCTAAGTGTGGAATGTGATCAAGTTCGGAGAGCGTCCTAGAAAGAGGAGCGTTTTTAGCGTATTGCGTTTTGCATAAACCAACATAGAACATTACAAAACTTATTGCCATTTTGAAAGTAATTTCAGTATGTCTCATTTCATTTTATTTTGGGTTGGGGTTAGGGGAGTTTTGCGTACAACTGTTGAGCCTTATACCATGCGAAACCATATTTTGTACCAGCAATTTTTTGTGTTGGTGGGGTTTTGAACACCCAAAAGCCGCCCTGTGTACGCCACTGTATCTTTCTCATAGAAATCATCGTCCCTATTGGCAAAAAACTGATACAGCAAATTTTCAAAAGCTTCGCTTGAGCCAAATTTCTCATCAGCAAATAAAAAAGAATCACGTGCTGCAAAGTCCGAACTAAAAGATGGATTTATAAGAACTGTCCAACCAAGCTCCCTGAGCTTCTGGCGAGTCACTAACAACAAGTGTGGCCTGGCTTTGTCCTCATGGAACACAATTCCTCTGCTATGAAGTTTTTTTTTATTGGGAGTCAGTGGCAACTAATGTCGCTACGTGTTTTGCTGATTTGCATTGCACGCAAATTTGTAAGGTCGCGTTTGTTATTATTTTTATGTTTTTTTTAACCCAAAACCCTCAAATTTATGTTTTCCTTATAAAACATAAATAATTTGCTTTTATTGTGCCATAATTTTTGTGCATTAAAAATTCATGGAAGCGACAAATGGATTTTGTGGTTTGACTGCTTAAATTTTGGGACCCGCCTACGTTTGCTGCTGCAGTCCTGCTGTGATTCGGAAGCTGCTTAAAATACACTTTCACTGTGTTGTTTGCGTACAGGTAGCAACAACAAATGTCGAAGAGTTCGCCCAATTATGGTGACAAGCTGCCCAAGCGACATGTTGGCATCAGTTGTCACTGTAAAGCAGAAATATTGTTGGAAAAAATCACTGTAAAGGCGCTAAAAAGTACAGTGAGACCCATTAAATGACTTTACAGGCAGAAGTCACCGTAAAGGCGCTTAAAAGTACAGCAAGACCGACTTAACTAAAAACATTGAAAGACTTTTCATCAAACATGAACATTTGGCTACTCGCAAGTAGCTTCACGTCTCTCGTCGATCAAACAATCGGCCAAACATTGTCTTTTCAATATTCTCACTTGTTGTTTTTTTTACCTCATATAGCTCTCGCTTCGATCCTTTAAAACGCATACAAGTTTCTGAATTTGGTCAATGCAGTTGGCCAAATATGTTCGCCGTCAGCGTCAACCGTTGCCACATTGCAACACTGTCAAAGCATTCGTTTGCGCTCATTTTTGGCCATTGGCGACCGACGACTTTTCGCCGCAGCTGACATTTTCAGCCAAATTTCGTCGACGATCGATTGCGATTGCGCTCAATTGTCGCCTTGCGCGTCTCAGGGTCGTGGATAAAATTGTTTCGCATCAGAGGACGTTTTGTAATTAAGTCGACATCGTTGACGTTTTTACGAGTCCGCCTTAATTGTGGTACAAAGTGTGTGTGCAGCGCTCTCGCACGCCAACTATTTGTGGTTATTATAATACAACAAAATCGCAAAAAAACCTCAGATAGCAACAAAAACAAATCGTACAACTTTAATTGAGCGCTTTTTATTAACTTAAAAAGTCATTAACGACTTAAGTATTTGCTGCGGCCAAGGTTAGGCAAACATGCTAATGAAGTCCAACACCGCAGCCAACAATCGACAAGCGACAATTTCATTTGTACGGCGCCCCTCGCGCGTTCGCCAAACGCTGAACAAACATTTTGCATGGATGCTTGAAATGTGGAAATTACACACAACAACAAACAAATACATTAAGTACACATAACAATTGCAACTCGTAGTCATAAAAACATTTTCACATTTCCGCGCTCGACAACAAAGTCGAGTGTCGAGTGTAGTTCGGCCAAAAACAAAAAAAAAACATCTATTAGTTAGAATAAAAATGGCAAAGTATGTGTGTGCATGATTGTGTGGGTTTGTGTGCGAGTGGCGCCAGACTAGCGACGCATTGGCATGGAAAATGCTGAGAAATGTTGGCCAAGGATTGTCGGCCAAGCGATGCATTTGTAAAGCGCCCTCAGTGCGTTCAGTGGGAGTGTAAAATATTGCATTGCAAAGAGAGAAAACTTCGAGAGAGATTAAGTGCACAGTTTTTCGATTTGAAATTTCAACTCAGGAACCTTTAATGTTTATGAGGTTTGAGGAGAAAATTTATGAACGAAAACATAGAGTTGGAGTAAAGGTGAGAAAATTCATGAACCAACACATATGTAGAGTTGGAGTAAATGTTTACACATCGGGGTCAAACTTTAAAAAAGTGTTAGAAAATCCCAGAAATTGCTTCACAGTTACTCAGAAGTTGTTCTTGGCGAGTCGAATCGATGACTGACCTCCACTAATTTTCACTTCTGAACATTTCCCTTGAACGTACTTCCTTCTGCCTTCAATTCTCAATGGGTGGTTTGTATAAAATTAGATTCCACGGATCACAGTTTAGTACCAGTTGCATAAAATGTAAGACAGACCCCCATTTATTTTTCCTAATAAAATAACATAATACAATTTTTCAGTATTAAAAACACAAAGTTTTTCATGAAATTAGATTCCTTATTTAAGTTTTTAAGAAAACATCATATCTCTGAAACTACTGACTCAATTTAAGTGATTCTTTTGAATTTGAACAACATATTTCAAAATTAAAAATAAAAAATGTTTCATGAAATATTAGTATTTAAGTTAATGAAAATAAGTTATTAAGAGTACATCATATCTTGAAAACTACTGACTCATTTTAAGTGATTCTTCAAACATTGAACAATATATTTCAGTATTAAAAAACCAAAATTTTCTATAAAATTAGATTCCTTAGTTAAGTTAGTAAGAAAACATCATATCTCTGAAACCACTCACTCAATTTAAGTGATTCTTCTGAGATTGGATAGCATTCTTCAGTATTAAAAATACAAAATTTTCTATAAAACTAACGTTTCACTTGTGTATGGGTTAGTTAAGTTAGGAAGTACTGAACCAACTTTCGTGATTCTTTCAACATTGGGAAAACATTTTTCATTGAAAAAATACAAAATTATTTAATACTTAAAAGCTCACCACCTCGTATTATTGAAATCATTTGATTTGTTGAGCTCTGACGAGATATTTATTTTCTTTACTGAAACTAAAAAAACAAATTATAACCTGTTTCAAAATGGCTCGATTCTTTTGCAATGAATTCCTCATTGACTTATTGCAATCACAATTCAAATCTTTTTCGCTTTTGAATTACTAATTGTGAACACCGCAAACAAACAACTAAACCCTCTCTCTCTCATTTCTCTAATTGCAGACCTGTTCGCAACTGATCAAGGCCGGACTCAAACTTTCCATACAGAGCAAACGAAAACTGTCCACTTGCGACTCCAGCTCCGGCTCCGATCAGCCCATGTCCAAGTGTTCGCGTCGAGGCGACGAGGATTGCGACGACAGCAGCGATGACGAGAGCGAAAACAAGTCCACACCCAAGGGCCTTACGCCCGAGGACGAGGATCGTCGTCGTCGGCGTCGCGAGCGCAACAAGATCGCAGCCACCAAGTGTCGCATGAAGAAACGCGAACGCACCCAGAATCTCATCAAGGAATCCGAGCAGCTGGAAACGCAAAACATCGACCTGAAGACGCAGGTGCGCGGCCTCGAAACGGAACGACGCCGCCTGCTCGAGATGCTGCAAGCGCACACGCCCAGTTGCGTGCATCGCGGCGGCCTGAATCTGCCCTCGAAGCTGCTGACCTCGCCAGCGTACAAGTACCTCGCCGCGCTGGAGCTGGAGGACGCACTCAATGCGTCGAATGGCGGCAGCACGCCGGCCGGCACCCCAACCAACGGACCTCACGCCATGCAGCAGCTGCAGTCGGGCGGCAATGCTGCCGCCGTGGCGCTGCCGCCACGCACCGTCATCCCACCCATGTCGACCATTAAAGTGTCGCGCAACAATGGTTTCAAGGTCAGCCAGCAGCTGCACCAGCTGCCCGTGCAACAGCAGCAGCAGCAGCAACAACAACAACAGCAGCAACACCTGCCCAACGGTTACTGCAAACCGTCGCCAACCGCACAGGAGCTCGGCTACATGAATTCGCCGTCGCAGGAGAACCTCTGCCTGCCGCCCATCCTGCCACAGCACAGTGCACAAACGCCCACCGCCCACCAAGTCGCTGCCGCTGCCGTTCTGAACGGCGTCAACGGCGCCGCCGTCAGCCAGCAGCTGTCCGATTACATTCCAAACTGCGACAACAACCTCGCCGGCCTCGGGCTGGGTCACACGCCCACCGCAACGTCCAACGGCGGCGGCGACAACAGCGCCCTGCTCAGCGGCATGGTAAGTCCGCTGAATGGCATCAGCACGCCCACCACCGCCACCGAGTTCGTCAAGAACGAACTGGTCGACTCGCAGAGCCCCTACACCACCGCCCAGTCCGCGGAGCGTTTCCTCTTCGAGAGCAATTGCGACAGCTTCATCGACATCAAGCACGCCGTCAGCTTGCATCCGGGCAATCATCACAACAACAACAACACCATAGCCAGCCTAAACAACAACGGCATCAACAACAACAACAACCTGCTCGACTTTCACACATCGCTAATGGGCGGCGCCGGCAGCATTGGCCCATTCCACGATCAGATTTCGATCAAGAACGACTTTTGCCCGGAAGCCGATCTGCTGGCGACGCTGGTCGACGCCGAGTTCGTCGACATGGACACGAGCGTAACGGCGCCGTTCATGACCAACAACGGTTGTTTGGCGTGAAACGAGGAGACGGCGACGCAACAGCGATGCGCCCACTACTGGTGCTGAGGCAGCAACCATTACAACAGCAACAACAATCACAACAACAACAAAAACAAGAACAACAACAAATATGTATTTCAAATGCTGTAAGGTAACCACTAACCGTGAGTTAGGCGAGTATGTAAGCAATTAACCGAAGATTAGCCGGCGCCGACGAGCGGCCGAGAGAGCGCAGCGCGCAAATCGTTAGAGTAGCGTAGCGTAGTTTAGACTTAGTTCCATAAGCATGCAACCGCGAACAGCCGCAGACTGCAACGGCCGCCAACGTCGTTGCAACCCGTTCTAGGTTTAAGAAAACACAGAAAAGCTGCGCTACAGACGTTTCAGTGCCGTTGCACAACCTCGACGATTTTGTCTTCCGGAGTTGCGTCCCCTCCAGGAACTTGTTACCATTCAAATGAAACTAATGACATTTATGTAAGTTTTGTTATGCCAAATGTTAAGGCGGAGACACATTGACGTTGGTCACACAACGCCCGCCAGAAAGTGCCCAATATTAGTGAGAGTGAGTGAAATCACTCGCATGTGCTGTGTTAGTGTGTCTCTAGTTTTACACTGTACCCTACAACCAGTCCCACCAACAGCGCCCAGACAACAACAAACTCTGAAATGCGTTTTTGCGCGCACTTTTTTCAACAAGTCCCCCGCCACCCAGTCAAGCACCCAGCATAACTGCCTACTTGTACTGCATGAGGCGCTGCGCTGGAGTCGTCTGCAGCCGCAGCGTTCACAACTCGAATTCTCACGTATCGAATTGGCGACCAACTGGTGACAGCAGCAGCCAAAGCAGTCTGCGGCTCGACTACCTCAAAACCCGTGAATGCAATTCAATCAAACTGGAAATTGATTAGCGCAATCAGAAAGAGCAGGCGAGACAGCGAGATAGCCAGAGCACTGATAGTGATAGATTGGTACGTTTCCTTAATAGGTCAGTGGCAAAGTGTGCCAGCAGGCAGGTACAGGTTCGTTGCACAAGCAATGCAGTGACATTGTGAGGCATCACAAAGGAGCAGCAAAATTCAAAACAATTTAAAAAAATAATAAAA
Organism: Melieria omissa; assembly: GCA_963971225.1. Lineage (NCBI taxonomy): Eukaryota > Metazoa > Arthropoda > Insecta > Diptera > Ulidiidae > Melieria > Melieria omissa. Next base: position 55,035,146 of record OZ020268.1, read on the forward strand.
TAAATGGTTGTTTTTCATTTTTGGTTTACAAATTGACTTACACTGTTCTCTTTTGCTATACTTGTTTTACTTTCTATGCAAAAGAACTTTTCCAAACTTTAAATTATAAAAATATAATTTTCAAATTTTAAATAAAATTTAAAAAGGAAAGAAAATTCTTTTCCATTTTTTATTTTATTTTCTGTAAAAGAAAACTTTTAAAAAGTTGCAATATTCAAAAGTTAACTATCTTTTTAATTTAAACTAAAAATATCTATCTTTATATTTTTTACTTAAAAAAATTTCATTATTTTTTATTTACTTAAAAAACTGATTTTTTAATTAATCAAAAGTTTTTTACCCAAAAAAATTTTACAAAAATTCTTACAATAAACTAAAAATATTCTGGTTTTTTTGGAAAGAATTTTTGCTTGTGAAAATTTTTTGCATTTTTTTCTGGAAGACGCAAAACACAATTTCACAAAACAAATTTTTTTTTTTTAATTTTTTTTTTATAAAAAAGATATTGTTTTTAACAGAATTAAATAAAATTTTTGTACACAAAACAAAAGAATTCTTACTAAAGGAAACACATTTTTCTTGATTTTTTTGTGAAGAATGTTTTTTTTGTGAATTTTATTGTTTTTCTTTTTTTCGAAATTTTTCATTAAAAACTGTTTTTTTACATGATCATTTGAGTATTCAAACATTTTTATTTGTGGCAACATTTTTGTTATTTTTTTTTTATTTGTATTTTAAAAAAAATTGTGTATTTATTTTAAGAAAATTATTTTTTATAAAATTTTGTTTTTCATTAACGAATAATTCTTATTTTCTCTTTATTAAAAAAATTGTTTATAATTTTTTTATGAAATCAGAAGCTTTTTCTTCATGAAAGGAATGTTTAATATATAACAAAAAATTTGTTTTGTGAAATGCGTTTTAAAACTCAAAACTATTTTTAATTTTCAATATAATTTTTTATTATTGTTTTGTTTATGGGCCTTGTCTTAAAAAAAAAATTAAAAATTATTTAAAATTTTATTTAAAATTTTTAATACTTCCTTCTCTATCGTCTTTGCTGAAAATTTCACTAATTATTTTTATAGTAATTCTATAATTTATATATTTTTTCTATTCCTTTCTCTTTCTTCGTATTCCTTCTGTTATTATCATAAATCCGAATGCATTCCATCAGTGTTGACAAATAATTATAAAATATGTAGAGCAAGAACTCTTATCTAAAACCATCAATTGAGAAAAGTCAAAAATAAGAACAACAACAAAAACAACAAATTGTTAAGCTTATTAGTCACATCCGCAACAGTAATTATTAATTTTAATTGAAAAGTTTAGTTGTGTAGTTTTTAGAGCAGCGCAAATGTGTACGTAGGTGTGTGTAGGAGGCGTCGAATTGGCTTTAGCGCAGGTTGAAGTTTAAGTAGAAATAGCAACAACAACAGCAGCAGCAGCAGCAGCAAAACATTAGGGCTTTCACTACGACATACTTAGTTGATATGTTAGGCTAAGCGGGCGTAAATTAATCTATAGAGCGCAGCAAGCACAGCAGGCAGAGATTATTCGATTAATAACTTGTTAGAGTCGTCTATATAAATGTGTTTTTACTTTATTTATAGATTTTTTTAGTTTTACGATATTTGTTTGTTTGTCGGCTGCAAAGTGTAAGGCAGACGAAACTTGTTTTCACTTTGATGTATTTTGTTTTTGTTGTAAAGTTATAATATTTTCGTATTTAAGCAACAATGAAAGTGACAACCAAACACACATCACTTCGAGTGCTTAGCTTTAGGCGCAGACATGTAAATATCTACTATATATATATTTCAATACGTCTTTTTCTACTTTAGTTTATATGTTTACAGATTGCAATTGTTTTCAACATAGTTTTGGTAAAAAATATTTTTGAAAAAATGTACGAGTGTTTTTCAAGCACAACAAGAGGAGACAAGCAAAATGGCAGAGAAATTTATGATATTTCATCTAAGTGATATAACTGTTAATACATTTTAACTATATATTTACATATATATTAATATATATATATATATGTATATTTGTATGTTTAAGCAGCCGCTTGACAGGAGCAAAGCGAAACTAACCTCATATTTAATACGCAAGAAAAGAAACAACAAAACAAACAAGCAGCAGAGATGGTAAGCTATACATTATTTTTTGCATAAATGTTGCCTTAAGTGTTTACAAAAGAAACAAAAATTTATAAAAAAAATTGCAAAAATTTAAAATACAGGAAATGCCTAAAAAATTTAGAAAAATTTGAGCAAAATTTGTCAAACACGAGCCTTAACCAACAAAACTGATATTATTCATGTAAAGCGGGAAACAAACAACAAAAACCAACAATGAAAGCAAACGACAAAAAAAACAATGAAAGCAAAAAAACAAAGTCAAAACAAATCAAAATCAAACATAACTTTTTAAGCAACAACAACTTGAAATGCTAAACGCTGCTTCTAACTGTGCCGATATTTTACATTTAACTATTTATGTACACAAAAACAGAACAACAACAACATATACTATAGAAACTGCACCAATGACAAGCAACAATTTACAACAATTTTACTAAAAAAAATAAAAATAAAACTCTTTACGAAGAAAGTCTTTAATGGAAACGCATTAATTAGAGATTAGTTAACTGCAGCTTAGAGCCAAGCAAACAAAATATGAGCGCACACCAAACACACATACACAAAACAATATATTCACACACACACACACACACGAAGCCGTAAACACACCCACACAAACACTTTGAACGTTTCAGCTGTGAACACACCATAAAGTGGCCTCAACGCGCATCTTGTTGACTTGCACAATAAAAAAAAAATGCGCCTTTATGTAAAACAACACAACAGTTCATGTCATCAGATTTTGTCTAAAAAACGTCTAGAATGCTTATTGAAATGCTCTAAAAATTTCAGAAAATTATTTTAATTAACATACCATTTTTAATACAAAAAATCTAAATTTTTGTTTTCTCAAAAAAACAATTTTTTATAAAAACAAAACAAAACTATTGCTACAGACAAAGAAAATCCAATCAAAACGATACAAACTGCAGTGCTTTATATTAAATTATTTATTGTAATATGTAAATGTATGGAAATAAAACAACAACAATTTATGAAACAAATGCAAAACCAACAACAAACACAAAGAAATTATGTGCTTTAACGAAAACTAAAATAAAATGCGATATTACAAAAAAAACAAAAACAAAGAAAAACTCTCTTATTGTAATAAATTTATGTACAGCTGTGTGTAGTTTATAAAAAAAAAATAAACAAAAAAACAGAATCAACAAGAATAGAAAACACAAAAACATTGCTTTTTCGATTTTTTTTTTAATATATTCAGCAGTTTTTTGTTGTTTTTTTAAGTAGTGTACATAATATTTAAATATACACATTGTTTAGATTATGCAAAAACATCAAAAAATAAAGACTAGAAAAACACAAAATTATAAAAAAAAATTCATAAATAATTAGAACGCATACTTTATGCAGTAAAAATGCAAATTTATTTACAAAAATAAAAGTTATGAATTATGAAGTAAATTCCAATACAAAAAACAACAAACAGTTCGCTATTGTGGCATCAACGCCAAAGCCGCAGACCAGTGATGGCCATTGTGCTGCTCGCGTGTAGCAGAATGGCTATCCCTGACAATGAAGCAGTAAGGAATAGAAAATTAAATTGAAGAAACAACAACAGAGGAAATATAAATGCCTTCCTATTTGTAAAAAAATAGGCACGCCATGTCATAAAAACAAAAAATAGTAATAATTCAACGAAATCTATTTAATAACAAACACTCAAAGAAATGCCGCGCAAAAACAAAAATTCAAAATTTCTAAAAATAAAATTACAAAAGTAAAAATACAAATACAACTTGTATTGCTTCAGTTGAGAAAGTTTTAAGAAAATGTTTTCATTATTATTTTTCTAATTTTTTATTTTGTTTTTTGAATTAATTTCAATTCATTTTAATAAATTTTTCTGAATTGCTTTTTTAATTATTCCATTTAAAATTTCCAATCCAAATATTAAAAAGTTTCTTATTTGTTCTTTTAATTCTTTCATATAATTAAATTTTGTTTTTTCTTCATTTGAATAGTGTTTCATTTCTTTGAGTGTATGTTGTATGTATGTAAATTAGAAACAGTGAATTTCAATGTTACCTCAAAATGAAGAATGAAACATCAGAAGCGTTGCGAGAAAACCAGAAAGTAGCAAAACGTAGGTAAGCAAAGCGAGGCAAAGCAACCAACAGCAAAAGAAAAAAACAGCACATATAACTAAATCAAATGTTAATAATGCAATCAAAATGTATGAAAAGGAATCGATTTTACAAATACTAAATAATTTTCAAATATTATGATTTAAAAAATTCTAATAAATAAAATTTAAATGTTGTTAAATGCAAACAAAAAAAATTACAAACTGCACCAACACTGACACAAAGAAATCCATTTAAAAAAAAACAACGAACAATTTTGAAGTAAGAATTATTTCAGACAAAAGAAATTAAAATATAAAAGGGAGTACAGTGGTGAGGAAGCCTACAAATTTGCACACAAATGTCACTTTTAGGCAGCGAACATACTGCAAGTGAGAGTGAGTGGAATTTAATGAGAATGGCTTATAAAGAAAAATTACGGCGTGAGCGTTTAAAAATGTTCATACGAACAAAAGGGCAGAGGAACGCATTTCATAAGAAAGTAAAATAGAAAAAAATTGCTGTTTATATGGAAAAAATGCTAACGAAAGACAGATGAAGGAAGTGCACGAGGAACTGAATTCTTTGGCAGGCAGAAATTAATAAAAAAAAATAAGTGTAACCAAATAAAGTCATCGAGACAAATGCTTGGGAAACAGAAGATCCAAACTTATGGGTAACGAGGGGAGAAGAATGAAAGACAGAAGGATGAAAGATCGAAGAATAAAAGGCACAAGAATGGAACTTTGAGGAATGAAAGTCAGAAGAATGAAAGGCACACGAGTGAAAGGCAGAGGAATTTATGAGACAAGAATTAAAGGCAGAAGAACGAAAGCTAGAGAAATTAAAGCCCAAAGAACAGTAGACAGAAAAAGAAGAAAAGAACGAGACAAAACAGTGAAAAACAGAGGTATTAAAGGCACAGGGATGGAAGCTAGAGGAATGACAAGCAGAAGAGTGAAAGCAGAGGAATAGATGACACAAGAATGCAAGGTTGAAAAATGAAAGCAAGAGGAATGAAAGCTGAAGAACGCTAAACATAAGAATGAAAAGCAGAAGAATAAAAGATAGAAGAATGAAAGGCAGAAGAATGAAAAACAGAGGAATGAAAGCCAACGAATGAATGGTAGGGGAATGAAAGGAAGAAGACATAAAGGCAGAGGAATGAAAGCCAGGGGAATGAAAGTCAGAAGAATGAAAGACGAAATAATGAAAGCCAAAAGCATGAAAGGCAGACAGAAAGAAGAAGAATGCAGTTAATAGAATCTGAAGAGCTCAGGAAAGTCAGAGAAATGAAAAGCGGAGGAACTAATAGCAGAAAAATGAAAAAATTAATGGTAGAGGCATGAAAGGCAAAGAAGAAACTGAATGCTTTCAGAGAACGAAATTTGTAAGATAGAAATGCGAAAAAAACAGAGTCAGAGGAATGAAAGCCAAAGAATGAATGAAGAATGAAGCCAGAGGAATGAAATACAGAAGAATGAAAGACAGAAGCATAAAAACCAGATGAATGAAAAGCAGAATCATGAAAGGTAGAAGAATTAAAGGCAGAAGAATACAGTTGGTAGAAGCTTAAGAGCTCAAGAAACTCAAATTCAATACAACGGAGCAATACGAAGCGCAGAATATTAAAGCACACGAACCACTAAGGACTTCAAGAGCACAAAATTCATAATATAAGCAAAACAAGATAAAAATTGATAGAAACTGAATGCTTTCAGAGAACGAAATTTGTAAGATAGAAATGCGAAAGAAACAGAGTCAGAGAAGTAAAGCTCAAAGAGACTAAGAGAAGAAGAATTCAAGAGAATGAAATGCAAAGGAAAAAACTGTTGAATTCAGAACAACGAAGTTGCTGAGGATGGAAAGATTTCAGACGAACTAATGATAAAAAAAATTAATGATTTAATGTAGACTTCAAATACCAAATTCAGACTAAAACTTTCCTTATAGAAACTGAGGAGCTCAGAAAACGAAGCCAAAAAAAAACAAAGTAGGAAATAAAATAGAAAAAAATTAAAGAAAATCCAGTACGAAACTCAATTGAATGAAGCTTAGAGTAGAAGAATTGAGAGGAAGAAGAGACAAATAAAAAATAAAGAGAAAAAGTCAGTTGAGGGAAGAAGAGAAGAATTCAGTTCATGAAGCTTGGAGTAACAAAAGTCAGAAGATAAATAGACAAATACAAAAGAAGAAGAAAAACAAATCGTGGAGAGAAGTAGAGAAAAATTTAGTTTATGAAACTTGGAGTCACAAAAGTCAGAAGAACAAAAAAACAATTACAAGTTACAAAAATCAGCAGGAAGAAGTGCAGCAAAAGAAAAAAATCTGTGGAGAGAAATACAGAAGAAGACAGTTCATGAAGCTTGGAGTAACAAAGCACAGGAAGATTCATAAAAGTTGCAAAATTCCGTAAAGAGAAGTACAGAAGAATTCAGTTCATAAAGCTTGGAGTAACCAAAGTCAGATGGGAGTACAGAGAAATACAAAAAAAAGTAAAATTCAGTGGAGAAAAGTACAGAAGAATTTAGTTCATGAAGCTTGGAGTAATAAAGGTACAGGAAGATTAAAAAAAAATAACAAAAGCCAGTTAAGAGGAGTACAGAAAAACAGAGTTCATGAAGGTTGGAGTTTCAAAAATCAGAAGAAAGTACGGACAAATACAAAAAAGGAGTAAAAGTCAGTCAACTTAGAGTAACAAAAGTACAGGAAGATTAAAAAAAAAATAATAGAGAGAAGTACAGAAAAATCGAATTCATGAAGCTTGGAGTAACAAAAGTCAGAAGAAAAACAAAAAACAATTACAAAGAAGTAACAAAAATCAGCAGTGAGAATTACAGCCAATACATTTCAGAACTAAATCTTTAGACTAACATAGATCAGCAGAAGTAAGTGCACAAAAATTCAGTCCCACCCCTTAAAGTTCTGTAGGTTGATTAGGTTCTATGGCTGTTTCTGCATGAGATACTTAGGCCCATCTGGCACATTTTAATGCCACAAAAGTTCTATAACAACGAAGTTAAAAGAAATCAAAGTTATTAGAAAAAATTTCAGTCAACGAAATCAACAAGAAAAATCTTTATCTAGAGCAATGCATCTTTTTTGTTCGTTCCATCTTCGTAAGTTCCACACTACGCGCTCCGCTCCTCTCCAGTGTGTTTGCTGCCTAATTCACACTGCTGTCCAAATCATGGACTTTCATAATTTTGATTTTCCGATTTCGAATTTTCCATAAAATATCTAAATTTTGGCCCACACTCATCACATCAAACATACTTTTTTGGTTGCTACTATTTGATTTTATTGGTGGCGCAAACACAAATTGATCATCATCAAATAGCTTTTAAGTTTAAAACTAAAAAACAAAGCAAAGAAATAACTTAAATTTAAATGCAAATTAAGCCGAGTCTTTGAAAGCAGCTAAAAACATTTTAAAATGAAAATTTTCAACTGTTTGAAAATGTTTACATTCAAATGAAAAGTCAAGAATTGCGCTACAGATGTACCTGTTAGGCTAAACGTTCAAGTGCCGGCGGTTGCAAGCTGGTAGAAACCGCAAAATCAACAAACTGCATAAAGTAGAATTATTTCACACACACACAAACACATTTGGCATTCATACAGAGAGTATTTTCCCACACGGGGTGAAGCAATCACCAGCGAAAATCATTTTAAGCACGAATCATAAAATGAAAATTTGCGGAAATTAAAAGCCTCAGAAGAACAGGGAAACTTTTGTGTGCCAATGTATGTTAGTAGGTTTTCTCCGCCACTTATGCAACAAAAACATATTGTTCGTTGTTCTTGATGTAATATCTTTTGTTGGAGTTTATTTTCTTAATTATTATTTCTATAACTTGGACCAATTCCATAGCCAAACTACAATGCCTACACTAGAAAATCATAGTCCAGAAGAAGCGTTCACAAGCTTTGCGCCAGTTGAGAGACAGAGAGTTAGCCGAGTTAGAGTATTAGTTTATTTTTGACTTGTGCAAAAATATTTTCTTAATATTTTTTTTTGTTATTCTTCATTTTTAGCTCACAATTTCGCCACAATAACATTTTATATATTTTGTTTTTGTAAACTTTGTGTATATTTTCATATCAAGTACGTTTCGTTGCAGTGAACTTTGTTTATTTTGTTTTTAATAAAAATGTAAAACAGAAGTCATGACTTCCAAAACAACAACACCAACAACAATAGTCTGAATGCCAAGCATTAGTTTCCAGCTGCAATTGATTTTAATTTAAAGCACAACAACACAACACACAACCTCTTATAATTGTGAAATCCTTCTATGTTTTTATTGCGTTTTTGTTAAATTTATAAAGTCTGCATTTGATAAGCAACCAGTTGCAATCATGTTTTGCTATCAGCCACAACTGCACTTATCAGGCTGGTCCCTCAACTCCGCCGCCTCCCACCAAGCCACAACAGTTCGATGCGTCAACAGCTCTCCCTGTAAATTATTGTATTTATTTTATCACAATTTTCTGCTTCCATGTTATTTTAAATTGTGTAAAAAGCAACCCACTTTACATTATTTTTGCCGATTTTGTTTGACTTTTCTATATAAAAAAATATATATGTATGTGAGTGTAATCTATATCTCACCTTATGAAGTAAGCAGCTAATACTGTACCACACACACACACACACACACACATGCAAACACTCACAGACACATCACAGCAATTAAACATTTATACATATATATATCTATGAAAATCGTATATATACATTATATATGTACGTGTGTGTGCAATATTTATAGCAGCAGCCGAAAACGTTTTAGACTCTCTGACGAGTGCATTAAAAGAAAAAAAACCAAGACAACAAGCAAACTTAAATTATTGTACAATGAAAATAAAATGAAAAGTAACAATGAACAATGAAAATGATAATGAAAAAACGGCAAAAAATATAAATATATATATAATGAAAATTAAAAATAAAAATTAACATTATTAAACCAGTCAATGTGGATCTTGTTTTTTCAATGCATTGAGAATGTATATACAACATTTTTACTAAGGGTGAGTATTTCTTAACACTAGAAGGACCGCTAGTTTTCCATACCTACAAAGACTCCATATCTTATACACTGATATCTCGAAAAGTATCTACATATCGAATTTGGGTAATTTTTCAAAAATAAATATTAAAAAAATATAAAAATGTTCTTTACGAGAAAAATATAAAAGTCACCAAAGTAAATGCTTAGAAAATTTTATATTAGAGTACAACATGTTTACTTAGGGTGAGTATTGCTTAACCCTAGAAAGACCGAAAAGAGAGACCATACCCGCAAAGACTCCATATCAAATCCGCTTATATATCGAAAAGTACATATAGAATTTTCCTAAATTAAGGGGAGGTTCTTTCAAATTTGGCCAAAAAAAGGCCTAAGTTTGGAAATGATTTGTGGTATGATAAAAAATACAGAAACATCCGGTTTTGACGGTTGAATGGGTATTTTATTATACAATAATATGATATATTTTTTGTAACAAAATTAAAAATGGCGGCTGAACAATGGCGGCTTTCGTCGATCATTGCCTGAAAAATCTCGTCTCCGAATTTCAAGCCTACAGCCTCTTGTAGTAATCTGAAATGAAAAAGGTTTTTTTAATGAAAGTAGATGAAATTTTCTATGGCTTATACCTAACTATAATGATTTTTCACCAAAAAAAATTTTTTTTAATATAAAATTCTTCACCATAAAGCAAAAGTTGATAGAAATACTAAAGAAAATACAGATATTTAAAAATTACAATCTGTCGAAATGACCGCAATGGTCTTTCTAGTGTTAACAGACGCTGCAACAACTGCAAGAGAGTAGAATCCAGGCTAACGAAGAGGTTCTTTCTAACGCCTGTTCCAACTTCTATTTATGCTTTCACTGAGTATGGAGTGATTGTCGTAAAAGGATATACAAATAAATAAGGGAACAGAATAAAATTATAGCACACGTCTTTGGTCTTGCTGGGTTTTCCTTCGTGGATTAGAAAAATCTGCGACCGATTTTATTTTTTCCTTTTATTTAAGCCTTTATTTCCTCAGCAGATGATTGCTTATTTCCAGAAATTATATAGTTTAACATATTTGCGCCTTCAACGTTCTTGCTGTGTGTTTCCCTTTCACATAGATCAATTTACCACAGAACAATCTGGTGCCGATTTTTCGAATATTTTCAGTCTTTACTTCATCAACAGATGAATGATAGCTCCCAGAAATGACATATGTCTGTAGTTTCCCATATTTATGCTTTCAACGTTCTTGCTAAATGTTTTCCTTTACCAGAAACTACTTTACCATAGACCACTGACTAAGTTTGAGGGACTTTCTCAACGAAGTATTGGAGGCACACATATAAATTAGTTTTGAGTAATTTTGTTTATAATTTTGAAGCTTTGTTTAGAAAAATGTATGCAATATATTTCATGCAAAGTATTACCCATCGTTAGCTACTATGTACTTTCTCCCATCTTTCAGGCAGCATAGGAATTCCACGTTGAAAATATTTTTCGGCTTCTTCCTAAGAAGTCAAATGTTGCTCTTTCCATGACTCATCCACTGAAACTACTAATACCCGGAAGGAACAATCTCTATTGAATACTGCGGCTAAGGTGGGACATTCCATTGAAGCGCCTTCAAAGTTCCTTTGACAATATTTGCAAAATGTGGTTAAACCGAGTTCATCGCTTTCTGCAAATTGCGTTTTGTTGGATCAAAGGTAGACATGGTTAGAGTACAAAGAAAGTATGTTGTTCAGACTTTAGCAAAATGACCCATGCTAATTTTGAGGGAGAAACATCGACTCAGGAATACATTTCACATGGATTCTTTTACAAGATGATTCCATGCAATTTAATACCAGTTATGCCATCTGTAATTTGTAGTATCACCAAGGCATAAGTGCGTCTTATACAGAGGCAGCCACTACAACCTACCTATGCCATCTTTTATGACAATGCCCTTATGGCCTAAGTGGAGCAGCCATTCCTGCCTATGCCATCCTTTGTAAATTACTCAAAACTCATTTCTGCCTCACCGTTAGATATAAGATAAAAGGGACTGGTTATTTAATATATTTCTCACACTATCATGATTCGGATTCAGCCAATTCCTTACCAAATTATCGCCATGATTGATGATTTAATGTTCTCCTCTTACACAATCATGAAAATACCAGAAAATGCAAGGAATGATTTGCACATTAATGATCAATTACGAACTGCGATAACTCGTAAAGACGACAGTATCTTCAAAAAGATTTTGCACTTTGTTAAAAAAAAATTGACTTCGTTAAATGAAGTCAGTGATAGGAACACTTTCTACATATATTTTGGAATCAGGCACCGATATCGTGGACTAGTTAGGTAAGGTCATAGTGTATAAAACGTTGCCAAGTCAAACGCCAAAATTTTACTGAAAGCATAGCGTGAGTGACAAGGCTGAAAGTCTAAGAAAACTCAAAAGAGGCCAGAAAAAATAATGACATTTGAATTCTTATGAGAGAAACGTCGATCTTACTATAATTTTATTAATTATGCTATGAGTAAAAATAGTTTAAATCAACTCAGACTGTGTATCATTGAAACCACCAAAGGGATAATGTAGGTAAGGTTACAATCTGAGCATCTGTGTAGTCTCACGACACACTTTGGTTCGTTAAAATTGTCCATTGTAATAGCAAAAGAAAATCAGACAGACTTTCTCTTAAATCTGCTATAGAGAATCCACCTCAAGTCAGCCAGAAAAGTAGATAGCTAAATAAACTTCAGCAGGTGCCCCATATTGACCAATCTGAGGTCACGAAAACGGTGATAGTTCAGTCTATTGTCTCAGACAACGACAGATCATTGTCACTTTTTTCCTCCTACAATCACTAAATCCGAAAGAAATAAGAAGAGACAGTAGCTCGCCTACTCATTCACTCACCTATCTCTGTTTTATTACTAAATATAATACCAAACGAAAGTAAAATTTTATAAACAAAAGGCTGCCAATCAAACTTAAAAAAATTTTAAGAAGTAAGTAGAGACAGAAGCTCACATACTCAATCACTGTTTGGTTCTTTGAAAAATTTCAAAAATATCTCTGTTTTATTACTACATTCGATACCAAACGAAAGTAAAATTTTTACACCAAAGTCTGCCAATTAATCTTTAGCAACATTTTCGTTTCAATTTATGTATTTTTCAAATATTTTACAAATCTATTCGACTGGGTTATGCCGTGCAACATGCCACAATTTAGAGCCCGATTCCATGCCGACAAGCATAAATCTCATCCATAATTTTTCATAGTCGTATTTGCCATTTCCACTAAGCAAATCAACACGCAATCTCCGCTCGACGAGCGCCAAATGAGCGGCCAAGTGGAGCATCATAAATCAGCAACGTTCCTTAAATGCCGAACATAATTACCAACAAACGGCTTATGAACGAACAGTAGAAACGCACAGAAACCGACAGACAGATAGTTAAGTCGGAAATAATGCTGGCTGTATGGGCAAAAGTGCGAGTCGAAAACGCTGATTTAATGCTGCGTGCCAGCTTCAGTTTCAGCTGCGGCGACGACTACGGCGCGCTGGCAATGTTTTTCAGCTGAGATAAAGTTCTAACTCATTATGGCCAGTGGGGAGTGGCGTGACAGTTGAACGGACGGACAGACAGAGAGACGATCGTTTGGTGGTTAGACAAAGCGCCGCTATTGCGCAACAGAAACAGAAAAATTAATGAATGCGTTACAAACGCACAAAGAATTTGCTTTAGAACGCAATGTGGCGCTTAGTTGTTGATGTTGTTATTGTTGTTGTTGTTGATGTTGTATTTTTTTGTCTAACCAAAGTTTTATGCGAAATTGCGTAGCAGCATTTTGAGCGTTGAAGCAAAAGGAAACTCATAAAAGGAAGTTGAAAATTAGCTAAAAGACGATGACTTGTGGTGTGGTGACGCTACGGTCGGTTATGCTGATGTCAATTGCAGCAACTCAGCTCTTATAAAGCTTACGACTGACTTCCCTGTCTTGGCTAATCAACATTAAACCCTTTCGACCCCAAAGATGCCTGAGAGCAACTTTACCTATTTGTCATCTTATAGCAAAAGCTACGATTGATTTATGGGTTTAATTTAAGTAGGCACCAACAAATTAATATCTTTAGAAGTGAGTTCAAAGCAAATTACAAAAATTGTACCGTTATCCACAAAATAATTTCCAATAATTTGCAGCGATATCAGGGAAAGTTTGTGTTCTAATTGAAGTCTACGAATTAGGCGCGTTTGATCAAAACCTTGTTTCTTTAAAATGGTGAAATGAAATCGAAAAGTGATAATTTTGTATTTTTCCATAAATATCAAATAATTTTTCTGTAATTAAAAAATACTAATACACAATTTATTTAACCCGCTTTAAGTTACAATTTTTCAATTGTTCACACAACGTAAAATTCGAGGTCAAAAGGGTTGATCACTTAAAACTTAAAATTAAATAAAATCGAAAAGTGATAATTTTGTATTTTTCCATAAATATTACATAATTTTTCTGTAATTAAAAAATACTAATACACAATTTATTTAATCCGTTTTAAGCTAAATTTGTCCAATTGTTCAGACAGGGTAAAATTCGGGGTCGAAAGGGCTAATCACCTAAAACTTAGAATAAAATCCATTTTTCAATCAGTCGGAAGTGCCCCATTTTCTAGTTTGTAGTGTACCGCAGAGCGGCAATCAATCTTTTGGCACTGCCACGAAATTAATTTGCTCTCAATTGAACAACGTAAAAGGGCAAAGTCGCAACTCTCAGCGACTGACTCACCCCTAAAGGCCACAAACAAAGAATAGTCAAACTAAAAACAAAATCAAAAGACAACAAAGAGTCAACTCTTGCTGCGCGACTCGTTGGCTTTTCACTTTTCACTGCGATGCGCAAATTCCAAACGCCTCAAAGCATTTTCTATTCTAACCCACACACACACACACAAACATTAGAACACCGAGACAGACAATCAGACAGACAGTCAAACAATCGTTGGCGGCAATCACCAAAGCGCCCGTAACAAATTATAATTTGATTTATGAATGACAGCCGGGGCCACACTCGCTTAGTTGTGACTCTAGCGGCCGCTTGGTCATTCATTTGTGTGCATGAACTGTGCAGCTGGCGCATTGTTGTTGCGCAATTAACAGCGGCACAAACAATTTTCACAAAATTCTAGTTACAAGTGAAAATTGCAGTTTACATAAAACTAAAATATTGAATTAATATTAAGTATTTAATGTGCAAACTTCAACCACACAAAATGTGTTAGTGAGTTGTTTAGGGGTTGGAAATCAAACAAGGCAACGCACAACAAATGTGGTGGCTTCGGCGCAGAGATTTTTAGTACTGTGGTGAATAGCATTAACATTAGACAGCGTACGAGGTGAAAGGCGAGTGTTGTTGTTGAGGTAAGTGAATTTGATTTTCCAATGGCGCTGCTTGGCCTCGGCTTATCAACGCACTTTGCCAGCATGTGTCATGTGCCTTCGGTAGCCGTGATCGTCTAGTGGTTAGGACCCTACGTTGTGGCCGTAGTAACCCAGGTTCGAATCCTGGTCACGGCAATGTTCGCGTACGCAACATTGTCACGGAGAAGGCAATTTTTTTTTAATGTTTTCTTTTTTTATAATTAAAAATTATTTATTAAATAATTTTTCTTTTAAACGAATGCCTTAAATGTTAAAAATCTTTTACAAAATAATTTTTTTAAAATATTTATTTTAAGCTTTGACGAATGTGCACCACTGGCTCTGTGCCATACATACAAAACAAGTTGTGTTCTTTCAGCAATTGTGCCGCTAAGCCCAAAATAAACAATCCATAGTGACTTGTATGACTTGAGATGTTGAATTCTTAATTGAAGTTTGCCATTGAGAATCTATTAACAATGTTTAATTGAAATGCGCGCCAGCCGCCGCCTCACGAATTGTCAACACGACTCGCATCCAATCAAGTTTCTACTCCCTCAATTTGTGTGCCGATTTTTTGCATTAATTTCATATTAATCACCGAAGTGCAGACATTTTTCATACTCCTCATTTTTCGTATTCAAATTCATATCGATTTAAAAAAAATCGTTTAATTAAATGCCCGACCTTAGCGTCAACTGAATGTGACTGCGTAATGTTGCGCATTGCAGTTCGACGAAAACATTTTCGATTCGACTAATGCGCCATGTGTGAATATGTCGAACAAATTGTATGGTGGCAGCAAATTAATACAAATTTATTTGTATGTAAAGTTAAGCAACGATTGCCAGTCAAACCGCGCTTATCTTGATGGCACTTGCAGTGTTCGAGCTGGCTGTCAGTAGGCAAATTTGTGGGCGACTTGAGTCGCTTGTCATGGTGCGAATTTCAGTTATTGCAATCATTAGTTTAAAAGTTTAATATTTTTATTTTTATTTTTGCAGTGCTGCGCAGTGACTCAGTTGGGAAATGTCACATTGATTACAAATTTTTAATAGCTGTGCGGCCTGCAATTTAAGCAAATTAATTTTAGCGGAAGAAAAATAGCAGCACAACAAAAAATCGCCAACCAACCAGAAGCTAAAGTGCTCAATTTTCGGCTGTGTAGAACTTCAAGGTTTGCGCACACAAAATGAAAATAGAGTCGAAATAATGGTTGAAGAATGTAAATAATACACTTCAAATTTGACTAACAACAACTACAATCGCAACAACAACAACGCCGCGCAGCCCAATTTTTATGCACGAAACGTTCTGGTGACTGATTTCGATTTCAATGTTAAAGCCAGGCACACGTACACACACACAGCCAGACACACTTACAAAGTGTATATTAGATATACAAAAACACGTTGAATTCAAATTGAAATTGAAAGTGTAAAAACCAACATTAAGCCGCACACATGAGGAGAAAAATTAGTAGAAAAGTATAAAAAATACAAAATTGACATAAAAGGCAATTTTGTTATTTTGAAAAACTCAGATTTTCAATCAAAATAAAAAAAAATAAAAAATATTTTAGAGATTTTGAAAAACTATACTTAAACCATAAAAGGCGAAATTGTTAAACAAACTACAGTGGGCGACTAAAGTCTACGTACGACGCCCGTTTCTGCTATCTGAGAAGTCCAAACTCAAAATGTATTTGTACTGATACCGATCCATATTACCTCTCACAAACACCAAATTCCCTACTCCAGATGCAGCGACAGCGCCCCAAACCATCACATGCCCACCAACCATGCTTGACAGTAGGAACTAAGTGTTTCGAGTCAAATTCCAAACAAAGTTTTAGGTTCTTTTCACTTATAAACGGTTTCTTGCGTGGAGTTCTGCTGTGGAAACCATTATTGTTCAAAGCTCTTTGAACTGTTCTTGGATACACAGTCGTATCCGATCTCGTTGCCAACTCTGCGGCCAACTTAGTGGCTTCCACTTTCGGATTTTGATTAACTTCTTTCAAAATTATTGATATATCTCGGCGATTCAGCTTCCTTGGATGCCCACTGCGCGGTTTATTTTCAACACTTTTGTTATTTTTGTAGTTATTCAAGATGGATTAAACTGTTGACTAAGTTTCGCAGATAATTTGATATTTCTTTTCGAGGAGCCATTTTCGTAACCACGCACTTTTGAAATACCACTAAATACAATCAATGCAGTGTCTGCTACCAAGCACAAACGTAAAATATAGATAACGGTACTTTCCCGTTATTATCTAGCAAGACACAATAACATAAAGCATGAAATCCGTGACGTACGTAGACTTTTGTCATTGCATTTTTTTCGTTTTTTGTGAATAATTTTTTAAGTTTTAAATGAAGGACGTCAAGTTTTGTTATGCATTCATAAAAAAAGATTTAAAACAAAATTGCGTCATTACTTTTTTTCTTATTGCATTTGGACTTCTCAGATAGCAGAAATCGACATCGTGCGTAGACTTTTGTCGCCCACTGTAAATCGAATTTTACTTGATGGAAAACTTTTTAGAAAAAAATATTAAAAACAATTTTTGAAATTAAAATTTATTGAAATCATTTAGTTTATAATTAATAAAAAAATTAAAATTGTTTTGTGATTATTTTTATGTCAGGGGAAAACGAACTTTATGTGATGGAAAACTTTTTAGGAAAAAATATTTGAACAATTTTAGTTTAGCTTAAGAAAACATTAATTGAAATCATTTAGTTTTTAATTAATTAATAAATTAAAGTTTTTAGCGTTTATTTTACTTAAAAAAAAAGAAAAGAAAAAATTTTAAGTCACAGAGTGACAAAATTTGGTGGTTAAGTTATATCAAGAAATTTTTCTGGAAAATTTGTCCACTTCACTCTCTAAGATTCATTGTAAAAAATGAAAGAAAATGATATCAGGAAGTCGAACATTATTTCATGGAAAACTTTTTAGAAAATACATACAGTGGACGTCCAATAAAACGAATCTTATGTTGTGACCCCAATTTGTTAAATCGAAAAATTCGTTAAATCGAACAAAATTTTTTTTTTATTTAAACCAAGAAATAAGTCTCGCATATTCAGTTTTTAACCTTCTGCCTGTCCCTTAGGGTCTATTTGACTCCAGGCGGAATTAAAAACCGGTTGAGCGGTCGTATACTTGTGTTATTTAGTGTTAATCGCGCTTACAACCCAATAACAAATTGAGAAAAACACTTTTCGGAGCTTTCCCCTTTTCTTTTGTGATTTATGTGTAACAATTCTTCAAGTAAACTTTTCTGAATGGCAATTTCGAAGGAAATTTTGGAGCACATTATTTGAATCGCTTTGATTATCTGAAGACTGCGGCTTACTCACTTAGGGGCGCCGTTCTTTTCTGGGCCATCAAATTGTTGCTCTATTTCACCAATTCCTCACCGATTACTTTTACTTTAAACGTCAGCACTGAGCAGCTCTAATTAGTCCCACTAGGAGCTCAACAGAGTCTATGTGTGACCAACCAGGCTGACCTAACCTAATCTAACCTCTGCGATCCACATTGCTTGGGGTGTATTCGAGCGTATTTTGTGCTGACAAATTACAAGTGTCGCATTTTTAGATTTATGCGATTTAAATGATACACAAAAGTGTTTAACAAATTATTATTTACGCCAAACGTATTCGAATGCAGCAACACTGGAGGTTAGTGCCAAATTGATGAGGCAACCGGGGAGTTCACTAAACAGTCATTTCTAGAAATGATAGACGTGATGATATGACAGAGTTAATGGAAATAGTATGAATTATACACACACAGACAAATGATTGCATACATATATAAATATATATGTGTATATGAAATATGTATATGAAATAGTCTGACTTTGTATAATTCGCATGTTTGGCCTTTGCGTAAAATTACTCAAATTTTAGTTAGACAAAGAAAAGAAATAAAATTGAATATATTTTCATGTCAACGAGCTAAGCAGCAGGAAACTGTGCGCTCGCTTGCCACATTAACATTACAAAAACAAAAACTGTGCTCACCAATTGGCGCCCAAATTGTGTGGCATATAACCCATCACTGCCGAATGGGTATTTAAATACCCAAGAAATTGACTCATTGAGTCAGAGTTGGCATTTAAACAAGAAGCATTAAATATGAATCACTAAATTATTTTAAATTAATAACTCCAGCCATTAATGGGTTAATCCCACACACACACACACACATCATGATGAGCATTCTAGCGACCTTGACTATACTTTTTGCAGCTCTATAGAAGCTTCTAAAAACACACACAAAAAATACCCTAAAACAACAACAAAGCGCAGACTTAATACGACAAACTGAAAATGAAATTAATTACGCCAATTTGTATTTTGTGCGCTGTGTGCGTCTTTGACTCTCGACGAGTGTTTCATGTATGTTTCTATTCTTTTATATTTTTGCTCAAATTTGGCCATTTTATGTGAATTAAAAACAAACAACAGACAACGCCAGAACGCTATCGCCTTACACTTTAGAGTCAGGAAAACACAAGCAACCAACCACTACAACAACAAATGCCACAACCAAACGAAACTCATTAAACGCATGCAAAGCGTCGCCATTCGCTCGTCGCACTTGGAACATGTGGTGCGCAACGATAACGCAAAAAAAACTGGAAACATCAACTTGTCGGTTTGGCTAACAAAAGTCAAATTGAAAAAATTGTGTATTTAAAAAACTGCCATAGAAACGCATAGCTGCCCTGCTCGAGCAGGGCAAAATGTTTCATTTTCCGCTACAATTAAGAGGTAAAATTAAATACATAATTGCAGATTTGAACTATGCTATGAAATACAGACACCCACAAATATATGAAAATACAAATTATAAAACGTAAAAAAGAAAATTTATACACCGAAACTCTATTCAAGGTCCTTGAAAATTGCTAATAAATTATGGAAAAATCTTTAAACGGAGCGCCGATAGAACTGAGTATTGTTGAAGAATGAGAAGAAAGAGAAGGAAAGAAAATACTGCAATTATTTATTGGCACTTTTGGCATTCTGCTGGCAAACCATATGGAGACGACAACGTCTGATTGCTTAAAGCAACCCAGTGAAAAATTTCAGAAGCTTTAAGTTTTCAAGGTAATTTCAAAGATTTTTTTTTTATTATTTGCGGTTGTGCAATGATGAAGATATGGACACCAAATGAAAGAGGAAAAGTGTCGCCTTTTAACTAAAATTTCTATTTTGAACTTTCAGGATCAACATTTATCAGTAAGTTAAGGACAAAAATACATGTTTTAAATCTCAGTTTCTAGTATCATAACTATGAACTTTATTCTTCTATCTTTATTGGTTTAGAATAAAGCGAATATGTTTCTATTCATAAGCAAGAATTAAGTACGGATGTTGTAATAACATCCTACATCCAGCTACAGCAAGTGCAAGGAGGTCCTTGAGAGCACCGATTATGTCCCATCATCTCTGAAACTAGTTTCTGAACTTTTTCAGTACTCGAACAGATCTCAAAGCAAGACATCAAACCTCTTTACCTAGTAAATCACTACTTCAACCACACAGAAACAGAACTTCAACTAGCAGACCCAATGGGGTTTTCTACTGGCAGCCAGTATAACCTAACCAAACCAAAGCTGGAGTGGCAAACGTACTTTGGTAGCTCACATAATCACAGAAAGATGTGTCAAAAATTAAATTATGGTGCCGAAAAGTTTCAAAGGGCTCAGAGCCAAAAATAATAGCAAAGTGTTCCTCATGATTCGATGAACATAGAACATTATCATTTAAAAGTTATATAGTGAAAAATGATTGTGTTTTTCTGGCATCTTTGAATGCAGTTTTTTTGTTTGCTTTTTAATTGTACTAAGTAAATGTTGTAAAATTTATCAACATTTTCATTTGAATTTCATGTGTTTTTATTAGACGATTACCGCATCCACATGAATCATGAACTGTAACATGTGGTATAAGTTGTTAGAGATCAACAATGTCGCATAGCGAATCATCATTCGTTGGCTGTGCTCATTTGGTCATGTTGTGCGAATAGATAATGAAATATCAGCGTGAAGAAAAGAGTGTTCAATGTGGAAGTTGGTGTAAGGTGATGCAGGAAAAGACTGTAATCTTTTGCATTTAATTTTCAAGTGTAATTAAATCGGAGCAAAGACTAATATGAATTTATTTTAATTAAGGTTAAATCAATTCACATTGAAATCTTATATGAATTAATAAATAATTTTAATTAATTAAAGTGAAATCATTTCACATTGAAATTTAATATGAATTAGTTTTACATTCAAACGCAACGAAAGTTGCAGTAGTGTGTGATGTGTGTGATCTGAAGGGTGGTCTGAAAATTTTTCGATCTAACAAAGATACAAGACTTTTTTTTCTTAAATTTTCCTTTTTTGTTTTCTACATAGTTTTCTTGTAAGTCTACAAACATCTCACAGCAATGCAAATTTTTATTTCATAGCTTTCTTATGCCAAAATCTTGATTCAATATGAGACAGACATGCTCTTTAAAAATATTTATAACATCTGCTTGATTTCTCACCTTAATTCGGCGGTTGTCTAGCACCATTTGGCGAACTTGAGCAATGTTATTCTCAGTGGTTGCACTTCTGGAATGTTCTGAGCGTTTATTGTCTTGTCAAATTTTCATTTAGCTGCTCAAAAATTCACGGGAATAAATTATTTTGCAAGCTGTATGAGTAGTTTAAGGGCAAGAAAACAACTTTCAGCGCCTACGCTGGCTTCATCATGTCGCAGGACAATTAAGCTCCGCCGAAAAAGGTGTTCGACGCTGTAGTTGGAGGTCGACGCTGAAGAGGGATACCCTGTTTTTGGTCGAAGAACCAAGTTGAGGACGTCCTACCATCTCTTGGTGAGAACTTTTGCTGTTATTATGGCCAGTTAAGTAAGTTTAAGTAAGTAAATGATGGTGAAGAATCTTTATACAAAACGTTCAACTCGTAAACACAAATTAAAATTTTCATTTCATATTTTTTAATTTTCAAACCACAACGTTGCATTCAAAAAATGCAATTTATATATCTTTATAATTTTATTAAACATTTTTTCAACAAGTTATTCAATTCAATTCATGTGAATATTTATAGTTTGATATTTTTTATATTTTTCCTATAATTTTTTTTAATATTTTTATGTTTCTAAAAAGTTTTATAAATTTATTAATTAAATTAATGTCAATATATATGTTTTGCTATTAAAATTTTTATTTTAATATATTAACAAATTCTATTCATACCAATATTTATGTTTTCATAATTTGGAGATCTTTATTTTAATATTCGAATTTAATGCAAATATATTTTAATATTCAAATTTTTCTAAATATTTTTAAAATTTTATCATAGGAATTCAATTCAATTTTTATGTATTATATTTGATAGTTTTCTTATATATTTTTCAATATTTTTAAAATTTTCTAAATATTTTTACAAATTTATTAATTCAATAGATGTGAATATTTATAGTTTGATATTTTTTTATTTTTCCTATATATTTTTTATGTTTTATGTGGGTATTGAACGAGGGGCATGGCACAACCCATAGAACCCAAATTTTTAATGTGGAATATCTTCGGAAAAATAAGTTGGAAAGTTTTGAAGTTTTGTATACCATCGTCCCATAGATGTGTCATTCTACTGGGAAAATTTTATGGGCGTTGAACAAGGGGCGGCATATTCTTTGTGACTGAAATTTTCCGCGTAACTTTGGAACTGAAAGTCGCATATCAATGAAACCGGGTCACATCCTTCGACTGGAGGAATGGATTAGGCATTACATAAAAGAGGCGTGGCATCGTCCATAGAGTGTAGTATGAAGAAACTTGATTCATTGGGCCCATTGACTTCAAGCAGGTCCCTACTAGTAGTTTTATAAATTGGTCAACTCACTTCATGTCAATACTTATATTTTGATATTTTCCTTATATATTTTTTAATGCTTTTATAATTTTTCTAAATATTTTCAACACGTTCAACAGCATTCAACTCGTAAAGTCATATTCAAATTTTAATTTGATATTTTTCATTCTCAAACGCGGTGCAAACAGATTCCCTTTCTTCCTTTTGGTGAAATTTTGTTCATTCTTGTTTCAGTCTGGCTGGCAACATATATTGAATTGCATCTGCATCTGCAGTAAGAGACAGACGTATTTATTTGATATTTTCATAACAGACACAAAATCATTTTACCCACTTTTTAGAAAACTGTTCAACCTACTATTCGATATCAAAAAGACTCTTACAATCCTCATGAATTTCATGCAAATGCAAGCAAAATTATTTTCACTTAATTTATTTGTCGACTTATTTATTCGATTGCAGCTATAATTACACTGTCACCACGCCTGCTCGCGGGCCCACTGTGCTACCGTTTAATGTCGCAACGATTGAGTAATTTTCAACGCCTTCAAGTCGACCGAAATTTAATTGCCAGGCAGAGAGCCCAGTGACGAAATCCATAGCAGCTGCCCGAAGGGCCATTTTTGGCGTTTGTGTTCAATCTTCCAAATTGGAACGAAAGCGCAATGTGCAAAACCACTGTGCGACAGACGACATGCGACACGGGCTGCATTGTCTTCTATGGCGAATGCGTATCGGTGAATTTAATGATTTCAGTCACGGCTTGCGAATAAAATTTAACTACTCTTTAATGCAGTGTATTGTCCGTAAAGTGTTGTTGTTGCTATTATTTGTTTAATTAATTTAGCATTGCGGCATCTAATTGTTTGTTTGTTCGTTTTGTGTGGCGTTTTATTTGCACTGTTGTTGGATTTTATTTGGTTGTTTATGCGAAAAGCAAACGAAAGCTTAGCTTTGTGTGTGTGTGTGAATTGTTAAAATTTGCAAATTGCAAAGCGTGCGTGGATTCCCAAGCGCGCTGCTAAAATTGTCGGCAGACTAATTAATGTTGTCATTTAATTTGGCCAAAGGAACGAAAAGCCGGGAACCAAATAGCGAGTGAGACGCAGCGACTAAATTACAGCGCAGCAACGGAGTGCGACACATACACAAACACATATATGTTACCTAAACTTACACGGGCCGCTTCTGTGTGCGTATGTTTTGTTTTTTTTTTTATTTTTTTTCTGGATTTTTTGCATTTTTTAAAATGTGTTTTTTGGGTCAACTTGAGGGAGTGTTCAGTGGAGCAGTTGCGCCGCGCACATTAATGTTTTTTATGCAAAGTCCACAACAACAACAACAAAAGTTAAGAAAAAGTCCAAAAAGGTTAATGGCGCACGAGTCGGCAGCGAAACATGAGCACTTTTAATTAATTGAAAATAATTTATGTGTTTGCTAGGTCGCATCAATTAATTTTTACTTTTTTGTTTAATTCAACAGATGCCAATTGTACATATGTGTTGCAATGCCGCCAAAGGGCACAACTGATGACTTTCGTAGATTACAAAAAATTCATTGCCGTGTGTTCCCTTAGTGTAATGTGAAATCGTAGTTTCTTAATTTTGTTTTTTAATTTAAAACTGAAAAACCAAACATTTATCTACTTCTTACATACTTTAAATTAAAAATCGAAAAAAAAAAATTTTTCCTTAAGAAATCATAAGATTCATTTTCTGTTCACAACCCAGTATACTCAGTTTTTAATTAAAAATTAACATTTAAATTTACTAATTAAAACTTTCAAGTGAAAAATTGCAAAAATGTGCTAATTCAATTTTTCGTCATGATTGTTTTGCATAGATTTTGTAGTTTTTCATTGTTCTTGTTGTTGCAAAAGTAGATACATTGTTGACCTCCAGGTTTCTAAAGTTTCGAGGTGTGAACACCGACTGGCGTGGAATTCATAGTTTTGGAGCGCTGTGCATTTGAGCGCAATGCGTGCATTGAAGTTTGTGCCAGCCGCCGGGCAAACACAATCCGTCAAATCGACTGACTAACAAAACGACTTCAACTGTTTAGACAGCTGAACAATTGCGCACTGCAGTCAGGCAGTATCCATTTGTCAAGAGTTGATTCAAATTTATTTTAATAGCACACTAATTATAATTGTTATAGCAGAATGCAATATCACCACCCTCCCCCACCTCACCTCACCCCCACCCACCCTCTGCTGACACTTCAACTCAGCCACTTGAGTGATTCGTTAGTTGTGTTGTTGTGCGACAGCCAAAAATAGCCGCCGGCCAAGAACTCATAACTACATCTCGACGCTTATTGATATTCCACCTACGACGACTGGCGGCCACACCTCCCGCTGCTGCTGCAGCCACTGTCACCCCGCCATCGCTGCTCCACTGACACATGATGTCACTGTTTTCGTGACCGCACGCTGCAGACAGGCGGCGAATTGGCACAATTGTGGCATGTGCCACAGTGACAAACGGCGACGTTCGGACTTCTGGTCTTGCTGATCTTTCAGCTGAAGACAATAAAAAAACTGTTCTTTTTTTTGTTGCTTTCATGGCTGTCATAAGTCACAAGTGGCGCGACTCAAGTGGCCAGCGCCAGACAATTCCATCCAATGGCAGCAATTTTCCATAAAGTGTGCAGACAAAGAATCGTGATCGTGTCGTTTGACAGCTCCGCTTCTCGAGCAGCGTATATGACATGCCCAAAGTCGCTGACGACGGCGCCGGTTATCAACAAAAAGATTATTGTAGCTGAAATTAAAAGATCTTTAAAGATTTAGTAAACTATTTTATTACAGAAAGCAGTTAACTCAAAATATATTTGTGGAATTTTTAATTAATGTAAACATTTATAATTTTTTTATTATTTCCTAATGTAAATGTTTCATGTAAAAAGAACAAAAAAAAATTGCAAATTGGTCAGTTTATGTTAATATTTACATTTTTATATTTTTTTATATTTTATTTAATATTTTTTTTAATATTTTTAATAATATAAATATTATTTTTTTATATTATTTATATATTTTTTGCATATTTTTTTATATTTTTCTAATTTTTGCAAATATTTTTAAAAATTTATCATTTTATTTCAGTTCAATTTTTATATTTTATATTTTTTATATTTTTCTTATACATTTTGCAATATTTTTATAATTTTTCTAAACGCTTTGAACAAATTCATCAATTCAAATTATGTCAATATTCAAATTTGTTTATATATTTTGTTATATAAAAATTCATATCCTTATTTATAATTTCATATTTCTGATATTTTGCTTATATCTTTTTATAAATTTTTTAATATTTTTATAATTTTTCTAAATATTCTAACAAACTATATATTTGACATTAATTAATATAATTACTATTTTTTTAATATCTTTGATTAATTTAACAAATTTTTGAATTTCAATCACATTTATAAATAAGTATTCTTTGATATTTTTTTTCATGTACCTTATAATACTTTTAGTTTTTCTAAATATTTTTACAAATTATATTTGTTTTAATTATTATTTATTGATTATTTTTTACAAATTTTTAATTTCAATCACCTTAATATTTATATTTAGATATTTTTTGATATTTTTTGTATGTACCTTATAATTCTTGTATAATCTTTATAAATGTTTTTAACAATTTTATCATTCCAATTTTTCTCAATATTTATATTTTCATATTTTTGATATTTTTCTTATATCTTTTTGGGTTTTTATGTATTTTCTAAATATTTTACGAAATGTATTAATTCAATTCATGTCAGTATTTATATTTTGCTATTTTTCTTATACATTTTTTTTAAGTTTTTATATTTTATCTAAATATTTTTCCAACTTTAAGAATTGAATTCATGTCAACATTTATAAATATTTTTCCAAATATTTTTACCAAGTTATCAATTTAATTTTCATGAAAATTTATATTACGATTTTTTTGTATTTTGTTCCATATCTACTTACTTACTCTACATACTTTTATAATTTTTCTAAATGTTTTTAACAAATTTACAATTTCAACTCTTCTCAATATTAATATTTTGATATTGTTCATATTTTTCTTATATAGATTTAAATGTGTTTTAAATTTTTCAAAATGTTATTATCTTATTTATATATTTTTATATCAAGTCCATTCACATATTTGGTATTTTTTTTAATATCTGTTTAAATTTTTTTTTAAATTGTTTTAATTTTTTTTTAACAAAATTATAATTATAGTTATTTTCAATATTTAGATTTCGATATTTTTCTTATATAATTTTAATATTTATATAAATTTTCTAAATATTTTTACATATTATATTTTTTTAAATATTTTTATAATTATTTTAAAGAGTTTTACAAGTTCAACTCATGTCCAATTTTGATATCTTTCATATTTTTCTTGTATATTTTTTAATACTTTTATAATTTTGCTAAATATTTTTACAAATTTAATTTTTTATTTCATGTCATTATTTTTTTTTTTAATTTTGATATTTTCCTCATACATATATTCTTTAATATTTTTATAATTTTTCTAAATATTTTTTCTGAATATTTTATGTTTATTCAGCCAAAAATTAAATCTTACAAAGAAAATGAAGCAAAATAAGCAACAGAAAATCGCCACTTTCGTTGTGTTCCACTGTAAAAAGTATTAAAACCCCCAACTTCCACTTAGATAAAAGATGAATTCTGCGGTCCATTTAAAGTTCCCATTGCGCCTATGGGGAATTTATGGATCGTTGAAACAAAGAACAATACTTGCGGTCGACCTGCTCACATGAGTCAACCCCAGAAATTGATAAACAATGGAACTAAATATATTGAAATATACACGAGTATGTCACATTCAGTAGTGTGATTTACAATGTCATCAGAAAACGTATTTACACTGTAATTTGCTTGCAATAAATGTAAAATATATTGAAATTATTGCATTATTATGCAGTGGACAGAAACTCAGAATGGACAACAGGACGTATGAAATACCGCTGCCGTCCATTCATGGACAGAGAGAAAATGAACAAAAGTACGGAGACTTAGATAGATGGATTAACACTAGAATGCCCGAGGGAGTCATTTTGACTCCATTGAGGTCTTTTATTTTTTAAATTATTCAAAACACTATACGTACCAGAATTACACTGTAATTTAATTTCAACAGCAAAAGCCACTGACAATAACTGTACAGTAGTTATGAATTCAAACAAGGCAATTATTAACACTAGAATGCCCGAAAATCTGACATACCTAAAATGCCTCGGGCATTCTAGTGTTAACACACGGATTGAATAGACAAAATAATGAACAGACGGGGTGAGAAACGAGTAGACAAACTTTGCAACATAAAAATGAACGAGCGGCAAGACAAGTGAGTGGACAGAATGGGTAGATACCCACAATCATCTCTGCTATGACATATGTCATTTCAAGTCTTATAAAATGTCCTTTACATAATGCTGCAAGGTGTCCTTGAACAAACAATTCAACTGCCCCTAAACAAACAAATTTAAATTTTATTACAAAAACAGTTAAATTTGCCATTTTATGATGAAAACAAATCAAAAACAAAAATGATGCAAACAAAGATTTTCAAATGCAAAAAATCAAACTTCTTTATTACGCTGACATGACACCAACAGCGGCCCCATTCGAGGCGCGCGCCGCACTACGCCACCTGACGCCATGGCATTTCCGGTCGCAGTCGTCACAGCGCAATTGATTTTTATGTAAGAAAATTTACATTTTGTCGATTTAAAGTGAATTTACGGCCGGCTTTTTGCATGCGAACGCCCGCGTGCTGAGCGCAGCAAATTGTCAGGGGTTTTTGGGAGGAGAAGGGGAGGGAGCGGCAAGTTTTTGATTGGTTGCCGCCGGCGTATTGCCTAACCGAATGAAATCTGAATATTTGACATAAGCGCAGCGCATAAACAATATTTTCTCTGTAGTTGTTGTTATTGTTTTGTTTTATTTTTCCATTAAACGTACTGAAGGTTTTACGACTATTCGTGAGAAAATGTAATCGGCGCACTTTACAACTTTGTGTTTCACATGTGTAATGCATACAACTGCTGACATAAATAAATGTGTTTGTATGTATGTATTTGTGTTAGTATTTGTGTAGCAATGCATTATTGAATTTTAACTGCGTATTAATGCAAGTAAAACTAGGAGTAAAATTAATACTTTTTCTTTTCCTTTTTTATTCCTCAAGAATTTTATGAAAAGACTAAATAAATAGCGAGAAATGATAAAGGATGCAACTTAATTTTTGGTTTCAACAGTCTTAGATTAGGTTTGGTTTTGATGTGGCGGCGTAGTGTAAGCACAAACATTTTCTTTTCTTATTCTCTAAGACTTTTATAAAATGTTTTTTGTTGGCAAACTAAACACTGAACAGTGTTAACAGTTTTAGGTTATTTTAGTTAGGTTAGGTCAGATCAGGTCTGATCATTTCTGGTCAGATCATGTAAGGTTATGTTAGGTCAAGTTGAGTACCGAACAATGAAAATTTTGGGTATTTTTTTCCTTGTTCACTTCTCACTCCTCACTGGAGCATAGGGTCTCAACAAGAGCCTTCCATCGTACACGATCTGGGCTGTTGTTTTCGCGCCGTCCCGTGGGGTGTTGACAGCGGCTAGTTCGCGTTGGGTGTATCGCTCATTAAATACAAAAAGTCACAACTCCAAATTTTCCGAAATCATCGAGTTTTTCCATAAATCAATGTTCAATACCCTGATTTTTATTCTTTTTATCATTCTGATTCTTATTCTTACTTTCTTATTCATATTGTAATTTTTATTTTTATTCTGATTCTGATTTTCATTCCCATTCTTATTTTTATTCTGATTCTTATTCTCATTTTTGTTCTCATTCTTATTCTCATCATCATTCTTATTATCATTGTTATTTTGAATCTTATTCTTCCTCTCATTGTTATTATTATTCTCATACTCTTGCTTTTATCTTTGTTCTGATTATGGCTCTCATTCATATTTTTATTTTTATTCTTTTTCTAATTCTAATTTTTATTCTCATTCTTATTCTTATTTGCATTCTTATTTTTATGTCTTCCTGATTCTTATTATCTTTCTTATTCTCCTTCTTATTCTTAATCTCATTTTTAATTTTTTTTTCTTCTCCTCATTCTTATTTTCAATGTTTTTTCATTTATTCTCATTTCTCATTCTTATTCTTCTCCCTATTCTTATTCTTCTTCGCATCTTATTTTTATTCTGATTTTTATTCTCATTCTTAGTCTTACTCACATTCATATTCCCATTCTTCTCCTTATTCTTATTCTCATTCTTTTTTTCATTCTTTTTCTCATTCTCATTCTAATTCTTATTTTTATTCTCATTCTTTTTTATTTTTAATCGTCTTCTCATTCTTATTCTCATTCTTATTCTCATTCTTATTTCTATTTTTATTCCGTCTCTTTTGTTTCTTCTTCTCGTCTTCCTGTTCCTTTTCTATATTCTGGTTCTTCTTCTCCTTACTCTTTTCCTTCTTCCGCCTCAAAACTTGCAGTAAAGCCATTACTTCAGTTTCTTGTAGTCAGGTGAGAAAAGTGAAACTTGCAGCCTCAGTTTCCCTGTTGAACACGCCACTTCCCTGACCCTATTGTCCTTCGAGGGACCATTTGTTCAGATGTCAATCGAGTGCTTGAATTTATTTTTTTAACCCAAACTCTGCATTCTTCCAGAACCAAAGCAATGCTTTGCTTCTCATGCGCGTCGGTTCCTATAAAAGTGAGCGAGTGACGAACATGGTTCACATTTCTTGGAGTGAGCCCATCTTGTATTAGAATATTATTTCATCTAATTCACATTCAACATCAGAATATATCAGAAAACTTATATTAAACAGTTTTGTTTTTTATTGATTGACTGACAACTCGTACGCGGCACGTTCGCACTGCTCTGAACTTGCAGTGCCGCCACAAATGCAACAAATTGCACACTTACTAATAAAAACACAAAACACCGAAGCACATCGTCATTGTTGCCCGTCGCACACTTCCTTCCCTTAACGACCGTCGTTTACTGTGGCGCGGTGCATTTTATGTAATTGCAGTCAATGGCGTTTATTATGGCGATGGTAATTGCTATAAATAGCGGCACACTCAGCAGTAGCAACAACAACAACAAGACAGTGCGGCTCAAGCTTAGAACTGACAGCTTGATGCGAGGCGCGCTTGAAGCGATGACTGAGACAGAAAGAAGGGAGCTGCAGGCTGTTGTAGACTGATAGTTATCCTGCATTTTGCATAAATAAATTACCTGAAATAAATAAATTCAATAACTGACAGTTTGGCATGTGGAACAAAAAGGGAGATTAGCTGATAATGTTGTTGAACAAATGTTAATTAGAAATATTAGAAAATACAAAATTATAAAAAAAAATGCCATATATATTTCCCTATATTTTCTGTCTTTTACACATTTATCTTTTTTCTTTAAATACTTAATTTTTAAAGATTTATATACCCATCAAATATTTCAACGCCACAAATCCCGCCAAAACAATATATACAATTTTAGTTGCATTTGCCTGACATCACAGTTCCATTTCCTGTCAGCGTTACAGCTGCGCACATCAGCGCACTTCCGTTTGAAAGCATCTCACAAAGCTGCAATTAAAAAAGCTTTTCGTTAAGCACAAATGTGTGGAAAAGTAAGGAGGCTTTGGTTTGGAATGAAATACGCACTTTGCCAGCGAGTCCAGCACCGCTTCAATAGCCGTGATCGTCTAGTGGTTAGGACCCTACGTTGTGGCCGTAGTAACCCAGGTTCGAATCCTGGTCACGGCAATGTTCACAAATGGGGACATTGTCACGGAAGAAGTTGGTTTTTTAAAGAAAAATCTCCTCTTTTTATTAGATATAGTCGTTTATAATTATTAAAAACTAATTCAAAAATACTACTAATAATATACAGGCAAACAAAAGTTTCGTTCAAAATTAAATTTAAAATTATAACAAATTATTAAGTTGAGAATCAAAAAATTTATTATTATTTATTTAATTATTATTTTTAATTTCTGGATAAATACCATATCATTCATTTCTGGATAATATTTTCTTTACAGGGGAAAACAATATCAAATAAATTTTAGTATAGCAATTTTAATTTTTTTCATTTTTAGTTCTAGTATTATTGTCTAATAATTTTGTTCATGTAAAAAATAATTTAAATTTGCATTACTCTCTTGTTGCTAACGTTTGATTGTTTTATCTTATAAAGAATATAGTTTTATTAAAATTATTTAATTTAAAAAAAAAAATGCCTTCTCCGTGACAATGTTGCATATACGAAACATTGCCGTGACCAGGATTCGAACCTGGGTTACTACGGCCACAACGTAGGGTCCTAACCACTAGACGATCACGGCTACCGAAGGCCTGTTCAACCTTTTGCCAAAGTACTGTTATAAGCTACAGCAACAACACGCTGTATTCATGGTTACAAATTATTTCAACTCATCCAACTATGAATATATTTTCACCATTTCATCATTTTCACCATTTGGTAGGAATAGAAATCATTTCATACGCAATACTCATAATAGCGTTGCCGTTTTGGTGTTTTTTTTTTAACCAAAAATGTTTATTTTTTAATTTGTTTTGATGATTTTTGATCCCATTTGGGTATTTTTTTGAATATTGCACACTGATACAAAATTTATATTCAATATCATCGAGCACAATATTATTGGGAGTGGCAATTATATTGATACTGATTATTAGCGGCAACTCATAGCCATTGCTTCTACTCGTAAAAAAGTAAGTAGCATTGTTTAAATCGATAACTATGTTTTTACAAGAGTCAAAAACATCCTTTTTACGACAACTTTTTGTAAAAGTATTGTTATTTTATACAAGTAAAGTAGTGGTTTAATGTCGAATAAACATTTTAGTTATTTTTATTTTTGTTCCTGGTTATGAATTAGTTTCCCTTGTGGCAAAGCTGACTCATACAACCATATTATTTAACGCTAACCTTACCACACTAAACACATTTTGCATTAAAACTTGTTGAAAGCGAACTGTCATAACACTTCCAGTAGTTCATTACATCAATCCACTAAAATAATATACATTTTTTAATACAACAATACAATTTCCCGTATTATACTCTTATTTTGCGCCCTCTAGCGTTCAATAGCAGCATCATGTAATTCATTGGCTCAACTAAACGTTGCAATTCGCATTATTTCACCAATTTGCCATGTTACCAGTGTTGCATCTTTCTTGATTTGCCAATATTTCCAAGAAACGAATAGAAACGCAATGCCGCTAAACGCAACAGCGAACAATCAGACAAAGCAAACGTCAAACACGCCGCGCCAGCAGCCATTGATAGTTGTCAATTCTGTGCAGGGGAGCGAGAGGAAATTCACAAATTATCAATTAATCGCCCATCGCGCCAGAAAAGCTACGAAAATTTCACCGAAAAGGAAACAAACCTTTCACTACATCAGAATGGAGGTGGACGATGCTGCTTCGGTGTCCGGAACGTTGACCGTCGATCAAGTGGCGGCATCACCGACGAGCAGCTTGGCTGAGAATGGTAGCGGCCGTACGCCGCGTCACACTGGGCGACGCAGTGCAATGAAAATGGATGTGGCTAACGAGATTGAAGAGGATCCGCCGGAATTGGAACCGCCGCTGGAGCGCGACGAAACTCCAAACGCCGACATCATGTCCGAGGATGAAATTATCGATAGCGGCGTCATGAAAGGCGACGACGAAATGCAGTTGACTGGCACCCCGCTCAAATTGGAAGTGTCGGGCACAGAAGACGAGGATAGTCGCGATGCGAATGGCGCAGCTGTACACCAACAAACGCGGTCGGCGTCGACAGATTCGCCCGTTGAAAAGGCCGTACTGGCGCAGCAGCTTGTCAGTGACGCGTCACTGAAGCGCAAACGTTACGAAGTACGACGGTCCGGTTCGGAGGAATGTCTGCTGGGCTTCGATGAGCAAAGCGGCGAGGCGGAGCTGATGAAGCAGGATGAGGTGGGCGTGCTGACGAACAGTGGCGTAGTAAAAGCCGAATTCGAAGAGGCCGTGTTCAGTCCGATTGCCTCGCCACGAGCAGCCAAAAAATTGAAGCAGGTGTGTGTGTTTGGGAAGCGCGTGCGGGGTGAATGCGGTATTGTTAGTAGGTGGGCTTAACCTCAATTCTGTATGAATCTGTTTTGTTTGATTTTTTCAGAGTCCGACGACAACCACAATGCGCAAAGAGTCGCCCAAAGCAAAATCACATCAGC
Organism: Melieria omissa; assembly: GCA_963971225.1. NCBI lineage: Eukaryota > Metazoa > Arthropoda > Insecta > Diptera > Ulidiidae > Melieria > Melieria omissa. Next base: position 55,069,013 of record OZ020268.1, read on the forward strand.
ATGAAAATGTAACAGTGACCGAGACGAAAACAGAAATCAAGCAGGAAGTGCTAACAGAGCAGCCGCAATCCCTCAAAACTGCACATATTGTGGCTGATAATGAGGACACAAATGGCGCTGTACTGACAGCATCCAGAAACAACAATAGCTCACCCGCCAATGCGGTAAACTCAGTGCTCTCGAAACCGAAACCGCTCTCGGCGCAGGACGACTTTTACAAGAAGCCGTTCGACTATGGCTGGCGTCGCGAACTGGTGTGGCGTGCCAACATGGAGACCAGCAAGGACAAGGCGGACGTGTACTTCATAGCGCCCAGCGGAAAAAAGTTGCGTACACGCAGCGACATTGTGCCGCTGCTGGAGGGCGAACTAACCATAGAGCATTTCAGTTTTGCGCGCGAGCCGCTTGGCGTGGGCGCCGAGTACGAGACGGTGCGCAGCGCCAAGCCGTCGAGTCGTGTTTCGGTAACGGCGGCCACGCTGGCCGCAGCGCCCGTACCCACAAGCATTGGCAAGCGCGTCTCGAAGCCGAAGGGACCCAAGGGCGCCAGTCCGCCGCCGCAGGGCTGGACACCGACACGCGCGCTCAAGGTGAACAACGCCGCACTGCTAAGCAGCGCCGGTTCAAGTCGCTACAGCAGTGGAGGAGGTGCCTCGAATCCCGGCGCATCGCCCAGCAGTCGTGCGTCGGCCAATGCATCGAGTGGCGGCAGTAGCAGCAAGAGCAGCAAGGCCAAGAAGTGAGTCTGTCAGCGGAGAAAGCAAAACGATTATTGTGTAGTTTACGAAAAGTTGTAGAGGTCTTAGTTTGGTTCTCGCTCTCGTTTAGTAGTGGCCTTAGTGTTTTCTTGTTGTTTTTTTTTGTATTTGTTGTTTTTGCTACTTGGCTTTTGCTGGGCATTCTTTAGTTTGACTTCTGGCATTTTCAAGGGGCACCGTCGCAACAACGGCAGCAGCAGCAGTAGCTGGCGGGGAAGCCACCGCGAACGCCAACGTTGGAACACACAGTAACTCGCCAGCCGCGCACGAACCCTGCACCAGCAAATGCGCACGCGCCTTGGGACAGGTGCCGCAGCTAAAGTGCGTTAAATGTCTGTGTTTGTATCATCACGAGTGCGTCGGCTTGAATCGCGCCAATTGCGAGTACCGCGCAGTCGGCGCACCTCACGGTCACGAGTACACCTGCGAGGTACCATGCACCACAACCTAACCAACACACCCCACTCACTTCATCTTCCTTGCAGGCATGTTTGCCGGCGGTGGAGCCGGCCGCAAAGCCGATCAGCAGCCACAGCGGCAGCGCACGACATGTGTCTGCATCGAAAACGCGCGGCGCCGCGTTGCGCCCGGAAAACAAATACCCGCAAACCATTGCGGTGGTGAAGGGGAAAAAGTATGTGATGGTGGCCAAACCGTTCGCCCCGCCCAATGAGTGAGTGCCGCAATGTTTGTGTCCCACCCGGCGCTGTGCTTTAATTCACTTGAAACGCCCAAAATATGATTTCGAAAAACGAGAGCGAGACCCTCAACGGGCTTACTGGCAATTTCAAACCAATTTAACTGATTTTTTTCTTCTTTTCCTATTGAAATACAGCAGACATGTGAATGATATTGAAAACGATTTGAAGCAAATCAACGAGAGCATCCGCAACAGCCGCAAACCGTCCTCCGCCTCATTGGACGCCGCCTTTCAACCGCATGCCGCGTCCAATGCATCGACGGCCGCCGCCAACGACCAGTCCAACAAAGTATTCGCCACCAACTTTTTCGCGAATGTCTCCTTTGCGTACGATGCACTTTTGTGCATACTGAAATATCTAAAGATACACGTAAGGGATTCAGATAAATTGCAGAAATGTAGGGGAGAAAGGGTGGATTTACATAGAAGAATTATTTTTCCTATTGGAAGCTGTGCAAACAATCAGGCATTGTAGCGACTTACTTATGCTAAACGTTTTAGTTGACTCAAGACAGAGTTCACAATTTGTTATCGTTTGATCGTTAAAACCACTACAACACTGGCCTTGCCAGAGATTGATAACATGAAAATTTGTGCAAATCTGCGTCCTACTCTCCTCAAAATTTGACAATCATTGTTTTTACAATACAACTTACATTATATTTGTTCCACAGGAACGCCCGCGTGCCGCTTCCGTTTGCAAGCTGTGGCACCTGGCCGCCAAGGATATTTCCTTGTGGCACACTGTTCGCATGAAAAACTCCAAAGTGAGCAACTGGGCGGGATTTACAGCAGCGCTGCGTCGCGGCGAGACCAAGCACCTCGATCTGCGCAAAATGCTTGTGGCTAGCACCCGTGGTGAAGAGATGTGGCAGGACTTTTCCGAGCATATTGGCACCGTCTGCTCACTGGAGGTGATTGATCTGTGCCGCTGCTCGGCGCGCGTGGTGGAGAACCTTTTTCAAAGCAACAAACAGCTGCGCATACTCAATGCGGTAACCATCAACGACGACGCCATCAATCTGGAGCACCTGGGCCTGTTGACACGCCTCGAGGAGTTGCGTCTGCGCACTTGTGAACCGGGCACCATTACGGGCGACTTGCAGCCGCTGAAGTCACTGACGCAGTTGGCACACTTGTCGCTGACTGCCGTTCGCGGCCTGGGCGCCAAAGGTGTAGAGGTGCTGGGCGAGTTGGTCGATCTGCGCTCGCTGGAGTTGGGCGAGTGCGGTGACTTTGACGACACATTCGCCGCACAGGTTTTGCCCAAACTCAGCAAATTGCAACGTTTGCGTCTGGAGAATGGACAAGAGACCAACTGTTGCACGCTACAGATACTGGAAGCGGTGGCTGGTCTGACACAGCTCTCGCAGCTGGAACTGGTGAACTTTGACATTAAGGCCGGCTTTGACGAGAAACTGTGTCTGTGCAGCAATGTGCGCAAGCTGCTCATCATTCCCACATACATCTCGCAGTCGGCGACCACGAATCACATTGTGCTGAGCGCCGTGCAGCAGGTGGCCGACACGCTAAAGGTGTTCACCTGGGGCGTGACCGTGGAGCTGCTTCGCGTGACCGCACTGTACGTGGACCAGTGCGAGGAGTCCACCAAGAAGGAGAAACATCACTTTGACGAGTGCATTCCGGTGCTGAAGCCGGTGCCGGGCGCACCGCTCGCCGACGACGCCGATGACGATGACGACACCGGTGCAGCGCCGGCGGAGAAGGAGGAGGCGGCGCCCAGCGATGTACCTCAGATCGAGATTCTGCCGCTGGACAAGGTGGAAACAATATTGGGCGAGAATTTGCCACACACGAAATTCACCATTGTCAAGGTGCCGTACCATGTGACGTGCAAGCAGCAGCTGGTGGAGTAGAGCCGCAGCCGCTGGGCGAGAGACTGAGCGCAATTTCTGGCCGAACGAGAGTAGTTTCATAGTACGAACCCACCTCGGGGTGTTTAGTGCAGGAGTTTTCCAAAAATTTTGCAATGCGCTCCATCGCGAGCAATCTTGATGAGACACACACACATACGATTAAGTTGAGTTGGTGTGACGGTGCGAAAATCTCCTCCAACGCAAACTGCACTTGTACAAAACATGCAAATTCAATACTTTAACTTTTAATTGAATATTCTTCGTTTCGTTAGGGAATCGTTATTTGCGAAAAAACAACAACAAGAAAATTAAAACTGAAAAATCATTACAAAAAATATATAAAAAATATAATAATAATTGTTTAGGTTTTTAACAAGCAGCGCAAGCAACTAAAACTGAATTGAGAAATCAAACGTTCGCGTTCCCACTTTGAGAGCATTTCATTTGAAATTTAATTTAAACTCATGAACCCACTACACAAACAACAACAAACATACTTTATGTATGAATGTATACCCGCTGACTGTAGGGCCGCGCTGGGCCAGACCCACTCCCACAAATATATTTACCATATTATGTCATGTCCGCAACGGCGTTTGTCTCTGTGTAGCCACATAAGCTCTTCACAATTAAACTTGATTATTTTTATGAAGGAAACTGAATTTTTTTTTAATATAACAAATCATAATACATAAATGACGGTTTTACAATGGCAATAAATTGTAGACTTTTAATCACCAACAAAAATACACCGAAGCTGTTAAGTTATTGAGGGGAAAAAATCTGGCGAAAGTGGGTCTTTGGCAGGTGAGTGTAAATTACAAATAAATACTTTCCTGAAATTAATGCATAATCAATTATATTCTTTATATTTACAGATTGAAAGGGCAATTATGCAACGAGGAAAACAATGAGCTGGAGAAAGCTTGAAAAAGGAAAGTATTTTAAATCAAAATGGATATGGCGAAGAAATATCATTAACACATTCAATGTCTTAAGGTTCAAAGAGTTCAAGGCAATAGAATAGAACTGATGTGTTGGATTTTGATGCAACAACAACGCGGAAAAAGCAAGGATGGAGCCAGAACCCGGAAAAAGCAAAGATCTTTATTGAAATCGATTCATACTTTATGCAGTCTATCGAATACCAGCAATTCTAAAATGCTTTGGTAAATAATGCATAGTTTCGCTTGTACGATTTACCTATACAAAAAGAAATTTTAGTCTGCTTACTTATTTTATAGGCTCATGAAATGTAATTTGAGTAAAAGTTTGTAAGGATTACATCTTCTATATAAAAATAACGATTTCGGTGTAATTTGTATGGACCTAACCGCATAAGAAAGCTGAGAGAATTATCTAACAAACATATTTCATGCTAGAATTGCAAGAAGGAAGCTTGATTTGAAACTAAATGCCAGGAGAAAGCATTCATCAATCTCTGACGAAACTTTGTGGTGAGGATTTTAGCATTTGCACATGTAAATGCTACAACACGAGCTTTGTGTTAGGTGCAACAACTCGTTAATGACCGCTGCAAAACCATCATTTCTGAAAACAAAAAATTAATATTTCTAACTAAAAATAATCATTTTGCCATAAAAAAAATCATTTCTAAAAGACGAATATTTATTTATAAATAAAAATAACGAAATTGTATTAGTATTAAATGTAAAATTATTTAATTTAACATCTGATCAGCCTAATATGAAGAACTGTTCACAGTGAAATATTTTAGCTGGAAAATTGTTTCAATCTCGAGCTCACAGAGCCACAGTGAATCAACAGATCGATATTTTACTTTTCAAGTATTATGTGTGTTTATTATTTATATAGTATTATTCATATTTTTGTGATATGTTATGCTTACTGCTTATTATTTTTTATACTTTTATTTTTTTATATATATTTTCTATAATTTTTTTATTTTTACTTTTTATTATTTTCATATATTATTTATTTTTTATATATTCCATTTAACTTTCCATAATATTTTATTACTTTTCGTTTCCAATTTTCTTTTTAATTTCTTTTTTAGTTTTCGTTTAGATACGTTTTTGCGTCTAACAACATCAGAGTCAGAAAATAATGTGAAAAATATTTAAAAAAAAAATATTCAGAATTGTTGCGAAATTTTATCAGAATTTAGTTAAAAATTTGCCTCTTGAACATTGCATTTCAAGTGTCATTAGTTCAAAGTGCCAACAAGCAAAACTAACCTAAAAATTATTTTAAATATTTAACTGCCAGATCTGGCAGCGCTTTGATTAGCAGCCGAAGTGTGTTCGGCCAAGTGAAGCCGCTGAATCGGCGCCGCATGCGGAGCGACAACAAATACCAACACCAGCAACAGCAACGGCAACGGCTGCGCTACCACTTGTTGGCGCTTGAAGTTGGCTTTCAATATGCTTTTGGCTTTCAAACGAGTTGGCGGTACGGTGTCCACAAGAGTCGTGTGCCCGAGTGCAAAATAAATGCTGCAGTAAAGTTACATGGCAAACAAAATTAATTACTTGAAAAAATTTAACTTAAAATCAGAAACTTGAAATCAAAATAAACAAAAAATTACGGTGACCAGCGCGCGCATAACTTCGTGCGTTATAGAAATACATAAAAAAATCTTAAAGCGAAATTGCGAAATTAACGAACGAGCTAAGATCCGGATAATTGGATTAATTGGCCGCTGCAGCCTTGAAGGATACATACAAAAACAAATCAGTAACGAAATGGGACAAATCACCACTGAGGTAAGTTGAACTTTTCGGTCATTGCAGACATCAAAAATTCGAAAGAACAATCACCCGATCGCGCATTTGCGTTTTGGACGCTGCGAGCGGTGTTTGGCATCTGGTGAGCATACCAAACGTCCAAATTCCCACCGTTCGATGCCCATAATGGCTTGCATAGTACAATACAACAACAATTATAGCCGGCAATTAGAGCGCTCGGAGTGAGAGCGTGACAGCTGTGTGCATTCGATACGTGTAATTTTGCCACATGCCGTTAGCCGTTTTGGATTAATTTATGGCTGGCACTTTTTTCTTAGCCCATTTTTGTTTTTTGTTTGTGTTTAATAAAACTCGTGCGAAATATTATTGATGGTCGCAAGTGCAGCGCTTTTTTCGCTTATCGGCAGCTGGCGATAGCGTTTTCCAGAAGATAGCGAATCGTTGTATTGAGTCACATTTTTTTTAAATAACTTACACACCTGCATGGAGACTTATAAATTTTAATAAACGGAAATTCGATTGCTTGATTTGTGAGTATTGCATATATTATGGAAATTGTTTGTATTGCTGGTGCAATAATAATAGTATAGAAGATAGTATAAAGTCGAATCATTGCTTTGGCTTTGAAAGGATGCAAAAGTAAGGCGACAGGGTTTTGAAGAGAGAATGCATGAGTTAGAAACCTTGCATTGGATCTGAAAAGATCCACAAGTTAGAAGACACAGTTTTGAAGGGAAAAAGTGCGAAGTAAATAGAAACATTGCATTTGTTCTGAAAGGGAAAGGATTCAAAAGTTAGTAGACAAGGTTTTGAAGAAAGAATATATAAAGTAGGATCATTACATTGGCTTCGAAAGGATCCACAAGTAAGCAAACAAGGTTTTGGCTCGGAAAGGATGCAAAAGGTAGGAGACAGGGTTTTGAAGGCATATTTTATGAATTAGAAGTATTGCATTGGGTAGGAGACATGGTTTTGAAGAACGAATTTATGGCCTTTATTACTTAAATCCTGCCAAACTCAATGCAATGCCGCTAGCCGATCATTTCACAATCGCGCTGGCGCCTCACAGAAGTCGCTAGGTTCACAAAATGTTTTGGCTGTTGGAAGGTTAAGTTGGCTTAGGTTAGTGTGGCCGCTTAGGAAGCTTAATTGGCCAAGTCCGGATGGAAGGAAGAACATTAGGAGACAAGGTTTCGAAGAACAATTTTTTGGACTTTTTGACTTGAACCTACCAAACTCAAAGCTTCTGGGATAAATTTTCACGGGCAGGTCATTGCCGTAGACCTGTCAGTGCAGGAGTCACTGAGTTCACAAAATGGTTAGGTTGCTGGGGGATTAAGTTAGCTTAGGTTAGGGTGGCGGTTTAGGTAGTTTAATTGGTCAAGTCCGGTCCGTTGTATCACTACGATTTAGAAATCAAGACCCAATTGCTACGCATCGCCACATCCGCAATGAAAGACAGTCCAGAAGCTAAGCTGATATATGAAAGAAATCTCTTTGAAAACTGAGGCTTAGGAGTCAGTTGCATTTATTGCTCGACGGAATCGATGTCAGCATAGAAAAGAGTGTGAGGTGTTAGCTACACAATGCCTGAAAGACCAAATGGCCCCACAACGACCTTTTGTCGTTGATGTTGTTACGAGGAAGAAGAGGAAACAGTCTTGAAGTTTATGTCTGGCCGTCAAAAGACAAAAGATCCACTGGTCTTCGCTCCGCAACGACCCAACTGAGTTTTCAACTCTTGAGTCCAGGCATCAGAGAGATAGCAAGATTCATATTGGAATCCTTGTGGTATTCAGTGTTATGAAAGAAGTGGTGATATCACAATAAGCCATCGCTTTGTGCTTTTAGTCTGATTCGAAAACGATTCTTGAAATTTGTAAATTAGACAATCACTCAACCCAGATTAATCCTCAGACTACAGTCCCAACTTCTAGCGCGCATACGGGGTCCTTTTCTAATGTAGATAAATTATAATAAATTAAATAGTATATAAATAAATAGTATAAGCTGTCTCGTATAGTTTATCGATTAAAATTGGAGCATTGCACAGTGATTCGACTCCATGCAACCGCATGACAAAATTAGAAGGAGTGGTCCGTTCTTCATAAAATTTGGTATACTAGTTAATCCTGGTCTGCTGAATTTAAATCTCCATTTTGTTTTCGCATTTGTGCAGTTTTTTCAATTGTTCATACTGATTGCATACTTTTAGGGATGAATAAAATAAATGTTGTCGAAAATTAGGTGTTTAGACCACTTTTCAAATTGAATTCTTTTCTAAAATCGGAAGATATGGGAGGATGTAATTACATTATCCGACAAAGAAAGAATGCTCCCTAAAATTTAAAAAAATCCAGGAACATACTTTTTAGATATTTTCCTCTAAGTTTTGCCAATTTTCAGATTTTTAATTTAGAAAAGTATTTTACATTAAAAGTGAAGTAAAAACCTCAGCTTCGCTAATTTTGAGAACACATTCAAAGCGAAAATGGACACATTAGTTCTTAATCCATATTGAAAGTTTAAGCAAGTTATTGCTAACCATGTATTTTGACAATTTTTTTACTCAATGCGCCAAAAAACAGAAAACTTGCGCTCAAATTTTTTTAATGAAAACAGTTTCGACTTCAAGCAGCTATTGCACACACTCTAATTAATTTTTTGCACAGATACTTTTTTGCACAGATATTTTGGGGTTTTCTAAGTTGGAGTGTTACCTTTCTAATGAAATCAAAATCGGTAAATTCTGAGACCATAAATTTTTTGAATTTTGTTTGTGGATCGAATCACAGTGCATTATGTCAACTAGAAAAGTGAGAGCTTCAACATCAAAGAAAGCTATTTTGAAAAGTGTTCACATTTTCTAAACTAAAATTTTAGTAAAAGAAACTAGTTAAAAATAAAATTTTACCACCAAAATAGCAACAACAAAAAGCAACTAAGTGAAAAATTTCATCTGAAGAAGTTAAAGAGCGAAACCGAAATACACAAAATAATGAACATAATCATATGTTTTGCCTGCTCCCTCCCCTTCCTCGTCATGCAGAGTGTGCCGTCCAACTGCAGCACCGGCTGAGCAATGACCTCAACTCAGCGCTCGAACGCTTCGTTCCTGCGCGTACGCACAGTCCATGCGTCTGTCCGTTCGTTCCAAGCGACTGCCTGCCAACTATGTGCCCTGAAAATGGCGTTCCGAGTGCCGAAGCCGCGCTTTATTAGTTTGAAATTGACATACACCGCACGCCAGCGGCACGCTGCGTATGTTTAAACAAATGTCTGCTTGTATGTACGAGTATCAACAGCATAGTTGATGCGCCGCCGCTGCCGATCTAATGAAAATATTATTCGTTGTACAGCTGCCGGCTTGAGCGGCGGTCTAAGTGCAAATTTGTGGCCATTGGACGCGTATGTGATATGGGCGACATAGTTCTCGATTGACTGTTTCTGCTGCGTAATCTGTGTCACACTGCTTTGCGACAGATCCAATTGAAATCTGTTCTCGCCGGGGCCCTTCGCTGCAAATCCCAAAGGGCAAACATTTACCTGGCGTGTTTTCTGCCGCTGATTTGCTTTGTTTTCAAGTTTTGGTTTCATACGCAACGCTCTTCCAAAGAAGAAGTTAGTTCGAAACGACACGAGTCGCTGTGCGGTTTTAGCATAAAGTTTGGTACGTCTAAATAATTTTTTTATTTAAATATTTTATTTAATTTTGTGGTTTTAATTGTTGCCGAAACCGTCTAAAACTAAGCCAACAAAATTATAGAATCATAAATTTGTTTGTAAAAGTTCTCTATTGTTGTGCTGTTGCCCACTTTTGCTGCTGTCTTTGTGAAACATTTAGTAGCACCAAAGAGTGCCAACATTTTTTTTCAATACACCAGAATCGAAACATTCAAAAGCTGTAACCTAAGAAACCCTAAAAGGAAAGAAAAAAGTCAAATAAAAGAAGAAATTTCACCAAAAATTCCCATTGTCAGTTGGCGCAATAATGATACAGCCACAGTAACAACAACAACAACTACTACAACATTGGCCAACAACTATATAGCAGTCGCCACAATGCGGCATTGAATTGTGGCAGCGCAAATAAATAATGGCAAACGTTGACGGCAATGGCAATGAAGCTGGCGATGGTGACAGCGTGGAGATGGCAGCCAGCCAGGCATTCGAGTAAAAACTGGTAATTCAGCCTGTTCGCGAAAGAGACGAAAAAGAAAAGTTAATTTGCAGCCAATGTTTTTTCGATTTTTTTCTTGACTCTTTTTCTTTTCGAGGAGCAAAGCGGCGCTTAAAGTTGTTTCTTTTAGTGACTTTTGCTTCCTACATGAAAATGATTTGCTCTGATTTTGATGCCACACGCCGAGCGCAAAACCCAACTCTTAATTGCTTTTGAATTAAGCGTAGCAGATTTTCATTGTTGTTGCTGTTGTTGTTGGCTAGAAGCATCATGAATTTCCGCCTTGCGTACAAAATTTCATTTCGGGTTTGTGCAAATTGCAAGCACTAATGTCTTACTCCAGCCGGATCGGCGCTGTGGCAAAAGTCGAATAACCAGAAACGGTCCAACGCAACGACCGGCAAAAAAAGAAAAAGTAGCATTACAGCGTTCGCTTTTAAATGTTACAAAAACAATAAAACTAAGGCAACAACAACTACAACAGCAAAGCCACAAAAAATATAAATCACTTGAGGAAAAAAGAAAAAGGCGGAAAAGAAAAGCCAAAGCTTAGAAGAGTTTCGTATGGCTGCCACTTGTCCGTGACCCACAAAACTAACAACAAAAACTCACCGAACTCTTACAAAGTTGAAGTAGAAAATCAAAAGCGCACCACATAGTTTCAGCTGCGCATTATAAATCGGGCGTGTCGCACCGCGGCCCCCCAAACAACAACAGGAATGACGCTAATGACGCAGCATTTGCGCACACACACACACTTACGCTTGGGCGGGAATTGTCTGTTGGCTGTGTATGAGTGAAGCGGCATTTAATGCGAAATTAATAGGGATTCGATGCGGTTGTAGTTTAATAGATTCTGACACGCGTTCGAATTGAGTTGCATTGTTTTCTGGCTTCGTTTTTTTACAGACTTTTGGTCAAGTGACTCTGCCAATTGCTTCTTTTCGGCAAGGCCAGTGGACAATAAAGCGTTTGTTGTTGGCTAGAAATAATTTTGTTGTCGGTAGTCACAAACTGCGGCAATTGTGTTAAGAAAAGTTAACTAACCAAGTTTACAAAACATTCCAAAGAGTTTGATTCTTGAAAACCTTAAGTCCTTTATACCTCCGCTTGTATTTTTATATGTAATATTTATATTGTAAATACATACAATACATGTAAACAACATGTCCTCGATTGTTTATTTTTTCACTGCTGCGCTTTTTTCCACCTTGGTTTTCCGCATAAGCAGCGAAAGCCATTCGTCCGGGTCCTCTGTTCGACCGCATAGTTTGTTGCCAGCTTTACGTGCCACTGCCCACAAGTGGTATTGTATCATCATTTCTATGGCCTGTCCGCGCGCCTCCAGCCAGTTTAATGCGCGCCCGAGCCGTGCAATCACAACCGGTTCCTGTCTACCACGAACTGCTGCTGTGCGGCCAACTGCGCGCATTGCCAAGTTTCCCTTTCCTTGAAAACAAAAAACACAACACATTTACATACATTCCACATTTTGCGTACCAATGAAAGTAAATTAGTTAGTTTTTTTTTAATAATTCTGTTTCAATTACCTTTTAATGTCAAATCTGGTTTTCATTTCTATGTGACGCAAATTTTTATTATTATTTTTTTATTGTATTTTTTACACTGGCAAAAGCTCTAATTTTGTCGGCAAGTTGCACGTGTTGTTCTTGTTTTTATTATTGTTTTTGTTGATTATTATTGCGAGCAATAATTAATACGGTGGCCAACCAAAAGCCAGATTCACTTGAAACGAGTCAAATAGTCGGTCATAGACCTTGCGACAAGCCGCATGCCTGACACGCTTGCGGACAACACTTGAGGGTAATTGGTTAGCACATTTTTCATATGCTGGTTTATGGGTGTGTGTGTGTGTGGTCTGACAGTTTTTAGTGTTTCGCATGAGCTGTGAAAATAGAATCGCACTTTTCGTTAGAATATATAAATATATAGTATATATTAGAATATCGAAAAAGTGTTATGAATTTGCTGATTGAAATTTTGCGCCAGTAACTTTAAAGTTAAGAAAATCGAAATATGAAATTAGAATAAATTCTTATAAAAATGTTTTATACAATATTTTTTATATAAGAATTTTAATTATAGATATTTTTATACATGTTTAAATACATAAATATAGAAATATAAAAATATTAAAAGATATATAAGTATACATATATTTAATATTTTGTTTTACTACAATTTGAAAATAATTTTGTAATCATTTAATTTTTTTAGTTCTTAATTTTTTAAATTTCTTAATTAGTTTTCATTATTTTTATAAATACAGTCGTGTCTGGATATAGTGAACTAATTATTGCAAGGCCTGTTCACAGTATCGAGGTTGTTCAGTATATCAAGGTTAACATTTCTGTTCAAAAACTCGTTTTATTTGCTCCAAATATCCTTTTTGTTTTTGCTTGAAATTTTTTTTCCATATTTAGAGGCTCGATGTCAACATTTGGGTGTTCACTATATCGAGGTGTTCACTATATCGGGTGTTCACTGTACCCAGACAGTACTGTACATCCTTTTTGTTTATTTAAATGTATTTTAACCCTGCTGTTAGGTTAAACCCATTTGGTCCAATCTTTGGCTTGTTTCCTTTGTAATTTTTGCCTAACTATTTAACTATTAACTATTTTTTACATCAGTTATGTTGAGTAAAGAATGAATGATTTTGTTCAAAAATTGCAGTATGAAACAAATGGTCCCTTTTCTAACCTAACAGCAGGGTTAAATATGTTTTTAAATAGATTTCATATTTAATAGAATTTAAAATTAAAAAATATTTTAAATTTTATTAGTTATATTAGTTTTCTAAATATATATTTTTATATTGTTAAATGTTTAATTATTTCAGTATTTTTTAAATATTATTTAATTTGAATATATTTATATTTGTATATTTCAAAATTATATACATAAAAATGTTTAAATAGTTAAGTATTAAAAACTTTTTATATATATTATATTACATTTTTTTATTAAAATTTGAAAAGAATTGAATAATTTAGTTTTTTTTTAATTTTTTTGTTCTTTTAATTTTTATAATAATCTTTATTAATTTTTATAACTATATACTTTTTATGTATTGGATGAGTGCATAAGTTCGAGCCCGATTTTACTAGGTGGCGTTTCAATCGTTCACGGTTGGTACTCATGACTGAAATGTATACTTGTTGTAATTCTTTGTAAAGGTGACAAATCAAACTCTGAATTAAACTTCAAATCATTTTGATTTCTTTGAGTTTGCTTGTTGGAAAAGCGCATTGAAAATGGATAACGAAAACGAACATTGCCGTCATATTATGTTATACGAGCTTCGGAAGGGAAAAACTGTTGGCGCCGCAACGAAAGCTATTCAAGCAGTTTATTTGGGCCGTGCACCAGCGCTTCGCACAGTGAAGAAATGGTTTGCTAAATTTCGAGTTGGTGCTTTTAACCTCAAAGACCAACCTCGCCCTGGACGGCCTTCCGACCTTGTTGACGACGTTATTCGCACTCTTGTTGAGAACAATTCACGCATTTCAACGGAAGAGGTTGCCCAAAAACTGAACGTCAACAAATCAACTGCATTTCATCATTTAAAAAAGGTTGGGTACACTTTGGAGCTCGATACTTGGGTGTCGCATCCGTTGAGTGAGAAAAAAATAAAGTGGACCGTGTAACAACAGCCTTTCTTCTTTCTTTGCTTCGACGTATCAAAAATGAGCCTTTTCTGGATCGGTTTTTGACAGGTGACGAGAAATGGACACAACAATGTCCAACGAAAACGAACATGGAAACAGGCACACGAGAACCGGTCTCCAAAGGTGGATTGCATCCGATGAAGGTGTTGCTGTGTGTTTGGTGGCATGTCCGAGGAGTGATATATTTTGAGCTCTTGCCCGTTGGCGAAACGATTACCGCGAATAAGTATTGTCAGCAATTGGCCCAATTAAAGAAAGCAATTGAAGAAAAACGTACGATTTTGGCCAATCGCAGAGGAGTTCTCTTCCACCACGACAACGCCAGACCACATGCTGCAAAACCGACTCTGTCCAAACTGAAGTAGATGAACTGGGAAATCATGTCGCATCCTCAATATTCACCAGACATCGCGCCTTCTGATTACCACTTATTCCGATCATTACAGAAAAATTTGAATGGAAAAATATTTAAAACTGTGGACGACGTTAAAAACCACCTTGTCCTCTTTTTTAATGAAAAAACGCGTGATTTTTATGAATGCGGCATCCGTAAGTTGGTTGATCGTTGGGAGTGGATTGCCGAACATGATGGCGAATACATAATTGATTAATAAAGATATTGTTTTGAAAAATTTCAATTTGAGTTTTCACTTCAAATCGAGTACGAACTTATGCAATCGTCCAATATTAAAATATATTTTAAATATTTTTTGAAAATATTGATTAAACATATTTTAAATACTTTTAAAATATATTTTTTTAATTTATATATAATTTATTGGTTTAGTTATGCCAATATTTTTTAAATATTAATTTATTTGAATGTTTTTATATTTGTATATTAAGTGTCTTTCAATATTGATTAATATCTAATATTTATATTTATTATTATTAATTACTATTTATTTATATTATATATTGTTTTTTTTATTATAACTGCCATATAAAAAATAAAATATCTAAAACATATAAAACAAAAATATTTAAATAAATACATTTTTAGAAAACTATATCAAAAAGTATGATTAAAAATATTTTTAAATTCTATCAAATGCTAATATCAACAAAATAGCAAATATAGAAAATTATTTTTTAAAAATGTTAAGATATCTGTGGTCAAAAGCAATAACCGCTTAAGTCGACTTAAGAAGAAATTGAGTTATAGATGCCACCACGTTCCCTTGACTGTGCTCTACGTTTGTGTAAAGTCGGGGAGTTTGTAACTTAAAAATAAAACAAGTTATTAATAAAAACGTATTCGCATTCCCGTAACGAACACACTACGCGCTAAAACTTTAAAACGAGATTGCTCGAAACAGCAATTTTCGACTTAGGCGGTTATTGCTTTTGACCACATATTATGTATGTAAATATATATTTAAAAAATTAAGTCCTTTTTATATGTTTAAATATTTAAGTAGAACAATATTTAAATAAATAAAACCGTTTTTAAACATAATAATACATAAATACTTTTTTTCAATTATATATTTTCAAATTAAATTATTATAACTAAATTATATATTTTTCAATATTTACCAGCAACATTTTTATGATTATAATTAATATAATTAATTTAATAATAAAAATAAAAAGTATATTTTGAGCAAATAAAACGATTTTTTGAACAAAAATGTTAACCTTGATATATTAATATTTTTATATTAATTTTTATTTCATTCACATAATTAGTATATTTATTTTTTTTTAATTAAAGTATAAAAAGTTGCTAAAAAAAACTTTCATTAAAAAAAGTATTAACAAAAAACAAATCCATAACGCGAACTTGATTTATTGACAATCAATTCAGCTCAACTGTTGTCATTGAACCAAAAGTGTGTAATTTTTTTTTGCTTCTCCTGAGCCACAAAAACCGAACCTAATCCAATGTTACTGTGCAATTTTTCAAATTTGTTTTTTTACAAATGCCATTTTCAGATATCGTTAGTGTTTGACTGACATGTGTGTATGTTTTTGTAACGAATTAAATTAGCTGCACTGGCCGTTGAGGCGTTTTAAACGCGACATTCCACGGCGCCCAGCCTTAAACGAATCACTGTAAAATCAACAAAAACAAAGCGCACAACACCACTTGACCGCATTAACAACACCACAGCAACACGAAAAGTGACTGTCAAGCAGAAATTCACTGAAAATTGCATTAAAAAAACAGCAGCTTTAAAGCAGCTTTTGGCTGTCCGTGAACTTGAGTGCAAAAGGCTAAGACTAGTGGGGCACTGCACCAATTGAAACTGCAACATTGAAACAACAAATTGTAAAACAATATCGGATACATTTCATGTTTGTATCACTTCTTGACATTGCAGAGCACTCCAGACTGCAGTCGTCTTTGCACCACTTTACACAAGCATTGTCACGTTTTGATGCTCCATTGGATGTTTCTGCTTTCTAAATACGCCAAGTAAATACTTCAATAAGCCATCAAGCAATTGTGTGTTTAAGTTTACTCAGACATAATTTGAGATGATTGGCCAGCAAACATGCGCCACGAGCGCAATGCTGGCAGCCATTAATGCGGCTATGCGTTGCACAACCTAGAAATTACAGAGAGCGGTGAAGATTAACGCCATGCGCCAGAAATTAGCGTAGTTTGGTTGGTGAGGTGATTTTGCATGATTTTGAAATGAAATGTGAAAGCAGCGGTGTTCAATATTTAGAGACTTCTAAAATATTTCAAGTCTTAAGAGGCAATGAATCATTTGCAGCACGAATGATTGGGTCAATCTTAAGCTCTTCTTTTAAGTGGTTTTGGTCTTAGCTAGAAAGAGGCTTTGGCCTCTTGGGTGGCCTTCTTTTTCAACAATCTAAGAGATCTTCATTGTCAATAAACAACATCAGCAGTTAAAACATAATCTGCTATGATTTTTTTAATAAAACCCACTTTTTCAGGCCATTTAGTTTGTCATAAAAGATTCAATTCCCTCATTGATGCTCAGCGTTTATGATCGACTCGCTCAAACTTTTATTGTCCTCAATTATAATCTCGCTACAACTTCTTTATAACAAATATTAACCTTTCCGCAGCAATGCATTAATTTTTATGCGTTAGCCATATAAAAGAAAAAACAACGCAAACATTTCGCTTCGGGCGAAACGCCGAAACCGTTAACGCCGGCAAACAAACAGCGTTGCACACGCTAATGAAAACGTATAAACATATTTAATGATGGGCAGCAAACGGTACTTTTCAGCAGGTTGTTGCCGATTAACTATTCTCATGTTTTGTTTTTGGTTTTTTGTTGAGCGTTTGGTGGTTTTTGTTTTTTTCATTTTCAGTTGTATGTTTTTATTCTGCATTTGTTGTATTTATTTCTTTTCAAATACTGTAGTTTTTCAGCATTGCTGCAAAACTTGTCGATGCGACCACAGTTCAGTGTTCGCGTGTTGCTTTACAACCGCAACGAAAGTCTGCCGCGCGCTAAGGTCTCACAAAAATTGCTGACCGCACTTAATTGCTGCCAGCTGCTTTTTTCTCTAATTTTTTTCACGCTTTATTTATTTGGATTCTATTAATTTATAGGGTTTTGTTATTTGCATACAAATAGAAAACATTAACGGAAATGAAAAAGAATGAGAAAAAAGAAATGATATGATTGCTGCGGTCTTCAAGCTGCGTCTGCCCAATGCTTTTTAATGACTATATTTGTGAGGAAAAGCTATATTCAAGGCAAGAAAATTGAATGTCTAAAATTTAAACAAATGTATTGAATTAAATATGAAATTGCAAGTTAAGACGGAAGCTGGATACAGCTGCTGCTGGTGTTCGCAATGAGAAGTGATGATCACTTCAGTATGGTGCGCTGACTTTGGAGCGTAGTTACCAAATGAGAATATTTGAAGAAATAATTAATGATAATAATTAAGTAGTAATCCAAATATGAGTTTCGTTTGAGGAAGTTTAGTAGAGTTCAGAGAGTGGAGAGTAGATCCAAGCCAATTGACAAAGTTTAGCAGATTCAATGTTACTCACAGCATTGCATCAAAAATCAGTACAGGACAGAGATCAAGATGCAAAAGATGTTGCCTTTCACTGTTGTCCAGCTCAATGTTCTTTCATGCCAACTCTACTCAACACAATGTCCTCAAATCAAGCATAGATTGACATATGGCACCCTATGGGCCGCAACAACTTGGTACAATCTGCGTTTTCACAACAACAAATTAATTCATCACTCAACCAAAGCACCAAAGATATATTTAAAATTTTGTATTACTTTTTATATAGCAAATCCGTCATTTCTTATGATTATAATTATTAGTACAAAGGAAATGGTTGGCGGTAGCGAACGCAATGCCAATAACCGTCGCAAGCTGCCAACCACAGCCAGTCAACTGTGAAATTGGTGGTCTTCTATGTACTAACACACATTATTGTGTCGAACAGATTCTGAAAACGCTCAACGTGCGCTGCATTGTGATGTGCCAAGCGACGATTAGTAGTGCGAACGTTTGGTAATTTCAGCGCTTGTGACGTGCATGAAAAGTGAAATTGGTTGAAGGCTGTTTGTTTGTTTGTTTGTTTTACCACTTTTATTTGTCATTTATTGAGTACATGAATGCATATGTGTAAGTGTGTGTGTTTATTTGAAAATTTTAATTTTTTTATTTGTCAGATATGCAACTGTGTGGTTGCCCAGCTTGTGGTTTTTGCCCGCATTCGTTCGCTCCTAACCTGCAAAAAGTGTTGTAGGCACTGAATTTGCAAACAATCGTGTGTTATTTTTTTTCACTTTACACCTCACTTGTCTCTTCACATTCACATTGCACACAATGCGCGCTGGCGCTATGCAAACATGTGCAAAGTACCGTTGCCATTGTCAACATTTGACACATGATTGAGTCTCTGACAATCTCCAGCCCAAGCCAGCGACAACAGCGTGTGTTGCTGCCACAATAAAATTGCCAAGAAAAATGAATGCAAATGAAAATAGAAATGAAAGCAAAAGCGAAATTTTTGTTTTGTTTTGATATGAAAATTTTTTGATTTGTATTTGCAATCATTTCGCAATACAATGCAGTCATTATGGAAATATTTTCACATCTAATTAAACCTCTATTCGAATCGATTTTAGCAAACAACAACAGCAAATCTAAGACACAATGCAATCGACAATAGCTGTAATAACAACAACTATTTAATACACAACTTGAAAGCACAAAGAAAGTGATGTCAACGCACGTCAGCGGCCAGCAATTGTTGCCGCCAATGCATTGTTCGCATTTCGACAAAACCATCGCCGGCCGGTCGACACGCCCCGCCTGCGAAGTTGGCTCACTTTTTCGGCGCTTTTTAGAAAGATCCAATGCAATTTTCACCGCTTTTTATGTTTGCTTTCAATTTTGCATTCATCTAACGGCCAAGCACTGAACATCTTAAAACAAAAGGTCTGGCAGCACCATGAACCAGGTTTGCACTTAATTTGCTTAAAAGACTTTCTCGTGGTTTTGTTTTGGCTGATTTTTTTTTTTTATAATTGTTGTTGGGAAGTTTTATGCTAATTACATTTTGTGAGGAAAATGCGTGTGCACCAAAACTGCTGTCAGCTGTGCGCCTTTGCCTTTTTAAAGTAGAAAGCGTTCAATTTGAAACATTTTCTCAGTGCGTTTTAGCTAAGTTTAAATGAAGCTTAAATGGTGCTAATTAAGTCTAACAATTAATATTTTCTCTGTGTAGATTTTTTCCTTAGAGGTCAACACATTCTTTTTTGTTTTTGTTTCAAATGCCGTTGACAAAGTGAAAACTATTTTTCCCATGTTTAGTTTTAGTTTAATGGAAAAAAGAAATTATAAGTGAATTAAATAATGAAAAAATACAAAATTTAGAAAATCTTATTGAAAAAGCTAGATTTGTCAAATTTAACTCAATTTCAATTCTTGTAAGAAGATTAATTTCGTTATATAATGTTGTGGAGAAAAAAAGCAATTTTGCAAATTAAAAAAATGTTTTTTTTGTAAGAAAATTTATTTCGTTACAGAATATTGTTGTAAAAAAAAAAATTAAAACAATTTCGTTACAGAATTTTGATGCAGAGAAGAAGAAGTAAAGCAATTTTGCAAATTAAAACTAATGTTTTTTTTTAAGAAGATTGATTTCGTTACAGAATATTGTTGGAAAGAAAAAAAATTTAAACAATTTTACAAATTTTGTGGAAACAAATAATTTGCTGAATTCAACCCAAAACCAATACAAATTTAATTCAAGAAAACTTTAGAATAGTTGATATTGCTTGGGAACATTGTAGTAGCAACATTCGACCAACGAGTGTTGACATTCTTTCTCATTATTGACTATTAATTCAACAAGTTCCTAAACTTTCCATGAACATTCGAAATCTATTAAACATGGGCCTAAACTTTATATCCTTTTTCAAAGTCTCTTTTATTCACTATATCTTTGGGTCTCCATAATTGGGCTCTAAGGGCTGTTTTTTTTAATACTTAAGAAAATTAATTGTCCTATCAAATATCTTTTGGATCACTTTTTGATTTCTAGTTCGTGGTTATTTTCATCCTTTTGCTTTTCCTATTCCTCACTAGGTCTTTTTTATTCCTATTTGTATTCTTATTTCTATTTGAAAGTTTCTGTAATATAAATTCTATTGATATTCCTAACGATATCCTCTTCTATTCCTATTTATATTCCTACTTCGATTCTACTCCCATTTCTATTTGAATGTTTCTGTAATATAAATTCTTTTCCTGTTCCTTACGATGCCCTTTTCTATTCCCAATTTTATTTCTTTCCTACTGCCATTTGTATTTGACAGTCTCCGTAATATCAATTCTATTCCTATTTCATAAGATGTACTTTATTTCATATCTATTTGAAAGTTTCTGTAATTTCAATTCTGTTCTTATTCCTTACGATGTCCTTTGCTTTTCCTATTTGTATTCTATTTCCATTTATATTTAAAAGTTTCTGTAATTTTCGTAATATACATTATATTGATATTCCTAACGATATCCTCTTCTATTCCTATTTATTTTCCTATTTCTGTCCTATTTCTATTTGAAAGACTCCATATTATCAATTTTACTTCTATTCCTTACTATGACATTTTTTATTCCTATTTATATTCCTATCCTATTCTTGCTTCTATTTGAAAGTTTCTGTATTATAAATTTTCCTATCAATAGTTTGTTCGTAGACTCTAAATTGTACCATACTTCAAAGTGTAATTCTGAATTTACCATAAATCCATTAGCCTATAAATCTATCTGTAATGCAAATTAATACTCATTGCTTTGCCATTTCCTGCAGCTCTTTTAATTTCCACTCCATACGCACATTTATAAATAAACTCAAGAACTTTAAGTGCTTTAATGTCCAATCTGTGCAACTGGCCACAGAATTATGTGCATGGCATTTACTAATTTCTTCGCTGCAGATAAATTCGCAATAATAATTGGCATTCTAAATGGCAACAGTGGCATATGGCCCAGTCGCATAAAGCCATTTGTATGTTAAGTGCGCCCACACTTTTATTTTATCAATTAATGCCAAGGACTTTTAACGGCAAATGCCAGCAATCAGTTTGCTAGTCGGCTAAGTGAAAATCAGCCACTAACGCATTGGGACTTACAGTTTATGTTGCTAATCAAATCACTGATTTGTGTTATTGATGTTACGCGTTTCTTGTGCCTAATAACAACGTGTTATTACCATCAAAGACATCACAGTAAAAATCATAATCATCAAATATATAAACCAGCTGACTGACTGACTGCTTGTTTCATAATTAAGCTGCTAAATTCTGTGTAAAATAATTTTGGTTGTGGGTGTAAACCATTCGCTAAACCTGATCAGCATTGTTGCTGTGGTTATCGTGTGCGCAGCTGTGATAAGATACGCAGACATAAGGCGATTTGGTCATATTCGAAAAAACTTTGCTTCATATTGATGATGCCGACTTGAGGCCAACTTATCGGCAAAAGTTCATATGTGCGGGCTTCCGGTTTTGAAATGCCGCACAGGTGAAACAGCGCCTTCGTTCTGAGCTAATGTTTTTTTTCTGTACAAATACAACACTGTGATAAGAACAAGAAGGTGTCAATATTTATGTGAGTCGCTTAAAAGTCCGTCGACTTGCGCTGCTTCTTGGCTTGTTTTGTTGGTATTAATGGAAATTAAGCCATTATGACTACGCGTACACTGACTTCAGTAACTTTCAATATCTAAATTAAAATTTCTCCTCCAGCCACTTGAGCATTTTTTAGTCACAGATTCCGCTTTTTCTAGAACCGGTAGCAGCAACATTAATTTTGAATCCTTGGTTAGTCAGAATCTACTCAGATTTGTTTACTGTTCCTCAAGATTTAAGCCGCTTGATATCAGGTAATGCAATCAATGGTCTGAGTGCCATATTCGTGTCTCTTGTTTATTTCCAATCACAGTTGTTGTAAAGCCCAGCTTTGCTCATGTTTTTCTATTTTCATAAAATTTGTGCTTTGCTCTGCTGTCCGAATCCAGTTAATAGTTAATATAACTTTTTGGAAAACGTTGGCCTTTTCTTTGGGCATTTAATTACTTTGTCGACTTCTCTTGTGAAAGAACCCTGGAATACATTCCATGCCTATCTCAACACTACGACTTACTTAGTGACTTACTAAACCGTTCTTTTCTGGGTTAGAGGAAGTCCCCAAGCACGGCATCAAGTCGCTGCTGAGCTTCGCTAGGAACATCCGCATTCTCGCGGACCATTTTTACGTCGATACGCAACACTAAGGAGATCCAACTGGTATCGTTAGACCTATAGGGTCTGGCCAGCGGGCCTTCCTAACCAACTCCCACTCCCTCCCTCTCTCACTCTTCTCTCTAACTTCGACTTAACATTCCTCTCTTTCTGCCCCTCTATAATTTATCCTTGACAGTGTTGCCATTAGAATTCATTGTATAGAAAATTCCATCGTTTTTTTCGCAACAACCGCCAACAACAACAACTTCAAACTGATAACCACACTGAAATCGCTAATAATAATTATAATTTTTTTCCTTCAATTTCTTATCAGCTGTTATTAATTTCGATTCTGCTGTACACCTTGGTGGCTTTTGTGTAAATTGTTGTACCCCGTCGCTGATAAGAATATCAAAACGATTGCAACAGGTAGAAATTAAACACACAGCCAACCAGCCAAACAGCAAATCGCAATTTTCAACAGAAAATTGTTCTCGAGCCACAATTTCAAAGTTTATTTGCACACAAATAAACCAAAAAAATGAAAACAAATAAATCGACAAGATAGAAAGAGAGGGAAAAGCAATAGCAAGCAAATACTTAATTGCAAATATTGTGTGAATTGAAAACGTCGCCGCGATAAGATACCAAAGTGACTGTGCTTGTGTGTGTTTGTGTCATTTTGCGGTTTGAAAGTTTTTGAGTTTGGTCGTGGAAAAACCTTTTAGCTGATTGCCATGAGTCACAAGCGCCAACGCCAGCAGCAGCGCAAAATCTCAAACTGTCAATAAAGTCCAACATTACGCAGTGCTCGAAGTTGCATAAGCACAGCCGCTACAGTTACTCTGAAAAGTCAGCGCACAGCGATTGCACCGGAACACCGCGCAGCCATGTTGCACCACATGCGGCGGCCAGAGCCCGATTTGCGCCACAAAATATCATTATGTGAGGCGCTGCATTGGCTCCATATGTGCACATAATTTCACCGTTACCTTTAAGCGTTGCCATCATTAAGAAACGCTTGTCGGCATTTTCAAAACACAACAGCACTAACAAAACGCTGAATGAAAAGAAATGCGTTCGCATGTAGGTATGTACGAGTATATGGTTGGCAGCTCTATATGCACACATATCTAATCGACAGCGCATTCTTTTGCATCATGGCGTGGCTGCGCGTAACCTTACTTGTGTTGCATTTGTTTCGTGTGTATTTTTAATTTGTTTTCCATTGCATTTCCGCTCGCCCAGCAGCCGACCCGTTAATGTGCTGTGAGTGCGTGCGATTGTGTTTGTATGTGTGTGAGTGTGTGCGTGTTGGGGGGTGGGCCGAAGTGGCAGCGCCAGCCGCAGCGATTGCAGCATTTGACGCCTTTCTAAAATAATTCCACTTTTGATGCTGCAACTTTTACCATGTCGAGCGGCCGTGTCAGTGGCCGGCACCTGTTCGGCCAGCGCTTTTACATAAAATCGTTTATGAATATTACAGCGAAAAATGTCAGATTTTTGTTGCTCGTTGCTTTCACAACATCCTGAAGATTCGGTCAGCACATGAAAAGTGGGAGTGTAATTGTTGTACGTTAAGTGAGCAATCATTTTATTTGGCTATACAGCTTTTTCAATGAAAATTACACAAACTTTCGTTAGACATTTTACTTAAATAAAAAATTACAAAAAATACAAAATTAACTATAATGGTTATGGTTCAGTGGATCAGATGTAGGAATACAAAATACTCAATCGCAGGTTTTCTATCACTATTGAAAAAAAGTTATAAAAAAAAACAACGTGTGCCTTCTTATAATCTGAGAATTGCAACTTTAAAGGTTTAACATAATTTTTAATTATTTAGTTTTATTTATTTAATTTTTATTTTTTTTATATTTTTGTTTTTATTTTTTTTATTTTATTATTTGTTTTATTTTTATTATTTAATTTTTTATATATGAGATGTTCATTTAAGTTAAAATTTCAAGCCATGGCAGCAGGGAGCTTTTGAAATTCAAATGTCTACTCTTCATTTGTTCCATGATCTGAAAAGTCACCGTCTATGGCAGTGGTTCTTAACCTTTTCGAGCTCACGGAGCACTTTTAATTACATGAAACCTTCACGGAGCACCTTACCAAATAACATTGATTCTAGTAATT
Source organism: Melieria omissa (assembly GCA_963971225.1). Classification (NCBI taxonomy): domain Eukaryota; kingdom Metazoa; phylum Arthropoda; class Insecta; order Diptera; family Ulidiidae; genus Melieria; species Melieria omissa. Next base: position 55,093,790 of record OZ020268.1, read on the forward strand.
TGTATTCTATTTTTTTATTTATTCAACTCAAATAACTACAATATACAAAAAATAAAATATATTCAATATATTCATCAAAACTAAATTGTTACAAATTCAAAATGACATAAAATATAATAAAAATTCAATGGGATATTTGAGCCTGGTGAGTTTTACATATTTCGCCAATGTTGGGTCTAATATAAGATATTACTACCCTCATTTCCTCTTCTAAATCGAGAAGTCTTTCTCGTTTTTTAGTTTTTATATTTGTTAATGTTGAGAATCCAAGTTCGCAGAGATATGATGTAGCAAATTGTAATAAAATTGCGATTGCCTTCTTAGATAAAGAAGGGTATTCATCTTGGACGGAAATCCAAAATTGTTCATTAGACAATTTTGTGAACTCCATTTTCAGAGATCGATCTGTAGACAAGGAAATAATTTCTTCTTCTTCTTGTAAAGACAGTTCCAAATTAGAAAATTCAAATGTCCCAAACGGATTTCGTATCCAGTCATAGGATTCTAATTTAAGAGATGGAAAGTAACATGCGATTTTTTCTTCCAATATTGTTAGATGTTCTATTACGGCAGGAATAATATCTGCGACATTTTTAGTTTGAATTGAAGGAAACATATCAAGCGTATTGTTTTTTATTATTCGATTTTTCCTGTGCAATATTTTTTTATTGAATGCCAGTATTTTATCCGTGGCTGTTAAAATATTCTCATTTTTACCTTGAATACTTGTATTTACTGAATTTAAGTATTTCAAAATAACAGCTAAATATGCCAATTTAGCACACCAAATATCATTTTCAAAATTTTTTGCAAATTTATCCACAGCGGCATTTCGGAAATAACACAACAATTCATCTTTGAGCTCTAATAAACGACATAGGACTTTACCGCGAGACAACCATCTTATTTCAGTGTGCAATAGCAAACTTTCATACTTAGCATCCATAGATATACAAAGCTGTTTAAAAATGCGTTCCTGCAGAGGTCTTGATTTAATATGATTTACTATTTGTACCACTTCATCCAAAACATATTTTAAAGTGTTTGGCAATGTTTTTGAAACTAAAACTTCCCGATGTAAAAAACAGTGTGTAGATATGATATTTGGATTATTTTCCTTCACAAGTGTAACACATCCTTTAATAGATCCTGCCATCGATGAACATCCATCTGTACAAATTCCAACGCAGAAATCCCATGATATTTGGGATTTTTCTAAATATGTGGTAATAGAATTAAAGATATCTTTTCCTGTTGTATGTCCTGTAAGCTCTCTGCAGCAAAGAAATTGATTAACTATTTCATTTTCATCAATGAACCGAACGAATGCAAGTAATTGAGCTTTACTGCTAATATCAACAGATTCGTCTATTTGCAAAGCAAAATATTTCTTTGAAAGCTTATTGTTAACCGTTTCCTCGATATCAAGTGACATGTCTTTTATTCTTTTTTTTTATTGTATCATTAGATAGGGGAATTTTCAAAATCTCATTTGTTGCATCCTCTCCAAACATAATTTTGACTATTTCACAACATGACGGTAAAATTAGACTTTATGCTATAGTATGTGGTTTTAATTTCAATGCAATTAACTCGGCTACCTTGTATGATGCAATTTGCGCCTTATCAGATATTGTCATAGCACATTTAAATTGTTTTGCTTGCTTATCTTGCATGCCCAATAACCTTTTAAAGTAATCCTTATTTTTTGAAACAAGATTAGCATGGGTAGTAGTAAGGTGTCGGTTTAATTTAGCCGGAAACATAGCACTATTGGACAGTTCTACACCGCATACAACACATTTAGGAATTGGACACTCCTTTTCACCGGTCCATGTAAATCCCAAACTGATGTATTCGTCAGAATACTGTTATTACATGTTGAAACATCTTCTGTATTACCACTATTAATACTACTCCGACTTGTACTTGGTCCATCATTAATATTTTTCTCAGAATTACATTTTCGTTTCAAGAACTTGTCCATGGCTAAATAAATTGGGAATAAGAATAAGTACATACATATATAAAGGGCTTATAAGAATAACATTTCAGAAATGTGAATTATCAAAAACGCGTAAATAGAGATATATTTCGAAAATTTTTAATGCAGAATAAGAAAACTCTGTTTATAAAAACATAGGAGATTGATATTAAGTTTATTTAAATAAATAAATGCAATAAATATGTATGTACACATATTTATTTAATTTTTTTATTTTAAATTTATGTTAATTTACAATTATAACGTAATATACTTACTGAAATAAATTTGTTCTCACTTTTTTGGCACAAATTTAATCAAATAATTATTGAAAACACATTAGATTACGTCCAACACAACAATAAAATATTTCAGCTTATTTTATCAGAATTTTTTTGTGCAGCCTACTTGATTTAAATTTTTGTTTATAACTAAGTACATACCGCATATACTACTGTGATCAAACTGAAAGGTGAATTTTGTTATATTTTTAAAATCTTTATTTATTCTTGCAAATCCATTTCATCTCCTTCAAAGTGATCCCCTCCCGCTGCAATACACTTATGCCAACGAATTTTCCATTCATCATAGCACTTGGAAAAATCGTCCGTCGGGATGGCCATCAGAGCCTTCTTCGATTCAGCTTTTATCTCCTCAATTGAGTCAAAACGGTGTCCTCGGAGTGGTCTTTTGAGTTTGTGAACAGCCAGAAGTCACACGGGGCCAAATCAGGCGAATACGGTGCTTGCGGAACGATATTTGTTGAATTTTTGGCGAAATGATCACGAAGAACCAATGCAGTATGAGATAGTGCATTATCGTGGTGCAAAAACCAAGAATTGCCGGCCCACAATTCTGGCCTCTTGAGGCAAATAGCTTCACGTAAGCGGCGCATAACGCTCAAATAATATTCCTTGTTGACAGTTTGGCCCGGCGGAAGGAATTCATAATGCACCACACCACGATAATCAAAGAAAACTGTCAACATAACCTTGATTTTTGAGCGACTTTGACGTGATTTTTTTGGTCTTGGCTCACCTTTTGGACGATATTCGCTCGATTGATCGGTTGTTTCGGGATCGTAAGCGTAGACCCAAGTCTCATCTCCAGTTATGATGCGTTTCATTACGTTTTGATAGTCAGAAAGCATTGTTTCACAGATGTTAACACGACGGTCTTTTTCGAAAAAATTTAGTGTTTTTGGAACCATTCGAGATTTGACTCTTCTCAAGCCCAATTCGTCTTTCAAAATCGCCTGCACCGATCCAAATGATATGCCCAAACTATCAGCAATGTCTCTAATAGTTAATCGACGATTTTCAAGCACCATTTCTTTGACTTGTTTGACGTGATGTTCATCAGTCGATGGTTTTGGCCGATTTGACACCACATTTTTCTCAACACTCTCACGACCGGCTTTGAACTCGTTATACCACTTGTAAACACTTTTAGAAGACAGAGTTTGATCACCAAAGGCTTTTTGCAACATCCTCAACGTTTCTGCAGGCGAAATCTCATTCCGCAAACAAAATTTAATGCAACTTCTTTGTTCAATAAATTCAGACATAGTAAAAATCGAAGAATTCACTTTTAGAGCCTCACAAAACGACGCGTATCTCAAATACTAATGAATATTTTGACGTGAAATTTAGCATAGATGTCACTAACAGTGCTACCAACTTACAGAAACAAATTTTTACAAAAATTTACCGATTCGAAAAACCCGCGAAGTTTAAATTAAAAATTCACCTTTCAGTTTGATCACAGTAGTAAGGGAGAGGGCTGGGTTGTGAACAGGGGTTTTGTTTTTTGGCTCTAACTTTTTACAGAATAAAGATATCGAAAAATCGAAGATACCGTTGGAAAGGTGAATACATAATGCAACTTTCTTATGAAGACAGATTATCGTTTTGATTGAAATTTAACTCTCTACGTCCAATTTTCTAAGGACTTGATTTTTCGCTTTTCCAAAAAAGTGGCTGGGTTGTGAACCATCTGGAAAATCCCTATTAAAGTCGGAAAATACGAAGAAAACACCCATAATTTTTAAGTAAGTTGAGGATTTATTTAATCAGGAGGCCTCAAGAGGTGAAAAAAGTTATAATTACGCCAATTAGGCCAAAAAATCGCAATGAATGAAAGTGCTCAAATTTTTGAATTTTCATCCTAATCGGTGTCGCAATGTTTGCTTGTGAAATATGAATGCGTTCTCGCATTGGCCCACTTCAAGTGAACTCAAGGAAATCGAGTGAAATTACATAAAATTACTTTATTTTAATATATCCGTCCATATTTGACAGTGTTAGAACAAATGTAGTACGAAAAACAGGTGGTTCATAACCCAGCCACCTCAGTGGTTCAAAGCCCAACCACGATGCCATTTTGGAAACTTTAAAATAAACGACACTTCCAATCATAATTCGACATAAACAAATATTGCATCGTAAAATAGAATCAAAACACTAAATAAACATGTATTACACAGACCTTTTTGCAATAAGCTCAGTCACTTGGATAGCACTTAAAAAAAAAGCCAACAAGTTTTCGCAGTCGATTTTCAAACACGATGTCTTTCAAACTCGATTGCTGCCACAAGCAATACGTGTTTGTACTTCGGTGTAACCACAAAAGTAGAGTCCTATCAAAAGACAAACTTGACAGTTGAAAGATTGGCGATATGTCAATTAGGGAAAGAAAAAACGGCAATGGTTCACAACCCAGCCTGGTTCACAACCCAGCCCTCTCCCTTACATATATTTGAAATGCAGCCTACTTGATTTAAATTTTTGTTTATAACTAAGTACATACCGCATATACATATATTTGAAATGCAGCCTACTTGATTTAAATTTTTGTTTATAACTAAGTACATACCGCATATACATATATTTGAAAGTTTGTTCTAATAAATTTATATGTATATTTTTTTTATATTATATGAGTTTAGCTTTCGTTTCGCGGAGCACCTGGGACAATCTTGCGGAGCACCAGTGCTCCGCGGAGCACCGGTTAAGAATCACTGGTCTATGGACTCTACTACAGTCTAGATAGAACTGAATTGCTGCCTGTCCATTTATGGCGACCCATAGGCGACTCTGAAAACAACTACAAACACTCAGTCTAGTTAGAACCCATTTGAGCTGGATTTCAAAGATAAATCCAGAAGCTTATTCCTAAAAAAATTATTAATACGCGAGCTATCTTAACCTGCTTTCCATCACTCTTTCTATTCCTATTCTCTATTCCTTTTTGTATCGCACCAAATCTATGGCTCTATTAAAATTAAACATCCCAAATTTGATGATCTTGAACTTGATTCAAATCTATTTTATTCTATTTATTTCTATTAGAAAAGTGTATCTCTATTAGACCTGCTCCTCTATCAAAGCCTCTTTGTTCAACCAAATCGAACCGAAACTAATTTGAAATCCATTCCATCTATAGAAATTTGGAGATCTATTAGTACTTGTAAACTATCAAAGTCTGATTTATCCAACCAATTTGAACAGGAAATAATTTTCATTTAATTTCATGTATAGAAATTTGTAGCTCTATTAGATTCAGTCCTCTATTTAAGACTGCTTTATCCAACCAAATTGAACAGGAACTTTTTAATTTTTAGTAAATTTCATGTAAAGAAATTCTTAACTCTATTAAATCGTATCCTCTAATAAAGCCTGCTTTATCCAACCAAGTTTAGGAGGAACTCATTTTCATTTAATTTAATGTATAGAAATTATTAACTCTATTAGATCTAATCCTCTATTAAAGCTAGCTTTATCCAACCGAAGTAAAGAGGAACTAATTTCCATTTCATTTCATGTATACAAATTATTAACTCTATTGGATCTACTCCTCTATTAAAGATTGTTTTTACAACCAAATTGAATAGGAAATAATTTCCATCATTTTGCATTATGTGCATAAAATTTATTAACTCTATTAGATCTAATCCTCTATTAAAGCCTTATTGATCCAACCGAAGTAAATAGAACCTAGAAATTTTTAGCTCTATAAGATCCAGTCCTCTATAAATGCCTGCTTTATCCAACCGAAGTAAACAGAAACTAATTTGAATTCATTTTAATAAAATAATTGAATCTTTTGAAAGTTACAAACTTATAACTTGTAACTTTTTAGAAATCAATGTTCCATATGGGCCCATTGCGTTACTTAAAGATAGGAATTGCAACCTATGCATCTATCCGAATTTGTCATTGTTTTTTTAATTGTTCAGATGTAGCCTCTTCCACAGCCAACATTATTCGACCGCTTCATCAAACATCTCGACTAATGACACCAAAGCAAAGCCTGCTGCAAAACAAGTTGTCCCAATTAATACTTAGAAATAATTCAACATAAGTCTTAATATATGTTTTGGTGCTGTATGATTTAATCGCTGCAATTAATTAGAAGAAATATGGCCAATTAAATTGCACTTTCTGCTACATGGCCGCCTTAACGATTCTGTATAATAGTCGATCGGTGTCAGCATAAAACCCACATATATATGAATGAAGTAGTGCAACATATAACTGTAACATAAGTTAAGATTTTCGTATTTAATTACTTATTGTTAGAACGCATGTCAGTCACTGTTTATTGTCACAAATGGCACACAAAGTGTGACAAATACACGCAATTCTTTAGCCACAACTGCAGCCGGTGTAAGTGGCTAAAAAGTAGATAAATATGTTATGTATATGTAGTATAAGTGAGTTGGGAAAGTAGTGAGTGGTGTTCACAATATGTGACAAAAGCTTATTGAAACACTAAGTAAAATAAAAGTAATGACAGATTTATTAGAATTTGCTTTTCTAAAGCAATTAATTTAGTTCTCAGTGTACTTGTGACAAACAGATGAAGTGTACAGGGTTGCATGTGTATGTGTAAATAAAAATTACCTAATTTAGTAGTCATCACACTAGATTCCACCGTGAAAAAAGGTCATTGGCTATATTAATTTTCTTTGATCTGGTCCGCTGGTCTTCAGCCGAAGCAGTTGCCAGATATCGACGACTATGGTGAATGTCGCAATTGCTTTCACTATGAGTCTATTCTGTACGGGCAACATTGTCCACATTGTGGTCATACATTGCATGTTTTATGACTTCCACTATTGCACAAGATGAAAGACGTCTTATAGGAGCCTGTAGGCTTCAAACATAGACCAGTAAAAGAACAAAAATTTTAAGACAACATTGTAGGAAAACAATTCTATTCTGACACTTCAAAAGAAACTTCCTGTCAGCAGAGTTGCATAGAGTCATAGAGCACAACTAGAATGTTACTTATTAGCTGAGAATTTTAAAGCCGTATTTTACAAGAAAACTTCATAACTTATTCATAAAAATATAAACAATTGTTTAAGTTTATTTTTATCATCTACAATTGTACTACAGTCTTTGCAACTCTAGAACTGTTTTACACAACTTCAACATTTCATTCAGCCAAGTAACTTCAACGTTTCCAACTGCTTCATAAACTCCTCAACTCATACTCCTGCCTGACTTATCCAACTCAAACAATAGTACTTCGTTTTCGTTACTTCAAGTAAAATGTTTTCATTTGTTTTCTGTGAAAATCGACATTCAGTCACTTTCGCATTGTTTACGTAATGATAAAACAAAAACACCATTAGGCGTTTAAAAGTTGAGCTGCAACGTTTCATTTAACGATTATTGGTGTGTGTTTGCACTTGTTGCTTTCAAAGTTTGCTTAAATATCTCATTTTTCCATACAACTCTCGTTCCACAGTCGCTCGCCCTCCTTGACTCTCTCGCAGCGGCATTAATCACTAATGTTTTGAAGACAGTAGGCAACCCTTCACTAATAACCAGTGTTGGGACTTATTACTTTTGACAGTAACATATTACTTATTACACATTACTGACATTTGAAAGTTACTTATTACTTATTACTGGAAATGTCAAATGACAAAAAGTAATATATTATTTTCCGTCAACAAATCGAAATATTTGCGGAATTTCCAGCTATTAAAAGTAGTCATTCTGGAAAAAAAACAATCAGGTTAAATGTTTATTTCATTTTGAATTACAATTTGAATTTCGATATCTTTTTTGTTAAAACCGCTTGAATTTGCTTGCAAATGTTAATTGTTTCTCCACAATCACACTCAGTTGGAAAGCGTTGTATAATTGTAATAGATTTTAATCATGTTATCAGTACTGCTGTTTTACATTAAAATTAGAACTTTGTTGACTAAAAAGTAATATTGTAATGAGTAACTTGAAAAAAAGTAATAATATTATTGAAGGTGATTACTAATGGGAAAAGTAACTAGTTACACTACATTTTTAAAGCAAAAGTAATATACTACGTAATTAGTTACACTACTTTAATATATTAGTCACAACACTGCTAATAATGGCGGCACATGGTGTTGTTCGACTGAAATATTCGTACAATTGTACCTGTTACTTTTGTTTTTTTTTTTGTTTTGTTCGAATGATGATTTTCAACATTTATCTCATCGTTGCTGTATTGGCTTGTTTGTTGTTTGTTCAAAATTATTATTAGCATGTTGTTGCTCATCAATATTTTTGTTATTTTTTATTTGTCTCGCTATATGTCATCGATTTTAATTAAAAGATGTTAGACGTTAGTATTTGTTTTTTCTTTGTGGCAGCAATTTCTGCCGATTGCAATTGAACGTTGTAGAGAGAAGTATATGTTTTTCTTTAGCGATTTTGATGATATGTTTGTTATTATTGGCAGATGTGCCAGCACGAATACACTTTGAAATCATTTGAAATTTTGATATCAAATCACTCATATAAGAACAAGGTAAATAACAGAGAGTGTAGAAGATGTGAAAGACTGTGTTGGATTTTCATTGATTCTACAAGTAAATGTCAGAGCGTAGGAAGAGAGTAAACGAGTTGTAGAGGACTCTGCGAGAGCATCTTCACAATCTTCACAAATAACATGCAGTCAGACCGATGCAGTGCTATTTCTTTAGATTTGATTCAGATTTGTCCCAATGTAAAGGTTTTAGGTGTTAAAATGTCTTTGTCGAGTCATTTCATTTGAAGTACTACAATCGACTTCCACATTCATCTGGAAAGACTTACCACAGAATTTTAAAGACAAATTTTCGGAGTTTCGAAGAACGAAGTTGAGAACATTTGACTTGAATCTACAAAACTCCTTAGTGCAGAACATTGCTAAGACATGAGATATTGTAGAGTCTAAAATTGTCACCTTGCCCATAGATAGAAATATAATAAAATATTAAAGAGCCTCTATGTTTGAGATCTACTCCTCTCTCTTGCCTCTTCTTCTTCTTGACTCTTCTTTTTCTTGACTCTTCTCAACCGGGAAACAGATTTCTCTTGAACATTGGTTGAAGTTTCTTGAAACTAAATATAATATTCACTCATAGTTTATGCCCTTCAGACATATTTTTAAAGAATGGTGTTGTGAACTTCAGAGTTATGAAAGAAATTGCGAACAGATGAAAGGGGTCGGAAGGGTTTTTACCCGGAATTGCGGTTTTAAATTACTCGAAATTTATAGTTTCATACGATTTTTTTTATACCTGAAATACCTTTGAGAAGGTGGCCCAAATTTTCTCTCCACGGACCAAATTTTGTCTCTTCTCTCTCATCCAAATAGTTTTTCTTTCCCTTTCACGTCCAACAGGCTATATTTCTGTGTTCTATATGAAGTTCTTACCATTTTTTTACTATCTCAAAGTACTTAGAAAGAAATTTCTATCTGAAGATATGTAACTATGTGTTCCAAGTGAAATTTTTTTCATCGAAATATATAGTTTCATTTGATTTTTATATACTTGTTTTATAGCTGACAATTTTTATATTTTATACCTGAAATACCTTCGAGGAGGTGGCCCAAATTTTCCCTCCACGGACCATATTTTGTCTCATCTCTTTCATCCAACTAGTTTCCTTTCCCTTTCATGTCCAACATGAGATGTGTAACTATGTATGTTTGTGTTCCACGTGAAATTCTTGTCACATTTTTTACTATGTATCTCAAAGAACTTAGAAAGAGATTCACATCGGCACATTCATGTTCCATGGTGGTGTAGGGGTTAACGAGCTCATACAGTATGCGCGCCTGTGCTGTGTATTTATTTTTTTCAATTTCCGTGCTTCTCAGAAATGACTGGAGATTGTTTGTCTTTGACTTTTTTAACTTTTCTTCCACCGCTGCGCAACGCTATTCAAGTCGCATCTCTGCTCGCCATCTAATGTTACGCGTATCTTTCTTTAATATTGTATTTCCGACAATTGCTACAACTACAACTATAACTACAACTATAACTACAACAAAGTACACCAACGACGCGCTGTCATTGCAGTTGCTTGTTCTATGAGCGCAGCCGCCACACCGCACTTCCCATCACTATTTGTTGTCTTTTTTTTTGCTTTTACGCTATGCTTGTTATGTTGTGTTATTATTGTTATTTGTTGTAGGCCGTGGTTGTGCTGGCTTTTCTCGATTGCGGTGCGCATGTATGTGTGTGTGTGTGGAGCTGCCTTCATCTGTCAAGCAGATCTCGAGCGGCAGTGGAGCACGATCTGTTACAGATTGTACGTGCCGCATGCAATGAATGCCACACCATGGCTTCTTCGTCTTCGACTTCTTCTTATTCGACTGCTGTGCCGTCTTTTGCTCTCCGCTCCTATTGTCAGCAGTTAGTGGATTGTTGTTGTTTTGTGTTTGTAATTGTTGTCATATTAGAACGCAACATGCAAGCGTCAAAAGTTTATTCACCCAAACCGCCGCCCAACCACGCACAGATTTTGCTGCACTGCACTCCATTGTCATGCAATCGCCAGATTTGAGGTTAAGTGCAAACACTTGTACAATTTGTTAAATAATTTGCCTTAATTAATTGTCGTACAAGTCACGTTTGGGGTGCGCTGCCTTCTTTGCTTTGATTTCGGCCAATTTCTGGCGTTCGTTGTGCTGTTGTCGGTTTTGTATTGTCGCCAACAACAATAGTTGTTTGCTGATATACGTGAGAGCAAACGTCTAAGTGACACGCCAATGACACGCCGCCGAAAATAAAACAAAACACAAATGCAAGAAATTCCCACACGCCAGCAGCAACAACAACATAAATACCTAATAACAACCAACGAAGAAAAACCAATAAAACTGCTATGAATTTTGTTGTTCGATTGTTTTTTTGAGACCAAAGATACGGCAACGAATTTAAATGAGCTTCGGCAGCCAACAAATTGACCGTTAAATAAATTACAACATAACCTCAACGGCCAAGTCGGACTGTCTGTCCATGTGTCGTTAAGGAAATTTAAATTGCCACCAACGCCAGCCAGCAACAACTGTGTGCAGCCGTAAATGACGCATTCACAATAGACGCGCGCACACCGACGCAGCCACTGTTGCGGCGGAAGTACATGTTGCGACAGAAGCATCTGTTGGCGTTGTTGCTGTCGCTCTAAATGGCTTCATTTTCCCGCATGACAAGCGCTACTAGTATTTTGACAGTTGCGGTTATGCAATGACGTTGCCGCGTTCGCTTGTGGCGCCCGCCAACTCCCAAACGTAATCGCCAATACTGCCAATTGCGCAAGACAATGTAACAAATCGCAACAACAATAATAATAAAAAGTAAAAAAACAGTACACTCCAAAAGAAAACAAATCAATTCGCATTTCAACTTCTACCGCATTCAAATCAACGGCGCATTGTTACAACGTATTTGTGTAGAGTTGCTACACATTGGCACCAACTGGCAAGTGGTGTTGCCGCACGTAATTATTGGAGTTAATTTAGTTTTATGACTATCGCTTTGGTTATAGGTTCGTGTGTTTTCACTGCTGCTCACATTTCAGACGTCATTATTTAACTCATCCGCACGATGCGAGGTGCAAATTGAAGAATCGTTGTCGTTTACTGTAAATTATCACCGTTTCGAAATTTGTCCAAAAAAAGAAAACAAAATGTAAAACAATACGTTTGAATGCAATAATAACAACAGCTACCAAGACACAAATAATGTTAATTAATGTCTTCGCAACAACAATGTGTTGCGGAAGTGTTGCGCCGTACGTGTAAATCGCTTTATTGCCGTTGGCCCATGGATAGCTGACAATTGTCGGGTGATAACTGCAAAAAAGGCGCAGAGTTATAATTGCTGCAACTGCCAACAAGCCTGCAGCACTGCGTAGCCAATAGAGTTATCAATATTTTAGCTCAAGGCTAAACATTTCTACAAGAGAAATGTTTTCTACCGGAGCGAAATTCATTTGGCTACAAAGAAAGTTTTGCTTCAAGGGATAATTTAAATTACGGGCAGATACTATATTTGTTAGATTTTTCATGTTTTGGTACAATGGAGACTAATCTATGAAATATAGTCCCTCAAACACTCAGACTTAGTAGCCCATTGAACGGACATCTATAACAGTTGTCAGATTTCTTATAGTATGGTACAGTCGACAGTCTGTTCTCTAGGTTGGGTTAGTTAAGGCAGGCAGTTGGTCCATTTTTGGACTAGTATACTAGTAGGACTAATAGGAATAGTTAAGGCTTGATTACACGTAACGAGTCGAGTGACGAGACATCAAAATGGTACTAGGCCGAAGGAATTGGGATAGCGAGCAAAAGCGACGAGTTGTTCAACCGTATTTTGACACGTGGCGAGTCAGTTCGGTTTCACAATGCACAAAATGAACTAAGCAACTCGCGCAATTAAACTCAACCAAGCGAAAAGTGGTGTGTGACGCATTCCGCATGTGACGAGCGATTCCGCGAATCACTGCGAAAAAAAGAAAAATATAACGGTAAAGTAGTGGTCGCTCGGCCTAGCAAACAAAATGTGATTCTAGTGACTCTCTCGCCACTTTCATCGGTCACTGACTCAATCAACAACTCGCCTTACTGTTTAGACGAAACGAGTACTCGTTCGAGTTGCTGTCTTGTCACTCTACTCGTTACGTGTAATCAAGCCTTTAGACATGCTAATTATCTTATAACTTGTAATGTTAAGTTTTTAATGCATATACTTCTCTATCTTATATTCTTATAGTCTGTAAGGTGTTTTCCATAGACTGAATAAATAAAAATAAAAAGTAAATAAATAAATAAAAATGTGAGTGTGATGGTGAGCCGAGAGATTAATCAATGAAATGTTGTGCCTCATACACTCAGACTTTTCAGACCCTTCTACTTAACGTGGAGATCTCTTAGGAAAAGGATATATGAATTGAAGCGTGGGAGAGCCAGGTAACTAACCTATGGAAGACAGATCCTCAAACACTCAGGCTTAGAAGCCCATTGGGCTTAATGAATGGAACTGAGGTATAACCAAGAATGAAACCTATGCAAGTTAAATCGTCAGCATGTTAAATCCTCAGACACTAAGACTTACATAGAAACCCATTGTACTTAGAGAAGGGCCTGAGTAAAGGAGGTAACCGTGAAGTTACAAATACATGACAAGAACATGACTCCATATCCCATTTTTTTGTTTTTTAATCATTATCATTTGATGAGTTTTCTGCTAATTTAAAAGTGATTTGAAAATTACTTGGTCATAACATTTCAGCCACTTCGAAACGGCAATTGTCATGCTGCAATAATTTAGATAACGCGGTGCTTTTTCGATATCTAAATGCTTATAAGAACTTTCTTACTAGAGTTACCAGATATTTTCGTAATAATTTCTTTAATTTAATTTTTTTACTTCATTGTTCGGTAATATGTTTTCATTTAATTTGCTTGATCCATTTTTTTACTTTATTTTCTACGAAACTTACTCACTTTATTTTCTTTATTGGTTTGAGAAACAAAAGTGAGATTAGAGCACACTTTGTAGGAACTTGTATTACCAAAGACGAGATTCAACAAAAAGTCTATAGGAGGTTTAAGGTGTTTAAAACGTTTATAAGGTTTTTAACCCTTTCGCTACAGGTTTTTACTGGGGAAAGTTAAAATTTTTAATTTAACGTTTTGGGCTGCTATGTGATTATATTAGCAACATTCCATAAGAAATTGTTTAATTTTTATACACGGACCCTGTATTTTAGAGTGTTTTTCTATGAGAGCAACCATAGATCGTTGTGGCTGAAATAATTACTTAAACATAAAACTTTTTACGCATAACGAAAATATGAATATTTCTTCATTTACTTCAGCTAAAATTAGAAAAACAAGTATCTAAATTGAAAGAAAACGTCAAATCAAGAAAGTTCTCTAATTTTTCTGCATGTTCTTCCTTTACTATGCCAAGATATATCCTTAAAAAAACGTGTATACTTCTCTTCTTTAAACTTAAATATTCAGTTAATTAATTTCGTATTTTTCTTAAAGTCTTGGAACTATTTTAAGGACCAACAATAAATGTATTCTTGAAACCACAGAGGCTTCAGACGTCCACAAAGTAGCATGTGCCATATGGCAACAAAATAGACGTTAAGACGTTTCCTAGACCCATCATGAAGACTTGATAGATAGATAGATAGATAGATAGATAGATAGATAGATAGATAGATAGATAGATAGATAGATAGATAGATAGATAGATAGATAGATAGATAGATAGATAGATAGATAGATAGATAGATAGATAGATAGATAGATAGATAGATAGATAGATAGATAGATAGATAGATAGATAGATAGATAGATAGATAGATAGATAGATAGATAGATAGATAGATAGATAGATAGATAGATAGATAGATAGATAGATAGATAGATAGATAGATAGATAGATAGATAGATAGATAGATAGATAGATAGATAGATAGATAGATAGATAGATAGATAGAAAGATAGAAAGATAGATAGATAGATAGATAGATAGATAGATAGATAGATAGATAGATAGATAGATAGATAGATAGATAGATAGATAGATAGATAGATAGATAGATAGATAAATTCGTGCGTATGTAGATATGAAGTTGGGTGTTTAAATGGTCTGGGAGTCGATTTGAGAGCTTACATAGTTGGGCTGGTATATATTTAGGTAGCTGGGCACGTACCTAGGCAGGTGGGGGTGCTCCGAAAAGAGCTCCCTAAGGCCTTAGAGACTCACAAAACGGATCGAACTCAGATCTCCCTTACTCACACAACCAAATTGAGCTACTAATGGAGCTAAGTAGACTGTAAATGGTACTTATTAGTGTTTGTCGATATAAAATAGTATCACCTAGATCCCTTAGATTACAGAAGAAGAATTTAACCAAGTGAGTCTTTCTAGCCGTAAAATATTTAAAATTCATAATACCGCACATCTGAAATTTATACACCTAAACAAATAAACTCGCATACTCATCGATAAATTTCAATCTCAAAACAAACGAAAACGCATTAGGCCAACGAAATGAATAGAATCGATAAGCCAATCGTCTGCATCAAAGTGCGAAATTTTTCAATAAAATTCCACGCTCAATCAGCAAAATGCGCCGAAAGTCGCCCTAATGCCAAAGCCAGTCAGTTAGTTAGTCAGTCAGTCAGTTGGTCTGGCGGCAAGTCAGTTGGCTTGTATGTAAACAAACGAACAAAATCGTGCTCCGATTTTTTAGTGTTGCAGAGTACACTTTTAATTTGCTACGGTCACGACAGTGCCGCCGGCACAGTCTGCCTCACCCCCAACTCCTCACCCACGCTGTCAATATTTTTTTCAATGCTAACAAAAGAGCCAAATCAAACGTTATTACTTGAACTATTTTTGCACAAACTGTATCAATGTTTTAGTTTTATTTCGGTTCATGTTGTTGTACTTTTTTGTTGCAAATTTTTGCAGAGCGTTGGCTTTGACCATACAACAGACAGACAACTGAAATCACTTTGGCGATGGATTGTTTTGCCGTTTTGAGTGCTACCGCAACTCAGCACGTTTGCTGCGTGTTTACACTATATATGTAATACTTCTATATTGGCAGCAACCTATCTTCACAATGTGTTTTCATTCCGAAATCAAAGGGAGACAAGCGATGAGACAGAAAACACGAAATTTTGTGAATGTATTTCTATGCGTGTAGACATGAGCACTTCTACACATGAACAACTGTCAAACTGCTTCAGGGGCGGTTGAAGAAATTGCAGTTAATTTCGAGAAAATTTTATTTTTTCCAGTCAATTTTTTTCCCGCCTGAACCAACCTGACTTTTTGCCACTTTTGACAGCTGTCAAGGTACATTCGTTTATACGCTTTCTCTCTTATATTTCACTATTGCTGTACTGTGATGTTGGCGAATGCACCTTGAGCTTACTGCCAATATAGAAGTATTACATATATGGTTTACACCAACACACACACACACACACATACACACAAATAGTCACTCATAGCCAATGCGCTCAGTTGTTAAAAGCATTTAGCCAAAGCGCCAATATTTATCAGTCCGAAATTAAGTCATCGTAAAACGGCGAGCGATTAGAATTTGGCTGCGCAAATTGCCTCCGAAACGCAAAGCAAACACGCGATTTTCTGTTTTACCTGTCTAAATTTCTGCCAGCGCCACTCCAACAATTCGCATCAATCAAAGCAAATCAATTAGCGGAAATGAGTGGCCCGGGTGCAGTCAAAGATAGTAATTTCGCTGGTGATTTGAGCGATTTGGGTTTATTGATTTGCACTATGGGTGGTTAAGAAAAGGAAGCACACATTGTTTTGTTATGATTTTCAATTGGTTTATTAGCATTGAATGAGTGAAGCTATGGCATTGAATTTGATTGACATTCGGGTCAGTTGATGAGATCGAATCAAATTTGTATTTTTTTATGATTAATAATTGTATTAATAAATTAATTTGCATTGGTTAGTGGCGTTAATGAGGGAAGCTACAGCATTTGTCTTGATAGGCATTTGAGTTGAAATGAATGAAATTTGAATTGAATTTATTATTATATAATGTTAAGAGTGTTCATGAACACCGACACATAGACATTACTGTCTACTCTAACACAATTATTGTCTGCATTCTTGACTAGAAACAACTTGATGTAGATCTGGCCAGCTTCACGTTTAAGTGATTCAGAGTTCGACATCAAGTTTCTCAGAGTCTCTGGAAGCATGTCCAGCAACTCCATTAGACAGTATGTCCAGCCGCTCCTTCACTTTTTAGTGAGCAGTCTCTATGTTCTCCGTACGTTCTCGAATTCTTTGATGTACTCACTAAGCGAAATAAATCTCACGACAAGCGTCACCATGGTTCTGAAATCACATTTGTTCAGTATCAGCAGATAATTTTTTCTGCTTGGTTGAGGCGCATCAATAAACCTTTGTGATTTTCTTGGCAGAGGATTCTCACTTAATTTTTAATGCAAATAAATTATTTTTTGCATTCACCGGTCATTCAGAATCATTTCTCACGCTTTCTGAAATCACATTTGTTCAGTATCAGCAGATAATTTTTCCTGCTTGGTTGAGGCTCATCAATAAACCTTTCTGATTTTCATAGCAGAGGATTCTTACTTCATTTTTAATGCAATTAAATTCTTTTTTTGTATTCACCGGTCATTCAGAATCATTTCACACGCTCTTCAAAATCATAACCACGTTCTGCAGTATTATTCTTAAATCCATTTCGTGTCGTTGTTATTGTTCTAAAATAATTTCCCAAGAATAAAGAATCCCAGCATTCTAATTCAACTGATTCGCTATACTCGTATCGGCATTGTGCTTGTGATATCTCGTAGAACCACTCGGCGTTCAGGCGTTGTTTTGCCGCACAGCTGAACTTTCTTAATTTAATTTCAATCGCTTTCAATAATAAACGCGCAACGCTGCAAGTAAATTTCGTATAATAATTCACGTTTTTAGCCTCAGCGCAACAAGATCAGCCCGCAATGTGAACCAGCTACACAGAAACACACATACAGACCGATCGACAGGCAAACAGAACAACCAACAGTACGACAGAGAGACAGACAGGCGAACGAAATGATGAAAGCAATAACAATTGCAACAAGCAACAGCAACAGCAACTCAAACTTCAACTGCAACAGCAACGATTGCAGCTGAAAGGCGACCGGCCAATCGACCGGTATGGCACACGTTCGAAGCTCGACACTCGATGCTCGCTGCTGCGCCAGTAGTGGGGATCGTGCCGACGCTAATTGTGCACAAAGTGAAATGCTGCGCGCAGTGACTATCATTGTTGTTGTAATTTTTAGCTGCCAGAATGTGCGAAACGGCCGCACAGATCACATGAGATCGCTGCGCTGTTTTTTTACTTCAGCTTCTTTTCTCTTTCTGCGATTTTACGGTAAGCAGAACCAGCGTATGAAACGCTGAAGATTTGCTGCTAATTTCGCAAAACGTTTTCGGGTCAGTTAACACAACAAACAGCGCCCGATCCGCAAATGAGTTCAAGCGCCTCCATTGTACCGGTGCGCCAGTGAGCGAGTTGTGTGTGTGTGTGTGTGTGCTTCCGCATGTGGAACGCTGGAAAGCGGCCATTGTGTGGCGGCACAATAGCAGCCAACAACAATAAATAACCACACAATCACAGCGCAACAAGAACAATACCGCCTTGGCGGCTGCACAGATCTGGCGAGGCGAATGTAAAGAAATTGGCAGAAGCCACACGAAGCGAATTGCCGTAGCGCATTGTCAGCAAACTGAAATTTCTACCACCATCGCCGCCGATGAGCGTTAAAACTTTATAGCAACAAAAAACACATTCGATACATTTGTTGTTTTTTTGTAATGCATTTTCGACACATCATTGTGAAATGACATTATTTTTTTTTAGGGTCTGTTTGAGAAATTTTCAGCGAATGCAGCAATGTTGCACCTAAGCGGATTATGTTCGAGGCAAAATGCGGGCCGATCTCTGTGCCCAGCGTATTTACACCAGTCAACACAAATTTTGGGTGTGAGTGCTGCGTATTTGGTACTCAATTCCACTGCTTAACAAGTTTACTTTTAACCCTAATTCCCAGATTTTTAAAAGTAACGTAAACCCAGAAGTGAGACAGTCAGGCTCATATGAGCTAAACTACTGAAAAACAAAATTTATTTTATTTTTTCAAATCTAGTTACTACTTAAAGACTTTTTATTTAAGTTTTTTTATTTAAAGTAAAGAACTTGTAAATAGAGGGTCCACAGGAAAACAATTGCTACTGCAGCGCTAGAGGCCATGCATTAGGTTTGCGTTTTTTTATATACCCATCATACAAATTTTTTTTTATTCTGAGTGTACGAACCTCGCATCCAATAAACTATCGGCTAATACCTTACTGGTGAACTAGTTGCTCATTATTACATTTGTGTTTGTGAGATTCACACAGATTTTCAGCACCCTGTTTGCAAGATCCACAGCTCGTCGATTACCGTCTTTGCATGTGTATAACATTTCAGGAAGTATTAGCACCATCGCACTTCCATATTCTGATTACATATTTATCGGGATCGGAAGACATAAACTGTATGAACTAGCATCAACCTCGGCAAGGCATAAATTCTTCATAACACCGTGCGACAACAAATTTTACACACGAAAAAATCGGTATACTCGCAAAACTAGGGGCCAAACGTAGTAAAACTGCGTTTTTAGTTTTTCTCTCTGACGTCAGGATTTTTTTTAAAAGGACTTTGAAATTTGAAGGACATGTTTATTTCAAAAAATTATTTAAAAAATAGAACGCATTGTAGAATATCAATATGGGTATCAAATGAAAGACAAAAATCCTTAGAATCTTAAAAAAATAATTTTTTTGGTGTAAAAGGACGAAGAGGTATTGAAAATGTCCTTTTAAAACTTTATCCTTGAATATCCTTGAAAATTTCCAACATTTTTTTTGGAAAAAAATATATCTTAAGGAATAATATGTACACTACCACATCTTCGAATTTCGTTCTTCTAACTTTAATAGTTAAGGATATAAAAAAATTTATATTTCTCATTATAAAACAAAGATATATTGCACCGTACGACAAAAATAAAATATTTAATTAACTCATGTATAAATCGTTATGCTGCTAATACTGGAGGTTAAATACACTAATTCTGCAACTTCAAAATTGCGTTTGAAAGTATTTGTTTTTACAAGACATTGAAAATTTAAAAATTGAGTTTTCTTGAATACAACTTATCCAAGAGTACCAAGATGAATGCATGAGGATACGTACTTACTGTGAATACTAGTGCTCATAACTTAATTTCATTTTGGTACGTGTCACGGCTTAAAAAGGGCTTCTCAAAAAATTAATGTTGTTTATGCCTATATCAACCACAAATGGGAGCCTCGATGGCCGCGACAGCATCGATCAAATGCCTCTAGTCCCTTCATCAAAAATAATACCTCCACCGCTCTACATAAAGTTAGGCCTGATTCGACATTTTATTCGCTCTCTTGACGCTGATGGTCGAGCTATTAGGTCTGTTGGGCAGAGAATAATTTGTACGAATTTCTACAAATTTGTACAAATTTTTACTGGATCCTGTTTGTTGACGCCAAATCTCCAGTAACGAGAGAGTAACTGAGAGCGTAAAGTGACAGTTCGTTTCGTGAGAACTTGCAAGTTTTTACTGGAGAAATTGTGTCCAGTAACTTTTAGCCAGTAAGAAGAAGAACAAGAAAAACATATGACTGGCTGCCATATGAAACATAAATTTTGAAAACACTTGGAGGCAAATGGAAACAGCAAAGAAATTGTGCGTTCGCAAGCCTGCTGACCCACAACCGTCTTGCTCAGCTTAATCCGCTGAAGCTGAAAGGGAAGAATCGCAGATTGAGCGCAACGAACTGTTTGCCTTTTGCATTAAAAGTATGATTAAACTTAATTTTCCCTACCGCTTCAAGCCTCAAATGAAACTTTTAGATCAGCTGTTGCTTCTTTAACCCTCCTGTTTACACCGTTTTTACTGTGTATTGTGGGTGTGCGAAGTACCACTGGTGTAACCAAGAGTTAAAACTTGCAAATTCTTACAAATTGCTGTTTGTTCACTTTTTTGGATAGTTTGATTTTAGGGAGCGTAAGCTGGCTTACTCTCTTGATATTTTTTACTGGATAATTTTTACTGGAAATCTGGCCAAACAGACCTATTAATTATTTGAAACTAATTTTCCAAAACTAAGCGATGAAAAGATTTCCGCTGGTACGTTACCCGATTGTAAAACTTTGTTTCTATTAAGTTTTATATGTTTTTCAGGGGTTTTAAACGGGCCACAGTTGAAGAAATTATTGCAGCATCAGGAAATTGCTGATCTTTTGAATCCGGTTGACTAACTGCCTGGCAAAGCTTAAGCGATGTAATAAATAACTTCTTAGGAAACAAGAAGGCTGAGAATTATAAAGAACTTGTCCGCAAGATGATTGACGCCTATCGTGAAATGGGGGTCAACATGTCTCTCAAGATACATTTTTTAGAGAGCCACTTGGACTTTTCCCCCGAAAACTTAGGTGACGTTAGTAATGAACACGGAGAGCGCTTCCACCAAGACATTGCGCTAATTGAAAATCGCTTTCGGGGAAAAGATATGTGCCACATGCTTTCCGAGTATTGTTGGTCGCTGTGCCGTGACACGTACCAAAAACATAAACGGCAAAGTAAACGCATACATTTTTCTTAAACAATTTGTTTTAAAATAAATCATTCATAAAATGCATTTTAAATTACTTTTGTTAACTTTTAAATTAAGTTATGAGCCCTAGTATTCACTGTAAGTACGTATCCTACGTATTCATCTTCTTACTCTTGGGTGAGTTTTATCCAAGACAACTCAATTTTTAATTTTCAATGTCTTGTGAAAACAAATACTTAGGTTCAAACGCAATTTTGAAGTGCAGAATTAGTGTATTTAACCTCCAGTATTAGCAGCATAACGATTTATACATGAGTTAATTAAATATTTTATTTTTGACGTACGGTGCAATATATCTTTGTTTTATTATGAGAAATATAAAATTTTGTATATCCTTAACTATTAAAGTTAGAAGAACAAAATTCGAGGATGTGGTAGTGTACATATTAGTCCTTAAGATATATTTTTTTCCAAAAACAATGTTGGAAATTTTCAAGGATATTCAAGGATAAAGTTTTAAAAGGACATTTTCAATACCTCTTCGTCCTTTTACACCAAAAAAATTATTTTTTTAAGATTCTAAGGATTTTTGTCTTTCATTTGATACCCATATTGTTATTCTACAATGCGTTCTGTTTTATAAATAATTTTTTGAAATAAACATGTCCTTCAAATTTCAAAGTCCTTTTAAAAAAATCCTGACGTCAGAGAGAAAAACTAAAAACGCAGTTTTACTACGTTTGGCCCCTAGTTTTGCGAGTATACCGATTTGTTCGTGTGTTTTGAAATTTTTTGATTTTTGTCGCACGGTGTAATATGTCGTAGATTGCAGTATTTTCAACAATTTTAGTAGACTTCATCCCAAGCCGACTAGATGTGTGCTGGGCTTAAAAACTATGAACTTGGCACGATCAAAATGCATCTAAACATGAAAAATAAAAATAGTCTTCCATATGGTTGACAAAAAGTCAAGGAAATCTGAGTAAATTTGAGTTATTGTTCAAATGAGCTCCTGAGGCTCACTTCTGGGGTTACGTTACATTTTCAAAAAATTGTTAAAACAAAGTAGAAAAACTGTCTAAAAAGTTAAATTTATAAATCTATGTACAGTGGTGTCTGGATATAGTGAACTAATTATTGCAAGGCCTGTTCACTGTATTGAGGTTTTTCACTATATCAAAGTCAACATTCGTGTTCAAAAACTAATTTTATTTGCTCAAAATACACTTTTTGTTTTTTGCTTAAAAATTTGTTTCTATATTTAGAGGCTCGATGTCAAAATTTGGGTGTTCACTTTATCGAGGTGTTCACTATATAGGGGGTTCACTATACCCAACTACGACTGTATATAAAAATGAATCGTGGTCCGTTCGGCTGCTTAAAATCTGAAAACGACTGAACCAACTTTGATACTTCCCTCGGCGGGTTTGTTTGAAATTGTTACGTCAAGGTTTAGGAAAAAAGAAAAGTCGGGAAAACGGGGCGTGGCACCACAAGAATACATTTTTAGACAATAACTTTGGAACCATAAGTCATTCATCAATTAAATTTGGTACAAACTTACTATTTAATCATGTCCTTCAATAGAGGGAGTGGGGCGGGTATTTAACAAGGGGGCGTGGCACCGCCCATACAATTCAATTCTTTTAAATGGAATAGCTTCGGAATTGTAAGTCGCACAGCATTGAAAGTTAGTGAAGCGTCACCTCATAGATGTGTTATTCTACTGTTAACATTTTATGGGCGTTGGACAAGGGGCGTGGCACATTTGTTTGACCCAAACTATCCGCTTAATTTTGGAACTGTTAGTCGCACATCAATGAAACTTCGTACGAATTTACCATTTAGTCATATCTTTCCACAGAGGGAATGGGGGGGGATTGGGTATTTACAACAAGGGGCGTGGCAAATTTTTTATGCAGCAGAACTGTAAGTCGTACATCAATGAAACTTGGTATGAACCTACCGTATCATATCTTTCGATGGAGGGAATGGGGTTGGTATTGAATAAAGGGGTGTGGCACCGCATGTATAGTCATGTATATGAGAAAGCAATGAAAATAAATTTAAAAGTATTTATATAAGTCGCCTTGTTGTGTGTTAACAGCTACCAAAATTCGTTGATCAAAATCTCAAATCAAATAAATCTTTAGGAAAGTACTTCTTTATGACTGTGTCTGACTTAGTTATGACTGACTCAAAAATACTTTTTTGGGTTAAACTGTGTTAAACTGCCTACAAGAATGGGCGAATGAGTAAATGAATGAGCAATTGATTGAATGAATGAGTGAGCGATCGAGTGCGTGTCGCCCGCCAATCCAAATGACATAATCTCGCATGTAAACAAAAACCAAAAAATGTGTACAACACACACACAATAATACGAACAATAATAACAATTGGCCGCCGGTACCAACCAGCGAATAGTTTGGAAAAACCACAAGCAATAACAAACACCAACAATAATCGTCATTCACAATGCGGTACGATTATTGTGCGTTTTATGTTGGTTTTTCTTTGGTCTTTTTGTCTATTTATTTTTGATGCTATGGTGGCAGTTATTGTTGTTATTGCTGCTGCATTTACGTGCTTGAAATTTTCAAGTGTTGACAACAATCTATAACAACAACAACAACCATCATCGCAATACGCCATTTGCCATTTGTGCTACTTATTGTTGTGTGTATTTTTTGCTGCTGTGCTGCTGCCTGTGCATTCAAGTATGTGTTTTGAGTCTTTTGTTTTGCTGATTGTTTACATCCAATGAAATGGAATGTAACCCAAAATACGTGTATAAAATGCATTTGTGCGTATTTTTTATGTGTGATTGTGTGTGTTGCCTATTTGTATTTTATTGGCGAAAGTATTACGTATGTTTTAATTGGAAAACAATTATGGCGCCGTGCTGTTATACAACAAATGTTGCGGAAGGAAGTAGGAAACATTTGAAAATTCGTTTGTGAATTTTTGCAAATTATTGTGTAAAAAAAACAAACTCCCTGTCATATCAGTGTTTATATTTGATAGTTTGGGCCTTTTTGTTGCCCACAAAAAATAAATGAGGCCATAAAACTGAATACTCAATTTTGCAAAAGAAAAACAAACTCTCTGCCATGTAGGTGTTTAAATTTAATAGCATAGTCCTGTTTATAGCCAATGCATCTTTTGGATAAAATAAAATGGGACCGTAAATAATCGTAAATAAATCCGTAAATACCCAACTCAAGCAAAACCAAATATTTGAATGAAATTTCTCTTTCTGTCTCTCTGTCTGCTGCTAAATAAGCAATGGTCAGCTTGTAAAAATTAAATAATTGCATGCAAAAAAGCTGCCAAACTATCTTAAGGAATTGCTACGAACCTGTGGATTTCGAAAAGCGCATATTTACTCTGATTCAAAGTGCACTTCAAAGCCAGAAATTTAGATTTTCACTTAGTACTTTGGCACATTCTTCTCAATCCAGGTATTGCGCGTCTTGTCAGGTTCGCCAGCTGCTTATTCCAGGTCATCAAATCTTGTAGTGTTGCTTGATTTGTCTAAAACATGAGAAATTTTTGAGATTTCAGATGGTGTTTCATTATAAAAACCTAAACTCCAGGCATGCGTCTAGATGGAGCTTTATAAGCCTGTAATTTTTAGGAATTTTAATTAAATATTTTTCCTAAACTATAACCTTTCGAAGAAAAAACATCTTTATTTTTTATTACTTATTTTTTTACATTCTCAACACACTGCCAGTTTTTGTTGCTTGGCATTTCATTAATTTTTGTTCCCACAGTTGCCAACCAGCACTTCTGCTAGCATTTTGATTACGCTCTGCCAGACCACAAACATACGCGTTCGGCCGCTTAGCTCAAAGTCCAAGCACCACAACGAGCACTATTCGCGCCATTAAGCGCACTTCCTGCCCCGCCATTTCCCAACTGTGTTTGCCACCACTTTTGACGCTCAACAATGCACCCAATGCTGCATTACGACGTCGGTCAGCTCGGGCTGCAACGTGACGCGCGCATGCGGCGTGACTCGTCTTTGTGCACTCGACTGCGGTTGCGCCTAATGCACACTGCAGTTGGTGCGCGTTTTGTTCTTTCACGCCACGCCACTGCCTCGACTGACCCCTCGAGAGTCGAGAATGGCCGCAAAAATGTGCACTTAAAATAGTTTCGGCTGAACGGCGGCGCTGCGAACGCCAAATAGCAGCAGCCATAAAAGCATGCAACATTGGCAAAAGTTGAATGCATCTGGCTCGAGTTTGGCTATTGAAGCTTTCTCTGAACATTGAACTTGTCGTCGTTGCGCTGACACGCCAAATCGTCAGAGCGCGCGCATTCAGTTGGCGCTTTGACCTCGCCTAATTGCCGCCTTGACTTTGCAGCACCTACCAACCAACCTGTCATCAACCGTCGTTGGCATTATTTGCGTAGTTTTTGTCGCTGCTCAGCAATGGCGATTTCAATGTCAGGCGAAAACTAGCTGCCACTGCGGCTGGCAACTTGTGCCGCGTTCGTTTGACGTTCGCTTTCCGCTCGACTTTCCAAATATTTGCGCTTTGGTGTACAGTAGACAAAATAACTTTTGCTTTTGTGCATTGCTTTGCGTACGAAAAACCCGATTTGCGCCGCGTAGTCACCGTGGTGGCAGACCTTGCCACATGTTGTCAGCTTGGTGGCAGCAGGTTTGTGCATTGCAGCCGCCATCGCCGAAAATGAAAGCGGCCAAGTGTAAAGCGTTGCTGTGCACATGTGACGCCACCATTTACTTGTCACTTGGTGTAACCCGACACCGGCTGTCGCAGCAACTATTTACACACTCGTTTACATAGAGTGCGGCACATTTTCGGTAATTAGTCGCTCTTAGCTGCCCGTCAGCGCTTCCTTTTCACACGCAGTATCGCATTACACTGTAGCACTACGTTTTTTTTGCACTTGCAGAAAATCGATCCTCTGATGCGCATTCAGGAGGAAATCAAGGAGGTCGTGCGCCGCGAGGAGGAGCACCGCCAGCTGACGTCAGGCATTGCTCCGGCCGCGCTGAGCGATTACAGCGACCACAATGGCAACACGGCCATCGGCACCGACATCGGCGGCAACAACGACAACGACAGCAACAACAGCCTGTCGATCAGCCCGTTGCCGCCGAGCACGCTCAGCAGCAACAACGACGGCACGCTGAGTACGCCATCGCTGCCTCTGAGCGTCAACAGCAAAGAGAGCCTGGACGATGACTCAGGCATTTCAGCCTCGCCCAGCCCCGTCAACGGCGTGTCGGCCAACATCCTCAGCAGCAGCACCAACACCAACATTAACATTAGCATCAACGACACCAACAATAACAGCGACAACATCGAAACACTAAAAGCGCCCAGTGCGCACAAGGAGCAGCGCTACATTGGGCCCAACTGCTACTCGATCACACCGGAGCCGCCGCGTCAGATTATGACGCGCAGCGTTTCCACACTGCCGCCATCGATCGGAAAGCCGCGCCAGTTCGCCTTCAATCCGGCGCAGAAGGGCGTCATGCAGCGCTTCATTGCTTCGCGCGGCAAGCTGCAGATGAACGCCAACAACATAAATGCTGCAAACAATAAAATCTTTCTGAACACGAAAACCGCCGCCACGCTGCTGGGCTCCAATCTATCCGCTTCGGCGTCCATTACGCCCGCAAGCGGCATACCGAGCGTCAACGGCAACGGCACACCGCTCATAACGGACTTCAACGTCAACGGCATCGTAATACCGACTGTGACAATGACGCCGCCTGTGATCGAGCGCGATGCCGACGGCAAACCCATACGCCGCGGCTATGTGCCAGCCGAGGTGAAGATACAAAAGGAAATCAAGGACCTCAAACAGCGCGAGCACGAACTGAAGAAACGCAACAAGATACGACAATCGACCTCGGATCTGCTCGACTCCATTGGCAATGAGTAAGTTGGGGAAAACTGTCGTCTGATTTTGTTGTAAGATTTTAATGTGGAATAACTTTAATTGCAGAGCCCTAGAATCCGAGGAAGATGATTCCGAGGAGGAGCATTGCCGCGGTCCGCGAGAACTGCGCACGGCGAAATCGATCGGCGAACTTTACGACTCGGTGCAGTTCAATTCGAACAGCTTGTCGCCAAGGTGAGGAAATACTTAAACGCAATGAGTCAAATTGTTGAATTAGGTCCGCACTTTCCTTTTCACCCTTTTAACTGAGGTTTTATCTTCCCACAAATCTCTCCAACAATCATCTAACTATTCCCTCTCTTCACAGAGCCACACCCAGCCCCGACTTCGAGGGCAAAATGCTCTGTAAAGGCAACGGCAGCATGCGACCAGCCATGTCCCTGGCGCAGCTGTGCGATCTCGATCCCGAGGAGGCTCCGTCGCCGCATCGTCTGATTGCGCAATGGGAGAGCCGCATTCAGCAAAACGCACAGCAGAACACGAGTTGGTAATGGACAGCGCCGGTTGCTGGATAAACAATGCAGCGAACGCGCAACACCCAATACCAAATGTTTACTTCTGCGCACAGCCAGTACGGATATGAAGCTTCGTGTTTTTACTAAATACATTATTATTATTATTATCATTAGTATTATTATTATTTTTGTGTGTCAAGTGCTTCTGAACGACGCTACAGCATTGCTAAAGCTAGAGTCAAACTGTTCGCTGCGCTGCTAAATTAAAATTTGTTTAAGTCGTAATACGTATTCAAACGAAATCAAAATCTATGGCAATGTGCGAGTATGTAAATGTTAGTTTGAAATTTTAAAGAAACGTTCATTATTTATGCTGGCAATGTACGAAAGAAATTATGGGACATGCAAGTCGCAGCACCACCTAAACTGCGACTTGTGCTTTTTGAGAAACATTCAAATCTTTACAATATTAGTTTATTATGTGGTAACGAGCGAAAAGTAATTCTTGCTAACAATTTAAATGGCCTGCAGTTTATTAAGTGTGCCTTTTTGCCAAGAAATTATGGGCTTTGCGCTATTGTATATATGAATTTTCAGCTATTGCTAACCCATGTCGAGAACGAAACGCAATAAAATGTCAAATACGAGTATTGCAAAAAACCGACAACCGGCTCCTTTAATTGTAGTAACCCTTGCGTTCGGCCTCCTCGACAATGGTGAGTATGGCAGCAGAAGCTTCCTGGGCGGTGGGCGTTATCTCGTCGGCGGGCAGTATAAACAGATCCTTGCTGTCGGACGGTCCGCGCAGCTCGAACGTGAACGTAATCGGAATTTTCATTTCGCTGTGTGCCCAATCCTTGGAGCCGCCGCTCGACGGATAGATGGTCTCGTAGATGCTGCCGCTGCGATAGATGCGTCCGCTAACAGCTTTAATCTTGGCCGCTGCCTTCTTGCCAATATCCGTCAGGTCATCGTAGTTCCCCACACGCTCAGCAGTGTGACCATAGGGAAACATTATCATTTGCGAGTACGAGTGCAGCGCCAGATATGTCCTGATGCGTTCCGTTGCTATGTGATCTCGTACGTATGTCATTAGTCGCTGCGTTTCCTCTTCGCTGCCGGCGCTGGGACCCGAGTAATCGTAGCGACAAGGATCGCCGCTGGTGCCAGTCGTATTCCAATGATCCGGATAGTTGCGATTCAAATCGACGCCACGACAAATGCCAAAGAGTTGGCGATTCTTGCGCCACATGCGATCACCCTCGAAGGTGAATTTGTAGCCATCGGGATTGACTAAGGGAAAGACAATCCAATTGTAGTCGATGGCCAGGCGTTGCGTTGTTGCATCGTTGGAATTGAGCAGCTCATTAATGAGGTAGGTGGCAGTGGCGGGTGCAATCCACTCGCGCGCATGAATGCCGCTCTCAATGAAGATGGCTTTGTTTCCGGGTCGCTTGGACAACTTGAGGCCTTTGATGGGCACGCCCTGAGCGCTGCTGCCTATGTCCAGAAGTGTGAGCTCGTTGGGATGCTGTTGCACCATCCACTCCATCCAGGCATAAATGCTCTCCAAATGGAAATAGTGCTGCCAGTCGTACTGCGCTGCGGGGGTTTCCTTGGGCATTACCTCTTTGAGATTGCGATCGATGTTGTCTTGGAAGTTGTAAATCTAAGTAAAGAATACAAGTTTTGGTAATGAGAGTTATATATACATATATGACTGATTATGTTTGCAGAAATCAATAAATCAATGCAATTGTAATTTCAATAAAATTATTTTTAGTCGAATCTCTTTTCTATGATGGCTTCACACAAAAACATATTCTAAACTGACCTTGAACTTTCAATTTAAAGATATTTATATATTTTCTAAAAAGCCAGATTAATTAAGATCAACGTCTCTCTCTCTTTTACTTAATTCTCTGACAACTGCAGTGCTCAATCTCGATTCCCTCATTTGTTGCCATGATGAAATAAACATGTTTATTTGCTGCCAATTGCCAAGTTCACACTCCCAACTCTGTTTCTTCCTTTCAACTCACCAGCACTTGATGCTTGACTTCATAGGTCTTCAGCAGATCAACAAAGTCTGCCACCTTATGTGCTGCCACCATAATTGTCAGCTTCTGTTGCGGATGCCGCGCGTGTCCATAGAAGACACAACTATCGCTTTGTGCTTCGAGCTGTTGAAATATGTTCACCTGCTCGTCGTTTTCGAATTCTACATAATAAACTCGATAATTATCGAAACGTGCAACGTCCGGTGGCGGATTGGTGCAGCCATCACTGCCCTCACAGATTGCACTGCCCGCGTCAGCGTGTGGAAATACCAACAAAAGTGTTGTTGTTAGAAAGCACACAAATTTTATATAGTAAACTGCCATTATTTCTGCCGATCAATATGACAACGAATTTTAACACAACCTAAGCCACCGGCACATTGGAACCGACTGATGCCGGCCCAATCTGAATTACGGTTTTGAAAAGTCAAAACTGAAGTGAGCAGTAACTGGGTGCGGTTGTGAGATATGAAAAGTGCGCTACACCATTGTAGATGATGTAATAAATTTAATGTAAAATATAAAAAATTTGTAATTTCCCTGTAAATAACTCAGCACAAGTACCTATTTTCTTGTGTTTATAATTAATTAATAATTGATTGGCACGACAGCCCGCTTACGCGAGACTAAGGCCTAGCTTCCCGCAACCACCACCACCCGTGTTGTGCGTGTGAATTTGTACGCGTGTGAAAGGGACCTACAGTTTTATGCAATTATGTATAAGCAATTTTTACTCTCAGAGGTTTGCCATTTCCAGCTGAGAGGGCAGCCACCGAAATTATCCCGTTATTTTTTTTAGGTGTTATTGCAGGCAGTATTTGAACCTGGGTCGCTGCCTTCGACTAGCGGTCCAACGCACTAACAAACTGAGCCACGGCGGCTGCCATTTTTTTGTGTTAGTTACCTTATTAAGTTGAGCTACTAGAAAAGATGATAAGCCTATCGCTGTCAGTTTAATTGTTAATTTTCGCTTAACCCTTTCCACCCCAAAGTTGCCTGAGTTCAACTTCACCTACTCAACTTCAACTTCACCTTCATCAACTTCAAGCTAAGATTGATTTATGGGTTTAATTTAAGTAGGCACCAACTAATTAATATTTTTAGAAGTGAATTCAGAGCAAATTACAAGAATTTTACTGTTATCCCCAAAATAATTTCCAATAATTTACAACGATAACAGGGAAAGCTTGTGTTCTAATTGAAGTCTACGAATTGGGTGCGTTTGATCAAAACCCTGTTTCTTTAATAATGGTTAAATAAAATCGAAAAGTGATAATTTTGTATTTTTCCATAAATATAAAAAAATTTTCGTGTAATTAAAAATTATTGATAGAAAATTTATTTCACCCGTTTTAAGCTAAAACTGTTCAAATGTAAACTAGCTCTAGAACTCTAACAAAGAGGCGTGGCGACTTCAAACGTCGTGTCGCAAGTGATCCATGATTTAAATACCTAAAAGTAATATCGAGACACAGGGTAAAATTCGAGGTCGAAAGGGTTATTGCACATGCATTCGGTTGTAGGGTGCCACCTGGAACTAAGTAGGCTGAACTAATATCTGCTGTATACGAAATTTCGACTGATAAGCCGCTCATCTCATGAACTAGTGATATGAGAGGTTAGAAGCTACCAAACAACAACCGCTAAGTCAAATTGCAACAACAACAGAAAGCAAGCAAGCAAGCAGCACCCAGCAAGCAGCAGTGGCTTTCAAACTGTGGCCATCAGCATCAAGGGCACAAACCGGCAGCTATCCACCAATTGACTGCAACTTTCCGCCGCTAAGGGTGCATCGATTTACAGCTGTTGTTGTTGGCAGTGCGCAGCCGCACACAACGACCGCTCGCTCACTCACTCACTCGCTGGTGGCTGACAGTTTTAAACATAGTTTTCTGAATGGACACTGCTGGGTGTTGTGTCCTGGCGAGTCGTACGGCGCCGGAAACTGCGAGCCAATGTGTTGACATTAGTCATCTGACAGGTGGTGGTGGGCGCAAGAGCGCAACGAAAGCTTGCAGCCGTATAGCAACGAGCTTTTCGAAGGCTCGTTTCGTTTTTTTGCTCGCTGTGTGTAAATATTGCCGAAAATGTTCGCAACGCACGACGAGGTTATGGTGGAAATTCTTTGCTAGTGCCAACCGCAGGACTCGCCGATAGCCGAGTGGCAGCGTGCGAACGTACACCGTACAGCCGTGTGTGTTTTTAACGATTTTGTGTAGCGAAAAAACGTGTAAAATTTTGCTTGAAAGTGAAAAACAGGCAACAGTGCGTTAGTACAAGAAATATTTGCTGAATTAAAATTGCAACGAAAACGAGCTGCAAACTCTTAAAAATGTCGAGCAAAAATATATAAAAATATTTAGCATTATTTGTGTACACACGTTGTGCGTGTGCGTGTGTGTGTGCGGGTGTTTGGGGTGTGCGTACGGGGCTGCAGGCAGCTGTGCAATGCTGCCCGTCAGCGTTGGCGAAATTCCTTTGAACCGATTGTTGTATACATAGCGCGGCGCAACAGCGGTGAGGGTTAGTGTGGGCACGTCGCCGTGCTTGCTTCGGCCCCCAACCCCACCCAACGGGCGCTGCACCCGTCTGACTGGTCTGCGAACGCGTTTAAGCGCACCGGGCCGACCAGCCCACTGTGGCCGCAAGTGCGCTGTGTGCTGGAAAAGCCACCGCTGCCGCCGTCGCTGCCACTCGTGTGCGTAGCGCTGCGCTCACAAACGTTCGGCGGAAACTATAGTTAAAAGCAATTTGTGCCGCTGTCAATTTGTTTGGTTTGCTTATTTATCGTTTCACGTGTTAATGTGCGCGCAGAAGTGTCGACGTTGGCGTTGAAGCGTTCTTGAGTGCCGATAAATTGTTGTCGCTTAATGACTAAATGACCGAATGCAGCGCCTAGGCGCCGTCAGGGGCTGCCAGTGTCGTTGACATGCCCGTCGACTGCCAGAACACAATCGGATCCGGGCCGCACTTATGCGCTTATCCGGCTTAAGCCAAATCCAGTTCCAGTGCTTAACCTAAAAGTGCACACCGCAGAAGACAGTCAAAGTTCGGCGCACGTTAATCGTCGCTGTCGCAGAGTCAGAGTCACAGTCAGCGTTGAAGTCGCGTCGCGTCGCCGTCGTGTTGGGAACGAGCGGGCGAGCGAGCGAACGCCAAGTATGTGCTTCCTATTCAGCAGCAGCACCAGCAGCAGTAGCATGAAAGTGGCAGTCATAGCTACAACAACAACTACAACAACCTAAACAGTTCCTGTCTATTGATAATGACTCAACAGCTTCCAAACACCTCCCTAAGTTAATCACATTAGTTAGACAACATTGCAACTATTTCGTGGCGCTTCGACTTAGTCACCAGTCGCCACCAACATGGAACGCATGTGGCGCAAGGTCAATCACAGCTTTGGCGGCCGCACTTCCAAGTCCACTTCCACCATTCAGTCCACGGACACCGTAAGCTCGGCGGGCGGCTTTGGCGATGGCCAAATTGTCGTGGCCGTTGCTGGCCTAGCGGCGCCCGGTGGCAATTGTGGCACCAGCAACAACACCACCACCACAGGCACCACCAGCAATATGCCGTCGAGCACCGCAACCGGACGCCGTTTGGCCGCCAGCGGTCAGCTGCCCGCACCGCCTGGCTCCGGCAGCTGCGACAAATCGCTGAGTCAGCATGTGCTGCTCAACAGCACCGCCTCGTCGGAGCGACGCAGACGACGGCGCCGCAAGAGTCGCGCACGCCGCAGCGGCGTCAGCTGTGTGGGCGGCGGCGGCGGCGATAATATGTCGTAAGTTGATTAAGTCAAATTTGCAGCAATTCGTGTGAAAGCTTCGTCGATATTGGGTCGAAAATGATTAATGCTTATTGCTTGTTGATTTGTTTTTCTATGCATATTTGTTTTAGGCAGTGGGTGGGTTAAAGCGCGAAAAATGCTGTGCTGCTTCAATTAATTTGGCATCGTGCGGTGGGGGGGGGGGGGGGAAAGAGCAAAATCATCAAGCAACACCAAAAACATTGACTATAAATGAATCTGAAGTGATAATGTCAGAGACGCTGTTTATTTATTAGCTACGCGTGCCTGGCACGTGACCAAGTTGTGTCCGTCAGCAGGGTGGCTGGTTGGTCTGACGATATGACCGAATCAGCGATACGCTAACAAAAAAACATGCTCAAGCAATGTTGATGGCGTTTGAAGTGGAAGCTTTTAGCTTGTAAGTAGGAAAAATGACTAAGAGGGCTGTCACGAAACTGAACTCCTGACCGAAAGAGTTTGCTCACAGGCAGCAAAGTGGTTGCTTTCAGCAACAATTAGGCTATCATTATGCAAAATAAAATAACAAGAAACCATAAAACAGACTGAACAGGGTTAAATGAGAGTAAAATGTAAAACTAACTCTCCTAAAATTTTAACAAGATTAAATGAGTAAAAGTTTGCAATATCTTTTCTAATTTGAATATAATTCTTAGAGAATTTAACATTTACTCTATTGACCTTGTAAAGACCGTACCATACATAATACATATACTATACAATATGTATTCTATTGTCTTGGGGCACAGCTTAAGTATTAATCCGTTCCCAAAAATTTGTATCAACAATTCTTCTACCCACAGATTTTTCTGCAGTCACATTGAATTTGTTTGGCATTTTGAACATTTCTAGACAAATCCTAATACCAGATGAAAGCCTAAAGATATGTCCTACTTTTCCATTTAAAGTAAAATGGTCCCCTTTTTTGTTAAGCACTCAGTATTTTTTCCTTTTATAAAGATCGTTTTTATAAAAATCGTTAACCCTAGAGGTGCATTGTTATTTGTACCCTTTATGGGAAAGTATGGTATTGCTTAGTCTTCCAGGGTTAATAAATATTAAGTAGACATCAAATGGTAAAATAAATGTCCTTCCTTTAGACATTCGTTCGTCTCCTCAGTCAACTTTTCAGCTGGTAACTCTACCATTTAGTGTCGTTTCTTCAATTTTCAATACTTAAAAGCATGATACAAAAAATAAAGGTAGAGCCAACCATTAAACCAACTAAACGATTTTTGACGTTCTCCTTTGAAAATGTGCCACAGTACTGTTGCTAGAAAATCAATTGAACATTTGTTAATACTGCAATGTATTATCTGCTGTTGAATTCGCATTAAGATTTATATACTTTTGCCCAAAATATATTAGTCACAGTGAAAGGTCTATTATGTGTTTATTTAAAAAAAGATCTTAAAATTCTTAGAACCTTAAATATCTCTTAACATTATATCGAAGTGGCATCACGACTCAAGCTTTTTCCGAATATGAAGAACGTCAATAAAAACGTTAAGTGTCAAAAAAATTGAGAGTGGTTTTACCTTAATTTTTGGTACCATGCCCAAAAGTAGAAATACTGTGTACCAAATAATTTTGAATACTCAGAATAATTGCTTTTTAATATCGAGTTCTAACGATTCTAATAAAAATTTAGTAATCACAATTCAACACTAAACGTAATCAAACTAAACGACTCTAATAAAAATGTAGTACTTACAACTCAACACTAAACTTAATCAAAGTTTTTGCCATCGTGTCTAATATGAATATTGCATTTTTTTCCGCACGAAAGAAATCGCAAACAATCCATCAACACGCTCGCGTGAGTTTTCTGTAGTAGAAGACAGGTTTCCAGAGGTTGGAGTAATCTAAACGGTTAAGGGTTGAAGTCTTATCGCCATTTTCCTCTCCGTCTCTTCTTCATACTATTTACTGTTTACTGTCGTCTCATTTGCTTCATTGTCTTTCATTGCCCACTTCATTCCATTCTTGCTTTGGCTTCTACTACCTTCACAATATTCACCGCCCATCAACAGTCTTCACTGCAAGGACTTGCAAATCTGTCAAAGGATTCACCTCAACATTGGGTAATAATGCTTTCAGTGCAGCGCAACAAAAAATATTTAACACTTTCCATATTAATGTCAGTCATAAATAACAGCCACGGTGCCGCCGATGTTCAGGCAAATCAGAAATTCAAGTCCCTAACATGTCAGCACGGCAGTTGTCCCCCCCCATCATTCTGGCTGACCCAAATTCCAGCCCAAAACTACCCTGTCGCCACCGATGAAATGCAATAAAACAAACTACAACAGACTCCAATTAACTAAATTCGTACGCTTTTTGTCTTAGCCGAGCCGAGCGCATAATGCCAACCAACCCAAGCGTTAGGCTCGAACGTTGACAACGCAGTGGTAACAACGATGGTGACGAGGAGCTGGGTGACGCGGTTGTTATGGCTTTGTTTAGTGACGTTCGAGGCGTTTTTCATTAGATACAATTTTGCAGTTTATGTGTGTGTGTGTGTGTGTGTAAAGCAAAACACACAGCCCACAAGCCAAAACGCCCTTAGCCACACATAAAAGCCGTTACCCGGCGCGCCGACCCGCCGACCCGTCGACCGGCTGTTTAGCGGTTGTCGGCTAACGACGCTGCCTGCCAGCTGGCAGCAGCGCAACCGACTTTTTAATTTCGAGCCACAACCAAATATTGCCTTCCAACCAGAGTGAAAAGAATTCGAATTACATTTTATGAAATCAAAACCAACATTTGTGCGGCATAGACAGAAAGGGACCGCGACACCGTTAACGTCACCAATGCGAAGTGCAGCCGGAAACAGCACGATAGCAAAAAATGAAGCAACTAAAATGACAGCAACAAAGCGTACATGTTATGATTTTAGCCGAAAGCGGACGCAGGCTTGTTGCGCTGATAAACTCTACATCCGTCTGACACGCACTTGGCAAACACACGCAGCTACATTTTGGCAAGGGGAAGGGAAGGGGAGCTGTCTGATGACTTATCCTTACCCTATAACCGGCAGATTTGGGCTCAGGTTTGTTTGGGCGCATTTTTATGAATTTATAAAGAAGATAAGCTGGGTATGAAATCCAGAGATAGAACCAACACTAATTCATGAATGGACCTCAATGAACACTTCAATGTTCACTGAGAAGGGACTTGCCAGAGAAAAAAATTTCGTATAGTATATCCGACTTTTTTTGAAACAAGAATCCATAACTCTCTTTTAATCTCAAACCTCTGAGTCTCAGTGGCCGAGTGCTCCTTTAATTCCATTGTTTAATCTGGCAGGATTTATATAAAACTAGCAGGGTCCCGCGACTTTGCACGCAAGTTTAAAGCCAATTAAACCAATAAAGCCAATAAATCAAGTTATTCTTAACCCTTTCTTGATTTTGAAGATTTTTATAAAAAATACTTATCTAATTATATCTCAAATAGTTCAAAATGAACGCAGTGCCATAGACAGCCAATGTCTAGCCCCAACCAATCTAATTATATCTCATATGAAATACTTTCACTAAGCTTGAAGTCAAAAGACCAATAATATCTTGTTTCTCCAATTATATTCTTAACCCATCGTTGACCCGTCAGATTTTGATTTTCAAAAAAGTAAAAAACACGTATCGAATTATTTCTCACTAAGATTACTTTCACCAAGTTTGAAGGCCAAAGGTCCATTTTCACAGTTTCCCCATGTAAACTTTTAACCCGTCGATAACCTTGTCAAATTTTGATCTTCGAAAAAATAAAAAACACGTATTGAATTTCACATTTGAAGTATTCTCACCAAGTTTGAAGTCAAAAGGCTTTAAAAAATCATGCTTCTTCATACAAACTTTTAAGCCTTGGGTCACCCCTTTCAGGTTTGATATTGAAAATAATGACAAACATGTGTCTAATTTTTTTTATTTCAAGAAGACGAAATCTTCGGTTCATAGTTTTTTTTGTAGTCTTCCCGTATTTACTACTTTAGCCCATTGTTGACCTTGTGAAATCTTGATTTTCGAAAAAAATACGTGTCGAATTATTTTTGATTTGGAGTATTTTCACCAAGTTTGAAACCAATAGGCCCATTAAATCTCGTTTCTTCATATAACACCTTAACCGTAGACCTACGTTCGGGTCGGTTTCGACCTAATTTCTAAATTTATCATTTTTTTGCTGTTTTTTCATGACGTTTTTACTTGGATATTATCTATCGAAATCAAACCGTTTCCTGTTTTGAAAACTATGTCGGCTTTGCATATTTTGTAATTTGTGTGTGTGATTTTAATCTGGGTCGTTTTTGACCCGTTTTTTAGGTCTACGGTTAAACCATGTTTTGCCCCTTTTGACTCCGAATTTCAGAAAATCTCGTTTTAGCGGAGGTTCATGTTTCAAGATGTATCTCCAATTCAAATTTCATATTTGTAGTTTTAGCGGTTTGGACTGGGCGATGATGAATCAGTCAATTAGGACAAAGAATTATATATATGTATAAAGAAAAAATCTTTACTACTCGTAGATGAACATTAAAAACTTAAAAATTAAATTTTTGACCATCACAGAATTTGAGATCCTGGGTTTCAATAGCAGGTTTGAGGTTTTTAGGATGTTTTGTTGCTACTTCGATCGAAGATAGAATCAAGATTAAGTCCAAAGTTTAGACCCAAAACGTCTCAATCACAGTTTTGATTTACAGTTTTGAGATATATTGTACCAACAAGTTTATTTAAAAATTTATTTTATTTATTGTTTCAATTGGATATAACAGCTAAGTTACATTTTGATGTAATTTTTCGTTACCAGTTTTTTATGTTTAACAAAAACTAAATATTAATTAATTAAATTAAAAAAAGCGCATTGCACCAGTCGTTCACGACCCACAGCAACTCGTTTGTTTTAGTTTTTCATATTTTTTGTGCGTTTTTTAAGGTGTGCACCGGCGCAGATATGGCCGCCCTCGCTGTGGCAACAGTAAACATAATTTAGTAACTGTATTTGTTCAAGGTTTTTGTTGTTGTAATAAGGACAACAGATCCACCAAGCAAAAGCAAAGCTTTTTTTTCATTGAAAGCACGCGCAGCTGCTGTGGTCGCCGGCGTGTCGCGGCTTGCGACACTCTAATTTCGCCTAATGTGCATAATTAGAAGCATACCAAGAGGCGCCGGCACAGCCCCGTGGGAGCGGAGCGAGCAGCCGACTGCCGCCAGCAAGGAGTGTTCCTTCTGCTTGGCCTTGCCGCCCCTCTCCCACCCCACCTACACACCGCGTTGCCAGCTGCATTGTGCCGCAAACCGCAGAACATTTTCGCTGCGAATGCGTTTCGGAACGACACGCGTCGGACTAATAAATAATTACCACTACGCGCGCAATCGGTGTGTGCAGGTGTGTGGGCATGGCTACTTTTATGTGTGTGTGTGTGTGAGCTTGTGTTCAGGCGGCACGATATTTTGCGTCGTTAAGCTGGCAATTTACATAAGCGAACAGGTGCTAATGTGGCGCGTACTTAGCGCAGCTTAGTCGCCCTATGCGCTAAACATAACGAAACGAAAGTGTGTTGCGGTTGCGCTCGAGTGGTGTCACTAATTTGACATTCACCATTGGCACAAATGCCGCGTTGGCACCGTTACGCGCGTATTTGCACACCCACTTTTTCCGCTTTGCTAATTTCCCTCCGGTCTTTCTGTTCTCTTTCTCTTTGCGCAGCTCATCGGGCGGCTTCTACACCATCAAGGAGTCCTCCGGCGGCGGCGGCGGCAGCAATCATCGCCATCACCGCCAGTCACAGACGTCGTCGTCCAGCCGCATGATGGCCAGCTCCGCGCCCAGCGGTACCGTCATGATGTATCCCAATCCCAGTCGGCAAGCGACGACCGCTGCATCCGGCAGCGCTGTCGCGCACATAACAACAGCGACAGCAACAACGGCATCAGCAACAGCGGCGGCGTCAACAGCAGCAGCCGTGCCGGATGTCTCGCTGCGACAACGCGCCGTCGCCAAGCTGCGAATGTTCAATTTCCACTTGAACTGGGACTTGCACATGACTCACTGCAAGCCGTGCGGGTAAGTGTCTGCCCCCATGTAAGCGTTGAACTTATGCGCGCATGGGTGTCTGTGGTTGTGTGTGTGTTTGTGTGTGCGAGGGCAAGCATCTCGCACTCAAGCAACGACCCTTGAGTACTTTGCTTTTACATTTTTACTATAACTTTTACTTTTTTTATTTATCAAAATTTTTGCAGTAGTTCTTGCTGCAGTCGCTTCCGAGCGCCTCTCGTAGCGCCACTTGTGATGCAGTTGTCGAGTGTCTGTGAGCTATTTTCTACTGCTTTTGCTTTTCTGTCTTGTCTTTTGTTGAAGAGTGCCTTCATAAACTGCGCTGCGCACTGCCGCTTCCATTTCCAGCTGCTCAGCCGTATGCTGTCCGTCTGCAGCTGCTTGCACGCAGAAGTGCAAAAATTCTAAGATTTTTGCGTGCCCACTTGTGGCAGCCTCGATTGTTGCTTGTGTTGGTGCGCCGCCCGGTGGTCGGGCATAAAGTTGCCGAGGCGCTCGTGAAAGCAGCTACTTTGTATTGTTGCATCATTCGCATAAAGGCAGCGCCGATGCCAAGCGGTATTGACATGCGGAAGACGTGCGCACTGGCAGCATTCACCTGCCGCATGTGGCAAACGATTCGTCTGCCCACTTTGGCCTAAATACCCACGGGTTTAAGAGCGCACAGACAATGCGCTGAGGAGGCCTTTCGCTTTCAGCATTCTCAGCCGCAACTGAAGCGAGCTGTAAGTTTTGTGTGTTTAAATGTCGTTTTGCTCGGAGGTCGTTTAAGCTGATATACGACTTTAATAGAGCCTGATTGGAATCTTCTATGAATCTGTTTTCCTACATACGACTTAAATTAAAAGTGATTGGGGTCTTCCCTGAATCCTAGAACAGAACCTGATGGGATTTTCTGTGAATCTTCTTCCTTACATGCGACTTAAATTTACTGATTGATAGGATAATTGATTCTTGAGATCTTCTGTAAATCTTGTGAGTCTTATTTCCATACTTAGGACTTTAATAGCACCTGATGGGATACTCTGTGAATCTTCTTCCTTATATGCGACTTAAATTTACTGATTGATTGATTGATTGATTGAAGTCTTCTGTAAATCTTCTTTCGATTGAGTTCTTCTGTGAATCTCCTTCCTTGCCTTATCCAAGAAAAGTTGTTGAGCAAAGTTGACTTTTAGTGAACCTTAATTCCACAAATATTACTGTAACAGAGCTTCACTGGGATATTCAGTGAATCTTCTTTCTTTCTTACTGGGGCCTACCGCAAACATTCCTTCTTGACTTTTAGTGAGCCTCATTTCCATACATACGACTGTAACACAGCCTGATTGGAATATTCTGTGAATCTTCTTCCTTACATGCGACTGAAATTGAAAGTCATTGGATACTTCTGTGAATTTCCTTTGTCACATTTGACGAAATTAAAAATGATTAAAGTCCTCCTTGAATCTTTTTCCTTTCTACCCTACTTAACTACAAAAAATTCACTCATTCATTCAAAAATTTTAGTGAGCATTCATTCACATAAACTCATAAGGCCAACAAAAACTAATAATTAAAAAAACAAAAACTAAAAAAAAAATAATCAATTCAAAATCTAAAGAATCAGAATTCAAATCAAATTGGGCTCTCCTCTGAAATAATTACCAAGTCAAAGTGTGATATTCGGTGCTCCTAAGGGGATATTCTAGTCTGAGGTTCGATTTTGAGGTGATTTTACGGGCGTAATAAAAAACAGTATTAATTTTTACAATCCATGTTTTTATCAGTTTTTTATTGATACTTGAAAAGTATAAAAATGTATAATAGTTGAAAAAAAATCGAAATTGAAGCCGGCTGAGGTGTCTCCTGGTTAACGTGATTTCAATACTTCTGATGATTTGAATCATAAAAACAAGGTTAATAAAAAAAATATTTGCACAAAATGGCGTCGTTTTGAAAGTAAGATAATTTCTTGCGTCCTTTTTCTCAACTTTGGTAATTTTTTTAAAATAGTAAAAAAAAAATTCAAATGCAATTTTAATAGTATTAAGAAACTCCGAAATTAATTCGAATTTCCGTAAATCCTCTAAGAGGTTTATTTTTAAAGGGTCTAAATTTGGAAAATATGGAAAAAAATCGATTTTGTCGAATTTCTAGACTAGAATATCCCCTTATGTTCCTTTCTTAAGATATGCTAACCAAATAAAAACTAACCTAACTTAACTCCAACTAACCTCACCTATCTATGCAATCTAACTGATATAACTTCAAACATTCTTGTCCACTCTCTGTACTTTAGCATCTCGCAAAAAGCTAATTTAATTTAACTTAAGTCACTTTAACTCTTAGACTTCACCGAATCAAGAAATGTACATAACATAAGTCCAAAGCTAACCAACATTCAATTCCATTATTCACATCAATCCCGCCGCCATTGCCCGAATCATTCTCCTCTTCACTGCTGCATTATTCAGCAGGCACACCCATACATTATTTCAATCAATTTAAATTCATAGAATTTAAAAAGGTTCGCACACAGTTCGACCCACCAGACGCAAAGCGTTGGCAACTCTGCAGCACTTGTAGCAACCGCGCGAGTATGTGAACGCGCGCATTGCCGCTTTGCGCTTTGCGCGACCACAAAAACATTTCCACTGAATTGCGCTAAACAAGTCGAAGCTATTCACTCGAGGGCCTCTTATTATGTGTGTTTGTCCCAGTTTCTGGCTTCGCGCTTCTTTGCCAATGCAAAACAACGCACACAACAACACAAACACAGCCATCAGCGCCGACACCTCGGCGATGCGCCGTCACCTCGTCAGTGCTCCGGCTACGGCAACCACACCGACGCTGACTCTGACTGGTGTTGGAAAAATATGAAACATTTTTTTTGAAAGAGTGAAACATAGATGAAATGCAACAACAACAAAAATAACAAATGCGCATAAAAACCAGCGGCTCACAGTTGCTTTCACATTTGTATGCAAACGCTGCGCCATGACACGTTGCGCTCTAATGAAGCACGTGGTGGGTGCGAGCGGAGTGAAAGTGTTTGCGGGGGCGTGCAAATCCAGGCTGTTGTCTGTTTGTGAGCAGCAGCCGGTGACAAGCGTCGTGGCGGAAGTGTGGCGCCTGGCCAGCGCATTGGCCAACTCTTGTCGCTGCGCGTCGAAGTTTTTGTTGGCGCAAGTGAATGACTGAGAGCGTCAAATGTTGTTGTTGTGGCGTTCGGTTAATGAAAAAACTTTTACTGGCGCACAGACCATTTCACGCGCCACACATGCTGCGTGTGTGGGTGCGTTGGTGTGCGACCCTTTGCGAGTCCTTAATGAAACGAAACTATCTGCAATTTACAATCCAATCCAGAGGTGTCACAGCTTAATTTATGCGCAAGAAAACAGCGCCATGAATGCAAAGCGCAGCATTTGGTTGCTTTGCAAACTCATTTGACAGTCCGGGGTGCCAGCGGCTAGTTTGGCTAATTTGTATGTAACCCTGGTGTGGAAAAGTAAAAATTACACTAAAAACGTAAATGGAACATTTGGGCCCACGTTATTTTAAAGAGAGAAACTGCTAAAAAATGACATCGTAGGGAGAGAAAAGTTGCATAGTGTATAATGGGTCTAGAATTGGGCTACCGTAATGTCCCGATTTTGTGATATATATTCTAGTTTTTAGGATTTTCTCAGCTCTTAAACCTGAATTGAAAATAGTTTATATTTTTAAAGCCAGTTTTTTATTAAAAAAAAACTAACTACAGTGCCTTTCGCTTATAACGAACCCGTTTAAAACGATTTTCCGCCTAAAACGAACCAATTTCAAAAGTACGCGCTTTATGTTTTCGCTTATTACGGACCCCTTTTAAAGCGAACTTTTGGTTAAAACGAACCATTTTTCCTGGTCCCTCGAAGTTCGCTTTAAGCGAAAAGTACTGTATATAATTTTTGTTGATGTCATCCAAACGCTGGCTGGCTTTTATCTTTTTCAAATTAATTTTTATTTTTGTTGGTTAAAATTTGAGCTTTGTAGTTGAAAATTCAGATTCCGTTGACAATGGAGATGATAAAATTTTAAAAATTTTTATAATTTTTGTTAATATCAAACAGATGCCGCAAGACTTTCATCCTCTTTAAACTAACTTTTGTTTTATTTGATTTTTTTTATTTTTATAGTTACGATTTGGAGCTCGTTTTATGTCGTGTTATGTTTTTAAAGCTTTATATACTTTTAAATTTAAATGAACTATTTGATTTCTTTTTAATGAATTTTTTGTAGTTTAATTTTTATTCTGTTCCTATCTTTCCTATAATGAAATAAATAAAATAAAATAAAATAAAATAAAATAAAAAAATGAAAATAAAATTAAAAAAAATAAGATAAAATAAAATAAATTAAAATAAAATAAAATCAAATCAAATCAAATCAAATCAAATCAAATCAAATAAAATTAAATCAAATCAAATCAAATCAACTCAACTCAACTCAAATCAAATCAAATCAAATCAAATCAAATCAAATCAAATCAAATCAACTCAAATCAAATCAAATCAAATCAAATCAAATCAACTCAACTCAACTCAAATCAAATCAAATCAAATCAAATCAAATCAACTCAACTCAACTCAACTCAACTCAACTCAAATCAAATCAAATCAAATCAAATCAAATCAAATAAAATAAAATAACTGGGATCGCACAGTATTGACGGATAGGAGCGTTCCGCACAACAGACCAGATGTTATCCTGCTCGAAAAGTTGACAAATAACGCACATCTTATTGACATCGGAGTTCCCAACACACACAACCTACAGGACTGTATCGCGGAAAAAAGCAGGAAATATCA
The DNA here is from genome assembly GCA_963971225.1 of Melieria omissa. NCBI lineage: Eukaryota > Metazoa > Arthropoda > Insecta > Diptera > Ulidiidae > Melieria > Melieria omissa. Next base: position 55,138,433 of record OZ020268.1, read on the forward strand.
GCAACTGGCCCAAGAACTGAAACAGATGTGGCAACTTGACAAAGTAGTGATTGTACCAATCATCATTTCATCGACAGGGGTAGTGCCCAAAACATTAATGACGACACTGGAGAGGCTTCAATTAGCGGACAAATTTTTGACTATACAAAAATCAGTTATATTGTCAACAACGTCAATTGTTCGTTCGTTTCTAAGTCTTGAAAGTTAAATTGTATATATGCTTAAGAAAATACCATGTACCTGCAATAGTTTTATGTATCTTGTTGTAAAACAACCGATATGTAATATTTAACCCTTAAGGAGTTCAATAAATCATGGAAATAAAATAAAATAAAATAAAATAAAATAAAATAAAATAAAATAAAATAAAATAAAATAAAATAAAATAAAATAAAATAAAATAAAATAAAATAAAATAAAATAAAATAAAATAAAATCAAATCAAATCAAATCAAATCAAATCAAATCAAATCAAATCAAATCAAATCAAATCAAATCAAATGAAATAAAATAAAATAAAATAAAATAAAATAAAATAAAATAAAATAAAATAAAATAAAATAAAATAAAATAAAATAAAATAAAATAAAATAAAATAAAATAAAATAAAACAAAAACTAAAATAAAATAACATAAAATGAATGAAATTAAATAAAATAAAATAAAAGAAAATAAAATAAAAAATAAACAGAATTATAAATAAAATAAAAAATTAAGCAAAATTAAATTAAAAGTATGTTATCCCTGTCGCTGACCAAAAACTTCAGGCAACCCTAGTCTCGATACACAACTATTATAATTTTTAAATCGAAAATGTTTTGACCCAAACCAAAGCGAAGTCTTGCACCTGGTTTGATAAGCTGCTGCAGTGGTGCGAGACAGCGAGCGCAACACTTTATTTTATCAGCCTTTCAATTGCTCAAACAACTACAAGCTGAACCGCAATCGGCTGCACAACAATTTCGGCATAAATTAAAAAGCGACTTGATGACTTGACAGCCCAGCCGTTGCCATAATGCCATCGAGTCCTACCGGCGGCGCGCTTTCCGCGCCATTGCACTCGACATGGCGCACCGCCTCGACAGTTGTCGCACGCTTAGTCCCCATCACACCACACCACACAACACCACTTGCATTGCACTCGCGCCGGATTAAGCACTTTGAGTGAATATTTCATAAATAATTCATACCGCCGAAATGCTCACGAAATTCTCTTTATTTCCTTTTCATGTGCGCAGCCCACGTCTCGGCGGCAGCAGCAGCGGCGGCGGCGGCAACATCATAATGCGCCGGCTGTGCCGCAACCGTCGGCACGAGGACAATGAGCTTTACCGCTCCAACAGCTTCAAATTCGAGCGATTCGAGCGTAAGGAATGCGTCGACGAACTCTCCAACACCATGAAGAAGCAGGTGAGTGCGGCAGCGGGGGCGCCAACAAAGCCGTTTGAAAACGATTCTTTTTGTTTTTCGGCAAAGCGGGAACCCTTTTGCCAGCGCCGGAAGTGCTCATTTTTACAAACGCCAAAAGACGGAAACAGACCAAAAACAAGTAAAACAAAACTCGACCAAGGAAAATGTTTAGCGAAAATGTGTGCGAGGCAAATTAAGCTCTGGGCTTGAGCTTAAGTTAGCATGCGAGGGAGCTTTGCAATGGTAGAGAAGAGATTTTGCCAAAGGTGGCGCTGTATGTGTTGGGATAGTGTTGCCAGTGGTGCGAAAAATTTTATAGATTAACAATTAGTGAAGATTTTTTTTGATTAAATAAAAACTCTGAAATTTTCATTAAATGAAAAAATTGATTTAAACCATAGTAAAATAATAAAGTCATCCCGATAGTGACATTTTATGTCAAGTACTCTTATTTTGACAACTGTTCTCTCAAAGTATTTTGAATTCAACTCATTCGACATTTTTTTCGGTTTTAACCCTTTTTCAAATGTGTATTCAAATAGCTATAAGCAATGAAGTGAAAACACATAAACATAGATATGCAAGGATGATACGTATCATATAAATAAATTACTTAAATAATGCGAATGGGTTTTACGAAACAGTTTCAAAAAGTTATCATCTAAATGTAATGCCTTCATCAATGTCTTCAGGTGCAGCGCCCATCTATTTCACTGGGTACAGAAAACATTGAAATTTGTTGGTCCCTTGTGGTTTTGCAACTGCAGCACGTCGCTGACATTTTTGATTTTCACTGCAATGCACTTCAGTTAAAATTTTCAAATAAATTTTCAATCAAATATTTTTTTTATATTTTATATTATGAATGAAAAGTGACAGAAAATGTTCATTCATGTGAGCAAGGTTGATAGAAAACAAGGTTACGACATCAATGACAGGAAATTTGAAGTTTTCACCAGTGACGTAGTACGAATTATTTCAAATTGTCAAGGAACAGTGGGACGAGTACGACCTTTTACAAAATTAATATTTCCAAAAAAAAAAAGATTATATGAAGTGCATGTGAAGTTATTTATTTCGTTTCATTGTATTTAATATATACACATACATACTCAGTTATCAATTGCTTAAAGGAATTAAGATAGAGGTTAGGCAAATTTGGACTCTCTGTGTTACCAATATAATTCTCTTGCTATTCAATAAAATTAATTTAATTTAATTTAATTTATTTAACAGGTAATAGAGGCATATAAGATGCAATCTTTTGCATGCCAATTAGGAACACATTCGTTTTAAGCATTACACAATAAATACAATATATATATTTTATTCAAAATACTATTTTTCAATAGTTTATATCAATTCATATTTTAATAGCTTCATCAATATTATTTTTAAAATTAAAAACGATTAGGTTTTTGTAAATGATTAAGGGCCTATTTACACGAAGGCTTTTTCCCCCTGCGTTTTTTGCAACTCTCTTTTGAAGTTGCTGCGTAAATCTTCATGCATTTACATGAAGACTTTTTACTTGCAACTTTGCTTGGCTTTTCGGACGTTTAAGCGGCCAATTTTCTTTCATTCACATTTTCGCGTCTTTTGTGATATTCTCATTATTAAAAGAAAATGGATTTAAACAAAGAAGAAATTATTGAAAATATTTTAGAAGTCACTGAAATTGCTATTAACTGCTTAAATTTAAACAATAGGGAAGATGTAAATATAATTGTTAGCAAAGCGTCCGGCCGGTTTGAAATTTGAAGAAAAGTGCGAAAAAGAGCAAAGCAAATGTCAAAAAAACCCCTGGAATTTGCTGACCGTACGTGTTTGCCTACCCCGCTGACTTCTCACCACTTCTCGCCAGCAAACTCGTCACGCATGACTTTTAACGCAGGGGGAAAAGCCCTCGTGTAAATAGGCTCTAACTTGGTTTGGATTTTAACTTGGAAAATAGTCGTGCTCATCGAATTCTTTTAGTAATGAAATTGATACTGTCGCGTCCACAAAAGTTCCCAAATGCGCCTTTTGAGAACCTCAAAAAATGCACCGCGTGTGAATATGCGGATTACTCAAAATGTGTAAAAATCGTATTAAATATAAATAACGCACCATATGGCACAACAATCACGAATATTTAAATTCACAAATTACTCACATGCTCTTTTTTGTATTATTTTGCCAACATTGGCCCACTGCACACTTCATTGTTTACGTTTTGTTTTCTATCAAAAACTCATTACAATTGCTGCAAACCGTTTTCACGAAAACGTTCACTATTGCATTTTGTATTATTCTAAAGATTCCACACCGTGTTGGTCAAATTTTCGTGCTAAATAGTAACAAAATTCAAAAAATTCCGTTGGCCAATCAAATTTTTCATAACGAATGAAAATAATTTTAAGGTGCCCAATTGACATAGGATTCAAATTTTATTTTTTTCCAAGATGAGGAAAAATACAAGGAGAAGCAAAATTTTGTTTTAGCAAAATTCTGCACTTGTCATTGCAGAATTGGCAGCTATTCATTAAACTGTCAAAAAATATGTGTATCAACGTGTTTTCGGTCTTAAAAAGGAATATACGTACGAATAATAAAAATAAACTATTACACTCTGAAATGGTCACCTTATAAATTTTCACCAGTGACGTCATCAGCCGGATGTCGTAATCTTTATTTTATCATTCTTGCATGTGAGAATGTAGAGAAAACATAAATGCCAGCTATCAAAATAAGAGTACGTAAACAAATAGACGTCACCTATCGGGATGACTTTATTATTTGACTATGATTTAAACAAACATTTCAAATTTCAAATTAAATAAAAAGTTCTGAAATTTGATTCAAATAGAAAATTGGAATTAAAAAAAAATTATTAATTTTCAAATTTAATTATTGAGAGTGTTTTGGTTAGTTTCGATGGACTTTTTTACCCAACCAAACATTTCTTTACATAGGAATGAGTGCACCATTGAATGCTCTGTTCATAGTCAACCTGAGGGTCGCACCTTCATTTTTGATGTCATTCAATCAGAGTGATCTCCTGAGACTCGTAAGAGAGTCCAGAAAATTTGCACCAAATAATGTGTAGTCCTCATTTGTATATGTTCTGTCTTCGATAAAATAAAACGAAAACACGAAACGAAAAAAATGAAAGGCATTCAAATGTCATGGAAATGTATAACATTAATTCTTTGAACCTGTGTGATTTCTATTAGATTCGAGTCCAGAAAATTCTGCACAGTAGAATGTGTAGTCGTTCTCTTTTCTCCCTCTAGTTCCCAAGTTTTTAATCTTGTTAAACAAATTACAAATTAGTAATAGTTTTGTGGTTGAGAAGTAATGTTTGTTCGGGGAAAAAAATTTCATGTCAATAGGAGGCGTGATAAAGGGTGTAGAAAGTAGCAAGAAAGGGTAGTGATTTTTCGTGATTTCTTTTTATTTTATCGAAGAACACATTAAAATTTTTTTAGTTTTATTGAGGCTCACAATTTATTCGAAACAATTTTTGTTTCTCACACAATTTCAGAAATAATTATTTGCTTACTTTCTCACGAAACTTCAACTTTGTCTTACAATTACTGCCGTTGTGCATGTGGCAGCGTTAACTGACTACATTTATTTTATAAAATATACGTGTAAAATTAGCTAGTAAAATCATAAGGTAATTTACAGAATTTTTTTAAGCCTAGAATGTCTACAGGCCTTCTAGAGGGTTCAGCTGTCATACGAGTACTTTTCCATGAACCTAAGGTACAACAGGCTTCTTAGCATGAAGGCTTGGGTTACTTGGCTCTCCCTTCTTTCCATGCCTCATTTATGCCTCATTTATCCATCCACTGGTTAAGGCTACACCGGCCCTTAGTGGTAAAGATTCACAGCAGATTCATCAAAAATATATATAACACACATTTTGTCTTTCCTTACTTAAAGTGAGTTGTCCAATCTAAACGCCAGAAATATCTATACTAAATATCATTGTGATATCTATACTCATTCAAAAGCTGAGTAGCAGAAGAGCGAAGAGAAATAAGTAGGAATACTTTAAACTTTTAATAGCAGAATCAAATGTAGCTCTAATTTGAAACACCAGTTGTATTTGTACCAAATTTCATACCGATACCTTCATTTATTCAAATCGTATTGTGCCAATTAGCCAGTTGAAAGAAGAAGGCTCATAGTTTCATAGATTTAATTCAGTTTAAGTATTCAAAAACCATACTACTTAATCTTCTCTCCTAAGGTTATTTTTATTCAAACCCAAAGTTTTCTAACTCGGGACAAAAATGTTCTAGTAAAAAGTTTACATTAGATTAGATTTGAGTGTTTTTAGTTTTTTAACTAACTTGGAACAATTGAACAAAGGTCTTCTAGTAAAGTTTTTCTTTCTCTCCGATTTGATTGTTTGTTCTTTTAAATGTTCTTGGTGAATCGCTAGTCTTAGTCAGGGAATTGCTATTTATGTCACTTTAGAGCTCCTTTACTAGTTGACCTGGCTAACCCTTCATTTATAGACATTAACAACATTGGTCATTTCATTAGATAACTGCAATCGATCTTTTCTTGCTCCCAGGAAATTGTGTGTCTATAGCGTATTCCTACTTATGGTAGCACAAAAAGCAAAATCTGACCTATGTGAGCTTCCTAAGCTACCATCTTAACCTAACCTAACTCACTAATGTGGTTTTCCATTAAGATAGATTGCTATGAACCCATGAACTCTTCTTTTAATTTATTTATTTATAATCAAGTCAAACACAAAATAAATTTGAAGAGACCATCAATAAAACTACACTATTACAAAGTAATAAAGCTCAATCAAAAAAATTCAACAATAATTCTTAAAAAAAATTCCAGTAGCTGCTTTTGATGTCTGCCAACTTTACTATCCATAATAACCCATCGGTATATCGAGCAACTATAAAACTCGTTTTTGAATTTTCAACATTTCTTCTTCTTGTTAGCATTCAATGAAGCTGTCAGTCACTAATGACAGTTGAGTGACCCCTCCACAGAGCAGCTAACATCAACTGCCTCCTATACATACACAAAAGTGTACACCACGTAGCGGCAATGCTGCAGCAACTTCCGAAAAAAAAAGGAAAATGCCAGGAAAATTGGGGAAAAGCAATCAGACAGGGTGCAGGTGCTGCCTTGCAATGGCTAATTTTGTGATTAATCTAATTGCACTTTTTACATCGACAAATTGCTTTAGTGAAGTGGAAACGTGTCGGGTGGTTTTTCAAGTTCGGTTTGGTGTATTGTATCTCATTTTGTGCCACAATTAATGCGCATATTTTAGCATTTTTACAATGAAGCAGAAACTTTCGACAGGCCGACAGACAGAGCAGCAGCTGCCATTGCCAACAACAAAGTTGCCTACGCGTATGCTGCCGATGATTCTATTGTTTGCAGTTGTTGGCTAAAATGTATCGAAACAAAGTACATTAACATAAAAATCCATTTGCAACACGGCTAGCAACTTGCTACCCAATTCAATCGATTTCAATTGCGCGCATTTTAACATAATTGATTACAACAATGACCAAGTAGGAGCATTTTTTTTTTAATTTAAAAAACAGATTAAATTTGCTATAGTGCTGCGCAAGCAAATTGAAAAGGATGGTAAGAGAATGAAATACAAAATCGAAAAACAACTCAAACACTTTACACAGAATAGCAGAGCGTGTTCCAAAAAGTGAAGTGAAGTCGGCGCCGTCAAGTCAACTCCACCTGCAACGTTGGCCATAAATATGATATAAAAATATTGCAATGGGATTACGTGAAGTGTCAGTCGCATTAAAGTTGCACACAATCAATCAGTAACGAGCACCGACAGTGTATTTTTTATGGCATCACTGTCACTGCCACTGCCACTGCTTCGCGTCGCAAGGACTCGCTTCAACATTCTTCTTCTTTTTTTCTGGGCAGCAATCTTGGGAAAACTTTCGTGTTGTGTTTTCTGGCACTTTTCGACTTTTTGTATGCGGAAATTTCACTCGTAGGCTACCTGCCGCCCACTCACTTTGCTTCGCTACTCCTTTAAATTCACCGCATACAACGGCGACTGCTGCTTTTTCAACTCCATTACGTTTCCAGTGACAGCAATCCATTTATCAGCGTGCAAGCGCCGCCAACATTTGGCAGCCTAATCGCCTAATGTGCGACTTGTGTATATATGTGTGTGTGTCTGTTCGTCGGTCGGTCGATTTCATGTGCTGCTGCGTGTTGTGTTGCGCTCCATTTCTGTTGCTGTTCATCATTGCCGCAACCGCATTATCATCCACAGCCACATTCCGCTCCATGTCGAGCGCCATCGCATATTTAATTCGTATTGCTGCGCGTCAGATTCGATACAACTCCTCAATGTTGGCAGATTCTTTTGGTTTGCTATCTTACAACTCCTTTCCGCTTTCACCTTCAATTAGCTTCAGGTGAGTTGCATTTCCTTTGGCAACTTCTAAGCTACTTTCAGGCTACGGCCAATCTGCCTCCAGCCACTGCTTTGGACTGTCAATTGTCTGGCTGTGGCTTTTTTGCTGTTGTAAGATGTTGCAGTTAGAGATGTCATGGAAAAAATGATGAAATTTAGATCTTTGTGGTAGGAACTGAGCGAAACGGAAAGAGGAAAAATTTAGGATTTTTATATTATTTACTAACTAAAACACATTCGCATTCTAAGCGATCTAGGCGAATACACTACCAGCTTTTAGTGCCAAATAACTCCATCTGGTACCACGGTCTATGCGTGTCCAATTCGGTCAACCAGCTAAACCTAACCTAACTTAATCATAAACTCTAACAGTCAACATTTGAAAACCCCAAAAACGTCCGAAATACATTCGCACTGTCATCGCTAACGGTAATGCAATATGAAACTTCCACCAGTCACTTAGGACAGCTTGCTTTCTCATTGGATTAGCGCGCTTCAACGTTGCCACTGAGGCGCACAGCCTTCTCGTCTCCCCCTCCTACTCGCGCAACGTTTTGCATGCAACGCAACTTGTGGTGTTTTTATTTTATTTATTATTTTGCCTGTTGCCGCAAATTTATCGCGTGGCCGTTGCACGCTGACATGTGCCGTGCGCTCGAGTCCTTGCTGCCTAATAACGCTTAAGTGCTGCATGTAGAAGCCGCTGTCGAGCAACTTAAGATGTCAGCGTCGATTTGGCTCGAGGTGAGCCCGCCTCCCGGGCCATCGTTGATGTTTGGTGTTGTGACGTTTGCCGACATCATCGTGTGGCGGCTGCAAATCAACAAAGTTGCGCACGCCAGCAACAGGAGCGCAACTTTCACGATTTGCTCACTTTTAAGCTAAGAAAAATCTAATATGTGCGTATCGGCGGTGTGTGTGTGTGGGGTGAGTCAAACTTTCTTATTACATTTTTAAGTAGCACTCCAGCAGCAAAAAGCCGTACCGTCGTCTGCCCGGCAGTACGACAGTACAGCAGCTGCTGCCGCTCACACATACATTCGTTCGTTAGTAATGGAATGAAATTTTTCATTCCAACTTTTCTCATATGCAACGCTCATGCACACTGTTCACCACTTGATGATTGTTCATTATGCGCGTACAACATTCTCAGCCGCAGCGGCAGCCACAGCGACAGCGAATATTTAGAGCTCATCACCGGCGCATAATACAAAGCGCAGCGTTCAGCTCTGCTCTGCTCTGCCTGCCTGTCGGTCTGCTTGTATGTAGTAGATATTCATTATCAAGCATCTAACGTCTTAATCTGCTGCATGGCAGCATTAATGTCTTTCCGCCAATTTGCCTCCGCGCTTCCTTGCGCTCTGCCTTGCGGCTGCACATTCATTAGACTGCGACAAGCCATTTAGCGACGAGTTGGCGGCGGCAATTTGTATTGTTCGCAAATGATTCACACTACACTGGAAAATATGGATTAAGTCAAGAAAATAAAAAAAAACAAAAATTGGAAAATATAAATAAAATAAATATTACATAAAATAAAAATATGAAAATTCTAATATTAATGTTAAACTGCAAAAATGTTCGAACATTAAGCCACTAATAAATCTGCCCAGACTAGGGATCGCAATTTTTTGCCATTTTGCGATCCCGGGATTTTCGGGATTGAAAAGTCAAATCCCGGGATCCCGGGATTTAATCCCGGGATTCATATAACAAATTTTTTAATAAAACAATTTTCCCGAATTGCATAAATACTTGTTTATAATATATTTATCATAAAAATGGACACATTTTAATCACATTTGGGTAGTTTCAAGATTTTTTATCTTGAATTTAATCACATTTTGTTTAACCCTTCAATTCCCATGTCCAAAATAGTGAAAAAGAAAATTTTCTTTTTAAATAAAGGAGCTTAGATACGTTTGGATAAGACAAAAAAATACATAAAAAATGTTTAAACTACCCTCATTTTTATATTGAAAGAAACCACACAAACTCGCACTGCTTTAATTACGCGTGAAACAAATGAATAAATTTTACAAATGACGTATCGCTAGTGTTGGTAGGAAAATTAAATAAACAAGTACTACTAATTGACTTTGCTATACAAGTGTTAGAATTTTAAAATAAAAACCTATGTGGTAGGAAAACAAATATTAAGCATCTGTCACCTACAGGTTGGGAATTGAAGAGTTAACTTAAAAGTTTTTCATTTGACATTTAACTTCAGTTTCATAGCATTTTGTTTTATCCAAAAATGACACTTAAACATAACTTATTACTTTGCAACCGATGTATCATAAAGTGCATATATATGCATATTTGATAAAAAAAATAAAATAGTTAATTTTTTTGTGCTTTTAGTTTTACTTCGATTATTTCGATAAAAAAGTTAAGCGTTTTGATTAACTAAAAACTGAGATCTTAAAAATGCAAAGGCATTAAGTGTTTTGTTCTCTTATCTAGAGCGAAATTTATTTCAAATGAACCCTGCTGAAGAGAAACATCCTTCAGATTCAACACTTGTTGGTTGAATGCTTAGTAAATAATCATAAGCCTTTTGCAAAAGACGCACTCTATCCCCTCCCTTCTCCCTCAAATAAGGAATTGGGTTTTTGTGCCTTAAAATTTATTTCATTTGAACTTTGAAGCATCTTTTGCAATCCCGAAAATCCCGGGATAAAAGAATTTGAATCCCGGGATTTTCGGGACTGGAAAAAGTCCGGGATCCCGGGATCCCGGGATTGCGATGCCTAGCCCAGACTCATTCCAGGCTCAGGCAGGTTTCAACTGGTTTCAATCAGTTTAAGCTTTCAATTAAGTTAAGTTTTGAGTTTAGGTTTTTTTTGTATAAAATATAAATCACATCAGAAAATAAAAAAAATAAAAAATATAAATGAAATAAATATTACATAAAATACAAATGAAAAATTGTAATATAAGTGTTAAAAACTGCGAAAAATGTTCCACTAAAATCTAAATTTGACATTGAGTCACTAATAAATCCGGCCAGATGTATTCCACACTCAGGCTGGTTTCAACTGGTTTTAGTCAGTTTAAGCTTTCAATTCAAATAAGTTTTAAGTTTAAGTTTTGTATTATTTGCACTCGATGCCTTGCTGAAAAGATATAATTAACTTCTCGATCCACACACAAACGTATTTTCAGAGTATAAATTCACCACAAAACACCTTCCTTTTATTACTATTTTGGCAGCAAAAAAATAACTGGTCACCTTGTCCGAAATTGAACGAATCAGCCTAAATGTAACCTACCCACTGTTGCGCAATGAATTCAATTTTTAGTCACAACGAATTGATTTTATTCGATTTGTATGTAACCATCCAAAATAATGAACTACAAATAGTCCCAATAATAAAGGTTCGTACTTTCATATGAGCCTGAATACATACATGCATGGGCCAACTTATGTGCATGTACTTGTATATGTTTATACCGTTAGTACAATGAAAATAAAAATAGCAATTTCCTTGAAAAATTACATTCTAGCCCTCATGTCACACACAGTGGTGGTGTCTTCATTGGGGTATGGTTGTGTACCTTTGTATGTGTGTGAGTGTGTGAAATTGAATTTTTCCATAATTTATGCTTCACGCCCAAAGCTTTATGTGGCAATAAGGTTGACAAGTAGTGAGGTCAATAGGCGGCAATAATTTAACATGGAATGATTACGTTAACAATTTCATTTAATATTTTTCATGAATTTTCGCCAGATTTTTACATATCAAAACAGCCAAATTTTCAGTTGTCTGTTCTTATCAGAAAATTGTTTAAACTTTTCATAGATAACTATATCAAAAGTTTCCGAAAACCCACTTTAAGTCAAAAAAAGTTCAAGCCTCAATTTCGGTTAGCACTACCCCAAACTTAACCTGATCTTCATTAAAAAATTTCTAAAACCAAAAAATGCTGACACCCCAAACAATCAGTCCAAGCGTCATTCCAAGTTTCCGAAAATCCACTTTACGTCGAAAAAAATTCAAGCCTCAATTTCGGTTAGCACTACCCGCAAACTCAACTCGACCTTCTTTTCACAACAATACAACCAAAATGTCACAAAAAAAATGCTGACACTCCAAACAATCAGTCCAAGCGTCATTCAACACATCCATTGCCATTGTTATACTTTGAGTAATTGCTGTGTCATTTATACTGAATGCGTGCCGATTCGCAACAAATCGTCAGAATGTGGCAAGGCAGCAAAAGGCCACTCAAACAATTGTGCGCCTTTAATTTAATTTCGGCTGCGGATTAAGACGGAAATTGGCAGTTAAATTAAGTGTGCACCATAAAATCGAGCTAAATACACTAAACTACCACTTATGTTGGTGATGTGTGCATAGTTGCCACCCCTAACAAATTTAGTCAATCAGTACACATGCAATGTTTGTCAATTGATTTTTACAAACAACAATTAAAATGTCTGATTTAATGTAAAATTCAATTTAAAATGTCTGATTTAATGTAAAATTCAAGCAAAATTTCACCCACGGGCAATTTTTGTCTGGGTGCCATACCAGATCGACTCGATTCCCACAGCGCGTAGGACTCAAAATTTGATTTCTTGCCTGCGCTTGAGTGAAAGTGAAACTCAACGTGCGCCAAAGCCAACAACAACAAAATATAAAAAAGCAATAAAACAGCAAACGACGCTGAATGGAATTTATTTACTGGCATACACTCTGTTGTATGCATGTAAGTGTGTGTGTGTGAGTGTGGAAGTGCATATTTGAAATCTTGAGGCTACTTGAGCTTCGCGCAAACTTGAGTTTGTTGGCAAGAAAGTGGCGCACAACAAAGTTTGGCGCGCAAACTACGCGGGGCGGAGGGCATTAAAATTTATGGGCGCGATTTTGTTGCTATATGTGCGTTGCCGCGCATTGCTAGCTGTCGTAAGTCAAGCAGCTCTGTGCTGTTGCCCAATAGGTCTGTGCTAAGGTGTTCAATTCCGAATCCCAAAGCAGTTGGTGCATGGAATACGGTAATATATACTGATCATGGGTAACAAAGCTGAAACTTTATGGTAATGGAATCTCGAAAACTTACTAAAAGTCCGGCACTTCGGGATTGCTATGATTAAATCTATATCAAATGTACAATGAAATCACAAAAAAGTCCTTAATTTTGGGATTGCAATGATGAAAACGGACAAAAGGATACCAAAAAGTCCGAGATTTCGGAATTGCAATGATTAAGTTTCCATAAAAGGTGCAATTGAATCACAAAATGTTCAAGATTTTATTTATTTATTTATTTATTTAATAAGCCAATGATCATAAAGAACTTAGGGAGATTTAGGGAAAAAAATACAATTGCAACTATCAGTGTACCTGAAATCTATAATAGAAGCCCAAAAATTTCCGCAAAGTAAGGGATTTCATTAATTAAATTAGCAAATGTCCATAAATTGTTCAAATCAATACCAAAAGTTAGGGATTTTGGTATTGAAAGTATCAAATTTACTTAAAAAGTGCAATAAAATCACGAAAAGTTAGGGATTTCAAGATTAAAATTATCAAATTTCCATAAAACTTGCTAGGGAATCACAAAAAGTTCTGGATTTCGGGGTTGCAATGATCAAGTTTATATAAAAACTGGAAGGGAATCATAAAAAAGTCCGGGATTTCTGAATTGCAATGATCAAGTTTCCATAAAAGGTGCAATGAATTCCAAAAAGTTCGCGATTCCGGGATTGCAATTATCAAATGTACATGAATTCTACAATAGAAGCCCAACAAATTCCGAAAAGTATAGGATTTTATTAATGAATCACAAAAAAGGTCCGGGATTTTGGAGTTGCAATCATCAAATTTATATAAAGAGTACAACGAATCACAAAAAGTTCAGGATTTCAGAATTGCAATGATTAATCAATCAAATTTTCAAAAAAGTCCAAGGGAATCCCAAAAAAGTTACCAAATGTACATGTACAATTTACAATAAATGTCCGAAAAAATCCCAAAAATTATAGGATTTCATTAGTGAAAATTTCAAATTTCTATAAAATGTACAAGTGAATCCCAAAAAAGTTCTTGGTTTCGGTATTGCAATAATTGAATTTACTTAAAAAGTGCAATGGAATCACGAAAAGTTCGGGATTTCATGATTGAAGTTATCAAATGTACATGGGCAATAGAAGCCCGAAGAACCCCGAAAAGTATAAGATTTCATTAATGAATAAAAAAAAGTCCGGGATTTTGAGGTTGAAATAATCAAATTTACTTAAAAGGCGCAATGGAATCACAAAAAAGTCTGAGATTTCTGAATTGCAACGATCAAGTTTCCATGGTATTCCAAAAAGTCCGGGGTTTCGAGGTTAAATTATCGAATGTACATAAAATTTACAATAGAAGCCCAAAAAATTCCGAAAAGTAAGGCATTTCATTTAAAAAATTCAATGAAATTCTAAAAAAAATCCCTAAAAATCTGAATTTTCAGTATTGCAATTTTTGAATCCCAAAATGCCGGTAGCCTTTGGAATATTTCGGATTCCATTGTACCTTTTATACACCTTTCAAGTAAGTATATCTGGATACTAAAACTTCAAAAAGAATATTTCAGAACTGCTTAAAGATCTTAGGATCCGGAATTTCGGGATTCAGAATGGTATATCGAGATTGTATGCCCTAATCTGAAGCGGGAAGCCAATAAATGTGCACATTTGCTCCATCCAAGGCATTGGCATCCCAAAGACGAACGCTGTATCGATAATGTGTTGACGCTGCGGGACTGCCAACGCATGGCCACTGCCAATTCATAGGTACATCATGGCTTTGATTTATGCATTCGCGGTGAATAATTCAGAAAAATTAGACAGCAGCAGCTGCTCTGGAAATTTGAATAGGTTCATCTGGGTGTTGGAAGTCGTATTCTTGAGCATTCAAATGTTTCTCGCGTTACTCCAACACGTCCGAATGCGCTCGTTACCAGCGGCAGCTAATTTCCGTCTTACAAATACCTAATATCATGTAAAATGCAAAATATATGCGAACGCAATTCTCAAACCAATCCCATGCGAATCATTTTACATATGTTTGTGTGTGTGTGTGTTTTTAGCGCAAATTGGTTTATTGCATTGCATGTTGTACGCGTCAGTTCGAGCGCATTGCGACAGTAAAAATAGAATAAAAATTGCGTGCACAGTGCACCCTCAGTTCGCGTATTTGGAGTTTGTTGTTGCGTGCGCACAAGTGTAAGAAAAGCAAACACGCACCTGGTGAAAATTTTATAAAAATGCCATAGCAGCTTGTTTGATATTGAACTATGCGCCCATAAATATGCAAGAAAACTGTAATTTGTAGCATACATGCAAGCGCCAGCCGAGAATGCAGTCGCACGCCTTTCAATTTTCCCCAAAGCTTGTTGGGTTGTGGGCGTATTGAATTCCTAATCCACATCTACGCCCAGCTGTGGCCCTACTTCCATTGCCTTTGTGCCTATGACTTGATATATTTATATGTATGTATGTATGTATGTAAATATGTAGTATGAGAGCATTAACAACGGCACATGTGACAGTTTCGTTGTCGTTAATGCTGTAGGGACACTATGGTATATGCTGTCCATGAATAGGAAAATACCGCCTTGATTCGGCCATGTTTAAAGCTTTCAGGAATTTATTTTGCCTGAACAATTGAAAATAAAGCGAGACTGCTGCTAACAGGAGATCTTTATCTTTAGAATCCTTAGATCTTTAGAATTTACTACAAGACACGAGAAATGCAATTTGATTTATTTCCACAATATAAAAGTCTGCAACAATGCTTAGATGGGAAGAAGATCTTGGATATTGTGTTGAAAAGTCAAGAAAACCGATATAGAAACTGGTCTTTGAAAATCAAATCCTGATTATTTAAATAAAACTTTGTTACAAAACTTCAACTGCAATTAAGTAGAAAAGTTGAAGGACTGAAAGTTGGCATTTTAAAGTAAACCAAATTATGATTATTAAACTTTAACTTAGTTAAAAACTTTCATCTCGGTAGGAAATTTAAATTCAATTTAAGAGAAAAGCTAAAGCCTGAAATGTGGCATTTGAAAGTAAATTAAAATCTGCAGGTATCAGAAATGGGTCGAAAGTCTTTGATATCTTAACAGAAAACTCAATAAGAAGCCAGCAGCTGGCTCTTGCTGCTGTAACTTCTAAACTAGAAGAACTAGAGACCTAGACCTAGAGACTAGTGTATTTAATTGAAATTAATTAAAACTGAGCTGTAATTAAAATTGGTCCTGTCTTGAACTGAGCTGCGAGATCGCATTGAGCGAGCTAAGCGAGTTCACAATAATTCTTCTGAATCAAGATAGGCCCACCTCAATCTGGGCCTAATTGAACTGAACTATGATAAATGGAGTTGAGTTGCATTCACCTAAGCGAGTTCAGAATAAATCATTTGAATATAAATTGAGAGTGGGCTTAGGTAAACTGAACTATGATGGAGAGAGTTCAAATTTATTTTATTGGGTTGAAGAAGACTAAATCAATCTGATTTAATGTGGAACTGTTAGAGCCTGGAAAGGCTTAGAACTGGGTTTTGCTGACCTGTGTAGATGTTGTTGTAGCTCTGAATAGAGTTCATTTAATTTGTTGGGCTGATGGATCATGGATAACTCGATTAAACTGAGACGTTGTGTATCTAGTTTGGGTTCTCGAGTTGAACAGAGCTTAGTTGAGGCTTGGGATTGACCTAAGCTGGATTGAGCTGTGCTCAATTGACATGAGTTTAATGAACCTGACCTCAATTGAGCTGAATTGACCTGTCAATTGACCTGGGTTAGATTAATTTAGATAGTTGGGTAGGGCTTGACAGGGTTAAACTTGAATTAAAATTGATTAATTTGGGATAACATGAGCTGAGATTCAACGCACTGACGTCTGATATTTAACATAGTTTAAACTTAATTTATATAGTTGAGTCGAGTTGGATAGAGTTGAACTTCAATTGAATTTGATTGAAATTTATTGAATTGAATTGAATTGAATTGAATTGAATTGAACTGAATTGAATTTAATTGAATTGAATTCAATTGAATTGGTTGAAGTGGGTTACTTTAACCCTTTCAGTAACAATGTCCAATATATTGGACTACAGCCCATACAATTCATACATCGGGCTGTTATTATCATGTCGGAAAGGGTTAATCTAGTCTGTACCTAATTTAAGTGAGCTGAGCTCCAATTCAATTGCAGCCGCCGTAGCTCAGCTGGCTAGTGCGTTGGGCCGCGAGTTAAGACTCCGCGAGTTCAATACTCCGTTGCGTTAACACCGAAAAAAAAGAAAAACAACAATTTTTCTTTCGGCGGCTGTCCTCTCAGCAGGAAATGGCAAACCTCTGCCAGTCAAGAAGAAACGAAGAGCTCTAATTCACTGACGTCTGCGATTTGTAATAGTTTAGACCTAATTTAAATAGTTGAGTAGAGTTGGATTGAATTGAACTTGAGTTGGATTGAGTTGTATTCAATTGAAATGTGTTGAATTAAATTGTATTCAATTGAAATGTATTGAATAGAATTGTAAAATTGTATTCAATTCAAATGTATTGAATTGAATTGAATTGATTTAAATGGGTTCAGCTCCAATTCGCTGACGTCTGCTATTCAAAATAGTTTAGACTTAATTTAGATAATTGGGTAGAGTTTGATAAAGTTGATCTTGAATTAAATCGAGTTGAATTCAATTAAAATGCATTGAATTAAATTCCACTAAATTTTATTGGCTAAATTGTGTTGACTTAAGCGTGTCTGCGTCTCATTTAAGTGAGCTGAGCTCCAACCCGCTGACATCCACTGACTCAATGCACTCCAACTCCACTGATAACTGCTCACTTTATTTAAATGTCAATTATTATGCACAACAAAACAAATTATCACAAAATGTTTTTTATCTTTTCATTGAGAAATACAAAATAAAAATCCTTCAGGAAATCGTTAAAAACCGCTGTTGCACATTCATTAAAATCGTTGCAAAAAGCTGTCGCTAAGGAAAAATCACATAAATTATGCACTTTTACTATGCGCAGAAAATCTCCTTGCCACAATAAGCACCGGCCACAGTTTCAATGTTTCGCCATCCCCTTTCCCCTTACCCGTCGTACACGATTGCATACAGCTGGCTTTCAAGAAGTCATAAATTTTCGCAGATTTTTGCACTGACACAAAAATTTGCATACAATGCTTGTGCATAGTGTGAGTGTATGGGTGTGGTGAGAGTTGCCACACAGCAAATATTGTTTGTAAAGCGTGCGGGAAGAGGAAGCAAGGAAGGAGCGTGCGAGGCTTTAACTTTTCGCAAGCAGCACTGAGGACCACTCACCAGCAGCAAAGGTGGCCAAGCTGTCTGCTCGTACGTCACTTGGTCGCCTGCTGAACGCTTGCAACCCTTCCACGGCACGTCAACGTAAATATTGAGCTTCAAAGCGCCTTGCTGCAGCGGAGTAAACATTTTGGCGTAATGGCTGCATGTGGCATGCGGCACCCGACCCGCTTCAGTGGATAGGTTTGTGTGTGTGTGTGTGTATTGTGAATTCAAAGTCAAAAATGAATTCTAATGAGTTCGACAGTGGTGCAAAACTTTTCAAATAACGCCTTGTCGCCAGCGCAATGGGCGTTTCATTTGTATAGAAATAATTATTGTTGTTGTTGTTTTCATTTAAATAATACAAAAGTGTAGCTGAATTTATTATCTACAAACATCCGTCACAATGGAACTAATACTGCATGCTGTCGCGTAAAAGTGGGAAGAAAGCGGAGACAGCGCCGTTTAATAGTGTCGTCGCGCGTAGTTACGTGCGGGCGGCAGATAGCGTGAGGAGGGCGAATGCGCGCTGGCGGCGCCCGCATAGGCACCATGACCGCCGCTGCGTCCGCCACCGTATCCCGAACCGACGCCTCCACCATGACCGGCCAGTGGTGGCGACGTGGGCAGATGATCGCCTTCAGCATGAAAGCCGGTGTCGTCGGCGTGATAGTTGACGGTGTAGGTGCGTCCATCGTCCCCGGTGTACGAGTAGGAGCCCATCACGTTGAGTGAGCCGTGCGGCCAGCCGCCCTTGAGTTCGCCCGTCTCGTCGCGCTTGATGCCGTTGCCCGTCTCGAAGCTGCAAAGAAGCAAAACAATGAATGTATATCAATAGGGGGAAGAAGAATCGATTGGAGACTCAATACGAAATTTGATACCTAACCGAGAACTTTTTGATAATGAGAGCAAGAATTGTTTGGATTGGAATTATTTTTCATACTCGAATGTAAGAATCGATTGAAGACTGAATAATTTTTGATACTGGGAACCAGTATTGACTCAATATGGAGTAATTTTCGATACTGAGTACAAGAACTGATTGGATTCGAACTTTTTCAACATCGAGTACCAGAATCATACCAGAATTGCGTACTTAGTACTTTTTGATGCTGAGTCCAAGCATTGACTCAATATAGAGTAATTTTTGATACTGAATACAAGAATGGATTGCTCACTGAGTACTTTTCGCTATCGAGTACAAGAATCGATTAAAAATTTAGTTCTTTCTGTTACTGAAGACATGAATTTAAATATTTTTTAATGCTGCTAATAAGAATCAATTTAGAACTGAGTACTTATTGATACTTATTACAAGAATTGATTCCATGCTAAGAATTTTTTGGTACTGAGTGGAAGTATTGACTCAATATAGAAGTACTTTTCTATACTGAATAAAGCAATGTATTGCATGCTTAGTTCTTTTTGCTACTAAGAACAAGAATCTATTGTAGAGTGAATGCATACATGAATCTATTGTAGAGAGAATATTTTTCAATGCTGCTAATAAGAATCGATTTGGAACTGAGTACTGTTTGATAGCGAGTACAAGAATTGGCTCCATACTAAGAACTTTTTGATACTGAGCACAAGAATTTATTGCATACTAAGTACTTACAGAGTAACCATTCGATTCTAAGTACTTTTCAATACTGAATATTTTTCGAAGAAAATCAATCGGAACTGCGAAATTTATTTGGTTGAAGAATCGATTTTAATTGGATTTTCCATACTTGAGAGTACTTAAAAAAGATACTTTCAGCATCGTGTACCTACTTCTTCAATTATCGTTTCCCTAAACACGACTCTATATACAATTGTTTGCATAAATTTCACCAAGTCCTGCGCAAATGTTTTACCTTGTAAGTCCCGCTTTAACTATTCTCTTTTCAAATCATTTCACTAAACAAACTCACCCGAAATTGTAATTTCCATTGCCGTCGTTGTTGTACTCATTTCGCAGTACAGGAATTTGCGCTGCGGCCGCATTATGACCACCGCCGAAATGTCCGCCGTGTCCACCAGCGCCAGCGCCCCCGTAACGCACCGGCCCAGCATTGCCGCTCACGCCATGATAGTGCGGACTGCTCGCCTGCGGCGCCAAATACTGATTGGAGGGTCGCGCTGCACTTGGACGCTGCAGAAAGTTGCCATGACCGCCCGAGCTGCCGGCAAAGTTGGGCGGCAGATACCTGTTGGACAGCTGACCGGCCGCGCTTAGTTCAATGAGCAGTGCGCAGAACGCCACCGAGACGACCGACTGTAACGAAGCAGCAAACAGAGCCAAATTTATTAATATTTTAATTTTTTGCTGCGGCCCTTTGACCTACCAGTAACATTTTTGTTGTTGTTTTGTGCCGAAACTGAAACTACGCCAAATTGTAGAGCTGTGCGAATTGTTGTGTTGTTTTTCGTTGACTGATGTTGCCAGTTCTGATGCGCGGCGATTTTATAGCCAACGCTGAAGCGGCTACAGACGCTGGCACTGGCGCTAATGTTGCGGGCCGGCGTTCTTCAAGAACAACAACAAGAGCGACACAAAGCGTTTCAAAGAGCAGTAAAAGCAACGCAGAGAAACATCTTCGACTAACTGCCAGGGGTGGTGCGCTGTCCAACGGTATCGGCAATTAACAAGAATCAGCTGCTGCATTGGGCCTGTGGCTGCCGATGCTAGGACCGTACTACGCGCCGAGTTGCTGCCTGATGTAATGTTTTAATTTTACACTTTGGTTTTACCAAATCGTCGCGTTGTCTGAACTGATCTTCAAGTACTCAGCACAGCTCGGTTCGATTGCGCATCTATGCGCACTGACAGGTGAGCTGCGAGCTGTGAGCGTGGCATCTCTCCCCATTGACAGCTCAAGTGGGCCCACTTCGGCAGCAATTAATACCTTTTTACTGCTGTTTATTACTGTCTTTGTTTCAGCAATTATCCGATAGAGATTGGGCGATTCGTTTTTGAAATTAATTTGCGTGGGTACGAACATCGTAAAAATAGTTTTGATTCCTGTATAATTCAAATACGATTAATCATATTGAAATTTATGAAATGTAAGTAATGATAAATTAACCAAGAAGCGCTGTCAGGCTGTCAGACGGTGTTGTTCGGACGTCACTGGTCGAACCATACAGGTTATCAAAGATATTTTTTTAATAACAGTTTGTTCGAAGAGGATTTCTATTGAAGACATTTGTTATATTATTTTTACATTTTTGCTAATTGTTACAATTCCAATGTAAAAAAGAGATTCTGTATAACAAGTTATGGAGAAGAAGTATGACTTTTCAACTACAAATTCAATATTTTGGATCTTTTTCATTCATGCATCTATAGCTTCTAAACTTAAGGCGCTATTGAGCTGAAATCAGGCCTATCTTGCAGTAAAATTCAAGAGTTATCTTGGATCTTTTTCATTCAGGTTTTTAAAGCTTCTAAACTAAAAGCACTATTGAGCTGAAATCTGGCCTATCTTGCAGTAAGACTCAAGAGTTTTCTTCAAATGGGCTTAAAGCCATTAAAATATCACAAAGATTTTGTCATAATCGATGTTGAGTGATGTCTTTGGAGCTTAGAGCTTGTAGCTCTAAGACCAAATACTCTGGTGACCAGAAATATGACTCATTTTATAGTAAAACTTCCAAATTTTTTAAAAAAGGGTTAAAAGTTTCCAACATTTCACCGAAAAGAAGAGAAAATCTATGTTGAAGGTCAACTTTAAGAAGAGTAAACTAACTAAATAGTTCAAATACCATTAGCTCTGAATCCACAATCGCTAGCAACCTGGAATATGACTCATTTTGTAGTAGACCTCTCTAGAAATTAGTTGAATAAGTAATTATACAAAAAATTTGAATTTTTTTAATCATGCATTTGAAATGTGACTCATTGTGTAGTAAAATTCTTTAACTTTCTGGTCTGCAAGTCACCAATATTTTGCGACAAATCCGAGTAAATTTTTATTAAAAGGTAACTATTTAATTTGCCCTTTGGAAAATTAATCAACTGTCAGTAACTCTTAAACCAAAACAGCAACTCTCTCAATATTATTTTGTTATATTCTCACATCTCACATACATATATTGAACAATATTACAGCCAGGATTCTTCTGCCTGCTGTAGGATGTCAGCTCGATTGTGTAATTAAATCAACAACGTTTATCGATGGTTTAGATCAAACAATAGCAACAGTAATGCCAACAACAACAGTACTTTAACAAGCCATTGTATCTACAATTTTTGGTAGCAGTGGCAACAATAAAAGCCGCAACAACGACCGCAACGAAATTTAGCCAATAATAATAACAATGCCGTCAAACATTGGAATAACTAAGCGTAGCAAAATTAATTAAATTTTTGGCATTTTAAAGCATAACAACAACAACAATAAATACAAAAATACTACCAAATACTCGTAAATCAAAAAGCACAAAAAGGCAACAACAACAACAAATGCGAAACAGTGAGTTTGAACTCGGCGCCTGTCAGCGCTAAAATCACAACAACAACAACAATGGCTATAACTATGACACAAAATAAATGCAGCCAAATTGGTCAAAAAATTGAAAACAAGGCAAATGTCAGCAAATGTGTGGCAACTGTAACAAATAACGCATCGATATTTTACAAAACCAATGGCAACAATTACAAAAACAATTGTGCACAATAATCTCCCAAAACAAAAACAACAAACCGCCAAAAAGCTGCCATTAGCAAAAACAACAACAATTATTTCTAATTATTTTAACAAATTAGCATTGAATTCACTTGGCGCGCACATAATTAATGAGAATGTCCAACAAAAACAATAGCAAAATGTTATTGCAGCCACAGCAATAACGTTGGTACATGACCAGCTACAACAACGCGAACAACAGCAATAATGAGACCGAAGTAGCAAAAACTCCACAAATCGAAAAAGCAAAAAGCGCCAACACCAAAAAACGCGCTGAGGCTGATAGCGCCAAATAATAACAGCAACAACAACAACAACTAGAAAAGCAAGCAGCAAACGCCAACAAACATTACTCAAAAATCGGACAACGATGATAAAAGCGTTTGTGTTGCGCCGCTTCATTGTTGTTATTGTAATTAAATAATGTTATTATTATTGTTGTTGTTGTAAATGGTTATTTTGCAGAGGATTTCGAATGCGGATCTGGCGTGTGACGTGATGTGAGGTTATTTTTAATATTGGAAAATCCTAGTGGAACGCCTCGCACAACAAAACACTTATACACACACACACACAAACACTTCTACACAGTCATGTCTAATCAAGCAGTCAAATGGCTGAAAATTATTTTCGTAGAGATTAATTAGGCATTCGGATTAGCCGAGCCCAGCGCTGGCACCGCTCACGTCGCATAACTGTTCTGTCTAATTAAATTTAGCAATTACGCGTTTTGGTTGTGAACGCTTCGAATGGGTTCAGCACGTAAAATGCTTGAATGTGCGTGTGTATTGGTGGTTTTGCCAGTGGGAATCTGCACGTTTGGGCGCGCATTGGCATCATAGATTGTTGGGTCACCTAAGTGATAAGTTTTACTATACTCGTACTTATATAGAAATGTTTGAGTTCATGTGTGGCTGTGCGAAAGAATTTGTGTGCGTATGAAGTCAAAATGATACATGAAGTTTGCGCTGCTTTGTTATCTTTAGAATTCTTAGAATTTGCTATACGACACTGTAAAAAATTTGCATGCCAGCAAACTTTCGAGACAAGAGGCACTGACGAATGACTTTTGACAACTCTTGTTTATTTTGTCTGAAGCAATAGGAAGAATATTCTGCACTGGTAAAGGATTCTTAAATGCCTTAAAACACATTACTCTGCTGGCAATGTGAAATCTCTGCGGGCAGACTTTTTTTTACTTTCAGAGTATTTGTAGTTCTTAGGGAAGAACTTCCAGCACTTCATAGATCTGAAAGGTTGCAGTGTTCCTGAACCCATATCAACTAATAGCAATAGACAACAACAATGTCTAGTAATAGACAACAACAATGATACCAAATAGAATTTATAATTACTCAGACTGTCGGAGTTTCATCTCCAGAACGACTTATTTTTTTTTAAACTGTAAGAAATTTTGAAAACTGAATTACAAAAAAAGTGTTTGGGATTTAAACAAAGTCCTTGATCCTTGATCGTTACCCTGGGAGCTTGCAATTTTCTGCAGATGAATGAACATGAAAACTCTGTTAAATATAAAAGCCACATTAATGCAACGAATAGTGGTAGTTAATTTTATTGTGACTCTTTCACCAATCACTGGGATGCCTTGGGTTTGTAAATACATTATAAATACATTTACTGGGATAAAACTATTGCCCCAGTAGTCACAAAAGAGTTAAAATAGTTTTAGAAAAAATATTTAAAAAAATAAATGATTTGAGTCTGAGAGAAGAGTCATCTAGAAAACCTTAAACTTATGTAATATTTGCTTTGTAAGAGAACTCGGCTTCACATTTCACTCCTGTAAGGAAGAGCTGGTAGCATTGGGAATTTTTTTTTAAATTGTTAATTTTGTATGCCAACCCCCTCAAAACTTAGAACTAGCAGGTTGCATGTGTGGTACAAAGGTTTGGAAAAATAAATAAATAGAAGTGCTTCTTATATTTGATAACATTGCAGACAACATGAGAGCAGTGAGAGCCTATTTTATGAAAAAGTTGCATGAAAACCCCTCAAAAGTGGGATCTACAAGGCAAAAGTGTACAAAAAACATGTTCAAAAGAAGTAAATATTACAGCTGCACTACATTTAATGCCTCTAAAATCTATTTCTGAGCAGTTGTGGCATAATTAGTCACTGTTGTTTGGCATTTTTTGGAACATAGAGCTTAACCAGAGATTGCTTGCCTTCACAGCAGCAACTTGTTTCTTGTATCTTTCTATTTCCTTCATATCCTTCTTTTTCTATCTTACTTTTTTCGATTTTACTTTTTTTCTTCGAATTTTGATTGATTATGGCTTTTCAAAACCAAAAAATTCCACAATTAATTTTCACTATTCACAAACCAACCAACACTTCATTTTTTCAAGTGTGTCGACAGAAATGTCGCCGCTTTCATTCGGCGCACTTGTCTATTCTGCTCACTACTCAACCAATGCAAACTCATAATTTCACACAGCAATTTTTTTTATCGCAATCTTTACATTGTGTGTGCGGCATGGCAGGAAATCGCCACGCCATTGCAGATGAGTTTGCAATTCAGTGTGTTCTCATTTTTGTTTTCGTGTAATTTTTTTAAATAATAATTTATGCTTTACTAGCATTGAGGCTGGGCTGGGTGTGCGGTTTGGTGCGCTTAATTAGTTGGGTGCAATTTTAATTAATGGCACAGCCAACAGCCAGCAAGGCTCACATCCAATTAACAAATTAATTGAATGGATTTTTTAAGAAAAATTTTATTTTATGTTAAAAACTGAAAATATTTTGCACTCAAATTCCAGTTATTGCCGCAGCCACCTTGCAATTCCACAACAGCAACAACAAAACCACCAAAGTGGTTTATTCATAATTTTTGCATTGACAGACAGACAAACAGATATTCAGACAGACAGATAGACAACGCTGTGACGGCAGACAACTGCAGTGGTCAGACGGCTGTTAAATTTGCTTTGGGGCCGGGCATTCAATGCGCGCCGGCGCGTTTAACTTGTTACGCTACGCTGCGCGCGCACACTGCCAAGTGGCTGCCTTCTACAGCTGATTGTTGTTGTTGTTGTTGTTGTTTTCGGTACACTCTTGTGTGTCTTCCGCTCCAGAGTGCGCCTAATAGCGCTTCATTATGTTTCATTACTGCACTGCCGCCACCCGCTCAAACTTCCACCTCGCCAACAACAATGCACTTCAAAATATTGTATACCGTTATGCATTTTATAATTATATGCAGATTTTTGTGTGTTTTGTGTTGTCTGCAAGCGGATTTCCTAATAAGCGCCTTCAAAAATTCGCCACTGCCAAACCGCTGCTGCTTGCCCGCTCATCGAGCGTTCCATTTGTGTCGTACAACAATGAACATGACACTGACAGTTGGTTTTGCTGTTATTGCTGCTGCTGCTTCTTCTTGTTCTTCTGTTTGCTTGTTTCAAGGCGCAAAAACAATTGTTTCGGCGCGTTGCCTAATGCAAAGTTAGCGCATCATTAAACGCTGACAGTTTCCACTTTGAGCCCATTGACAGTGCTGCCACACACTCGTTGCTCTCAACCACTCGCCGCTCCAGCTCTGCCACAGCTTTGTGCTGCTGCGGCTTTAGTGAAAGTGAGCCAAAAACTGAAAATTGTCCTGTCGCTTCACTCTCGAAATGCAACTCAGCAGCTCAACATTTAAAAGGCATTAAGGGGCGTCCCCCCATTTGTGCAGTGGGCCGGTGGTTGTTGCTTCCGCGCGTGCAGGCTTGGTGGCTGGATTTCTTTTTGATTGTCAGTGCTGATGTGCTGATTAGCTCGAGAGCAGCTGCCTTTCTTCCTCTTGCCCCGATGGCAAGAAGTTAAATTCACTTCACGGCTGTACTGGGAAACTGCGATAAGCACAAATACGGGATTACAATCGAGCGAGGGTCGGAGTGGGCTGGCTACGCTGCGGGTCGCTGATGCGATGATAGACACCATTAGTAAATGTCAAGGCCAGTAATCTATGGTGCAGCAAGGCATCAGCTAAACAATAACAATGAGCAGAAAATTCGATTGTGAGTTCCAGCAGATAAGTTTTATACGAGATTAATTCGCATCATTAAAAAGAATTCAACAATTCAGCAAGACAAATTAAAAGAAACACACACACTTCAAAGGAAAATTCAACGAAAATCAATTCTTTTCATTCATCAATTTCTTTATAATTTGTTATTAAATAGTTAAAAAAAACTGGAAAGCAATTCTTTGCCTTTCGCAAGCTTTTTATAATCTGCTATTAAATAAATAACTACAAAACAAAGTGAAGAGTGCAGAGCAGTGAAGAGCAGGAGTGTCTGGCAGGTTGTAAATCTTTTCAGTTCTATGGAGAAGAAATGCATGAATTTGCCAATTCAGAGAAAGACTTCCGTTTCTGAATCCCAAAGCATTTCTAGACACCATTTAATGTATAATATCGATTCCATCTTCTTTTTATAAACTAAAGCTTCTTACGTCATCTTCAATATGTTTTGTCACGATACATAATCGTCAATGAAATTGATAAACACCTACGACCTATGCATCAACCACCTTAAGGATAAGTTATATACGAGTGAAATTTTCATGAAAAACTCCTTACAGAATCGTCTTGAAACTGTTTACTGTTGTCACTTGTCAACTGTCACTTTTATTCATTTATAAATCCAAACACACAAAACAGATAAATGCTTGAAGCTCAGTTTGAATTGCTTTTAGGGCTGTCATGGCAGTTTTTTTTTAGTGCAGACGATCCTAGAAACTCTTAGACTAGAATCTGCCAGCCTCTCGGACAGACTTAAGACTAAAAACTACTCCTTGTTCGGGTTCGGAATTGAACACCTGCTGATCCCTTTTTGTCATATGACAATTACAGATAAGTTTTTTGTACACATCAAAACTTGAATCAAATCGAAATCAAAGAAATGCTATCTGATAGCAATTTTGTTAAATTGTTCATATCTGTCCAAATTTTATTCGGCAAACGCAAACAATTGATTAAAACATGCAAAGATTTTCACAATTTTCTACTTTCAATGTTGCAGAAACCTAGAAAAATTGCACACATTAACATATCGGCTAAAAGATAAGTTGAACTAATGAAATATGCCCAAAAAATCTGAAATATCTCAACAAAGTTTCAATACAAACGTCCAAAAGTTGCAAACATTGATTCCAAAGTAGTACTAACTATTGTCAATTTTGTTTTATACCACATTGTTTATTAGTTTGTAAGAATGGTTTTCAAAGACTAAATTTAAATTAATAAAAAAAATACATAAACAAAATGTGCCTAAACAGTTTCAGTATCCTTCGCTAAATAAAATCTAAATAAGTATAAAACACTAATTACATATAAAAAATTAAAGTAAAGAAACTAATAATAAAAATAACAATAAAAATAAATAAGAAAAAATTTAAAATAAAAAATAAAATAAAAATAAATTCTTACAAAATTCAAGTGTGCCAAAAAAACTACGAAATTGCTTGCATTCAAAGGTGCAAAAACATCAAAAATTGAATCGATTTGTAATCAGAAAAATTCTATCTAATATTTAGCAATTTTTTTAAATTTTTCATATCTGTTCTAAAAAAAATTATCTACTTACTTATTGCAAAATTGTTTGCATTTGTTTAGATATGAACATTACTTTTGAATTTTTTTGGATTTGAACATCACGTTTAGAAACCCTATCCAAATCTTCAATTATATATCACGCCGATACCACTTTCTCTATCTCTCTTTCTGCTATCTCCCAATTCAAATATATTCCGTCCGAAATCTCCGTCATCTGAAATTTCCCCACTCACGTCCTTTCATTTTCTATTCAAGTACAATTCCAATAGTTTACTTCGGACTTCAAAGCACTTAAACCATTTCACAGCACTTATAAATTATTTACAAAACAAGGCCTCTTTTCCTGCTCTCTTTCTCTTCACTCTTAAACTTTTCTAAAACTGTCTTTGATTTTTTTTATAAATAAACAAACTGCAAATTTGTTTATCTATAAAAAAAGTTAAATTTAATTTCCTTTTCACCGACACACAGCCACGAAACATTCCATGGCGGCCACTCTACGCCACTACTCGTATCCTTCCTTTGCCCGCCCCCACCTTTGGGTGCAGAAAATTTGAATTTTCGCTTCGCTGCTCGCCTTCGCACACGCAAATTCGATTCGTTCAAATCGAATTGCCAGCAATATTTTTCTTTTATCGAATGCCGGAAACTTTCGCTTTGCCGGCTTATGATTTTTTCATGAATTAATTTCTGCACAAGTTGCTGCCCCACCGTTGCTTCGTCACAGGACGTTGGCATCGCTCGAAAGTAAAATAAATAATGTGAGCTTAAGCGCAGCCAACAGTTTTCTGAGGGATTTATTTTAACTTTTCCTTATTTTTTATTCGTATTTTTTATTTGTACTTTTTTGAAGTTGCATTGAAGCGAGTGCAGTTGGGTTTTTTTGCGTGCGTCTTAAAGGATTAAAGCAAATTATGCGCCGTTGAAAGACGAACTGCGAGAGTGGAAGTGGAAGCGAAGGGTATTTAAAATCGAACAATTTATGTGAATTTTATGTACATGCGAGCGCCATTTAACCCCCCGAGCGCCACAGCCACCGACTGATGCAAATGTAAAGAGAATTTGCGCATTGAACCGGTGGGCAGCAGTTTTTCTTGTTTTCTATTATTTTGCGTGCTACTGATTAAGTGATTCTATGCGGAAATTGAAGAGCAAAGGCCGTCGGACACGCACCAACAGCTGCGCGCACGCGAAGGGTCAACATTTTAGCAGTGGAGGGAGTTGCAAAGCTGTGAAGTGGGGTTGGTTTGCTTTAGAGGGCGTTCAGTGAGCTGTGCCGGTACAAGTGAGAAGATTAAATTGCCATAAATATTAACTACCACTGCCCCCACCCCACCACTGACTTTTTCAGCCACTGCTCTGCCCTGGCCGTGGGACACGTAAACTTTGAGCAATAATTATCACGTTCGACGAAACAACACATGAAAACTTGATGAAAGGATTCACTCGCCGGCGCACAGCACACAACAAGACAACCAACAATAACAAAAACAACAAAACAACCAGCAGCCAAAACAGACAAAACAAGGCAAGCAATTTGGCAAGATTTAGTACCGGAAGGCACGCAGCCCACACGCCACACCGGCTGCCACTGCAAATGTTTTAGCAAAAAAGAAATCGAATGATTTATGCGCCGACAGCCTCCTCGAATGCCCACAATAGACTAACAACAACAACAACAACTATGCTGCCTTCTACTTTCTTCAGCCGAGCAGTCGCTCAATTAGTGTGCACTGCATTTCTTCGTAGTGCGGCGTCGAAAATCATTAATTGGCACAAAGCCGCAGCGAGCAACGTTTCGGGCGACCAGCTGACCAACAGCTGGCCATCAGACTCTCGCAACTGGCACACATTCAATTCCAATTGGAAAGTGTGCTTACGTAAAGCCTACACTTGCCAGCGAAATGCAACGCGCAACGTCACCCCAACTTAATTACAATCAACTGCAGGCGACAAAGCGCGCCACCCAATTCAAACCGGCCGACTGTGGTCACTCAATTGGCTGAGTAGTTGAGCCAAGCTATAACAACAACAATAACAACAACAACAACAACAACGTCAGCAGCACTGTCCAAATGGGATTGTGAAAAATCAAATCACTACCAACAGCAGCTAAAATTGCATTTTGCATCTGTTTGACTTCGTTTGCAATTTCCGCCGATGGCACTTTTCCGCCACCTCCTTCCATCGTTGCGCACCTGCATTGTAGGGATTGAAAAACAAGTGAGAATATTTGAGTAGGTTTGAGCCGACTTCTTTATGCGCTGCAAATGTCATTTGGGCTAAAATTTAAATAAAATAAATATGCAAAAACTTTGATGAGGCTAAAAACTGGGCTAGAGTAGACTAGGTTCCAGTTGTAAACTTACATAAGCCAGTAGATTATTGGGATTATTACGAATATCATACATAGAGGTAAAGGAACATTAGAAAGACATATAATAGATTACAAAGGCATAGGATAGATACATTTAAGGACATTATAATATGCGGAATTTCCAGTAAATGGACAAACAAAAACCATTGGTAAGTAGGGAAAAGATGGGGCCCCACTGTTGACGACTAGAGACTCAAATAAGCTAGTTTAGGGCCTCACTACTTGGTCCTACTTAGAATTCAAACCAACTGGAACTTATGACAAGGCCTAATAAGCCATTTATGTATGTTGACATTGTAGATGTCCTTTTTTTCTGAATAGAAGAAACAAATATGTTTCTTACGTTTCTGGCCAAGAGCCAAACAGATACACAGAACCTTGATCCAAGTGATTTTTTTTTAACTAGAGCTTTTTCCGATTTTATTCTTTTTAATTTGTCATTTACCTTATTTTTTTTTTTCATTATAAAATCAATACATGTTAGTCTTCAAAGAAATTCTAAAATATTCTAAAACCGATATACCTCACTATTTCGGCACAGGGTATGCGAAAAAAAAAGAGTATGACCCAACTCGAATTATTTTTGCGGTCAGTAGAGCTGCCAGCAACATTGCATCACCTAAAAAAAACCAAAAATATCACAGGTTGTTTTGCCAATATTGTGGTAGTTTGTTTAGTAGTAAAGATTTGTTTTAAAGACTCGAATATGACAAATGGGCATTTAAAACTAGCCAAGAAACTGTCAGAATTGTTGTCCATTTCATAGAGTAAGTTTTTGCAATTCAAGGAAATAGTGGCGTATAAAATTTTTGTATTATTTTATAATAGTTCGAGATATTACTACTACCGAAAGACAACTTGCTCCAATGTGTCTGACAGTAAATGTGATCCAGGCGAAATACGCAAATATTAGGCTTTCAATAAACAAGAACATGAGTCCCGAGTTCCTGGTAGCGAAAATATTGCTACCTTTGGAAATTGTCACGTAGTTTAGTTTTATATTTCGTTGACAGCATTGACATTTAATAATAACAAAAAGGATTCTGTACAGTAGTTAATAACTTAGTTATATGTCTGTTAATTGTACATGAACATAAGTTTTGTAATGAGAAAATAAAAACCGTCTCACATCTAAGTCTTAACAGGCTATTGGGGTTCTTTCTCTATGGACTAAACTTAGGTATATTCTTTTGAATGTTCTGGGAGATACAAGCAGTGGATTTCATTGGAGGTGAGGGGTTTGCGTAAAACTTTTGAGCCAAATACCATTCGAAACCATATTTTGTGCCAGGAGTTTTTGTGTTTGGGGGATTGTAACCCCCAAAACCTCCCCTGTGTAAGGCCACTGGATATAAATATATCCAAACAATAGGTCTGTTTTGAAATTGTATAATTTTGATCTCAATAAAAATGCAAGGTCTTCTTTCTGCCAATAGTGTTTTTGCAGTCTTTGAAAGATAAAAACTAGTTGAAACAAAAGGTCTGATTCAGCTTAAAACGTTCATAGAAATAAATAGGATGCTATATATAGAGAATATAGTTTTCTTTGGAGTATTGAACAATAAAGTACTACACGTAATCTTTGGCTCTGTTTAGGCAGGCTACATCTGTCCCATCCGGAAGGATTACGCGCTCTTTAATTTAAATGCGTCGAAGTCAATGTATCCATGACCATTTTATGTGCTGTTTTCATCATCTAATGACTTCAATGTTGCATTGTGCACCAATTTAACAGAAGTTTCTTAGGCTCCACAGCTTCACTACAACAACAAGAAGTCATAATTCTCTCTTTACTAAGCACTTTACTAGACTCATTGCTCCAAACGGTGGCGGACAAAGCTTATATGCCGCCCGAAGCAAATCGCCAGAGTGCCACCACAAAATTTTTTTTTTAATTTCCTAACGAAAATTATTAACCACATGTGATCAAAATCACAAATGATACTATATAGAAAAAAAAGTCTGTAGTCAGAAAGAAAGAAGTAGTTAAAATGTAATTTTTTATTTAAACAAACTGACGTAGACAAAGTTACATATAATTTAAAATGCATCTAGAAATTATTTCATTTAAATTATTTCATTTCCTTCCAATATGCCGCCCTAGACCTCATAAGCCTCGTGCTTTAACCGCCACCGCCTCCAAACTATTATTTTCTGAGTCTTTATATTTCAAACAATTGAAAGACTTCTTTCTATTTGCCAACTTAAAGGAATTTTCTTTAGCAAAAGTTGCAAAAGTTAGTATTTTTATATTCACTCATGGCAATTTTTTTGTGTACTCATTTAAATTTTGGCCAGAAAACTATGTAATTTAAATAATAAAAAAACACATTACTATCAAATCATTTGAGAATCGCATAACTTTTGAGTCATTTGAGTGCAGCAACGACTTTGGCTTCATTGAACATTTGCGGTGCAATCGAGCGATATGCCAGCGGCTCCAATTGCCAATTTGGTAATTTGCCGCAGACATCTGTGCCGGAACTTGGCCAACACACGTAGTACAAGTGATAACAGACACAGGGCCGTTAGCCAAAAGCGACGCGGCCACTTACACTCACAACTCTCACAAAAATACAAACAATAAGAGAAGAAAGGAGAGCGGAGAAGAAAAGCTTTGAGAGAGCAATCAAATATGAGAAAATTGCTATGCATCAACAGCGTTGGAGATAAAAATCTCAGCTGCGAGAAATATCCTTCGGCTCAACTGAAGTGAATTTCAACTGACTTCAAACAAATTGCTTAAGTTTTGGTTTTGTGGAATTTCACTTTAACAGCCGATTTACTTTTCATCCCCAACGCATTGACGCTCTCTGCGTGTTGCCCTGCTCAACGAAAGCTTTGCAGAGCGCAGGCAAATGCTGTTAGAAGCATTGCAACCCTGCATTATGGAACCAACATTTAAGGGTTGTGTTCGCATGAAAACGACTTCCCGCAAAGAATTTCCGCAGTTCTGCAGCAGACTTCAGAGTGAAATCAAGCAAAGCGCAAAACACGGCAAAAAGGCCGGGTTTTATTTTGAAAACAATATACAAGGAAGGCATTTCTATTATTATAAAATCCACTTCCGGCTTGTGCTAAATTCCAATAAACTTGCAATTTCTTTATACAAAAACTAGTATTTGTGTAAAAAGTGCTAAAATCAAATGAAGAATATTACTTAACATATCAGAGAAGAAAACAATTGTTTTGCTGGCCGCAAAGAATCCATCCAATTATTAAGTGAAATCAAACAAGCTAAAGCAGTTTTTTGAGTAATACAATATTAAAAAAAAAAATACAAGTGTATATAAAAAAGTAATTAAAAATTTGTTGCCACATTTTGTATGCAAATAACACCAGGCAGTCAAACAGTCCAATGCAAACAACCATTGCTGTATACATTGTAGAAGGTAAGGGACAACCAGCAATTTTGTCTTTACTGTTTTATGACCGCATTTTGGCCACCATGCCCACAGTGCTAGGTTGTTTTACTGCGTGTAGCTTTGATTTAATGCAAATTTACACGAAAATTACACGAAACGGCGTCATTTATTACAACCCAAATTACATAAATAGCAGGTTTTCAATTTCCGCCGACCCCACTTAAGTCTATTTGTGTACCAAAATAGCGCCCTGTCACAGTGTGTAATTAACACCACTTTGCTGTGCAAATAAATAGTAATTTTAGTTAATGAATTAATTGGTTAATATGTGCACAATATAAATTATCAACAAATTGCCACGGAAACATAGCATTTTCCTTGCAATATTGCGAAATTGATTTTTCGAAATATACGAAAATAAGCGGCGGGCTCTTCGAACACACACACACTCTCTCACTCTCTGTGAGTAAGCTTGTTATGTTTTTTATAAAATGTTTGCATTTTGTAGGGTTTTGTTTTTGTAAATTTGCCTTTATGCAGCATATCCGCTCACTGCTCTGGTTGATGTAGTGGTGAGCGCTTCCGTTGTGGCGCTCACGTCTTGTTGCTATTTTCGAAGATGGCGCTCTTGCCCATGGCTACGTGTGTGTGTGTATTGCTTTCGTCACGACCTTCATGACTCATCGTTGCCGCTGCGGCGTGGCAGGAGTGCTTGGCCGTCCAACACCCCCCAACTAGGGGTTTCCCGACGACTGAGTCAGTACGTCGTCGCTGAAGTTGTAAAATGTATAGTGGACTATGTTGTTGTTCTTGTAGTTGTTGTTGATATTTTCTTGCCTTACCGCCACATATACGAATAGGCGACACGCTAGCTGGCGTGCGTGATTAGTTTTGTAAGGTGCTTGCTGTTGTTGTTGTTATGGTCGGCTAGCATTTGCAGTTTAGGTGCGGCCCCACAGGTAGAGTTAAAAATAAGTTGGCACAGGAACTGTGGCATAAGTTGTTGCGGTTGCGTGCCGCATAAATTGTGAGCTTAGACGCAAAATGCGAAATCCATATTTAAACATCAAATGTTTGTTGTTGTAAAGCATTAATGCGTTCTACATTGTTGGCCATGTAGGCCAGGTGTGGAGCGCTTCGGCAAAACACTTTGAAAGGTGTTTAGGAAATGACCACAAATATTCATTGGCCATAGCTGTCAACAGACAAGCAAATAGGATACCAACTGAAGCAGAATTTTATATTTTATATAAAAATTAGATGAGTGTAAGAATTTATTAAAAATGGCTGCGTCTTTAAAATAAATCTAACTTAGATCACTAAAATCCATTGTTATAGTCGGTGCATACAACTTTCCTCTGGTTTTCGTCTTCTAAACTTGATACATAAATGAAAAGCCATTTTTATCGAAAAAACAAATGAGACACAGAGTTCTATTCAGATGTAAACTCTTTATGCATCTTGCTTCAAAGATCTGTACAAAAATTAAAAAATTAACTACTTGAGCTCTTGAAGGAACGCTATGACTCTCAACCCTAAAAATCTGTGCATCAATTTCACCAATTTGTCACTTGATGCCTTGAAGTAAATTCCATCAAATTGTCACACACAGAACTATATTCGTCCAAAGATCTGTACAACAATATCAAAAAATTTACATTTGATCTCTTGAAGTTAATTCTCACCAGTTTTCAGATGCAGAGTTCTATTCAGATATTGAGATTTTTCGACTTAATCCCTTACATTATTTCTTAATTATTTATTTATTTATTTATATATTTATATATTTATTTATTTATATCTTTATTTCTTAAAACAAATCCTAACCAATTAAAAATTTGTTACTTGATCTCTTGAAGTTAATCCTAACTAGTTATTCAGACACAGAGACTATGACTCTTAACCAAAAACAAATCTGTGCATCAATTTCACCAATTTGTGACTTTATGTTTCGAATTTAATCCCAAACAGTTGTCACACACAGAATTATAGTCGCCCAAAGATTTATACATCGATTTCACAAATTTGTAACTTATTACAAATTTAACTAATTTATTTATTTTTTTATTTATTAAAACTAATCCTAACCAGTTACAAATTTGTTACTTGATCTCTTGAAGTTAGTCCTAACCAGTTATCAGACACAGAATTCTATGGATACTTTGCGACCTTATAACTCTCAAAGATCTGTGCAACAATTTCATAAATTTGATACTCAATCTCTTTAATTTAATCCCAACCATTTGTCAGAGTTCTATTCAAAGAAATGTATGGCACCAAAGATATGTACATCAATTTCACAAAATTTGTTACATGATCTCTTGAAACTAATTCCAATCAGTTGTCAGATACACAATTCTATTCAAAAACAGAGACCTTATGACTTTCGCCCCCCAAAAATCTGTTCAACAATTTCACAATTTTATTACTTGATCTCTTGAAGTTAATCCCAACCAGTTGTTCCCTATCCAATTATTTCGCTAAACAAATTTCTACATTCTCAACTCAGCCCCTTTAAATGGCCAAAAGCCCAGTGACAATCATAACAAAATCACTGAAGCGACTGTCAAGATTTTATAATAAACTTCAGCTTGCAGCAATGGGCCCAAAAAACTTACTACCGTCCAGTGCAAAAAGGACAACAATACTTGATGGCGTTGACGTTGGGCAATGTGCGAACGCATCATATCCCAACCAAATGGCCGCACATCAATTTGAGGCTTATTTTTATGTTTGGGTCCTCGTTACAAAGTGAAATTGTGCACAATTTCCAACGACTTTTTGCAATTCTCTTCATTTTCTCATTTTTGTCATTTTGATTATTTCCTGCATTTTTGCATAAGAAAATTTTACAAATTTTGCTGCTACCATGCACATCGAATTATTTAATTTCACATTTATTATTAAAAAGGTTCCGGAAATATTTTGGTCCACACCAACTGACTGACTGACTGGCCAATGCGGTGATAAGAAATTATGTGGAGGGAAAATGACGAGAACGCCAAAAGTGTGTATGAGAAAATTTAAATGACATTAACTTACGAATGTGACGACGATGATTTCAGGCAGGCAGTGGATTTCATGAATAATAAATTCCCAGCTATACACCCAGCCAGCTCCCCCACTCACTCATACACACACAAACACAAACACACAGCTGCCAGTGTCCGCTGTTGCCTGATTTTGGGCGCACATTTTTCATGCGACCTTTTGCGCTTTTCTTGATGTTGTTGTTGCTGTTTGTAATTCTAAATTTTCATTTTACTCAAATGATAAAAATCGTTTAAGATGACACTACAAGTGACGGCAGGGAGTGCGCCATTGTCGATAAAGTGGGGTGACAATGATGCAACGCGAGCAGCGCGGAGGAAGCCGCACCGGCGTCAGCGAATTTGCACGTTTTCCGTACATCAATAACACCAACAATAGAGGCAACAGCGGCTCGACTGCAGCATTGCCAGCGCAAAATGTACGAAAAATCCGCTTAGCGTGTGACGCAAGGTGACGCAGTCAAACGATTGCCGCCCCAAGTTGGGTCGGGTGCAAAATAACCGTATCGCAGCGTGCCAAAAAAAAAAAAGGTGCGCACCGTCGACGCAAATGACGCTTCACTAATGATTAATGATGTTTTGAAAAAGTGCCGGCAGCAGCAACAACAATGCCAACGGCAGAGGTTTGGGCCGTAAGCGACCTCCTCAGTGGGGGGGTGAAAGTTGGACACCCAATGCCAGTTAAGTACAGCAATCAACGGCAACGGCAACAGCTACAACAACAGCAACTGCGGCAGCTGTGTCAAATCTCAACACGTGCCAACTGAAACGACAGTGTTGCATTTGACGCAATTTATGGGCCCAGTTGCAGTGAGAAATTCATCAAAAACCAACCAAAAGTTGCAGATGTTAGGTTCAATTTTTACAGAATCTATATGCAACAATGACTTAGCCAAGCTTTGAGGTTGGTACATTCGACCACAAGTCCATCTAATCTCGTGGAAAAAGCCAGTCGAGCCTCATCGACGTCCTCAACGAACTGCATCCACCTTGATGAAATCAGCGCCGCCCGCGCACCCAACCACACATTAACTCATGCACCGCAGTTAATGCCTTCACGCAACACATCTGACAGC
This sequence comes from Melieria omissa, assembly GCA_963971225.1. Lineage (NCBI taxonomy): Eukaryota > Metazoa > Arthropoda > Insecta > Diptera > Ulidiidae > Melieria > Melieria omissa. The sequence goes on from OZ020268.1 coordinate 55,176,684, forward strand.
GACAAATACAACTCTGTGCGCGTCACGTATGTAGCTACATATTGTACTACGTTCGCAAGTAAATATGCCAACGAAAAGACCGCCAATGCCAACAAAACGTTAAAGTTTTGTGGTGCAGGATGCGGAAGACTGCACAATAAACGGGCGAGGGGTCGCAGGCGTTGGCGCTTTGTAAACTTCTACATAGTTGCTGCCAACGTGGTAGTTGTTGTTATTGGTGTATTTGTAGCTGACGACGAAGAGCAAAGTGCAAAACCTACACACACACTACAATAACGCCAGATGCGCGCACGTTTTCTCGGGAGACGCGCCGTACCGCTGATTGCATTTGTTTCTGTCTGTCTTTCTGTTCGTCTGTTTGTGTACTATTGTGCGCCTGTGTGCATTAAAACAAATAGCAAACACTTTGAAATTCAGAGCAAATTTGTAAACATCAGTCGAGGCTGTGTTGTATCTAACCAGTCACCCATCCAACCGTATGGTCGAACAACAACAACAACACCGCAAGACGCAGCCTCCTGGCTGACTAAAGAATTAGTTACATATGGGATCGACCGCTGACGAGTTTGTGCAGAAAAAATGCTCGCAATTTGCTGAGCAACTCAGCTGAACCCGACAAAGGCAGCGCAAAGGGTGAATATTTAATACGTCAGCGCTGACGGGAAAATGTAAAAGCCGCGACATTGTTGCCAGCAACAAACAAACAAATGTACAACAAATGCCAAAAGGTAACACAATAACAATAGTAACAACAGCAACACTACCAGCAAGCAAAGACAAATTGTCAGCAACAACAGAAAAAATTTAAAAAAAAAATTGGAAAAAATAAAAATGAAAAAACTAACAACACAAAAGAACAAATAAATTCCACCTACTCAACGTCCGGCAACTTTTGCAGTGTCAACACAGCCGCAAACAGTTCAAATCACAACGTCACAGCGTCGCCCAACTCTGCCATCAAACCAAGCGAGCAGCCACAAGTCAACGCCGCTCGCTGCGTGCTTCATTTTTTCACGCCGCGTCAGAAATACCAATAAGCCTTTTGCAATTCGTTGAGCCAGCTGCTGGAATGCCACGAAATGCCAACACTAACGCAGCCGCCGGCGAAAATTGCCGACGATGTCTCCTCAAGGTTGCTTGCTGGTTCGATTTTGCTTGCTTCTTCGATGGTTTTTGGAATAATTTTCCTTTTTTTTGGACTGGTGGCTGCTTCGTTTACCACCAGCGACAAATTTCACTTAAAATTCAAAACATGTCTCAAACGCATTTTCGCTTCGTTGATTTTTGCATTCGTCGCGCCTGGTGAATATTTTGTCTCGACAGTGGGATGACCCGACCACCCGCCCACTTACAATTGGTGTGGATTATAATGTGGTTGGAGTTTAACGCGTTTCATGCCTTAGAAATCCAAATTGAAGATGAAAACTGCAAAGGAAAATGTATTGATGAACATTATTGTAATACAAAACCAAAATGGAAAAATATTTAAAAAATTGAATGTGAAATTTGGTTAAGCCTTTGCTATCCGAGCTACCAAATATAGATAATAGAGCGAGAGTAGAGAGTATATCTCTCCTTATCATCTCTAGAAGCATTAATTTTTCATGGATCACTAGATGGCAAGAGCTCTTTTTAAGGGCAAAGTACCTTGACACAGTGTTCTGTGGTTAGTCCAATGAGTCTTCTTCATCAGCGTTCTTATTTTTCTTTATAATGGACCACATTATTCAGTACTTCTGTGTGTTTAACCATCAATATTCCTCTATATTTTCCTATCAGTTGGATAGGAAGAAACACCATAGGAAAAGTCGGGACATTCATTCCAAATTCAAATTCAAACAATAAATATTTTGGTTTGGTTTAAGATAACAGAAGATTCTAGACCAAACTACTCATCCACTGCAACAAAAAAATGTTGATCTGATTCATTGACAACTTTTCTCTCACATGTAACCACTTTCATCTCGGATTAGCTTAACTTTACCAACCAGTCTAAACTTAATCACTGTAAACTTTCCTCATAATCTTCACTTCTTATTCTTCAACTGTAAGTTTCATCCACAAACCAACCACCAACGACTTTACATTTACATATCACAAACCAATATTGCAAGTGCTGACTTATCTGTCTGTATGGTTGTAATTTATGCCATATGTCGCTTATTAGAGTTGCCACTTGGTTTAAAATCAATACAATCCAAACGTTTTTCATGCGCACTCCGCACCCCAATTCAAACCCTTGACAGCTGTTTAACGCCGTAAATAGTCGAGCATTGTGTAGAGTGGTATTTTTGCTCGCAATATGGCAAATCTGCACGCTCAAGGCTGAGAGCAAACCGTTGACCCCGGCACAAAGACCATTTTGTAAATTGCAAAAATGCCAAACAATTCAAATGGCTGCGTTGCTGTGGGGTGGCAGGCGACGAAACGCGTCAGCCTTATTACATGTAATAAATTCAAGGCGCACATATTTGCTGCAAGGGATCGTAAAAAGACATGTTGTCGAGAGAAATTAAACGATGCGTCTTTGCGGCAGCGCCGAAAAGAAAATCGCGCAACTTCGAAAGCGCCAAATCGAAAATCCCCTCAAAAACAAAGCAAAATAGCAGCAATGACAGCTGCGTGGAGTGTTGCAGTTGTCATTATTGTCGGCGCGCGTGTTGAGGCGTCAAGAATTTGCGCAGAGTTGCCGGCTTCCGTTGCACACTTTGGTGAGTGTGTGTGGGTGCTGAATGTGTTTGGCTGAGTGCGGCACTAATCCTGATGGGAATAAAAATATGCTCGAATTATTTTCGTGTTGTCGTGGCCGACACTGTCAAATGCGACACTGCAGTCAGTCAGCTCGTCAGCCCCAGTCGAAGTGCAGCAGCGGTCAATGCGTGGCAAAGTTGGCATAAAAACCAACCCCACATGAATGTCTGCTGGCTGTTTTTCGAGGGGGCGTGAGCACCGCAAACCGAATGCTTTGTCGGTCGGTTTGTTGGTGTTTCAAGTGTGACACACGCATTAAAACTAAATAAGCTTAAGCGTTGCTTTTATTGCAGTTGGGATTGGAATGGGCCGCGGCGGAAGGATTGTAATTCGAGGCGAGATTTTCCACTTGCATTATGAGCGGAAACAATGGGCACACAGGGCGCTGTGGTGTCCAAATGCACCTGCAAAAATGTAGCTTGGAACTGGAGCCGGTAATGCCTAAGCAAATAATGACAACACTCGTACAAAGTGCAGCTTAATGACCAGCCAGTGTCGAGGATTAGCAATTAATTTGTGTAAAAGCATTAGAGGACATGTGAGCAGGATGCGCGCTCGGGTAGCATTTATGAGTGGGGGTGCATACTCGTATGCGAATTTACTGTAGGGGGCTGGATTGAGCGATTAAAATCGAAGCAACATACTCCTTACAAAGCATCACATGGCACTTGTGAAATGGGACAGAGGATGTTGGTCGGATTTCAAAAAAGGTCTTGAGCGGAAATTGTCTAAGGAAAATGTGAAAGCTAAGCAAATATGACTCTTGTGAGGTGAAGAGTTTTAATTTGTTGACCTCTAGCCATGGTTTCCTCTGCTCTGCAAGCAACCAAACCTCAAATGGTAGTTGGTAAAAAATCCAGCACTTGTTGAAGTCGCATTCAAATCCTTTCAATTTGAATACAAAATTTTTTATTGTATTCATTTTTATTTAATACAAAAATTTACTATTGAGCTTTTCATTTTGTTGCTTTACACGTTTTACTGCTAAAAATATAAACATTAAAAAATCCTTTTTTTACGAGGGCGGGTCAATAAGTCCGTGACTTTTTGAATGAAACACAGGTTTTTGGATAAAAAGTTATTTTATTTTTCAACGTAGTCTCCTTTGAGATCTATACACTTAGCCCAACGTTTCTCCAGTTTTTTTATCCCTTCCGAAAAATAGGATTTGTCGAGGTCTTCAAAATAGGCATTTGTTTGTGAAATGACTGCGTCATTTTAGGCAAATCTCTTTCCGCCGAGCCATTTCTTCAAGTTTGGGAACAAGAAATAGTCACTTGGTGCTAGATCGGGTGAATAGGCGGGATGAGGGAGCAATTCGTAGTCCAATTCACGGATTTTTGCCATGGAAACTGCACATGTGTGCACCCGTGCACACGAAATTCACTTTTCTCCATTTTCTTCTCAGTCAACGCGGTAGTCTGATATTAACGGCTGTCAAAAACAAACTAAATGTCGCAACTTGTTCAATTTTTGACAAGAGTCAACTGACAGATGACTATTGACGGGAGCAGTGTTGCCAAAGCCGCGGACTTATTGACCCGCCCTCGTATTTTATTCATTTTTATTTAATAAAAAATATACTATTGACTTTTTCATTTTGTTGCTTTACATGTTTTACTGCTAAAAATATTTTGCTGCTAAAAATATAAAAATTAAAAAAATTCTTTCAATATTTATAGCAGCCTTTTGGGCGCATTGTCGTTAAGTAGGTTAGCAACTTTCTACTTTTTCCTTTTTTTCTTCCTCATATTGCCGCTAGCAATAAAAACAAAAGCCAAAAGCAAAGCGAAATGGTAACGTTTTTATTTCATTTTTTTTCTTTTTCTATTTTTCCCCATTTTTTTTTCTTTTATTTCTGTTCTTTTTTTATTTTTTTGTGAGAGCAAAAAATGAGCGCAAAATGGAGTTGCACATTGTTATTTGGAATAAATATATTTTTTGCGTATTGTGTAAAAGTTACTCAACTGGAAACAATCATAACGAGTTGCGTACCGACGATGAGTTGTAAAATAAAAATAAAACACAGCTTGCACGCTTTAAAGTGTTGCACTTTATGGTGGAATATATTTCAATTTTTCCCCTTTTTTTTCCATTACTTTTTTGTATTTTGTTTGCCTTTATTGTTTTTACTTTTGAGTGGAGTGAAAGTTACTTTGGACCTTTTGTGCAGTTTGAAGTTGCACGAGTACGAGTACTTTATGGAAATGTATATGCAAAAGTGTGTACATTTATAAGTATATAATGCGTTTTTACGTACAGAAAAAATATATAAAAATACTATACAACTTTAAAATTTGGTTTTTAATATTATTTCAAAGATTATGGACGGACCAACTGTTAACTTGAATTAAGAACCCTTGGTAAACCAAATAGTAGAAATGTAAGGCAGAGAGAGAGTGATCTATAAAAGAAAACTATTCAAATTACCTCACCAAAGGCTAAAAACCAAACAATCTAAATCGAATTATATTTAAACTCATCGCCCATAAAAAAGAAATTCATTAAAACTTTGATTGAATTTCATTAGAAATTCGATTTTAAGGTCTTTTATTTTCGAACATAAAACTTGATTATATGGTTTTAAAAGAGATGTGCTGGAGAGCAGGTGATGTATTTCGCAAATAATTTTCGTAAACAAATAATTTTCTTAATTTTCATAAAAAATTGTTGGTGAATCAAACTAAAATTGTCTGAAATTTTTTACACCACTGGTAAAACAGATTGTAATCCCATGAAAAGGAAATAGAAATGTAAAATAAAAAGGACAAAGAAATGTAATTAAATATTTAAACCCTAAATGTTTTTATAAAAATACATTATTTTCAGAAAACATAAATTTGCCCATAAAGTTATGCATATAGCCAAAATATAGACAGAATTTCTAACCAGAGGGTTCGGGAAAATTTATTTCGAAATTTTAATATTTCTTTATAATATTTATAATTATTTTTTATATATTTATATCAGGTGTACAACTTTGCTTCCGCCGTTTTCCGATAGGTGGCTGTACCGGCTGAGGCTGGTTGAAATACATAGATGGTAATGCCTTTAAAGTGAGTGTGGACAGTGCCTAACGAATTGGCATCGCCGTTTCAGTGACAGTTGTTCTTGTTTTCGTATTATTCACGCTCGAAAATGTCCGTTTATGTGCCCAATTCTCGCCATTTGCGGGAAGTTTTACTTTTCTGTTACAATTCGAAAAAAAATGCAGCTGAAGCGCATCGAATGCTCTCAGAAACTTACGGTGATGCTGCTCTGAGTGAAAGAACGTGTCGGGAGTGGTTTCAACGTTTTAAAAATGGTGATTTCGACATGACAAAGTCATCCTCCAACACGACAATGCTCGGCCTCACGTCGCAAAAGTGGTCAAAAAGTACCTGGAAACGCTGAAATGGGAAGTCTTGCCCCACCCGCCGTATTCCCCAGATGTCGCCCCTTCTGACTTCCACCTATTCCGTTCGATGGCACACGGCCTGGCAGATCAACATTTTCAATCCTTCGAAGAATTGGAAAAATGGATTGCTTCATGGATAGCGTCAAAAGAGGACTCCTTTTTTCGAGCCGGGATCCGAAAATTGCCGGAAAGATGGGAGAAAGTTGTCGCTAGCGACGGACAATACTTTGAATAATACATCTGTAAGCACTTTTTCGCAATAAAGCTTTTAATTTTGAAAAAAAAAAACGGCGGACGCAAAGTTGTACACCTGATAATATTTATTTTTCTTGCACAAATTACATATCAAGACTTTTAAGTTTTCTACAAAAAAATATTAAAACAATATAATATATAATCTTGTATGGCCACTCTGAAATACTCTGAGTTCAACGTGCCTCTATTAAAGTTCATCAAAAACACTCGTTTCCACACTTGACAGACGGACAAACACTAGACTCGTAGAAACACTAGAACTGATCTGATATCGCTTAGGACTCATTTTATTCGATCTATTCGTGGTTCGTTGTATAGCCAGTTATACCTGGTTCTCCTGGCTACAGGACTCACACTCCATCACACGTGATTTCCTTTTCGAACGCTGAAAATTTCTACTGTTTGTAAGTCACCACGTGACAGAACCTTTGGGATCAACGAAATTACAAATAGCGTCTTTGTTGCAAGCGCACCCTTCCACACACACACACACACACACACATGCACACACAAGTATATTAATGCGTTAGCGTCTACGGCAAATGCAATTGGCAACGTGATACGGCAATCATTTCCATAATGCGGCAATCATAATCGCCACAAATGTGAACGTGAAAATTTGATTTTTCATTTCCTGGCGAAAATTCTCCTCGCATTTGCAACGCATAAATCAGATTTATTTTTCCATTTGCCATCTTTTGCATTACATTTTGGCATTTCTTTCATGCGGGCTGCAACTGCGCCAACTGCTGTCGACGGTGTTTTCAAGCGGCCGGAAGCGTAACCGCAATTCGACCACAGGCGCAATTTGTTGCGAGTTGTTATTGTTGTTGCTGTTGCTGATGCTGTTATATTGGCGAGCCGGCACTCGAGACAAGAACACGAACCGCTCGTGCATATTTCATGAGCGCTGTGTACGCTGCGACATGTGTACGCGTGTTTGTGGCTGCCAGTCCGTGTGGGGTGTACATGTGCCACCTAGTGTTGTTGTTGTTGCTGTGCGTGTAAATGACAAAAATGTATTTTCGCTCATTTTTTTTTCTGATGCATTACAAATGTTTGCAAACAACAACAACATTGCGCACAGCCAACCACAACTATGTACAAGTGCCAATTGCAACAGTTTTCCACAGCGGCAACAACAACTACAGCAACAACAGCAGCTGTTAACGAATGAGTGACAGCAGTTCGAGGCACAACCAACTATGAAAGTGCAGAATTTTAAAGTTGACAATCACAGCAAAGTGCGTGAAATTTTGCCTTTGCATGTGTTGAAAGAAAGGCAGGAACGAATGTTGCTGAAATGTCAAAGCGCACCTAACCTAAAAACTAGTTGCCAGCTTGGCAATAGTTCTTTATGTAGTTTGTGCAACAAATGGGGGGAAAAAGTGCTGTTCTCAGTGAGAAAATAGCTGAAAGTTTATTTTTGGAGTATTTGAGTAAAACACTTTCAAAAAATAGTAAAATGCATAAAAAAATTGAACAAATAAGCCAAATGAACAGGGTTCTGAGCAAAATTAGTATTGTTTAATTAAATATTTAAAAATTTATTTATTACTTATTTATATAAATATTTGTTTAAATTCATAATTTCACAGAGATTGATAGTTTTTTAAGATTTTTTTATATAGTACTCGATTCTCAAAAGAACTGGGAGTTCTCCATACTTGAAAGTATTGGCTATAAATACTAGAAACTGTGCAGAAGTGAATATTGCTTCTGGTACTTTAAGTATCTTGTTTTTGCTGAGAGCAAAAGTCCGCCCATCAAGACTTTTGCTCATGGCATTACTTTCAATTGAATTATTTTTATTATGTTTTCTTGAACATTCGAGATTTTGGGCTATCAGCTAAAGACATTAAAATTAAAAATAAAATAAAAATAATATAAAATAAATTAAAATAATATAAAATAAAATAAAAATAAAATAAATTAAAATATAATAAAATAAAATAAAATAAATTAAAATAAATTAAAATAAAGTAATTAAATTAAATTTACTTTAATACTCATTTTCAATTTATTTTAAACACACACAAATACTTACTAGAAATTAGTAGCGGGTAAATATTTTTTGTGATTGTTTTATATTTCAATCATGTTTTTTTTTTGTAGAATCAAAGCGCTCGCACGACATTTGATGGTTATGCAAAAGTTTAATGTAGCAAAAGCGTGATTTAATGCATTAGTGTGCCAAAAATTTCAACTAATTCAACTAACTAGCTATGCCAAGTACGCCAAAGTCTTTATGTAAATATTTTAATGACCAATGCAAATTTCATACGCATTAAGGCCTAGGAACCGCCTCCAGTTGTGAACAAAACAAACAAAAGTTTTGTAGGTGAAAGTAATTTGCAACAAATGATATCCACTGAAACCTAAGTAAAGTACAAATTCATTCAATTCTTTTAGAGAACTAGCAACATTTGTTGTACGCATTCTTTGGCCTCGCCCCTTCCCCCCCCCCTTCCAGTGCAATTGCCACTCTGTACCGCTGCCGCGCGCAAATCTCCCTCGGCTTGGCTTGTCTAGTGGCATTAATTCAATTTTGCGGCGCACCCAATGCACAGCCACGTTCGAAATTCGCTTAATCAGCCACTTGAGCCACTGCGACAAACGACGCAATTGTCGTCTGATTGCAGGCGCTGCAAGTGCTGGCGCCTGCGACAAGCAGCAGCGGCACACGGTGACAGGCCATTCGTTAGCAGCAAATTCCTGTCGAATACTTTGTCGTTGGTCGCTCGAGACAAGCCGCGCCGCTTGTGCGCCTAAACGTTCGATGACGCCATCGCTGACACCTGCGCAGTGCTCGCGCCCAAGCGGCTTTGTCTAAATGGATTATGTTGTTAATTAGGCCTGCAGCGATGTGTGGTGCGCCGTTCCGCGCCCCCCGCCCTCCTCGCCTGTCGCATTTTCGCACTTGAACAATTTCTAATTTTACACCTTTTTGCGTCTTTGGCGCCCCCTGACCAGGACTGTTCCGTATATATTTGCGCTAAGCGTGACACCGTTTTGTAGGTGGAGCTATTGTTGCTGTTGTACAAAATTGATTGCTAGTTACTTTTTCTGCTCTTGTTTTTGTTTTGATTGGGATCGCCACAATTAGGCGTTTTGGGCAGGAGGAATATTTTTCGTCGAATTTTTCCGCTTTTCACCCAGACGTGTTGGTTTTTCTTAGCACCGCGTCGAGGCGTCAACATTTCACGGTCACGTACAAAATCTGGCAATGCCTGAAAGTGTAGTGCCGAGGCGGCGACAACACAACGCCCACACACTTCGCAGCCGGCCGAAACGTGATACGTGCAACTTTCAGTTTCTTAATAACTATGCAGCGACGAAGGGCAGAGAAAATATTGCCGATAGCTGTAAACAAAGTTGCAAGTGAGGGTGAAAAGTTGTTATTAGAAATTACACAGTCAATATGTGTTCAGGCGAGTGTTGTGAGAGTCATTAATAAACGTTATTTTATTGACATTATTTTGAAAAGCGGAGTAACATACATATACAAACATACAGATACAAAAATATAATCATGAACATATTTCTATGTGTAAAAACTCAATTGGACTAATTTCAGAAAGAAAACTCTATGTAATCTATTTATACTTCTACTATAAACTATACGTTCTTTGCTGGTTAAGTAGAGTTTGCCACACTCTTATCGGGTATCACAATGAACCTCCGAACTGTGAGATAACTATGAAATTTTGACTCACTTTTTAGTGAGTTCTCAGTGAGCCTCACTTTTGCCAAAAATTCAACTCAATTTTGTCTAAATTTCGACTCACTCCTTGTACTTTTAATTCAATTTCAACTCAGGTTTGACTACATTTCGACTACCTTCGACTCCACTTCGACTCACGTTTGACTACATTTCGACTCTCTTCGGCTAAATTTTTACTACAATCACTCCCGACCCACTTTTGACTTCTATTCGACTCACTTTTCAATACATTAAGACTCAATTTTGACTACACTCACTCTTGCCTTACTTTTGACTGCATTTGGACTCACTTTTTAATACGATAAAACTACATTTGGACTACAATCACTCTCGATTAATTTTTGACTGCATTTTGACTCACTTTTTAATAGATGTCAATTAAGTTTTGACTACATTTTGACTCACTGTGAAGTAAGTTGAAGTACTAAACTCTGTCTCGACTCACTTTTGACTACAAATCAGCTCATTTTTGATTACATTTCGAATAACTTTTATATATATTTTAACTCACTTCTGGCTACATTTCGACTCAATTTTGACTACACTCACTCTTGACTCACTTTTTAATACATTATGACTCAATTTTGACTAATCAGTCTTTTAAGTTTCAATTCGGTTTCAAACACATTTCGACTCATTTTTAAGTGAATTTCAACTTAGTTTTAACTACCTTTTGACTAAATTTTGATTACATTTCAACTCAGCTTTGACTACATTTCGGCTCACTCTTCGATTCATTTTTGACTACATATCAACTCCGTTTTGACTACATTTCGACTTCCTTCGATCCCATTTCGACACAATTTTGACTACACTCACCCTTGACTCACTTTAGACATCATTTCGACTCACTTTTGAGTAGATTACAATTCAGTTTTCACTACATTTCGACTCACTTTTAAGTAAATTTCAACTCAGTTTTAACTAAATTTCGACTAAATTTTGACTACAGTCAGTTTTGACTAAATAATTTCGACTCACTTTTCAATACACTACCACTCAATCTTGGGTACATTATTTCCATCGTTTTCCGTTTCCGACTCGACAAGTTCGCATCAAACTTTTTAGCCACTTGTGCTAAACGGGGCTGTCACGCTTCGGCAGCCTACAATAAATCATATATAGACGTTGTCGGCTAATGCACACCTCGAGCCAGCACGCGTCGGCAAGTTTGTGGGACCAGTGGATACCTCTCACTGTGGCTTCACAGACGTGACGCACTTGCCCACCCGCACATGGCTGTGTTGTTGCTATTATTGGATTTTGCCACTGCCGGCTGCTAATACAGCGCGGCTACAGACTTGTTGTTGCTTTAATTTCTTTGGACATTGTACAAAATAAATTTTAATTAAATATCTGAAAAGTCGTGGAATTCCCGCTGTGCGGGGACGCAGCATAACAGCCACAGCAACAATAACAACAGTCAGCTACGACTGAAATACAGAAATCAAGCACTGTACCATGTTTAGCCGCCACGTAGGCAGCGGCCGCACGAGCTGACTGGAGCGAGTAAGCGCGGTCCTTTGGCATCTGCGAGTCCTGGCAACGTTGGCTTTATATATAAGTATGTATCTATATACAAGTCCGTGTATGCAAAATGTTGTACGGCCTTTATTTTTCTGTTTCTACATTTTTTTGTTGTATTTCTATCATATTTTGTCTCTGTTGAAGTGCGTCGGCCGTGCGCTGCCACTTTTTGGGGGTTGCTTTCCGTTGCCATTTGCGGCTTTAAGCATGTTGTGTTTGTATTTGTATTTGCTTTACAATTAGAGTTATGGTTGACATTGGCGTGTGGCGTGCGTCGACATAGGAAACCGGCCGACTGGTTGGCTGTTTGCCTTACGGTATCCATAACATGTGGCAGCACCCTTTGCGGAAAATCAAACTGCCGTCGTTGCGTTGCGTTGCGCTGCCCAGAACGGCGGTTGTCAGGTTGTCGAGCCGCACACTGTTGACTCCTGGCGTAGGGTTGTTGACATGGTGTTGCAGCATTTCAATTTTTGTTATTTATTTATTTTCTTTTTTGTGTACGTCAATTCAAGTCGAGCGTGTGGGCATGGAGCTTTAATATTTGACGCTGATTGCTGCTATGTGGCATTTTAAAGCTTTATAATTTCATGTCTATGAAAATAAGAATTGAACAACTTTGGTTTTGTGTTTCGTAATAATTTTGCAAAAGTTTCTGCTTAAAATGCAGCAAACCACTCGAAAGTTTCTGCCTCGTTAAAAACGTTTTACCTGGCAAAATGATGCCAGCACTTGAACGGCAGACGGCCTTTACTTATCTGCGCGCAATTATTGCACGCAAACAGCGCACACACATACATAACCTAACATTGGAACGAGCACTTGTCGTTGTTGGCGCAATGGCGGTGATGGTGCTTAGGTGTATGTGTGTGTCTGAGTGTTTGTGTGTATGTGTCATGGCATGGAAATGAAAACCAAAACTGCATTTCATTTCAATTTGAATCAAAATTCATTTCATCATCCACAAACACCGAACAACAGCATCGAATTCTTCATTATTTTTTATTTGCATTTTCAAATTTCACATTAGAAATTCAAAATTCTGTCATTTCAAATATTAGTGCCAGCTGTGATGTGTCTCGTGACAAACCAGCACCCATTCCAACCCCCACACTCTGCACCCCAGTTGCCATGTGGGTTGCAGTTATGCTGCGCAAATATTGACATATGTTACCGTTATTGAATCGCTTAGATCGTTGCGGTTATTGTAGTTGCTTGGCAATCATGTCTTATCTTTTCGGCTGCTGCTCTCAAATGATTTGCTTTTTTTGTGTACACAAAAAATAATTCCAAATCCAAATTGGTTATGAGTGAAACGTGAGTAAAGCTTGGCCCAAAGTGAAATTGAAAGCGAAGCTACAGCAAATTGTTTGTCATCTTTTTTCTTATCAAATTGTACCATGTACCTAAGTGAAATTGAAATTGTGTTTAAATTGAAAATCCATTTTAAAAATGCAATCAAGCGTAACACCCAGTGGAAGCAATGAATGTTTTGTGCGTTTATTGCTGTCGGTTGCGCGCTCAAGTGGCTTCTGCTCGAGTTCACTCGCCCATGTGGTGGTTTCTTTGATTTGTGCATTGCGGTTGTGGACTGGATCAGCCACAACTGGTGCTATCAACGTCAATAAATTCAACTATAAGTACACCATAAACCTGCTTAGCATTTCAGCTGCGAGCAGTGTTGGATCACTAAACCAGATTGTTTACCTGATGTTTGCCAAGGAGGTTTTTTGATGGCTTTTTTAAAGTTCTGCTTACATAATTTTGATAAATACAATGCCATGCTAAGTGTTTTTCTTCCTCATGCAGTTTTTTTACACCTGTAAAGTTTGACGTCGCTCAGTTGACAATGCGGAAAAAATTTTTCATCAAATTTTCTTTATATTAATTAATAACATTTCAATGCGAAATAATTTTTTTATTAAATTTTCTTTTTAATAACATTTCAATTACATTATCTACCCACGACATCATCTGACATTTTCATCTAAGCGATTCCTTCTGCCGTTCAGCTTAAACAGAAATCTCATTAAATAAATGCCTTAAGGTATTTCGCTTAAATGCGCAATTAACTTCCACCTGCAAACAGCGCAAAGCAAAACAATTTCTCCCAATAATTACAACGTTCAGTAAAAAAAAAAAAATTGCCAATATTTAGCTCGAGTTTCTGACTAATTTCGCTCATGCGAAACATTGACATCAGTGTGATTGATTGACAAACCTGGTGCCGCCGTCTAACGCTCACACTGCCAAATAGACCAAATAGAGGCAACAACAACAATTACAACCCACTTCCGCCATATTCGAGACATTCAATTTTGTTCTGCGGCCAGCAACGGAACCGTGGTGTGCGTCCAATTGAGGCCGCCGCCAGAGCAATGCCTGAGGCCTGCCGCCACCGCACCGCACATGCCAAAGCGTAATTGATTTTTGCTGCCTGCCTACGGAATGGGCGCATGCAATTCTTCGATTGCCCACTTCCCAGTAACGGCCCCGGAAGAAGAAACTCGCCGCCCACTAGCAAAACAGTGCGACATTTTCGCAGTCATTGCAGCGCATAAAACGCCATTACGCACAGAAACTGCGCCCCATGCTCCCGAAAATTATTCCCCGCGGACATATGAACATTTGGCGACAAGTCGAGCTGGCATTTTGCTCAACGTGTGCGATTTTTTGCTGCTTACCGGAAACGGAAACGACCTTTAATTTGAATTTACTGTCAAGGCGAGGGTTTTTGCTGCTCTGCTGCAGCCTATTGTAGTAATTGCGACCATTAAGTGTTTGTCTGTCTATTGGTCTGTCTGCCTATTTGTCTGTCTACCTATTTGTCTGTCCGTCTGGCAATTCAACTCTAGACTTTATTGTTTGTGTTGCCATTGTTGAAACAACAAATTGAATGGCGCCCGCTTTGGCTGTGCCTATGTTGTCTGCCAACTCACATCGACTGTCTGCCTGATTATGCCTTGCGGTGAGCATAATTAAAATCGTTTGGCGTATTTCAGGTATTTCGCTGTCGATGCAATCTTCGGCCAGTCGTCCGAGTGGACACTGGACACAAAAACCAACGCACAAAGCGCAACTTACAAAAGGGGCGAAAGTACACTTGGAAAAAATATGAACAAATTGTACATGTTGAAAAGTAAAGATTGCTCTGTTAAATGTTTTGAATGCTGGTTGCCTGATTTATGATTCTGTGTCATAGTTCAAGTTTTAGAAATTCTTTCATCAAAATCATTAAAAGACAGAGTCTACTTTGCGTGCTTCCAAGGGAATTTTATGAGTAAATATGGCCTATAATGGGTTAACAGACAGACAGACAGACAGACAGTTTTAGTGTTAGCAAATAACATCTTAAAAGGAGTAAAGATTAATTGCTCAAAGCTTCAGAGACCTGTTAATTTTAATTTTTTCTTCTTTCAAACATTTTCTCGTCAGCATTTAAATTGTCTCTATTTTATTTTCTATTTAATTTTGCATTTATTTTCTTGTTTTCAAATTTATTTCAATTCAATTTAAAGAATTTTCCTTTACATACAGAGAAACCATTCCCCCAAGGAGTAATGTCTTGGAATTGAAGATAAATTTCTACCAGAAGTCAAGGGAACCTCTTGATAGATAAACATTTATCTAAGCATTGGATCTGATTTGCTAAAGCTATCAGCTAAATGTGCACAAAATTAAGCGCAAAAGCCACACTGGCAAGCGGAACTGTCAGTGCGTCCAAAACGTAAGCTGGCAGCATAAAAAATTCAAATCAACTTTAAGCGGCTTATCCCATTTGCCTTAACTAAACAACCAATCAGACTACAATCGTGACTACCACTTACGCCCACTTACACCCCCCACGAGTGCCACAGCAAATGACAATGTCAAAAGCAGCGCAACAAAAACTCACACAAACAAAAAATCATTTAACATGGCAGCCAAATGGAGCGAAAATGTGGGCGGTTTGGCATGTAGACATGAACCCAGCAAACACCAAATCTCTTTCCATTTCAGACGCTTAAACCAATTTTGTAGTCGAGCTGCAGTAAATTTGCGCTTTTTAACACAGCACAACATAAACAGTGCGTTGGTAATTAAGCTGTGAGAAAGGAACGATAACGCAAATTGAACTTCTCACAGGCTGTCTCCGAAATCCGCTTTGCCTCAATCAAATATATCAAAACATTTAGACGACTTGTCCCTCTCTTTCTCTGTTTTCTTACTGACCACAAGAAATTGTAGCTTCAAGTGTAAACGTTAATGCAATGTACTTGAATTACATGTTGTGAAATGTGGGCAACACTGGTTGGCTCCAGTGGCCTCGCGCGATTAGTGCTATAGTGCTTGATGTGAAAAAATAAATTGTTAAGATAATAATGAAATCGCAAATCGCAATTAAAGTCGGAAAATACGAAGAAAACACCCATAATTTTATGTAATTTCACTCGATTTCGGTGAGTTCACTTGAAGTGGGCCAATGCGAGAACGCGTTCGTATTTCACATGCAAACATTGCGACACCGATTAAGATGCAAAAAAAATTAAACACTTGCATTCATTGCGATTTTTTTGCCTAAGTGGCGTCATTATAACTTTTTTTCACCTCTTGAGGCCTCCTGATTAAATAAATTCTCAACTAATTAAAAAATAATGGGTGTTTTCTTCGTATTTTCCGACAATAATTGGGATTTGCCAGATGGTTCACAACCCAGCCACTTTTTTGGAAAAGCGAAAAATCAAGTCCTTAGAAAATTGGACGTAGAGAACAAAATTTTAATCAAAACTGTAATTTGTCTTCATAACAAGTTTGCGTTTTATATTTACCTTTGAAATGGATTTTTCGATATCTTTATTCTGTAAAAAGTTAGAGCCAACAAACAAAACCCCCTCCCTTATATACAATTGTTTCAGGATATTGGAACGGTTTCAATTAGCTCAAATTTTTCAACATAGGTTTTTCAAGATATTGCAAAGATTTCAATTTGCTAAGTTAAATAAAATATGTTGAAGTAAATTAAGTAAAAAAAACCAAATATTGTTTTAAATTTATATGGCAATTTTCTACCCTTACCCCTACCCTTTTCTCATTGAAAAACAAACATTACCAATACATTGGTTTCTTCTACTCCACACCTGACACTTAGGGCTTCATAAATTATTTAGTATGGTTTCAGTCCTATAAATTCGAAGGGCTAGTGATCCAGTGACATCACAATGGGTCTAAATTGCCGTTTGAGAGCTGTCACATCTACCTACCTACCTACCTTCTACTTGAAGAACCTCAAACCTAGAAATAAATGGCTTAATACGCCGAAGTTCCGAATGATTCGAATTTTAAGTAAGATTAAGTTTGTTTATAATTAAAAACAAAACCAGTGTAGAATACACATTACAAAAGGGCGAAATTACGGTATCACAACGAACTATATAGGCCTCAGTGTGCCACCAAATCTAACGTAAGTCCTGATGTAAGGACCAAACTATCCTTTTGTTTTGTCTTGAAGTCTTATCTAGGTGAAGGCATTCTTCTCTTCCTATCTACCTGAGTATGATTTGTCAGTCTCCAAACTGAAGCAAAAATTTAATGAACTAAATTTCAAATATTACCACTAACCGTGTTATCTTAAAACAAATCAAATTATCATAAGCTGAACATAGTTTTACCTCCTTCTTTTTATTAATTTAACACAAAGCACAAAACACAAAAGAAAATAACTCTGCAAACCAAAAATATTTAATTCCTTCTTTCTAAAATTCCTTTAGATTTGCTTTCAGCAAACATTTATAAAGTTGTAAGCGATTTTATTTCACACTGTCAGTTCAACATCTAATTGTTGTCACCACTGCTGCAAATACCCAAACACACACACATTTATTTACTTGAAAGTTTTCAACAAAAACCCTAATTGAAATCGCCTGCAATGCCCGCAGACAAAACGCCACCAACTTACAATGAAAAGCGTTTAGTAGAAAATGGCAGCTGCTGAAGCATTTGTCGACGCACAAAAAGCATTCATATTGCAGCAGCAAAATCTTTGCCATCACCAATGTACACTCACTCACTCACACACACAAACACAAACCCTACACAGAGCGCCACTTCCTTTCAAGCGCTGCCACTTTGGGCCACAACCGCAGCTGTCGCACACAAGATTTTACAAGATTTTTTCATTAATTTTAAATGAAGTTCCCCCTTTCATTGGCCGCAAGTGCAGTTATTATGTTCGCAGCTACTAATGTGCACAAAAGTGTGTCAAGCTGCGGCTGTCGTCTTTGTTGTTGGCTCAATGCACTTGCACTTGCCGCAAGCGCGCCGTCGACCGCCACATTGGCCACGTTCCAAGTCGCGCCAACCAAACCAGCCAATTGCAAAACCAAGGCATCGTGTTTGCCGTCGCCTCGTGATTTCTTGAAATATTTATAAGATTTGCGTCCGCATCGCACCACTGGCGCTCGTTTGCTGAGCATGAAAGCGAAAATTTCAACCAATGTTTACCTGGCAGACAGCGACATTTATCAGCCGCTGCGACTGCCTCGCGCACTGTCCAACATCCAAGGATGCTCCTTCGCCATTCAGCGTGCATAACTATAAATTTTAATGACTCTCGGGGGATGTTTTCCAGTTTAAATGGCTTTGCTTGGCTCGGCATCGGGCGCCGCATCAACTCTCGGCAATTACAAGCGTCTGTCTGTCCGGCAGTTTGGCAGCGCTGGCGCTCATGTCAGCACCTGTGTTGCGCGCTCCGCAAGTTGATGCCGCATTGAGTGGACGGGTTTCTTCGGTTTGCCAGTGTTTTTGTGTGAAGTGGAGAGATGTTTTGTCGGCGCTGTTGGATTGATTTCGCCGCAAGCGAAGTGTTCATTGAGTGCTCGGGGCCGTGTGCGCGCAAATTTCACAGCAGATGCGTCAATGTGCGCACCGATGCTGCGACCGAAGTGCGCCAAGGCGACGGACTCGAGTGGTATTGTGCGGACTGTCGGGAACTCTATCGGCTGCAGCTCTACTTTGAGGTGATCCATTGGCAATGAGAGCATATTTTTGTAATATTAACTGAATATAAACTGAAATGTTAAATATATATAGTTGTACAATCTAAAGTGGTCAAAAAGTTTGAGGAAGCGTTGAGGAAGCACCAGGTTAGGTTCCTCAATCAATTATTGGTATTGACTTTTGAAGCTTGGCTAAGGTTTTCACACAGTGGACGTCGAAATATGAGGCATTGAAACGTTCAGGAAACGACATAAAGTGTTTGAAAACGTAAAAAGTTCATCAAAATTGTGTGACTGAATATCTTTTAGATTATATGGTAATCATAGTTAACGGCCTTATGCACTTTGAATTGCGAAATCATATTTCGTTATATTCATTCTCTTCTATACACATTTCTCGTTACTTAAATTAATAATAAAGAAAATTACATAAACTTCAAAGTTTTATCAATAGCTTAGCTAGTCAACAAGTACCAACTGTTCGTACCTAACCTTATATTTTGCCTGCTACAACACAAGACTTTTATATAGGATTTGGTATAAAACCCATTCCACACTTTTCCATTATCTACGCTTTTGCTCACTATGCAAAAAATGTTTCAAAAAACTTCACAAAACTTACAATAAAAGTTCTTCCCCAAAACCCGCCTAAAACACATTTAGCATACCAGCCGCGGTGATTATTAAAGGCTGTGATGATGCATTGACAGTTGACATTTGCGTCCGCATATTTTATGACACCCTACACAAAGTGGAGAAGCCTATTCGTTTCAATCAACTAACTAGTTGAGCTCAATACAAGTTCGATGGTTTGAGATTCCAAACAAAAACAAGCTGACTTGTGTTACAGTGCTACAATCATTCGCGTGAAATATTAAGTTAGTACTTAGCATTCCTACATACCATAATATATCTTGTAATGTCCTAATAGAAATCTTAACATTCCCTTTCTGTTATCTCCTGAAATCTCCGCATAGACATCCCTACATTTTCTTCCTATTCCTATAGATCAAAATATATGCCAAGGTATCATAATATCTCCTGAACTCTCCTAATAGACATCTTAAATATATCCCAAGGTAGCATAATATCTCCTAAAATTTCTTAATCCTTACATTATCATCATATTCCTATGCATCCAAATACATCCCAAGGTGTCATAATATCTCCTTAACTCTCCTAATAGACATCCTTACATAGACATCTTTACATTCTACTTCTATTTATCAAAATATATCCCAAGGTATCATAATATCTCCTAAAATCCCTTAATCCTCACATTTTCTTCCTATTCCTATACATCCAAATACATCCCAAGGTGTCATAATATCGTCTGAAATCTCCTTAAATAAATCTTGATATTCCCTTTCTATTTCTATGCATCCAAATATATTCAAAAGTCTTCTAATAGCTATGAAAGACTATTCAGACATCTGAACTATCTCCTGAACTCTCTTTATAGATTATTTTTGTAAGTACCTCCCAACTTGATTCTCTTATTCCCAAAACAGGCTTAGACTTTCAGGTGAGATAAACGGGCTTTACTGCATATCTCAAGGTATCCTGATACCTGTGAAAGACTATTCAGTCATCTAAACTGCCTATCCTACTCCTATGCAACGTTATATATCTCAAACTCTATTATTAGCCAGACATCTTAACTTCCTCTCAGCTCTTCTGTTAGTCAGACATCCCAAATTCCTCTTAGCTCTTCTTTTAGTCAGACATTTCAACATCCTCTTCGCTCTTCTTTCAGTCAGACATCTCAACTTCCTCTCAACTCTTCCTTCAGTCAGACATCTCAACTTTCACTCAACTCACCTTCTAGCCAGACATCTCAACTTCCCCCCTGACCGACTTTAAAAATCCACCAATTATTTTTGGACCTCTTCTATGTTTCTAACAAAGGCAATAATGAACGCTTACAGTCGCTTACAACGCCGTCCAGAAAGAATGTCAAGCAGCCAAAGCACGCCTTGCCCGCTTAATGATGCAATTTGTCGGCTTAACCGAAAAATGGTGAAAGATGATGAATACAAAACTGTGCAAACCTAACCGAAAATGTCAAAGTGAATGTAGGTAACACATTGTGGCTGTTGAAATGTGAGCCGCACAAATTGCTGCAACAGCAACAACTGAAACTAAAACTAAAACTAAAACTACTCATCTGTGCACGAAACACAAAACGACAAAACGCTTGTGCACAGCGAGGGCTATGTCACACACACGCGAATACAAACAAACCAACAAACATCACACCATGTGCGACATTCTTATATTTAGCAAACGTCTGCTGCTGGTGGGCGTTGCACGAACTACTGCGCTCAAGGTCTGCGCTGGCGTCGGTCCTGGCACGCCTGCAGGTGCCCGCTGCCAAGCATCCTTCAGTCTATTTTCATAGTTTGAAAACAAATACAAAAGCCATTGTGGGCCAGCGCCGAGTGCGTGTGTGCGTGCGCCCGTGTCGATGTGTGCGGCCTTTGTTCGGTGCGTGCACTGGGCGTCGTGAGCTTACTTAAACCTGGCGACATGCTCGTAATGAAGCAATTCCATGGATTAAACTGATATGCGGCAAGTGATAACCGAGTGTCAATTTCCGCAGCGCCCTAATGGCACAGCGTGTAGCAACTATGAAATATGCAACCAACACTGTCATAAAGCCAAATAATCATAATTAACAACAACAACACCAACCACTAGCCAGCAGCCGTCAACCCTTCGCGCCGTCATCCACAACAACAACCACATTTAAGGCACAAAATGAATTTGAAAGTTTCAGTGAAATTAAGTTTTCGTGTAGCAAAAAGCACTTAGCACGAGGCGAATGTATGTGTGTGTGTGTTGGCACTCAAAAATAATTTCAGCCGCTCGTCTTCGGGCAACATTACTTTTCAAGCATCATAATTATTTTCTTGAACGTACTTCAAGGCATTGTTTCGCGCGTACACGCTCGCACAATAGTCCCGCATCAAAACTTCCACCATTACACCGCCCAATGCCCCGCAACGTCATGGCAGCGTCCGCTGCCTTTACTACAACAAAAGATTTTCTGCGATAGCAGCGTCGCACGGCCGGAGTGAGGCACAAACGAATGAACGTGAATGCTTTTTACCAAATGAGCGAACGCGCCGCGTTGCAGTCACAACAATAATGACAACAGCAACAATAATTGCGACAAAAGACACTACAACAACAACAACAAGAACAAAGAACTCTTACTTTCTTCGAAACTTTTAGCGGAAGCTGGCAAAGTTGCGTCCTGTGATTTTAAGCCGATCACGAGACAATTTCGTTGCTGAGATAATTTCAAGTGCGAAGACACTCTAAAAAATTGTATAAAGTATTTTTTTTAAATAATGTTATTTTGTTAAAATCACTATTACTATTTTTTTAATGTATTTATTTTTTTATATTTGCAATAATGTTATTTTGTTAAAATCACAAGGTTAATTGAAAAAGTGTAAGCAAACCAAACTTTTTTTTATAGAAAACTTTTTTTAAGAAAAACGTCGAAAAGTTATTAGCAATGCTAGATATTTCCAATTTTTGCCAATTAACACTAGAAAGACCATTCCGGTTATTTTGATGGTGTTTCATTTTTAAATATCAGTATTTTCTTTTGTATTTCTATCAACTTTTGCTTTGATGATCTTTCTTTTTTCTTTTCATCGAGTTCTAAAAATAGTTCTACAATTAGGGTTCTACAATTACAATTAGCCAATTCCGATGTGTACTTTTCGAGATATCAGCGGATATAATATGTAGTATTTGTAGGTAAGGAAAACTTGCGGTCTTTCTAGTGTTAAAAACACCAACCGATTGAGAATTCGCCAAAATAGGCACTTAGTTGGGAGTCTTTTGGTTAGAATAACCTAAATTATTAAGCATTACAAAGTTAACCTCAATTTGACAATTTTTTTATTTCGAAAAACAAAGCTTTGGTTATTTTTATTTTAAAAAATATCTCCCAGGTCTATATACATATTGCAAATGTTAAACACTCCTTCCTTTTTTTAAACCTGCCCTTATAATTTGAAAAACTGAAGACCTCTCATGAAAAGGAACATTTTCTTCAGAATTTTCTTCCATCATACCTAACACTTTCTGTATATCTCGGAACACTAAATTTTTGCCCATTTTCGTTTGAAAAGTCTCGGTAGTCTTTACACATATTCTAGCAATTTCAATACTTTCTTTAAAATACTAACTTTTTCTAAAATGATCTTTAACATCTCTTTTTCTCTCTATGCATTTTTCAGATCGCCATCTGTGATGACTATAGCCTGCCGGTTGATTTTGTCAAGAAACGGCCGTCCAGTTTCGATCCATGTCTAGCCGATGCAATACCAACAAATCCGGAAAATTGGACTGTACCCAGTCCACAAGCTGAATTTGTAAGTACTTCTCTCTCTCTCTCAGTACAACTTAGGCTTTCACCAAAGAACAGAGTTTTCTGACCGAAAAAGCAGTTTTTTATCACAGCTGAGCGCTGTCTTTGCTTTAACCCTTCGCTGCATGACATGGCATATTCAATGTTAAATTTTCATAGATCTGGGAACTATTCTATTCACCGTTTTACAGTCGTTTATTCTTCATTTTTGTCTTTTATATTAAAAGATTTGATTACTAAATAAATTTCGCGAATAACATTGACTGTGCAAAAGAGTCGAAAAACAACAAATGTTTCGGTATGGTGAAATACTTTTGTTTATTGAAGGCGGTCAGAATGGATCAACTGATTAGTGTGTTGGATTGCGTGGACGCTCGGCCTAGGTTCGAATCCCCGTCGTAGCCAACTCTAAACTGTAGGTAAAACATATCTTCAAATTCGAATTTCCGCCAAACTTCTTCCATAGATACAGAAATTCATCAAATTTCATTTTTACCATCAACACTTAACAAGCAATAAAAATATTATGACAATAATGTTTCTTCTTAACGAAAATTAAATCATACAGCGAAGGGTTAAATGCACGTAAACGCCGAAAACAGATTAACTACTTGAAATATAGCGAAAAGGCTGGTCCTGTGGGGATCAGCACGCTGCTTTATCTAATCTGAAATACGTACGTAATGTCTACATTTACCGTACTCGAATAAAATTCCAGTCGACTAGCCATGAAGTGTGCTGCTACTGTATGTCTGAGGCCTCCAGCCTAAGGCGCTTTCATATTTTCCCAACAAAAAACTCTGGTGTTTTTGTTTTCGACAATTACCCATTTGGGGGGCGGAGGGCGTGTGGGTGCTTGAGTTAAATTCCCTTTTGGAGCTGAGCAAACATAAGTGTAGTCGGTACGTAGCCATACGACGCTACCGACAGCCGTAAAGCACTCGGAAAAGCAAAACAGAATCTCGCAGCGTGCGCCCCGCGGCGATAGAATGCGCACATGTGGGACGAGATAGCATAAAGTCATAACTTGACTAAACGCGCTGCGGTTGGCGGCAAATATTCGATGAGCTTAATATTGCGCAATATACAAACATACAACACACACATGCTCGGGCATACATATTTACCGTCGCATGTTTGCTCTTGCTGCGACATTGTGAAGTTGGGCGCGTGTCTGCGATGTTTTTATGTTTCAGCAGCGCAAAAGCCTTAAATTTGAAATAGGAAATGTTCGCTCTCAAATGTCCTTAACAATGAATACGATTGGGGCAATATCAGCGCACACCTTAGGGAAGAACTTCGTTCCAATTGAGTAAGCGAACGAGTGTTTTTAATATAAATTGCGACAGTAAATTGAATTTTTTGTAGTTACAACTGCGTAAATTGCATCATAAAAAATCTAAAAATCGATTTAATGAATTTTATATATTTTTTATAAATCTTTTCCCTCAAACTCACCAGAGAAATAGCAAATTTTGTCTGCCATAAAATAACCAATCATCACACAACCATTTCCTTTGGCTGTACTTATATCTATGCAGGAGCGGCTTAAGAGGGGAAGGGGGCGGAGGGGCGGACCGCCCCGGGCCCCGGGCTGCGGGGGGGGCCCCCGAGAAAAGCTTGTATATAAAAATTTAAAGTTTTTCAAAACTGAAACTTAGACAAAATTATTTGCGCTCCACAATCGTTGATGAAAGACTAAGTTGTTTGTCACTTTTATGAAATGAAATTGCAATAATAAATTCAGTTCAATAAAAGCAAGAAAACATCCTTTCTAAATAACAATTGTTTGCAAATTTTCAAAGAATTTTCTCTTGAAAATTGCAATATTTAATTTTTAACTTAAAATTTTGTACAAAATATGAAAACGCAAAATTCTAAGTTAAAAATGAAATATCGCAATATTAGAGTTTTCTTGTAAACTAGTGTGAATTACACAATTGCTTAACCCCATTAAACTTTGTAGAAATCAAACAAATTTACAGTTATTATTATTATTATAATTATTGGCTGGGTAACAACACATCGTCCCGGAAATCAGGTTTTGTTCTTTGATAGACTCTTGTACGAAAGCATTTCTGTGCTCCTTGTAAGCTAAATATGGGCTTCTTACATGCTGTTATGTAGGGGAAATACGTTTTTTCTGAACTTTTTTTATAAAGTCACTGCTACTGGGTTTTATAAAATATTTCTGTACATTTCTGAAGATTTAGATTACACTACTCGACACGAAAAATGCACCTAAAAATAAAAGTGTGTTTTAGACTAGAACTTTTAAATAGAATAAAATTTAGATGTATGAATCTACAGACTGAAATCCAAAACATGTATGTGTTCCATACCTGACATATTTCGGTCCTGACAGTTCAAAATAGAAAATTTAGGAGACAATTTTCCTGTTTCATTTGATACCCATATTTTCATCATTGCACTACCGCATATATTTAACTATATTCTGACTTTGGGTCAGAAAATGAAAAACTGACTATGCCCGGATATTATAAATGATCTCTAGTTTCACATCTATATAAAAATTTGGATATGTCTCGGCAAAAAAAAATTGTTTCGCACGGTGTAATAAATGTAAAGTTGATGTTTTCACTCACTGCATCATAACTTTGTCAATTTTCTTTCAATTCTATTGATGTTAGGCTTAATATTTGCTAAAGTAGTAGGTATAAATTTCATTTTAGATTTTAAAACCAGAGGAGACACCTAATTCACTTTGTCAGTAACTTTGCCAAATCTCATCTGATTTGGACAATCTATATATCACTAAAAACGCTAAGGTATTATCTTCTGAACGACGGACAGCTCGTGTTAATCGGATAATTCTTTTAGGAAATATGTGCTCATAGCTGAAACAACAGGAAAAAACTCGTTTTACGAAGATTTTTTGAAAACGCTTCTTAAACAATTTTTTGATTTTCAGTTTCGTGTTCAGCGGCCAAAATTAATCCGGAAAACACTTTCATTTTTAGGTGCACGCGATTGGCCCATTTTTTGTCGAGTAGTGTTATGATGCACTGATCGCAAAACAATCTAATCCTCCTGCTCGGGTAGCTTAAGCAAATCGCCAGATCGTAGTAACGAAGCAAGATTTTCTGTTTTTTCGAGATTTGAAATGGCTTTCTGAAATTACGAATTTGCTCTCCCAAAAGTTTTCCGAATTTCATGAAAGTTTTTATCAATTTTGGAAAGATTTTGTAAGATTATCCTTGTATCTATTGTTTTCTATAAAATTTCAAGCATATATACGTTTCAAAGTAATTTGCAAGTCCGTTTACTGTTCAATGGAATACAAATTAAAAAAAAAAAGTAAAAAGCATAACCGAAAATTCCCGTTATTAATTTTGTATGCAACCTTATTCTGCACCGTTTTGTGGGGGCCCCTCAGCCGTCGCCGCCCCAGGCCCCCGAGCACCTTAAGCCGCCACTGTATGTATGTGTTCGCATTCAATTTATTTCTCGTCTCTTTCTTATTTACACATATTATTTTATCTTTTGGCATTGTTTACGGTCGCACGTACGTTTTGCGTTCGCGCGCCAAGTACCCACTTGTGTGTATGCGAATGGTTTTTCATTGCAAAGCTATTGTATTGCTTTCTATGCACGCATTATTACAACAACAACAATAAAACCAGGAAACCGAATGTGTAGGCATCCAGTGGCGTTGCGCTTTATTAATTTCCAATATTTGCGCGCACGCAATGGAGCTGGGGAAATTTGTTTGCCTATCAGAAAGAAATAATATTACGTATACGCCCCGTGGTTGCGTGCTGTTCTTGTTTATAGCATTGTATGACGAATATATTAAAGAAAAGGCGCAATATTTTTTATCTTTATGAGCTAGAAAAATAAATAAATAACAATAAATAATAATTCACAATTAAAATAAAATAAAATAATATAAAAATAAAAATAAAAATTGTTTACCAGCACCTTTAGTACAGAAGATGATTTTATAAGCATATTTTCTTAAAATTCGAAAAAATTATTTCAAATAGGAAATACTATGATAAAAAATAAATACAGGTAGTTTCAAAAAGACAAATAAGAAGAAAATTGACATATAAGAAATAAATTGTTTCTACTACTCTTTTCATTTTAGCCATAGGGCTGTAACTTTACGGCTATCAGTTTATGTAGTAACGAATCATAAAAAGATTATAAGAATTATAAGATATAAGAATTAATAATAAAAATTTTAATTGTAAGAACATATATTTTCTAATTGTTTGCGCGGTGACCGACAGAAAAGAAGAAGGCAGGTTTTTGGGTTGAAGCGTGGTGGCGTGTTTTATTAAAAGTGCGTGTGCACGATTTGAGAGGCTCTTATAGACTGAACTCATCTCGATATGTGACGCTTTGAATATTAAATTTCACATATAATTTGGAGCAGTTGTTAAAGAATCACCATTTTCTTAAAAAAAAAGTGCATTCAAATTCATTAAAACACCCATAAATTTTGAATTTGGTTTTACTAAACCACCTTCTGAATGTAAATCAACGAACGTGTAGTTACACTCTGTTTTTGATGTTCAACTCCCGTGCGACATCCGTATCGAGTTAAACCCATTTTGTGAATCAGACATCCACCAGAGTTCTCGAGCTCATCGTACTCAATATCGCTCATTTCTGCAAGTTCATCACACACTTCGTCTTGACATGGATGTATGTACATACTTCACTTTCTTTGCAGTTAATATCGTCGAGAAGTTATTTAATGCCACCTTGGGGTGCTGCAAGGTAGCATTTTGGGCCCTATTCTATTTCTCTTATTCATTAATGACATTAGTTCTTGTTTTCTATCAGCGAAGTTTCTTCTTTACGCAGACGATCTCAAAATCTATATGGTTAGGAAGTCGTTTCTGGACTCTGTTGCCCTTCAGTTGGACCTTGACAGGGTCCACTCTTGGTGCGTCCAAAACCGCTTGTTCCTTAATGTTAACAAATGTCCTCTAGGAAGGATAACCCAGCCTGTAGAACCTTCAATATCTCTGGTTTTTTTCTAAACACTGAGAGAGATTAAAGACCTTTGTCTTTTAAATTCATTGTCTCAAATTCCTATTCCATGTTGGCTTTTGTTCGTCGTAACTGCTCATCTTTTTCCGACCCTTATACTCTTAAGCTACTTTTCATAACTTTCGTTAGGTCAAAATTAGAATATGCTGCGTTTATTTGGCGTCCCTACCATGCATCCTTCATTAATCGTATTGAACGTGTTCAAAAGGTGTTTATTCGCTTTGCCCTTCGTTCCCTTAAATTTAACGATCCCATCCCCCATAGGATCCCGTTGTCGGCTTATATATCTTAAGTCTTTATATTCTAAGCGCTCCTACTCATCCTGTTCGTTTATTGTCAATGTCATTAACGGAACTGTAGACTGTCCGCTTTTGAACAGAATAATGTGTAATATTTCTATGTTGGCTTATGCAAAACGAAATACGCTATAACCGCTCCTCTTGCTAGGACGCTCTCGGAACTTAATCGTATTCCACACTTCGATCTCTCTCTTCCAAGATTTATAATCTTAAGAACTACTGTTGCATTTTTTTAATTTTAACTTTATTATTTGATGGTCTGTTAAAATTTATTTTTTGTTTAACTAAATAAATATATAAACGCGTCCTGAGAGTGAATGGTTCTGCAAGACCAATGTCAAGCAAATCGTTACCAGTCGTTTCGAATTGGAATTTGCCGCATCGGTTGCAATGTTCAATTTGCTGAACAAAATTACAGCAGTCATCCAAATTTTATCGCATTAATTGTTAAAATTAACTACAACTACTACCAATTACTTTTTCTTAATAAATTTCCTACCATTCATACTTTTTTCTGCATCATTAAAATTTTCTTGTTATTTGTCAAAAAAGCAACTGACGTTTAAATTTGATCGAATGAAATTACCTGAATATTATTCTACCATTTAAAATACTTTGAGGCAGGTTTTTTGGCTTTTTAAATTGAAATCTTACAATTCTTCAATTCAATTTCTATGAAAAACTTATGATTAAAAATGATTTGGTGTTTGTTTTTAAATCAACATTTGGTCAAAACTAAGTTCAGATTTGATGCGGAAAAACATGATTGACTTCAAAGTCGATGAAATTATTGCAAATCCAAAACAATGTGTCATGTTTTTCGAAAATCAACTTCAAACAGTGTAAAAATGGGTAGCAATTTTTTTTTCTTGGAAATCAACCTTTGACTGGTCACACATGGAGACCAAATGACCGCAAGGCTATATGTTAAATAAATAAATAAAACATAAAAAATAATAAATAAAAAAAATAAAACATAATAAAAAAAAATCTTTATGTTTTTCTAAAATCAACTTCAAACAGCGTAAAAATGGGTTACGGTTTTGATTTTATTAAACATCAACTTTTCACTAGTCAAATCTGAGTTCAGATTTGATGTGCAAAAAAAATGTGTTTTAGTAGGACTACAAAGTTGAGTCCAATACGAATGGTCATGTTTTTCGAAAACCAACTTCAAGCAGCGTTAAAAATGTATATAGATTTAATTTTTCTTGAAAATCAACCTTTGGCTGGTCAAACGTGGGTTGAGGTTTTATGTGTGGAAACCTGATTTAGTGAGCAAATTAACTTCGAAGTTGTTGAATGTAGTCCAAATATGAATAAGTTACTTAAGAATAGATAGTTGTTCTCAAGGACAGTTCTTGAGTTATATTTGTGAGTTCAGCCAGTGGTAAAGAAGTCTTAGTATTATTATTTTGTACTTCTCAATATTTTTATTTCTTTTAGAAATCATTGAACCTCAAAATTTGTGGGAAGTGAAGTAAAGTGAAATAACTCAAATGATTTCTATCTCTGTTTTTCTAACAATACTTCATCACACAATAATTTGCCATTACCAAATTGTTACACCTTTAATTGTATTAATTTCTCACATGCATGTCATGTATTTCCATTTACTCGAATTTGAAGCCTTTCAATCATTTACTCGCTGACGTGTTCACGTTTACACAAACATTGAGTCACAACTGTGCGCATTAGTAGGCGGCAAGCACTAACTACCTGTCTGCCTACAAAAACTACTCGTATATGTATCAACTTTCAACCCCCCATTGTTATGCTCGTAGTTGATATCATTCATCAAAACTGTTGTAAATTGTTGGCAAAACTATGATTGAGTGCCTGATGAAGTAGTTTCAAAATAATTTCACTTTTGTTGTCAAACCCATTCGATGGCGTATTAATTTCATATAATTTGTCAATTTGTTACCATAGCACATCAACAGTTTGCGATATAAATAAACGCTCAGCTGTGTTCATGAAAAGATTGGTAAATAAAGCATGAAGTATTTGAAAAGAAACCTTAAAGCAGTAGAATTTTGATGTTCTTCTGAAGAATCTAGTCAATACGGCAATTCACAGTCTAGTTCACTGCATTGGAAGCCCAAAGCGGTACTGTGAGTAAGGCGATCTGAGTCCAATCAGTTGAATTATCACAATAGGCCTCTGAAGCCTAAGAAAGCTTCCCCTAGGAGTAGACAATTATATGTACTTATCAGCCAGTTTTGAATGTATAGAGAATTTTTTCTGTTGCCTCGTCTTTTACTTTCTATTTCTATATATGTAATGTTGCCCATTTACATGGGCCTTCGTGGCCTAAGTGGGCTCCACCTTAAGGAATCAGTCCTATCTACAATTGCATTTGACATATATTTGTAATTATTATTACTAGAATTATTCCTTTTTTTGATTGCTATTTGAACACACAAAAATCTCTTCTACCTTATCTACATCCTGTTGAAATTTTCCATTTTTGCTTAATCTTTCTCTTTGTTTCTCTGCATTATCACATTGCATTATTTTAAAAATATTTTCCCTTTTTGGCCAAATGACTCGCACCTCACACACACACTCATTCACACACATCGACGCACTATCTCACTTTCTCCGTATTTGCTTGTCATTTGCGTTGGCCATAAAATCCATTCATAGGCAGTTTTTGCATTAATGGGTATTACGTTGTATTTGTTTTTTGCCTTGCACAGTGGTGCCAAAATGCCATTGCCCCAACATTGGCGTTGGCGCAGCGCCATGTGCGCCCTCGAAGTCGAGCGTTCGTCACAAAGCGGTGCCATTTGCAGCGAATGGCTGCAAATACCCCACATGGGGCGACTGGCCATAAATTATGAGACTTGTGTGCTGCGGTTGGTTGCATGCCGCACAGCGTGTTGCCAACGCTATCTACATAGATACATAGATTTCCTGCGGGAGTGGGTGATATTAAAATGGGTGCGTTGCTGGCCGATGCGGTTGCGGTACGGTGTCGCTGCTGACTTCTGTCGCACTTTGGTATGGTTTCTCATCGCTGCGCCAGACGCGGCTGCCGCTGATGCTGTTGCTGTTACTGCCGCTGAAAATGACGGCAGCATTGACGATGACGGTGACGTTGCCGTCGCACTCTAAAGGCTTTTGTCAAAAGTATTTATGTTGTGCTTTTTAACAGCGATAATGGCACTGGGATGCGTCTGGCCAGTTCACCTGGGTGCGTGGCCGGCGGGTGGTTGATATTGTTGCCCGGTTGCCGGCTAGCAATGGCGCCGCCACGCATAGGTGAGTGGAATTTAATAAATTAAAAATGTTTGAATTTGAAAGAAAACCAACGAACAAAGGCAAATTGCCGACTTTAATTTATGCAACTATATGAAATTACTTGGGAGAACAAAGAATTGATGGAAAACAACTGCGTACAGAAACTTACGAATTATAATATGGCTTTAACTTTCTGGAAATTGGTAGTGATTTTTACAATAATGCTGGAGTTCTACTAAATACAAGATGTGATTTATTTAGGGGGCGTTGGCCCTTCTAGTTTCAAAGACAATTGACCGACTTTGAGGAATTCGACTTTTGTATATGTAAGTTTTTAACTTCTGTTTGATCTAATTTTCTTTTAGATGTTGGCAACTTTCAGCTCATTTTTTAAAAGCAGAGTTTTTTAAAAGCACAGTTTCTTTACAAAATTAGCCACTTTTCAGTTTAGCAGCTCTTCTGATGTGGAAGTTAAAGACAGTGGAAAAAGAACCAAACTCAAAGACCCGGTTTGTCAAAGTCTCTTTTTAACTTCGTTTCCATGAAATTTTTCTTGGAATATCGGCGACTTTCAGCCAATTTTTAAGAAAGCAGAAAAGTTTTACTATAAAAAGCGCTATTATTCAGTTCACTATCTCTTCTGGTTTGAAAGTTAGAAGAGGTTAACAGATTTCGAAAAAGCACCAAAGCAAAGTCCTTGTTTGTGAAAGCCTATTTTTAACTTCTCTTTGATCAAGTTTTCTTTAAAATATCGGCTACTTTCAGCACATTTTTTGAAAGCAGAAAAGTTCTATTATAAGATGAGCTATTACTCAGTTCACTAGCTCTTCTAGTGTGAAAGTTACAGGCAGTAAAACGATTTGGAAGAAGTGCGAACTACAGTGTGTTCAACAAAAAACATTCTTCTCTCACTGAGTGTACATTACATTTATTTAAAAAATGTTTTATTTTTGAGAAATAGATCTTATTATAAGTTTCTACAGAATGCTTAATACGGGGTCCAATCTCCTGCATAGTCTATAATAGCCAAAATTTCAGCATATTCCACGGAAAGAGACCTCTACGTTCTTTTGAGAAATCGAATTAAATGTTTTGATGATTTTATATTCTTTTTTGATATCTTAGCTTTCATTATAGCCTAAATATTCTCTATGAGGGCCAATCCAAAGTTGCAATATCCGGGTCCTCTTTCCACTTAGTGCATAGTTTACTTTTGTGTTTCGGGTCGTTATCTTCTTGTAGTATCCAATCGGTGTTATTTTTCCAATATAGTTTTTCAGCAGACTTCAATGATCAATACTTCCACAATTACAACATTCTAACTGCATTTAAATTAAATTCCGATGAAACACTTTAGAACGCCAAATCCTTGGGCAGAGAAGCATCCATATACATGAACCTTCTGGGGATGCTTTTCACTTCGTTGAAATATTTGTTCACCTTTTTTTCAATCAAACAATGATGAGTTTAACCTCATTCTTAATTCTTTAGACTATCTCGTCTACCAGGAATATTATTCGCAATGCCTTGAAAGGCTACTTAGCTCTTAATCCTTAGTGTTAAGTCTTTAATGCACATTACATCTCTCTATGAAATCTCTCACTCCTATGGTCTGTAAGGTTTCCTCCGTAGACTTAATAAATAAATAAATAAATAAATTTTCCCAAAAAAAAACCAACGTATTACCCGGTACCCCTATTATTTCATATTGTTTTATTTTATTTTATTTTATTTTATTTTATTTTATTTTATTTTATTTTATTTCATTTTGTTTCATTTCATTATATTTTATCTTGTTTTATTTTATTTTATATTATATTATTTTATTTAATTTAATTTTTTTGTTTTTTATTGTATTTCAATCTACCAATCTCAACTCATTCACATTTTATTCCACATATTCGCGACAAATCTTTTCCATAAGTTTGAAACAAATTTAAAACCCATTAAAAGTCTGTTGAACAGTCTACAGTTGAAATAATTCCATTTCACCCTTCAACATTTAATTACTTCTACGCGTTTTTCTCTCGTTCCATTGGCGCATTTGCAGATTGCTTTCGTCGACGCACCGCCCAACCAACAACACCAACTAAACGCACCACCGCTACAGCAAGTGCAGTCCGGTGCTCCACCGCCGCCACCACCGCCGGCGCCACTCTGCACGCTTCCGTGCAACAGTGCCGCACTCGGCGCGCTACCCGCTGCCGCGGTCGGTGCGCCCAACAACACACTACCCAATCAGCAACTGGCGCATCCAACACTCCAGCCATACCATCCGCTCTCCATTCAACTCAAATCGCATAATCAACGAAGCAATCCGCAACAGCAACGTCCGCCGCATCCGCCGCTGCCCACCACTATCAAACAGGCGTCCATCAAACTTATCGAGGGTTACTCGGACCCCAAAGATTCCAAGCGGCATAAAAAAGTCTACCACAAGAAGGGCAAACGGCGCAACAACAAGAGCCAACAACAGCACCAGACACAACAACAACAACAGCCAGAGTGCAAATACAAAAGCCCCAACAAGGATAAACGCAGCAATTATAGTTCAGGTAAGTGTTGGGCTGGAAGAGCGCAAGAATGCGCTCGTCGGCTGGCTGAGTAAACAATTTTAAAAAGTCGCGAAGCGAAATTATTGAAAACAATTAGGTGCACATGGAGCTTTAAGTATGTGCTGCAAGTGCCTGCGAAGAGTGTTTCCAGTTCTCACAATGCGCATTTTTTCGCCCAGCAATGTGAACCGGGAGTGAGCCATTAGAGCGTTTGCTAAAGTTTTAAGTGCTGCAACCAATAAATTAACCAACTTTGCATATTTCTTGCACCAATTTCGCGCTGATTCTCGTTGACGCAGCTAATAAGCGAAGGCAAAGGCCAAGCCAAGCAACGAAAGTAATTAGGCCATTAACTTGTGCGGCATGCAGCAAATAGCGACAGTGGCGCAGCTTCACCTTTGTTCTGGAAGGGGTAGTAGAGTTTTTCAAATTGCCACTGCAATGCACAGAACAATGAACGCTTGAGGAAGTTAAATCCTTGAGGACCTAACATATAGCAATTTGTTCTCTTCTTAAGGATAAACCTTTGCCTTACTTAGACTAGATTACTAGATTACATCTCGTAAAAATAATAAGAAAAATAATAGACAATTCCTAATAGAATAGAATATCCCTCAGATAGAACCTCGTAATCCACGGAAGAGATCATCTAAGGCGTAGAAAACTGAGTCATCATCTTTACCGTAAAATACCTACCCCTACGTTTTTTACAGACCCAACGTCTTCACCTTCTTTGAACCAACACTTTCCTTTTCTTAACGTTTTCATCTTTTCTTTGAAAGACTCACCATCGTTCTATACCATGGAGCTTTTCGTAACCCCAGATGGTACACCCAATTATTCCTTCAGGGATGCTATTCCTCTCTCACAACCATAACCTATCATTCATTAATTCATTATCTCACTCAACGCTCCGCACAATTCCCTTTCAGACTCGTCTGCGCCCAAGTCCTCGGATGATGAAGATAATCAATCTATAAAAGTTCCTGAACTCAACTCGCCCGACAGCATCTCCGATGATCTGGTGCGGCCCTTGCCGCCGCAACTCTATCGCAGTCCACGCAAACTAACCGCCGCCGTGCCACCCGAGGCCAGCAAACGCAATCCGTCGCCGTACTACTACTCGGACATACTCAAGCCGAAGGATCCGGGCAACGCCGCCGACAAGGAAGCCAAGAACAAGAGTCGCCAGTCGACTGCCTCCGAGCCGCCGCAACTAACGCAGCCGCCCGTCAACGTCGGTCCTTACCGCAAGAGCACCAGTCTTGACGTGCCCGAGCGCGAGGAGCACGACGCCGAGCCGGACGACAACGACGACTTCGAGGAGGAGACCGAGCCGACAGCCAACACAGCGGTGCCCGCCGCCAACGACACGCCCAAACGCTACTCGTTCACTGAGGACGGCGTGCACATAATACGCTGCGACTCGCCCTCCACATCCACCTCCGAGGAGTCCGACTGCAGCGAGTGCCAGAAGCGGCGCGAGTGGCATGCCAAGGCGTTGGCACTGGTGCGCAAGACGTGCAATGTGCAGCCGCTGACTTCGGCCGCGGCCGTCACCGCCGACTGCAATCCAGAGTCCGCGGATCTAAAGTGCACCGCCTTCTTGGACGAGTCGCCGTCGATGCCGCCGCATAGACTGTTGGGCCCCGCCGTTTGCGCCTGCGTTGCACCGTCGACCATAGGCGATGACCTAGACGAGTACTTTCGACCACGCAGCATATTCTACGTGCACGCGCATGGCCTGCACGAGTGCGCCGACTGCATACCGACAGCGAAGCAACTAGCTACCGCAGCTGCCGGCACGCCACGCAGCGGCGCCTTTGCGCAGCCAGCCGACAACGCACTCGCCGCAGCGGGCGACGACGACGACATGTCGGGCCGCACACGGCAAATCTACGAAACTGCCTTCGACTGCAAGATTGCCAAGTCGGACGACGACCTGGACGAGGTCGATCGCATCACCAATCACTCGGTGCTGCTGCAGCTGAACAACGGCAACAATTTGCTGACGAAGGCCGACACGCGCTCGCCCAAGAGCGGCCACGGCAAGAGCCGGCTTGAGGGCAAGCGACTGAAGAACTCCAAGAATCATGCCATCCAGGAGCAGAGCAGCAATTCGGGTGGCAATGCGAGCGGCAGCGGCTCGCCGCTCACCGTGCACGCCGTTGACGTGAGCGCTGCGCGCAGCAACGAACCGCTGCCGAACAGCGTTGCCGGCCTAACAGCCGAGCTGGGAAAACTCCATATCCGCGGCGGTCAAGAGGCCGCGATCGACCAGCAGAACAACACTGCAACATCGACGTCGTCGTCGCAGCTGCCCATGCGCGGCTACACGCCATCGCCGCCGTCGACTGCGCCGCTGCCCATCAAGTTTCCGCGCAAACATGACCGCTTCTTCATGAACAGCATCAAGAGCGCACCGAACTTGCCCTCGTCGAATCCGGCCCATCCGCGACTGCGCGATCTGCGTCTTCCGCTGCAAACGGCGTTGCGTCAGCAGGCGGGCTCGCCGCTGGGCACCAGCAACGAGAACAGCCTCAACGACAGCGCCTACGTCAATCCGCCATCGTCATCAACCTCGCATCACGCTCATCGCGCGCCCACGGCGCCCGGCGCCCGAATGCGCGACCGGCCGCGCTCGTTCGTGCTCGAGTCCGGGCGCGTGCTGGAGCTGCGCAAGAGCCACGCCTCCCACCACCACCACCACCATGTGGGCAATGGCGGTCGCAGGACGCACAACTACTCCTCGACCGAGAGCATTGCCACATCGAGTAGTGGTGGCAGCATGGAGTCGCTGCGCTCGAGCACCAGCGAAGGAAATCGCAGTACTTCCAGCTCAGAGTCAAGGCACTCAACCTCGTTGAGCTCACATAGCTCTGAATCTGGCAGCTCGAGCGTGGCGTTCCCGCTCCGAGCGCCGGTTGTCATTCACTCGAAATTACATATCCTCAGTCCCATCTCCGACAAGTCCTCCCAGGAGCCGGCCTCCGAGCTCTCCGAGCAGAATAAGACACGCAACGCCTCGCCTGAGGAGACGGCAGCCCAGCAGCAACAACAACAACAGCAGCAGCAGCAGCACGAACAAACGCCGGCGCCAAGCGCTGACAATGTACGCGCCGCGCCACAACCACAGCCAACGGGCGATGCACTGAAGAAAAAACGTCCGCCAGCGAACAAAACACTGCTGCACCTGGCCGACGAGATGATCGGCTCGGACAGTGGAATTTCGCTGCATTCGCGCGAGGATGCCAAACTGGCGACCGGCCTGCAAAAGTTCACGCTGCCAAAACTCAACTTTCCGCCCGCCGACAAAGCGAACGACAGCAGCACCAGCGCTGTGGCCGTCGTGGGCAATGGAGCCGCCATGCCGCAGGACCTGCACGATCTGCCCTTCGACATGCCGAAGCTGCGGCGACGAAAAACACTGCAACCGGTAAGCGGCTTGAGGGGGAGGGTTGCAATGTAGGAGTTGCTCACTTTGGCTATATTTGCAGGAGGCGTGCACGTCGGGCAGCGCAACATCGGTGGATCTGGGCGATCTGCCCTTCGATATGCCGAAGCTGCGCAGACGTTTGCGTGCCAATCAGACGGAACTAAACAATCTTATTGTGCACAGCACCGAGTCCAGCGGCATATCGCAAGCGTCCTCCAGTCACTCTATGCGCGACGAAAACAAGCCTTCGATGAAGCTGGGTAAGTGCAGAGGGAAAGGTGGGAAAGAAGAAGAAGGCAGCAACTCCCTGATCGACTACGGAATGTACTCAGAGGCGTAAGGGGTTTATAGCGAAAACTCGACGAATAAATAAGAATCTGGAATCCTTCTAACCTAACTTAACCCCACTTTTTGTTATTTTTTGTACTTGACCACTTGTTTTAAACATTCTTCTTCATTCAATTTCATAATGTTCCTTTTCAGACGGCGCCCTTTTCCGACAGAATCTGACATTGAATTTAAACGAGCCGCGGCCCACAAACAAATTCAGCAGCCTGGACTTGCACGGCCTGGCCTCCAACAAGGAACTCAATCTCAATGTGCCGCAGGGTTTCACTTCAGCGGTCGACTTGATAGACGTATCCATACCGCTCGAGCGTCAGGGGTAATTACACTCAAATTCAAATCAAATTCAATTCAATTAAAATATCTTAAACAAACTCGCCCACAGCTGGTACCACGGCGCCATAACGCGCATTGACGCTGAAAGCACGCTGCGTCCGCTGAGCGAAGGCAGTTTTCTGGTGCGCAATTGCGAGTCCACTAAGCAGGACTACTCGCTGTCGCTAAAGTGAGTTGAGAGCCCTAAAATATGAAATCAAAGTCTTTACATAATGCTAATGAGTTTTGTGCGTGTTTGTGCATTTCAGGGGCGCCAAGGGATTCATGCACATGCGCATACAACGCAACGAAACCGGTCAATACATACTGGGTCAATTCAGTCGGCCCTTCGAAACGGTGCCCGACATGATACGCCACTTTTGCCTGAATCGGCTGCCGGTGCGCGGCGCCGAGCACATGTGTCTGCTGGAGCCGGTCATAGCGCAGCTGCTGTAGGTGACGCACAGCCGGCAGCGATAGCTGACACCCGAAATTTTTCCAACGCAGCGTTAGGCCAGTAATAGCACACAACGTCATCGCCATTTACCTAAGCAGTCGCTGCGTCAGACAGAACACAACAGCATCCTTGCCGCCTCGAGAGGCAGAGCACAGCGCCATGTGGCCGTACACACACATCTATAAAATACTATATACATACACATATATAAATGCATATAGCGTACAATAAGAAAATATCTAATATATATCAGCATCAGCTACAATAATTGCTACGATTACCAATGCGAACGTTTCGTATGCAGCATGCACACAA
This sequence comes from Melieria omissa, assembly GCA_963971225.1. Taxonomy (NCBI): domain Eukaryota; kingdom Metazoa; phylum Arthropoda; class Insecta; order Diptera; family Ulidiidae; genus Melieria; species Melieria omissa. The sequence goes on from OZ020268.1 coordinate 55,215,695, forward strand.
TGCAAAAATATTGATTGACATGTAACACATTTGTACGCACACACATACAGCCAGCAAACAAGCGCCAGCTATGCAGTTTAGAACGGCGCAAGCAGGAAAACCGATTTGTTAATTAATTTTAGTTTGTGAGCAATGGGCAGGAAGTGTTTTGGGGGGCATTGCTCCAAGAGCGAAAGAGTAACGAAAGCTAACTAATGTGTTAGCAATGTTGTGCTAAGCTGTACTCGATTGGATTTGATGTGCAATATTAGTTAATTTTATGTGCCAAAATTTATTTATTACACGTAAATGATTTCCTTAAATTGGTTGTACGCCAAATGCTTCAACAGTGCAATAAGCCTCAATGCAATAAACAAACAAACGAGTATATTTTAAAAAATCCTGTGCAACACTTTGATTAAGTTGAGTTTAATTTTTTGCAACTAGTTTACTTGTCTTATGCCAAAGTGATTGGGCCCCCATGCCAATTTTTTTGCTGTCAACTGATTGAAACGTTTCAATTTTAATTGAATAACTTGAACTATTTATATAAATAAACTAAGCTGCTGCAAGCCAACAAGTCAAGGCTTTAGACCAAAAACGTATTGTGTATTTTTTGTTTATTTGTTCTTTATTGTTATTTGTCTTTACTGTCTTTTAGGACTTGTTTGATTATCCTGAAAAATTTCCAAAGCTTTCTTATTGTGTCGGTGACTTAGTGACTTGTCCACTTTAAGTTAGTTTGTAGCATTTTCTCAGATTTCATGCAAAGTAAAAATAGTTGTTGCTGATCTTAATGCCACACTTTCCACGTTTAAGCATTGTTTTGATTCCAGTTTCACCACTTATGTATGTATGTCATGTGAACTATTTTGCGATATATTCGGCCCCATTCGAGCAATAACTGAAATATTAATGCAAACCGAAGAAAGATTGAAAGAACAATCAAACTGAAGTCACGCGAGATTGGAAAACATAAAATTAATAAAAAATATTGAAGAAATAAAACATAATATTAAATACATATATGAATGAATGAATATGAAATTATTACATACTAAAAATGTTATATCAAAATTAAATAGAGATAAAATAATTATAATAATAACACTGTGCAAGTCGAAAATTCAGACATGGGGGGAACTTACAGAGCGAGTTTTCATAGGTATACTGAGTTGAGATCCACCAGCCGTTTGGCTGGATTGGCTCTAGTTTAAGAGAAAACCGACTTTGAAGTTTGCTCATTTTAGTCAAGTTCGTCGCAAAGTCGCTCTGTAGGTCCCTCCCATGTCTTAATTTTTGAGGGTAAATTTCACGCACAGTGTAATTAAATAAATAATAATTTAGTAATTTGGATATTTATTATTTATTATTTATTTAGTAAAAAATCAAATTGAAAAACAGGACTAAGAAATACAAATAAAATTATAAATATTCAAAATATAAAAATGCAAGTTTTATAATAAAAAAATATAAAAATTAAAAACTAAAATTAAATAAGTGAAAAAATAACTCAGCCAAACTAACTAATTTTTTTCATTTTTAAGTTTGTAAATTTTTAGTTAATGGTTATTGTTGGTCATTGTTTTACTGAAAATTAATAAAAAAAATTAATAAAACCAACAAAACAAACTCCATAAAATTAAATAAACAACTAAATTAAATACAATAAAATTAAATAAAATGAAAAAATAAAATAAAATAAAATAAAATAATATAAAACAAAATACAATAAAATACAATATAATAAAATAAAAGAAATAAAAATAAAATCATAAAAAAGAAATTGAAATAAATTAAAATTTAATTTAATTTAAAAAATTGTAAACAAAATAAAGCAAAATAAAATAAAATAAATTAAATATTATAAAAGAAATTGAAATAAATGAAAGTTTAATTTAATTTTAAAAATTGTAAACAAAGTAAAATAAAATAAAAAAATTAAATAAATTAAAATTAAATTAAAAAGAATAAAATAAAATTGAAATAAATTAATATAAAATAAAATAATATAAAATAAAATAAAATAAAATAAAATAAAATAAAATAAAATAAAATAAAATAAAATAAAATAAAATAAAATAAAATAAAATAAAATAAAATAAAATAAAATAAAATAAAATAAAATAAAACAAAATAAAATAAAATAAAATAAAATAAAACAAAATAAAATAAAATAAGATAAAATAAGATAAAATAAAATAAAACAAAACAAAATAAAATAAAATAAAAAAAATTATAATTAAAAAGAATCAAATAAAATAAACTTAAATAAAAAATAATAAATTTACTCATATTTTCAATAATTTCAGCATGACTTTAGTTCGATTGTCCTTTCAACACTACGTAGTCATCCCGCATAGCATTTCATTAAAACACAAATAAATGATGTAAAACAGAAAAAACCAAACCAATATATATACGAAGTAACAATAAACATATACATACATATATACCAATACAAATGAAATCCATAAAGTTGCTGGTAGACATAGTGATATTAGCTGTTGTAAGGCATAAATATTTTTCAGTTTTATATCAAAGAAAAATTTTGCTATGATCAACTTTTTCCAACACAAAAAGTTGCAAGTTAAAAGTTTTAAACTGAAAAAAACAACACACAATAATAACAATAACAACAAACAAACAATAAAAACGCATTACAACAATAGTTAAAGAATAAAATAGTTGACACGAAAAAAACCAAACCAAAAAACAAACACTACACCAGCGTTTCCTTCCATGGTAATGTCTGATTTCGTTTTCTTCTCAAATTGTTTGATAGTTGTCATATTTTTGATGCATTTCCTTTCATGCAATATTTAAAAGTTTTTATGGACAAGAACAACAACAACAAACCAATGGTATTAATGTATTTTATTTTTAAACTGACTACTGAAGTAAGCCAAAGCAAACAAAATCATACACTAATCCATATAAGCATCCAAATACATGAAAACATACATACATACAAGAATAAAAACAAGGCAAGAATATGCATAAGTACATACATGATTATAATTATATATATGAAGTTGTGTATTTAGTTTTAGAAATTCATATTAGAAATAAAAATGCAAAAATTGAGCATTTCGTGGCATGATTTTGGTCGCAAAAGTGGGGAGGTCAGGTAAGTAATGAAAGAGAGTTGATTGAAAAAGTTGAGAGAGGGTCTTGTAGATAATAATTATGATTCAGTTCCCATTGAATTGTCTGTCACAACAGCTGGGAAAAATTAAGGAAAATTCGTAATAAAATTCGAAAATAATTTTTCGACAAATATGAACGGAATCTTAATAAAAACCATTACAATTATTGGATAAGAATCTGCAACACACAACTGCCATCTCTGAGGCCACAGTTAAATTGTGCTCTCGCAACAAAAACCGTGAATCTTAGGTAAGGCGCAAACGTGCGTCAAATCCATACTAATAAAGAAATTCTAAATAAAAAAAATAAAAATTAATAAAACAATAATAATACCATCTTAAATATTACAAGTGTTACAAACAACTGAAAAATGAATGACCCTCCTGATCGCCACAAAGCAATGGATCAACCACTATTTAAAACCAACAAGAGTAAAGTACTTAAACTTCACTCCAGTGGACCGAGATACTTAATTATTAGCAGAACAGACAATAATAAAACTCTCTCCAACGTGTCACCATTTCTAATAAACAAAGTTATCGACTGCACATGCGGTGGGGAAGTAGAATTATGTAAGAAACTAAGAAATGGAAACATTCTAATCAAAACAAAAACCTACACCCAAGCTACTAAACTGATAACACTAATATCACTATCCCCATCAATCAATATCGAAATTTCCGAACATAACACACTAAATTATTCAAAAGGCGTGGTATACTCAAACGAGCTGAGAGGTATATCAGAGGACGTAATCTTGAATGAACTAAAAAGAATGAACCACAAAAAGTATGTGAAGTAAAAAAAATCATGAAAAAAACTGAAAACTCCTTAACCGAAACCGGACTTATAATATTAACATTCGGCGACACATCACTACCAAACGAAATATCAATTGGCTATGAAAAAGTGAAAATCCGACCTTATATTCCACAACCAATGAGATGTACGGGCTGTCTTCGATATGGACACACTGCAAAAATTTGCAAAAACAAAAAAATATGCCCAAACTGTGCCAAAGATTTCCACACCGACGTAGAAAACAATAATATTTGTACTGCACTTTCATCATGCATCGTTTGCGTCATAAATGGAAGCGAAGACACCAACCACAACACTCTAAATAAAAAGTGCCCAATATTTTTAAAAGAAAAAGAAATACAGGCAATAATAACTATAGAAAAAGTGGACAGAAAAAAGCAATTAACACTTACAAAGATCGCCACCCATATGGTCTAACAACATACTCAACAAAAGTAAATAAAGCAATAACAATTAACGAAGGTACAGTTAATCAATTCCCAACGATCACCCAAAACAGCCCAAAACCGCCACTCTCCACAAATAACACCCACAACGAGAGAGAGGTAATCACCTATTAAGACATTTTAACAACAGCATCCGAAGCCCCACAGAAAACTCAGACTCAGCAAAAAAAAAGAGAGTCAAAAATAAAAATACTCCCATTGAAGACAACAAACCGAACGAAACAGAAATTAAAGAGAATAAACAGCAACACGAAACAAGACCCAAAAATCCCGAAGACATCTACTAGCATTCACGATCACGTCGATTCTTCGGACTCAATGTCACTTGAAGCAGAAATGTTGTAAATGGCACTTCAAGCCGTAGCCCGTCTTTCTAATATTTAGTTTAACCTTAACATAAACATTTTGAAACATTACTATACGTATCTTTAGTGTATATATCTATTTATCCAAAATTTATAAGTTATATTTAAAATTTACTTTATTAATAACATAATATTGCAATAATGTCACTAAAAGTATTACAATGGAATATAAACGGATACGTAAATAAATACAACGAACTACTGATCTTAATTAAACACCATAACATTAAAATAATATAATTACAAGAGTCACACATCCTAAAACACACTAACAATATCCCGGTGTCAAATAACTTTATCCTATACCCTTATAATTCATCAAACTCTTTTGGTGGCGTAGCAATTTTAGTACAAAAATCTATACAACACAAACAAGAAATCATAAATACCGACTTTGATGCAATTGCAATAGAAATTCAGTCAAAAATAAAATTTTCAATTATTTCCGCATATATTTCTCCATCAACTAATTTCCAATTCCATAATTTAGAAAATGTATTAAATTTTTCCCACAACCCTACCTTAGTAACTGGAGATTTCAATAGCTGGCACCAAAATTGGGGATCAACAAGAAATAACCGGAAAGGGAATATATTAGCCAACTTTATAAACCAATCCAATTACATCCTACTGAACGATAAGTCCCCCACCCACTTCTCTACCCACCACACTTTCACACACCTTGACCTGTCTTTCTGCTCTCCTGTCCTCAGTATCCACTTGGAGTGGAACATCGAAAAAAATGTGTGTGGAAGTGACCACTTCTCGATTATAATCAGTATGTTTCCCAACCAACTTCAACCAAATTCACAATTCAAACCAAAATTTAAAATTGAACGAGCTGACTGGGCACTGTTTCAAAATAAATGCATTAGATTCGAATCCATCAGACCAGTAAAAACAAATGTTAACGCTGAAACCAAAAATTTTAAAAAATTATCCTACAGGCGAATGAAGCTATTCCCCAATCTCGTCCACAAAGTGGACCACGCACGATCCCCTGGTGGAACCGTGAGCTTGAAGTATTAAAAAAAGAGAAAAACCGTCTATGGAATAAATTCAAAAGAAATATGACTCAACAAAACCTCCTATTATATAAAAAGCAAACGCAATATTAAAACGTGATATCAAAATAACAAAGAAACAATCAATACAAAATTTCACCTCAGAAATAAACCCGTCTACCCCAACGGGAAAAATTTGGTCTAACATCCGCGGCTTTTGCGGATACAAAATTTCTCACGGCATCCACTGTCTACAATCATTAAATGACCCATTAACTTTAAAATAAAAAAAGTTATTAATAAAAACCTATTCGCATTCCCATAGCGAATACACTACGCGCTAAAACTTTAAAGCGAGATTACTCGGAACAGCAATTTACGACTTAGGCGGTTATTGCTTTTGACCACAGAATTGCTATTATAGAAGCGGTAAATATAGCGAAAAACTCTAGAGGAAAATTCGCAATATGTTCTGATTCTCTCTCGGCCCTTGACGCCATTGCAAACACGAGCAATAACGAACGATACGCTTCTCAAATAAGAAACATTTTAATTGATAAATTCCCGAAAATCAGCCTAATATGGGTTCCCGGCCATGTACAAATCGCTGGCAACGAATTTGCTGACCAATCAGCAAAATATGCACATGTAGCGCCGTGGAAGGACTCTTATATCCGTACATACGAGGAGGGGGATACAATTTTGTGGGGGTAGGGGGAGTCCCCCATATATCCCCCTTGAAAGGGAACCCGTCGGAAGTGTATAGTTTTTTTTTAATTAATTTTTTTTAATTTTACCTGCGAAGCGAGCAAACTTGTAATTACTTGCCAATAAGGTGGAGTGGTTAGGTAGAAAAAGAGGGGAGAGGGGTAATAACCCTCTTAAGTGCGAGTAGGGCTTCAGGTTCAGTGAAATATTTACAGTATTTCTGTATTCAAACTCCTTTTGTGTGGCCGGCCTTCGGGCGGGCGCTTGAAAAATAACCCTCATAGGAGCAACTAGTGCGCCAGGCATCAGTAAAGTGCTAACAGTATTTCTGCATTCAAATCCCTTCTGTGTGGTCGGCCTTCGGCCGGGCGTTTGAAAAATAACCCTCATAGGAGCAACCATTGTGCCGGAGCATCAGTAAGGTGCTAACAGTATTTCTGCATAAATTTATGAATAAAATTTACATTTATACTGAATTTTAACATTTCAAAATGGCAATGCTGTCGATATTTCTTGAGCTTTTATCCTATTGTGAATGCCAGTTGTATTGAGTGGAAGAAGAAGTGTAAAATTGCAAGACGATTTTTGTGATTTTTTTAAATTAATAACTTAAAAACTAGAGAATCCGACGACTAAAAATTTAAAATTACTCGTTTATTAGTGAATACTACCACAGAACAAACAATATACAGAATGCGCATCTGGTGTAAAGAAAATTTTCTTCGCGGGTTCCAGCGGTACGACCCGTTTGTGGATGCGGGGGGAAGCAGTAAAGGGGATGAGAACGCACAGAGCGCGAGGGCGTAAGCTGAGAAGCTCCGACCGCGCACCACACACTGTGGTTGTTGTTGTTGGGCAACAAAGCGATGTGCCGCTTGCATGGTTCAACTAACAAGGTTGTAGCAAGCCACCGGCTGATCGTTTATCGCTTCTGTCAAAATCGTCGGTGTCAGCAGTGGTGCGGTGTTGCCGCATCGGTTGAAATGAAAATACCTGACTGAAAACAACTGACCTGAGCACTTTTCCCGTTTTTTCACTCAAATACAGCACCGTCTGGCAACAATCACTTTTGTCTGTTTTCAGTTTCTCCCTCTTTCGTCGGAAAATGACAGCTGAATTTGACAGTAGCGATAAACGATCCTACCAACAAAATACATGTGGTTTTTGGTGTTGCGGGGATGCTATTACCTTGTTTATTGTGCCATGGCCGCTTGCATGTTGGTGCTGGCTCGTGCTCGCTCTCCGCTTGCTTTTTGACAAACAAGAACAAGAAGTGGACAGGCAGTTTCATAGAAAAATTGATTGAGCGATCGCCAAGGCACATAAGGTGGTAGCACTACGGGAAAAACCAAAATTCAATGGATTTTATAAGTTCTTTTGGTCTGCTTGTAAAATAGAAGTTGTAAAAAGTACAAATGGCTACAATGAAATATATGTGTTAAATATTGAAACAACCAAGACGCATTAAGAAAGTGATAATAAGTGGAAAACTATTGCTACAATGTTGTGCTAATTATCAAAGAATACTGCAACTACCTATTGAATTTGCCTTGGCGATTGCTTTGCCAAATCAACCACGATTTCAATGTGCACGAGCAGCTGGCTTGCTGCGGAAAGCGACAACATTGCGTGTTGTTGTCGAAATGAGAATAAAGTCCAAAACCATCGAATTTATGCGTATACAATACATCAATTCGCGCTTACTCTCTCGGTTCCCTTTACATTTTCCTCACCTTTGTTGCTTCCCGCCCGCGTCTGAAATGAAATCGCAAAATTATTTCAGATGCGCCTTCTGTATACTGTTTATTCTGTGATACTACCTACCATAAAAATTTCAGTGCGCTAGCTCACCGCCCATATATAAGAGACTAGCCACACAAACTGCTATGGAATAACACAAGCAACTGGTATCAACAACTAAACTCAAAAAGATACAATCTCAAAGAATACCTACCAACTAACAGTAATTCGTTAAACCGACTAGATATTATAATATTTTAACGACTCAGACTAGACTAAACTCACACACGGCCACCTGATGAACAACAGCAATCCCCCTACCTGCCAATGCAGCAACCAAATTTATATCGATATTACACACATAATAGCTCATTGCCCACTTCTAAGCTACCAAAGGAATAGATCCTGTCTCGGAACAAATCCTCTATCATTACTATCCACTCCTTCAGAAGAATCGATCACTAAAATTATTAAATTCCTAAAAACCGCCAATCTTTAACACTCCACTTAACTCATTTATATTTAACGCAATTAATTAAGCTTAAGGCCTAGTTATAGTTATAAGTTAACTTTGTAAAGAAATAAATAAATAAATAATTCTAATTAAAATTAATTACAATTAAAACGAATGAATAAATTAAAATTAATTAAATTAAACTTAAAGATTTGTTTAAAATGTCATTATAAATGAGTCAATAACTCTGCCCTTTTTTGCTTCTGGTATATTTACTGGAGTTTCTTATTCTATTTCAAATTTAAAACAGAAGCAAATAAGTTCATTGAAAACATACGTTACTCAATAGTTCCTTACCTCAATAATTAAATATTCTATGTTCCACATATCTTCGTAAAACATGCGACACATATTTTCTCAGGCAGCGAGTTGCATTTCCTGTCACTAGACATTAGAAACAATATTTAAAATATTTACATATAAATTTCATCAGATCCAGCAAACATTTAACTAATTTCTACTTTTACACTAAAGCTTTTTAAAAAAAACTTTCAATTATTACAAGCACAAAAAACTATTTCATCGTTTACATTACCTGAACTTGAACACCACTGTGAATGAAAACATTTGCCACTGGCAACTCTATCATTCACACTAGTTCTTTGGCATTTTGTTGCCGTTTCTTTCGCATTCGCCGCGGCAGCGCCCCCTGTACGCTGATGGCAAATCAATAGCGTTGCGCAGTGCCGCCAACATAGCGATTTCAACTCGTATCTTCGTCGCGCAACGGTCCAGTCAGTTTAGCAGCGGAATCGAAGCTGGAGTTTTTGCAATTTCCCACAGCTCGAATTCGAATTTTGTGTGTGCGGACGCTTGCAACGAACGCTTTGTGCTTACAATTACAGCCACATTGTATCTAAGTTTAAATTCTCACTTCGAGGCAGCAAGAAATGTAAGTACAATCGCGAACGCCGTTGGCTGGCAAGGCAATGTGCCGAAAGTCGTGCGACGCCGGTGTCGGCGTCTGCTGAACGTCGTTTGCGCGCACGTTGAAAAGTGTGCTGGCATGTGTTTGTGTGTGAGTGTGCGTATGCGGAAAAATTGAATGTTGTGCAAAAAAGCGAACTAAAATAGGTCCAGCGATGTATCGGGCTTTGGGCGGGCGATAGCCAGTGCTAGGAACGCATCTGCCTCAGGCCACCTTCAACTGCACCCATTACTATTGCAATTTCAGCTGGTGGGTGAAAAACGTGTTTCGCACACAGCGGCCATAAAGCAGCTGCAGCGCGGCGCGCAATAAGCGTCGCATCTGAAGTGTTTATCCTTCTGATGTGAGCCTGCATTGCGATTAGACGGAACCGCAGTTTTTGCAATTTTGCACAAATTTTCTGCACGTTTTGAGGTTAGGTTAAGGTTTCGGCTTGGGGTACGTCGTCGTTGGGGATTCGTGCTCGCCGCTGTCGTCATATATGGCAGCTGCTCGGCGGCAGCGCTGCCGGCGTCGGGGTGACGGCGCTTTGCAAAATTATTGTATTTCGTTTTGCATTTTTGTTGTTTGTGTCCGTCCGTTGTTTGTATGTGCACACACTTTTCGGTTTGTTTAATTTTTCACAAATGTGCAAAAAAATGTGGCAGGAGAAGAAATCATGAAAATTGTGTGTCTTGGCGTCTGTGCCTGTGTAGCACTTAGTACAATCGGTTTTTGGCGCCAAAGCCTGAGTGGCCGCTTGACACGCATTGCGGGCACCAGTGATTCATACGGAGGACGTTGGGGCCATTCATGGAATTACGATGAGAGAAAATTCCAGCACAGATGAGTTCTGTCTAAAAACAGCAAATGACAAATAGCCGCATGGTTGTTTGTTTTCGCAGTTGTTAGGGCAATTTCACAAAGTTGCTAATTCTAATATTTAACGCATTTGTATCGATTTGGTTCGTCATCTCGTTGAGGGGTGGACCCATACTCAGATGTCTGCAGTTCTTTTGTTTAGGCTGTGCCGATTGGCATTGACAACGAGAGTGCAGCTGCACTGAACCGAAGGACAAAATGCGTTAGGTCATGTATTGCTAGCAAGATGCGCTACAAGTTGAAATTCAGTGTAAAACAGTGCATTTGTGTACAAATACGGATGCTTGCAATATTTTTTTGTGAGGTAGTTGAAGGCATCAAATCCCAGAAGTTGGATGATCCTTACTGCTCTTCGAGCGGCAGTTAGTTATCTTTCGGAGTCTTGTCGGTTTACGGTCTTTTGATCTCAGTACATCTATTAGTTTGTATGTATGCTTTCCCTTCATTTTATTTAGTTTTTATTAATATGTTAAATTTGCATTGATTTTGATTTTATTATAATTGATCATCATGCAAACTAAACAATTACTTGTGATTCTCATTAAATCTTCTTCTCTCTCTCTCTGGTCCATTTCTAGCGCTTGGAGTGCATTGTTGACCAGCTAAATTGAAAAGTAGCAACAGCCGCAAGAAAAACAAAACAATGGCACAAGAAGCTGATATTCCCACATTCAAATGCGTGCTGGTCGGCGATGGCGGCACTGGCAAGACAACCTTCGTCAAGCGTCACATGACCGGCGAATTCGAAAAGAAGTACGTTGCTACACTCGGCGTCGAGGTGCACCCGTTGATATTCCACACCAATCGCGGCGCCATCCGCTTCAACGTCTGGGACACCGCTGGCCAGGAGAAGTTCGGCGGCTTGCGCGATGGCTACTACATTCAGGGGCAATGTGCTATCATCATGTTCGATGTTACGTCTCGCGTCACATACAAGAACGTGCCCAACTGGCACCGAGATCTGGTGCGCGTCTGTGAGAACATACCGATCGTGCTGTGCGGCAACAAAGTCGACATCAAGGATCGAAAAGTGAAGGCCAAGAGCATTGTTTTCCACAGAAAAAAGAATCTGCAGGTAGGTGATTCGCAACGCAGCGCTCATTGTGAATGCCCACTTGAATGGGGTTTTGTTTTCCATTTGCAGTACTACGACATTTCCGCCAAGTCAAATTACAACTTTGAGAAGCCGTTCCTCTGGCTGGCACGCAAGCTGGTCGGCGATCCGAATCTGGAATTTGTCGCCATGCCGGCGCTGTTGCCGCCCGAGGTCAAAATGGACAAAGACTGGCAGCTGCAAATCGAGCGAGACTTACAGGAGGCCCAAGAGACTGCCCTGCCCGAAGAGGATGAGGACTTGTAAGCCGCCCGCCCCTTCCCGCCCTCCCCAACAGAGATAGTGTTGCGCGCCCAACCGCCAGCCGCAACCATAGCAGCACAGCAAGAACACGAACACACTTGGTAGAAAAGTGTGCACGGCAGACAGCAAGTAGGCAGGCGCAGGAGAAACGAATCAACCAACCAACACTTATAATTGCAAAAATAAAATATATAATAATAAAAACTACAAATTCAAAAAGAGCACGGAAACACAAAATGAAAGCGAAAAGGACACAATTTCAATAATAAAACAATAATACATATTTAAAGAAAACCACGAAAATCGAAAGCGCAAATATTTTGAGACAGTTTTGGCAGAGTTATCGTCGTTGCAATTTGCAGATTTGTGGCGCTGCTCCCACATACATACACATCTACACCTCTAACAATTATTTAAATTTCGTTTATTTCTCTATATGCTAGCTTGTAAACAATTTTTTTTAAGAATTTTTGTATTTAAATTAATTTGAAGAATAGTTAAAAAGTCTTTGATAATTGAGCATGGATTTTTTTCGCAAACAGTACGCAGCAAGATCTGTAAAATGCAGGCATCCAATGATACTTTGTTGGATGTATGAATATTTCTTCGGTCCGGGTGGTGCGCACTCAACATTATCGCTGGCAGAGATTAGGATAAAGGCGCAGCTTGAAATCGTAGAAATAATTATTATTTTATTGTTTTTGTATTACATAATAAAGAATTGTGTAAGCATGTATTGAATTGAGAAATGCAACAAATATCAATGGCACTAGTGAGTAGTTAGGGCGCTCGTCTCGGCTCCATCATGCCGCTTTCGAAGTACTTCATGTGATGCGTGGGACACCGTATGCAGCAGCCGGGAAAGATGCCAGAGAATTCAAACTTGGTGGTGCAATTCACTTGCATCTCGTCGCAACTGCAAAGATGCGCAAGTGTGCACGTTTGTGGCGAATTCATATTTTATAGCAATTTAACTTACAGATCAATATTGGTGCGGAATGTGTCGGTGCATGTGGCGCGTCTGCTGCATAGGCCGTCCTCATTGAACTCGATGTATTGCTGGCCCTTGTTCATCATTGGCAGATATTTGAGTGTGATTGTCTCACCCTGCAGCGTGCGGTAGGTGCACGAAGGCTCGCCAACTGAAAGCGTCTATTATTCCCTGTTGTGAAGTGCACAAACAAAGGCTACTCACCCCTTCTCATGGCATCCACCAGCGCGAACACCATCAACACCGAAACTACTAACGCGATTTTCATGTTGAGGCTTAGTTACCTGTCAGTCAACGACTGTGTTGCCGCTCCAAATGGGCACTGGACAAAGTCAGCTGCACAGCGTTTATATAGGTGCCAGAGTGAACGACGGTGGAATTGCAATTGATCGAATTGATAACAGCTGCTTCGGAGGTAACTGTTGGCGATCGTCACTAAATTCCCTCCACTTGTCATAACATTGGCTGTCTGCGGCTTTGGCGGTTGCGATGGACAGACGGGCGCCCCCACATTCTTATTGATGTGGGTGGAGCAGAGAACTGCTAACGGACTAGGATAAGCGGACAGAATGATTATGATTGGAATAAGCTAATGGCCAAGTGTCTTTGGATTGAGCAGTTTAGAATTTTTTAAATAAACGGGCTCTACAGAATTAACGTCGAACTGTTTTAAAGTCATCAGAAAGCGCATATGGACACATCCAAAATGATGAACAGAACATGCAATCTTTAGTTCATAACTTGGGCTGGATTTGACTCACGGCAACAAGGAAACTTGGACGCGTTGTAAGGAGCGAACTTGAACTGTGTTTGCATTCAAATTGTGTGCCTTGGAAACTCGCAAGTTTGTGCACCTCTGCCTTATGTAGTCACAAAATATTCATTCAATGACAAATGCGATGACTGCTAATACACCGAATACATTGCTTTAAAACCTTTTAACAACACAGCTGGAATCGACGAACATCAGTAGAACTAAGCATAGAAAGTAAAGTGTATGAATTACACTCGACAAATTCTTACAATACTTTATCTGAGCTGTTGTCATGGCAGTAAATTCAGTATACTTTATCTGAGCTGTTGTCATGGCAGTAAATTCAGTATACCAGCCAGACTGAGGTAAAGTAGACTGATTGGTTGTTGACGTCATGGATCGGCCTCTACAAATTATAGGCGCTGATAACTTGATATTTCTTTGCAGTAGCTTTTTGGTGGCTTTTCATAGATTATGAAAGCCTTCTCAGCAACAGAGCAGAGATTAAACCTGGACTCAAGCTGGAGACAATTCTCCCTGCTCTGACTTACTGGACTCTGAACAGGCTTTGATCTTCTCTGCACTGAATGCTTCATAAAAATACTTCAAACATACATTTTGGATGTGTTGAAAGCAATACATAGCTGGCTTGCAAAAGACAAATAGATGAAAGTATAAAAATAAGTAAATAATACATTAAAATTTACTAAAAAAAAACAATTAAAAGAATTCAGTATGAAACATATAAAATAAATGTAAAAGCAATAAATACAAATATATAAAATATTTAGAAATTAATTGTTTTTGTTTTTTGTTGCAAAACCGCAGCTTTTTCCGTTAATTTCAAATTGCACATCGGCCAATAAAAGCTCGTTTGTGTCTTCGCTATCAACACACAAACAGTGCTGCCAAGTTGTGCAAAGCTTAGCTGTGCGAAACCATTTTGTGCACTCGATTTGTCTTCATGCCGTTGCTCGTTTTTTTAACTCAAAATGTCTTTAACTCTGAGTTAAGAGTTTTAAACTCTGTGTTTAAACGTTTCCACAACTATAAACAAACATTTGAATTATTCAAAGATATCCGTTTGGCGCCTGCTACGTTCAATATTTATTGTGATATTTGGATTGCGATCCATATTGATGGATTGATAGATAGCGCGCGAATGCTACACGTACAATATTTATCGCGTCAGTATTCACATAATTGTTATTCTGAGTGGTTCGTCGGTTAAAATATGTAGCAATTTTTCCAACTTGAAAATGAATTCTTTCAAAATTTGTTTTTCTGTCGTAAGCTCCGATTCTACCGGCAGCACACATGCTTTATTTCTTATTTGTTTTATTTTATTTTAATTTCACCACGTACTGCCGAACCGCTTATTGATATCATGAAATATGCTACACGTTCAATATTTATTGACAGTTTTGTGATCCGCGATCCAGATTTCAAAATATTTAAATATTTTGCGATATGGATCACAATCCATCAATATTGCATGCTAAACATTCAATAAATATCGCGATACTGGATCGCCGTCAATAAATATTGAACGTGTAGCAGGCGCCTTTGAGTTGTGTACAACTATTCAAAACTGCAACATTTCGAATTATTTAGTTTTTCCACCGAACCCACGATTTATTTAGTCCACGCTTGGCCCAATTAGCTTAGAATTAGTTCTAAGAACTTTCCCAAAGAAATCCCATTCATGAAATTCCAAATTCCACTACATTGAGAAAAAACCAACCAAATCACCCGCAAAGTAGTCAAAACTTGCGCCCAACCGACTCACCGTTCGGTCACATTAAACATGCAGAGAGCGTTTGAGTGCGGTTTGTATGGGCGAACCGCTCAAGGATGCCGGCTGTGGCACTCAAAACAAGCACCGTCGCACAGGACTCGTTGCAGCGCATGTCACGTGCTGCTCTCACCGCCAGCAACAACAGCAGCAGCGACCAGAAGCACAGCCTTCTTAGCCATGGCCAACAAGCGCAATCGTCACAGTTGTGCGATGCTCGTCGCGGCTATGACGAGTTAGTTGAATTTCGCCCATCGGCCAGCGCGCACGTTCGGTGTTACGAGCAGACGGTCACAGGCTCATCAACGCGTCCAGCCAGCGAAACGGCATTCAGGAAAATATTGCAAATTGTGTGCGCTGCGCTTCACAGCCAGCGAAGTGACAAGCAAAATTAAAATTATTCAACTACAACGGTGAATTGTGTTGTTGTGTGGCACACAACAAGCGATCGATGCAAGTGTCAATTGTGCAAGCGTCAATTTGTGGCAGACGCCATGTTGCGCGAGCGCATCTAGCCGCCATTTAGCGACCGAGCAACCCAACGAATTTCGCATTCAAAGTGCTTACAACTTTCAATTATTCAAATGAAAAAGGATTAACGCAAAAATTTCGAGTGCTCGAATGCAAAGTTCGGTGCTAACTGTAAATGCCATGCTCGTGTTTAATTGCCGCGGTACGTGATTTTAATTGGCAACATTGTTCGGTGATTTATGTGTTGTCTGGTGTCTCGGTTGGTCCTTTCAAATGTAAATCGCCCAATAGGCAGAATTGCTGCTCGTTTTAACTAGCGTGGCCATTGTTGTTTATATGTTGTTGTTGATATTGCTACTGTTGGCCTTCTTTCATTGTTGTGTGTGTGTGTGTTTGTGTGTGTGGGTGTGTAAAAGAGTGAGTGAGTTTGCATGGGGCTTACCATGTACCATAACAGTAAACCATAGCGTGAAACAAATTAAAAATTGCCGTAAACAACAACGGCAGCGAACTGTTTGCCTATTTATGCGCGAATTGCTTCCGCTATCATTTTCGTCCAAAGGCTTCGTGCTTAACTCCTTTGGCGCCGCTGGTGCCAGGTTTCGGCCAGTTGTTGGCTTTGTTGTTTTTTAGCTTCAGGATTTGGTTTTAAAGGGTTAAAATTAAAGGGTTAAAATTAAATTAATTAAAAATTAATTAATTTATTGTTAGTTAATTAATTAAAAATTAATGCAGTAATTAATTAATTTATTAATTAATGCATTAAACATATTTTAAATCAAACTGAAAATCATTAAAAACAATTAAAACAAAAAACAAAATTATTTTGCTTTACAAAATTTAGTATATAATCAATTTAGAATTAGAATTTATGCAATTTATTTAAAGCAGGTTCTCACCTTGTTGATCCGAAAAAGTGCACTTTTTTTAGGAATTTGTTTTGAGAAAACGGTTAAAGATACAACGCTGAAACGAAACGAACACACATTTATTTAGAGAATACAATTTTTCAAATTGAATGAATCAAAAAAGAGGGGGAGGGCCGTCCATCAGTGGCGGCATGTCGGCGAGAAGGTGTCCCGCTACCGGAAGTGATTCCGTCAAAACCCGTGATCTGAAACACAAAAATCGAACACATTCTTAATGTGTACCGTATTATCTATTGAATGAACCAAGATCATGAAAAAAATCAAAATTACAAAAGTTATGAGGTTTTGAAAAAATATTAAGATTTTCGCATTGTTTTGTTCACTTATTATTTTTTTAAATACACATTTTTCAATATTTTTGGCTGATCGTGGTTCGTTTATTAGAAAAAACCCTAAGGAACATTTAAAAAACAATTTGGTGACTGGTTCAGCGCCTTCAATCACTTCCGTTAGGTCCGAAAATGTGGTTCTCAGAAAAACGCGTTTAAAGTTTAAAGCGCGCTCGGCCGGTGCTCGACACTGCTCTATGTAACGGCCTGTAACTTTTGTAATTTTTCAGATTTCTGATTTGACATATATCTACACGATAAGGCAAAAAAAAATCGTTTTTTTCCCCACAAGGTGAGAACCTGCCTTAATTAAAATATTTATTCAATTAAAGTAAGTAAGTAAAAAGTAAGTTTTTAAGCTCTTGAAAAAATATTTTGTATACAAAATAAAACCAAAATAAAAATAAAACAAAACATGTTAACTTAACCCTCCGATAACCGATAATTTTTTAAACGGCCAAAGCCCAACAAGGTCCCCAGGGACCTCTTTTGTAATATTGCATATAAGGCGTGTATAATGTAGTGTTACATAATGTGTGTAGATGTGTTTGGAAAGCCAAAAAGCTTCGTGTATATTTTTTAGTAAACATGTATGCATTTTTTGCTACAGACAGATTGGCAAAAACGTATACAATACAAAATAATTGCATTAAAAAAGTCCCTATGGACCTTGTTGGTCATCGGAGGGTTAATATACAAAATTCATTAAATTTTTATAATAATTTTGAAAGTAAAAGTTTTTAATAAAACAATTCTTTCTGAATAATTTAGATTATTAAAAATGAAACATAAAAATGTCCTTTTAAATTATTAATAAACAAACATTAAGAACACAAAAATTCATTTAATTTTGAAAATTACTGAAAATTTTTGAAAAAGAAAAACATTACCAATGTTCTTGTGTCTTTATTTAATATAAGTTTCCAATAATTTTTGAAAAATTAAACTAAATTTAAATGTCTGTTTACTTGTAAGCAATTAAAAGATTCAAACAACTTTTTATTTTAAAACAATTTAAAATTCACTAAAAAATTTTAAACTTAATTTAAAATTAGTTAAATTCAAAGTTTATCAATTAACACTAATACATTTGTTTGTTTTATTTTTATAAGTTTTAAATAATTTTACAAAATCAAATTAAATTTAAATGTATGTTTATTTATAATTTAAGAGCAATTTCAAGTTTAAATAATTTAAAAACCACTACAAAATTTTAAAATTAAATTCAAATTAGTTAAACTCCAAGTTTCCCAATTAAAACTAATACATTTAAAAGAATATCATAGATATAATAGAATATCATTATTTAAATGATTACAATTATTTACATACACTTTTGTATTTATTTATATATTTGTTTATAAATTGAAAATAGTTTATAATTTAAGACTGTAATTCAAGCATTTTGCTATGAACATTTATTGTAAAATTGATAATCTTCCACCAATATTTTATTTTAAATTTTTATTTGTTTGTAGGGTTAAAATATTTTTCAACTCAATTTAAAATAAATTAAACTAAAGAATTTATTTACAAAAATTGAATACACAAACTGAAACATATAAACCAATTTTTTTATTTGACTAAATTTAGTTTAATTTAATAAGCAATCTTAAAAAAACTTTCAATTTTTTATTGAATGAACAATAATAAAAATTGGTCCAAAATTTTAGTAAACAAAGAATTATTAATTTAATTACTAATGTATTTGTTTTTAATTAAACTTAGCTAATTTTTATTTATAGAGGGAAATTAAAAACAGTAAAGAATTTAATTAATTTTAGGAATATATTTAATGTAATTTAATTGATTTTAATTTAATTAATTTTAAGAATATCCCAAAATTTAACATGAACGCGTTAATTTTTTTTGCCATAATTGCCAGGACACAACTTTTATCATACGTCCAACTCATGAACCTTAAGAGTTTTTGACCAAAACTTTCATTTCCTGTGAGCCATTTTTCTTATTGTCTTCAACCTTTAGGCGACTGCGACGTTGGCATGACTGTTCAATGCCACTTTGCAATTAGTTGTTCGCGTTAATGGCCCGGCC
Organism: Melieria omissa; assembly: GCA_963971225.1. Classification (NCBI taxonomy): domain Eukaryota; kingdom Metazoa; phylum Arthropoda; class Insecta; order Diptera; family Ulidiidae; genus Melieria; species Melieria omissa. Next base: position 55,234,893 of record OZ020268.1, read on the forward strand.
GAAGCTGTGAAGTTGTGCTTCAGTGTCGTTGCCCAGCTGACAGCGCATTATAAAGGGGTTGACTTGCGTTGACACATCGCGCATATCTTGGCGCGGCGAGTGATTTACTGATAAACCCTTTTTTATGTTTTTCTGTTTCTGTTTTTTTTAACTGTGTTGTTATGGCCATTACGGCAAACCTGATAAATTCATTTTGGTAGCGCAATGCTCTGCTAAGCTTCATAAAAAAGGAAATTTTTAAATAATAACAACATAAGATTATTTTATTTTATCTAAAAAAATCTGTATTTATGACTTTTTATTGTGAAAACGACAAGCATGCGAAAATTACTGGTACCATAAAAAAAGCTTAAAGCTTGACTTGACTTGGACGATGAAACAAGGACGATTAAAATTTTGGATACTCAACAAATAAATGTTTTGAATGGGTGCCGACGATTTTGGGCCCATTTTCCAAAAGATCAAGAGTTGTACTATTATATGTGTCATATTTTAGGTGGCTAACCCTTATGGTTTAGGAGGCCTTTTTGCAAAGTCACTGTTCACCACAATTTAATTAGATTGTTCTTGACATATCAACAGCTTTGTGACTATTTTCAGAAACCTGGGTAGTTCCCTTTCTAGGTAAAAAATTTAAGGAAAATCAGGAAGACAGAATAAAGGTTTAAGAGAAAGAAATGACTGGGATTGAATACTGCAACAACTCTCAGGATACAGAACACAAGATAAGACTTTTAGACAAACTCAATCGACAAGTTTAAAGGCAAACAAGTTTAAAACTAGTTAGTTAACAAATATAGAAGACTACAAAACAAACCCCAAATTTTATCACCGGCTTTTAACCACAAACCCATGTCTTCTAACTTGTACATCCTTCCGGAACACTTTTTAATGAATGCTTGACTGAATCAAGTAGTAGTAGAAGACTAGCAGCTCGTTTTGAACTTTTCGCTCAACTTCGGCAAACCAAAGATTCTTCTTGTCGAGTCCCACATTGTCATACTTGACTTGACTAAATGGACACTTTCACAAAAACCAGTTACATTTCTTCTGATTTGCCTCTGCACACACAACTGTCAATGCCTTTTCTATTTTTGTGTTATCAGAAAGTTAATGTCACCAGTGGTTTTTCGCAAACAAAAACAATTTTTACGAATGTCAAACAAGCCTCATTAGCTCTAATTTTACTTGCCCAGAAGTTGCACACTGATTGACAGCCAATCGGAAGCAAAACAACAGCAACAATAACCAAATTAAAAGCTTCACCGCGAATCAACTAAAAGCAAGCAAACAACTACAAACACAGCGCTCGACGCGGCTCCAGGCAAAGGACGCACCAGACGTTGAAATCGGTCAGCGTCAGCTGTTGACATTTGCGGCAATATTGTCTGTCAATAAACGACATCGTTGCCAAACACAACAACAGTCCTTTGCCCAGCTAAACAAATAAACCGCAGCAAAATGCAGCCAACGATTGCAACAACAACAACAACAACAGTTTTGTGCCGGGCAGTGGCAACGTGCCGACCATTGCTGTGGCTGCTGTTGCTGCAGCTGAGTGTGTTGCCACTGCAGCCGGCAGCGGCGGGTTCGTGCCGCGAGGCGCAACTCTGCTGCAGCGGACGCGACTCATCTTGCGTGGTGCAAAAGGCGCCCGTCAATGCCATCATCGAGGATCTCAGCGATAAGCCGTGCTACTGCGATCATGCGTGCCTCAAGCTGGGCGATTGCTGCACCGATTTCAAGGATCATTGTGGCGGTAAGTGGCATTGCGCCAAGTTGCGTTCAGTTAAGGGCACTGCAAACACAAATCGGTAGTGGATTTGTTATTTTCTTTGTTTATATTGCAGAAGCAATTGAAGCAATTTTGAGTAGCCTAAAAGTATGCTGCTAAATCGTTGAACAGAGTGCTCGTTGTTTCAATGTGTGCAGTGATTGAGGGTGGTGACGCCCTGTCTGTGTGGTATACTTTTAGGCTGATTATTGTTTGTTTAGCTTTACAGCGTTTCGTCTGTTTGTCTGTCGCTACATTAATTAGCGCACTGTACACACCCCACTTTGCTTTGCCTCATATGCAAAGCGGATATTGCATATTTACTCGACCTTTAATGACTGCAACACAATGTTTACGACACGCAAATCACTGACACTCACACACCTGCGTTATCACCTGTGACTGTGTGTGTTTGCGTGCCTAATTTGCGTGCATATTAAATGGAATATTTTAATTAATTCGCCAAGCGCCAGGTGTAATGGACGACTAAATGTGCCACATACCTGACCAGTATGTAAATTAATGGCTAAACCGCAGCGGGGGTGTGTCGTGTGTGTGTGTGTGAGGTTAGCCTTTTTTGGTTTTTCTAAACCGCTTTTATGCATTTATCATTGTTAGTTATGCCAAACATGTATGGAATTTATTAAATTAAAAATGTAACATGTAATTATAAATGTTCAACGAAAAAAATATAACAACAAGCTTTTGAGATAACAAGCATTTTTGAGTTAAAAAAATACAAAAAAATAGTTTTGTTTTTTTTACAAAACAAATACTAATTTACTAAAGAACATTAAAAAATATCTAACTTCATTGTCTACATAAACTTTATTTTTACTTCAAATTGTAAAAGAAGAGAAGAATTCTTTCAATTTTTTGCGATTTTATGTAAATTGAACTAAATGAAATTTTGTAAAATTTTGTATTAAAAATTGTAAAAGAAGAAAAGAATTCTTTAATGTTTTGTTGCAATTTTTTGTATATTGAACCAAATAAAATTTTGTAAAATATTTTTTAAATAGTAGTGGTAGTAGCAGTAGTTGTTGTTTTGATACAGTAGCGACTCGGTAAAAGCAACCGATGAATGACAGGGGCAGTTGCAACTACCGAGTTGGTTGCAATTATCGAGTCTAAATTTTTGTATGAAAATTTGCAAATTTCACAAAGTTTTATAAGGGTTTCATTAGAACTCATTATTATTTTATTCATATTTTGTTGTATTACAAAAAAAAGAACTTAAACTAATCACATTCATTGTGTTTAAGAAAAATCAAACAGAAACAAGAACTCCAAACATTTCTTAAAAAGGCTTTAATTAACGAAACAGTTTGATAACAATTTAGTTTACTGATTTAAAGAAACTAGAGAGAGAAACGGGACATCAACTGACACTCTACTGCACAAAAAGAAAATAAGAAGAAGAAAAAGTTGCGATTATTGAGGTTTTTTTGGCAGCAGTTGCTTTTACTGAGTCTATAATTTATAAAATTCGGTGGTTGCGATAATCGAGGAGTTGCGCAAATCGAGGGTTGCTTTTACCGAGTCACTACTGTAATAGTAGTTGTTGTTGTGGTAGTAATAGTAGAAGCAGTAAAAGTAGAAGTAAAAGTAAAAGTAAAAGTAAAAGTAAAAGTAAAAGTAAAAGTAAAAGTAAAAGTAAAAGTAAAAGTAAAAGTAAAAGTAAAAGTAAAAGTAAAAGTAAAAGTAAAAGTAAAAGTAAAAGTAAAAGTAAAAGTAAAAGTAAAAGTAAAAGTAAAAGTAAAAGTAAAAGTAAAAGTAAAAGTAAAAGTAAAAGTAAAAGTAAAAGTAAAAGTAAAAGTAAAAGTAAAAGTAAAAGTAAAAGTAAAAGTAAAAGTAAAAGTAAAAGTAAAAGTAAAAGTAAAAGTAAAAGTAAAAGTAAAAGTAAAAGTAAAAGTAAAAGTAAAAGTAAAAGTAAAAGTAAAAGTAAAAGTAAAAGTAAAAGTAAAAGTAGTAGTAGTAGAGGTAGAAGCAGAGGGAGAAGTAGAAGAAGAAGAAGAAGAAGAAGTAGAAGTAGTAGGGGTAGGGATAGAGGTAGTAGTAAAGGGAGTAGTTGAGGGAGTAGTAGAAGTTGAGGTACTAGTAGAGGTAGAAATAGTACTAGTAATAGTTGATGTAGTAGTAGCAAAAGAAAATAAATAGTAGAAGAACTAGTTTTATAGTATAGTAGTACAGTAGTATATTTTCGCTTTATAGAACGCTTTGGGTACATTGGAGATGTGTTCCTCCACCCAGAGTATATTAGCTTCTTTAAAATAAAGCTGCCTGAAGCTATGTTTGGTCGAAAGAAGAACTTCAATAGTATAGAAGGAGGAGTATCCCAAGTTAGTTTATCGTTCTTGCAGTTTTCTGTGAAACCTCTGTGATCTCGTACTCAAAGAAGTTTGACCTATGAGTTGATTTCAACAAGAAACTTGATTACTATGTGGCCCAAAGTGAAGCCATCATCAGAACGTAGCGGGAAGATGTGGTTTAATGTCCCAGACCGAGAGTAAAGGATGCAGGAGAAAATAAAAAGAAGCATTACTACTGGGTGGAATACATGAGGTGTCCTATTTTCACAAATTGTACAACATGATAGGAAGCAGTATCATATTTACTGTTATATTTTCACTATTGCTAAAGGAATTAAGAAAATGTAAGGGAACAAGCATTGCTTCCGGGTGGGCTACATGAGGTGTCCTATTTTTTTTATAAATGTTACAATATTTGTGTCATATTTTCACTATCGCTGATAATGCAAAATTCATATTTTCTGTGGTCATAAAAGGGTTCACAAAATGCTTTATGCTTCGAACTGTCCGCACTACAGCACGTACGAATTTCCAATGCATTGATTGTTTGTTGGACAACCTTAAGCCTCTTAGTGCAACTGCAACATTGAATTCGCCGCCCAAAAGTATTGAACCATATATCACAAAAAATGTTGCAAAAAATGTTGTAGCAAAAGTCTCACTATGAAAAGTCCCAGACCGCAGCTGTAACCACGAATTTCGGCCCATTTTCAGGTAGACTTTTAATTGAGTTCTCCTCACTCGCGTACGTGTGTGCTGACACGGGTAAAAATAATTAAAAAAAAATTTTATAAACGGAGTTCATAAACCATTATTTTGAACTTTTTATGAAAAATGCATCAGTTTGTTGATTTTTTCATAAAATTTATGAAACAGTTCATACATGTTTATGAACGCGTTCATAAAATTTCATAAAAGCCGAATCTCACATTTTTGGCTCGGGTACGAGCCGAGTGGGCAGGCTACCTTTATTTTGAAATTTTTATGAAACATTCATACATTTTTTGATTTTTTTCATAAACTTTATGAATCAGGTTTTGAACACATTCATAAAGTTTCTGAAATTCGTTCCTAAACCATTCGTTTGGCCATGCCGAATCCGAACGGCAATTGGCAGTTTTTTCTTTCACACTTCGAGATTTGTCATTGCTAAGAGCGCACGTGCGATTCTTGTAATTCTCATCTGCTTTATGTGGTTAGCGATATAAGTAGATGAGCGTTTTTACCAGCCTAAGCTAGGAATCAAACCTAGGGACCGAGACAGGTAAGCGAGACAGTTAAATTAAGTCAATTAAATAAATTGTTTATATTAATTTATTTATTTTTTTATTATTTCATTGCTATTAATTGTCAATTTCTTTTTAGCAGTCAAAGATGCGGGTGGCGGCCATATGCTGTTTATTATAAAACGATAATGTTTTCAATTTTTAGGGATTTCGAATTTTAAGAATTTTTCTTATGAAAAAATCAAACATTCATAAACGTTTGGGTTTATGAACAAGGCGTTCATAGAATTTATGAACGTATTCATGAGCGTTCGGCAAACCCGAAGGCTTATGAATGCGTTCATAAGCTTTTTGAATACATTCATAATTTTTATGAACACATTCATGAGCGTTCGGAAAACCCGAAGATTTATGAATGCATTCATAAACCTTTTATGAACGCGTTCACTGGTTCAAAAATTATGAATATATGCATACAGTTTATGCACAAATTCACAAATTTTTTCAACGTTTTACGTTCCGTGTAAATGCTTTTTGATTAACTCAAAATATACATTTACAATTTCACTATAAATTGGGCCATAATTACCTTTAAAACATTGTTAAAATAACAATCTTTCACGCGACAACACAACACAACAATCCAACCCAACACATCATAATTGAATTTGTATTATTTTATGTCATATGTGTTTATTTGCAAATAATTGTGCTAGTAATTGAATTAAATAAATTCCGTGAAAGTTTTAATTATATTTAAAATGAACTCAATTGCACACAGGTTCAATTGCGCAATGTTAATCGCTAATAATTCTGCTGACTGGGCAATGTTTGTGCAGTCGCGATTCGCGCCGAATTCGCTGAAATATTGTATTTATACACACAGCGCATTGCAGTGGTCGGCCGGTGGTTTTTAATAGCTTTTGTGCGAAATTATAATCTCCGCGCGAAAATTCGCATGCCGCCACAGCATTCGGCAGTGGTCGGCGCTGCAGTGCGTAATTAAATGTAATTCATTTTCTATACATTTCCTGCACTGCACACACCTAATTAAATGCTTGTTGGAATTTATTTAGCTATTTTGTTTAGTGTATCGAATAAAGGCTTTGCAATACCGCGAACGAGAGATAGAAAGAGAAAAATTTGTGGAAAAATTTTCTTTGACAAGGCTGACCGATCTGACCATATTTCGGTTGTGCTCATTTAAGGCAAAAAATCATTAACAGAAAATTGCACAAAAGTGCACGTTGAGTATGTACAACAAATGTCAATAGAGGGCCTTTTCAATAGCAATAATAAAGAAAAAATACAGCGTACAAATGGCTGAAAAAGACTTTAACCTATAAACCAAAGTTTTTAATCTTTTAAGTCAAAAGCAAAGTGAATGGGCATGAAATGTTGAGTATTATGGTTTTTATAGGTTAAGTCAGATTGGAAACTTTCGTACAAACTGCACTTTTACCCAGAGAACAAAAGGACCAATTATGAATGATTATTGACCCAATTTAATCTTTTGGTGAAACGAATTAGATTCGAAAATTCAACATCTACTGCATTTGCTGGGTTCAGAAGAAATCTTGATCTCACGATGCGAAGTGGTCGCTCCTGGAAGGCAGCGCAATGGCATGAGAAATCGTTTGTCGTCTCTACTTCCGATTTTTATTTTAACAGCTATTACAATCATAACTGGACAATAATCGCCATTTTATAAGCAAAGATCCTATGGAACAGTGACCGATGATGAGTTGATATAGATTTTCAGAGACTCAGAGACAGTGCAAAATGGTTCTTCTTCATAGATAGAGAAGACCATAATACAGATTAAGATGTGGGAAAAAAGACATGTGGATAGAGAGCATGTGATACAAATGAGCTGATAGATAGTATAGCTAAGAACAGATTGGAATAGTACTTTTGTACAGTACATAATAGTTCGAGGTGACAGGGTATCTCTAACGTGAGTAAGAGGACATGATGGTACGTGCAAAATCACCTGAAAGGTATTCTAGATTAGAAGAAAGCGAAATAGTACTTTTGTGGATATGAAAACCTAGTTTCTTTTCATAGACAAAGCAAACATAATACAGGGAAAGAAGGTAACTCTGATCCGCTCTGGGACAGAGAACATGTTGGGACGGAATTAAAGTAACTAGCAGATAGACCAGATGAAAAGGAATCGAAGCAATACTTTTATGGACAGGACAAACCGGATTCTCTTGATAGTCAGAGTAGGTCATAATACAGGGCATCAAAATATCTCTAATACGGGTAAGAGAACATATTGGTACGAGCGGTTAGAAGGGGTCGGAACTGTACTTTTTTGAATCCGAGTAATAAATTGGCCTTTGCAATACAAGAATTGAGTGTCTGGTTAGCAGTTTCGTAAGCTCAATGCACCGTAATAGGTGGATTTGGACACACTATGGACAATTGGGGAAATATTTCAAAGGTTCCACTGGGTAGCAATGCCAATAGAGTTTTCTTCTACATAGATGGGGAAAAGAGCAGACTGAGCCGACAGCGAGAGAAGACACCTGGCAGACTTGATGATGCAGGCTGTGCTTCATGCATCATTAGACAATCGTCCATATTCTAACTATGAGGCAATGAACCAACCTAAAACTGATTATTTAATGCTAAAACTTGGAATTTTAGAATTTATTATTTTATTTCTACAATTTAAATTTTAGTACGCCATTTGCTCATTAACGCAGTAAATATATAAAAAATAGTCGTGTCTGACATGTTTAATGTCGAGCTGAATTCTTGTAATCGATTGAGCACTGGTCTCATAGAATCAGAATCTTATTTTTAGTGCACTGAATATATGAAAAGTAGTTGCTGATATATCTAATGTCAAACTAAATTGCTGAATATCCATAAAACACTGATATTAATGAATCTAAATCTTTTTTTATTGCATCGATTACTTATTATCCCAGTGAATAGCATAAAAAAGCAGTTGCAGAACTGTCTTATGGCGAGCTGAATTGCTGAATATCCATCAAACCCTGATCTCACCGATTTCAAAATACACCCTTTGGAGTTAAACAAAAATTGTTGATTAACTAAATACACCAACAATGTGTGTGTACCTATGCTGTAGGTCAACAATCGACAAAAAAGCATTTCGCAGACCCGAACAGTACGCAAATTCGCAGATAATAAAATTAAGTGCTTGCCTTCAATTGCATTTCCGCTGACTATGGCACACACAATTCAATTAGCCGGCGCACAGCTTCAGCCACCAGGCAACACAAACACCAATACACACAAACACACACACACAAACACGCTCTCATTTGGCCACAATGTGCGGCCTGCTATAGATTTTCGCCCACCTTAGATGGCAAGGAAACGGCACAACTACAACGTTCCGCAAATAACAACAAATCTTTGAGTAATGAAGTGGTGAGTGGTGTGTAGAGCGAGCGGCAGCCATCAATGACTACCAGTTACGAACAGTTGCATCAGTTAATTAGAACAAGAGCAAAGCCCGACAAATCAGTGTGGCGCTGTTTGGGCTCATTGCAATAAAAGTGCCTATAAATATGCAACAATAAAATAGATTTTATGTAGATGCCAACAAGCAGCTGGAAGTGGAAATACGCACATTCGAATGTATCTATATAGGCAAACACATACACACATATCTTGCCATGTACATATGTATTTGTATACGATGTTTTATGGAAACATATAACCGACTGTGTGTGCGTTGTATTTCTTGTGTCCGCCGCATCTTTCAGCAAACTTGAGCACACTTAAGCACACAGCCAAGTGTTGTTTTATTGCTTCGACAGTATATTAAGCGCCAAACATTCGCTCATAAAGCCAGCAGAGCTGCGCTAATAACGCACAGATTAACAGACGCGAACTTAACTGATTAAAAAGAAATTAATTCGTCAAGCTAGCGGCGGCGGCGCGCCATTAAAATAAACGAAACGCCATTAAATATTCAATAGTGTTCTTGTGTTTGTTCTTTGTGCTTGTTGTTGTTGTTTTTACTGTAGTAATTTGACAACGACAAGATAAATGATTGCGAGAGGCCGGCGCCGCAACGAAGAGCGGTCAGAGCCCAGCAAAAATTAAGGCTGATTGAGCTGTGGGGAATTTCACAGCAACAACAAAAACATCAACGAATAACAACAAAAACATCGACAATGACCACAGCGCATTTCCGAAAGGATGCAGATAACGAAAAAAGCAAAATTATATTTAAGAGATAAAATGAAATGAAACGAGACAGGTTTGGCGCTGGCTGCCAAAATTAATTGCGTTCGTATCTTTGTGCGTGCGTGTGTCTGTGTGTGTATTTAAGTGCGTGTGCGTTGTGGCTCTGGTGTTTTAGCTGAATGGCAAACTGAACCAAACTTGGGAGGGGGGGGGCGAGAAAAAACTCATTAAATGAAATGGTAAATATTTTAAGCACACTGGGGAAGCTTAAAAAGTTGCCATCAATTTGGCTTGATTGAAGTTGCCAATAAATTAAAATGAGGGATTTGCGTGTGGGCGCGTGTGAGTTTAAGCCTATTTTCTGAGAAAGATTCTAATTCGATTAGAACAATGCGCAAAGTTTACACATTTTATTGATTTTATAATGTGATTGTTTGACTCTGTTGTTGTTGGTGTGGTTGTGGTTGATATATTTAATTTTTTTGCACGAAACTGAAGCTTAACGCAGCACTTTATTCATTTATCCATTCATCATTTGAACGAGGGCGAAAAGTTGCTGCTTTTTGTCAGTGATTAAACTGACTGACAGCTCGCCACATCACATTGCATTGCATTCGCTCGCACCGAAATCGTACAAATTTCAATATGCAAATTGAAATGCAAAAGAATGCGTTGAAACAGTCAGTGGCGAAGGAGAAAGCGACGCGCAGAATTTTGTGGAGAACGCCAGCTCAGTGGAACGAAAGGAACGCAGTGTGCAGCGTTGTGCGACTGGCTTAAATGAAGCAGAAAATTTTGTTGTAAAATTAATGATATACTCGGCGAAACGTCCAGACAAGACAAACTGCGTGTGAGGCAAGAGGAAATGTGCAGAGAAAATACAGACATAGCTTTGAGAAATGAAAAATGTTATAAAGTTTGTATATGAATATTTTAAATTTAAGTAATTTCCTTGTCAAAGTCAAACAGTGCCAGGTGTCGTCTGAAGTTACTGGGACTCATTATGAATACAGTCAGCTATCTAAAAGCTCTCGAATAAAGCCTAAAAACTATTCGGCGTCATTTCATTCCAGCTTCCAACCACTTCACTTAAGACCCTATCTCCTAACCTTTATATCCTTCCTGAACCAACGCAATGCCTCGCATAAATAGGGGTTATCCCACGTTTGCTCGAGTTAAAAACAGCTATTTTTATGATAAACAATTGGGGACCAGACTCCCGATCTTGTATTCTTCTTCATCTCTTGGTCCATCTCTTGGCTCGAAATCACAAAAGTCTTGTTCTGACCTCTTCTCAAGCAGACTATTTACAAGCTCAGTTTGCTACATAACAACAGGTCCTCCTACACAGCAGGCCATATCGGGGGGAGCATCTTCTGAGTTTATGAAGACATTCAAGAAACATTTTAGAGGCTATCGCTGCCTCGTACAAGCATTGAATCAAGCAACATAAGAATGACCTTATTTGATACCTAACTCTCAATTAGGTCATCTAATACATTAATGACTTCCAGCATCTCTGCTTGGTAAATCGATGCGTAACCTCCGATCAATAATAACTGAATGCACTTAGGTTAATAATTAATTTAATTGATTGGCACGACAGCCCGCTTACGCGAGACTGAGGCCTAGCTTCCCGCAACCACCCGTGTTGTGCGTGTGAATTTTGTACGCGGGTGGAAGGGACCTACAGTTTTATGCCGGTTCCGAACGGCAGGTTGGGAGCTTTTTCATAGGCAATTTTTGCTCTCAGAGGTGCACTTAGGTTAGGCTAGGTTAAAGTAGGGGAGTGTGTGGCATGCACTTTCACTCAGAGACCCCATTGGGTTAATTGTGAATCCCTTCATTCTAGATTTCGGTGCCCTATCTGCTGGGATCGCTGTAGATCCAGACGGTATATTTTGGGAACCATTTGGTCTTGGCAAGGAAATTGTGTAGATCACTATCCTGTGCAGCAGCTACGAGTATATCCCTAAGACCATCAAAGAATGTAGTCCCAAGGGACTGGAACTGTGGTTCCTGCAGTCATAACAGGTGCTTGGTGCAGCTTCTGTATAAATCGTTGTGCACCTAAGGTTCATTCCTTCCAAAATGACACCGGCTTCTGCCCTGTCATTCATTAGAGATTGATTTATTGATTTCATTGATTCATCCTAAAAATACGTTACTCTTCTCATGGTCTTAGTTTAGGAGTCCGTCAACCTTTGTGTGCCTCCTTCGATTGCAATCAAGACCTAACACCTTTGGGTCAAGGCCAATCAAACTATACCCTCCATAGGTATTTGTGTCTCCCTGATGCTATCATGCATCAGTTCAATAACCAGTCTATGCCACTTTCACCTCTCATGCGTCCTAGACGTCCTAGCAATGGCAAAGGTACCGTCTGAGTCAAGTCTGTGCTGACCACCTTAACAGGTTGTCCATTCCAGATCAACTCCTTTCTGATTTCTTTACCCCTCGGCGTCATGTTTGCCAAAGGCAACAGTTGATTTAGTTCAACGCGACTCCAAACACTCTTAACAAATACTGCAAGTGGTCAATGCAATACATTACAAAGTTCAATTTCCACTTGTAAACACATCATTCGAGAATATTTAACGCACACATTTTACGTTACCTCAAAGCCAACCTTCAAAGCCTCAAATATCACCATTTTACAAAACACATCGTTAACAGGCATTAAAATGGCCCATAAAAATGTTATACTTCTTTTAGCAAGAATAGCCACCCAGCGGCGCCCACTCATCATTAGCCATCGGCAGCAGTTCAATTTCTGCAAAAATAAATCGCATTTACGATTTATTTGGGTTTATTATTTACAAAAAAGAAAAGCAAACGACAACCAAATGCCATCTAATAAATCTTCAATGTATTTATTAGAAAAAAATACCGAGCGAAAAAACATAAAATTGAAAATTGCGTCGACTTAACGCGCTGTCGGTATTGATGTCAGCGATGTTGCTTTTTATATCGTGAAAAAAATGAATGTAATGCGCTGCCAATTTAATCGTTGCCTTAATTTGTTGTTACTGTTGTTAAAGCAAAGCGTCGCACACGCCCGCACCTGACAGCGAACACACACACACACTCACACACAGGCCAACATATGCGTTGTATATGTTAACCAATTAGGGCCATTATTAGCCCGCACTGTGGCGACAGCGACGACGGCATTGACGGCGACAGCGACGCGACAGCAATCGTGCGAACGCGTGAGCCAACGTGTGTATGAAATTTAAATTTCTTGGTGTTAAATCGCTTTGATGTTGGGTGTGTAATAAAATGCGGCCGCTCCATTGTCCTTACGCACACACACACACGCAAACGCACACCACATTGATGCGCGCACGCACAAACACTGGAACACCGCAAGCATACACACACAACAATAACAACAACACCAAACATATGTGCCAATGTGTGGTTTGCTTAACAAATTTTGAACTCGCGTACGCCATTAGACTGGTGAATGCGTGCAGACACACACACACACAAACACACGCACGCCTCGTGTGACAGCAGCAGCACCCATGGCACAGCCGCAGCATCGCAATCTGCTTAGATAAAAAATTACATAAAAATTTGTCAACGCATGTCCTCGCACACGCCGCGTGCCGCCACAGTGATACCCTGTCTGCCCTGTCTGTCGCTGGCGCGGCGCTTGTGTCGCTGTATACATGTGTTTGTGTGCGCGTGTGTGTTCGTGTGTGGGTGTTTGTCTGTGCCTGTCTGCCTTAATGATAAAACTTTTTTCTTGCTATTTTCTGTCAGGATTACAAAATGGCTTCATTAACAATTGTGTTGGTGTCTTTTTCGCACTCACGCCCATTTGTCTTGGTCGCCGCTCTAAAGGGTAGGGATTCTCGCCGGGTTATTGTTGCTGTTGTTTTTTGGAGTTTGTTTGCTTTTTCTATGGACGGGGGGGGCTTTTTGTGTGCTGCCGAGAAGTGAAAATAAAAACTTGCAAAATTTAAAATTAATTGGTGGAAATGTCATTTGGCATATCTGCCAAGCTGACGTTAATGCTTCACAGAGTGAGCGGGGAATGTTGCCATCACTGACGCTTGTCAGTCGCTACCTAAGCGAAATGTCATGCGAAATGTTATAGAATGTTTTGTTGCTGCGCTGCTGCTGCTCTTCTTCTTTTTGCTGCCTTAGCTTTTAAATGTCATTCCTTGTTAAAAATGAATGAATTTTATGTTTTGTGTGTGACATTGTAGCGTTGGCCCCGAGTTGACGGAACTGAGCTTAGTTTGAGTCATGTCAAATTATCGTTGCAAATATTTGCGCACGAATATGAAGTAAAATGAAAAAAAATGGCGCAGCTAAAGACGGCTCTGTGTGTGAGCAAACAGCTTACGTCCTTAGTGGCTCGAAGCGGATCTGTTGGGCTAAGAGGCGTTAGTGTTGTCCTGTTAAAAGCGCAGGCCAAAAGAATCCAATGATTAATTAATGCAGCTATTAATATTGTTTTATCAGCTTGTTGTGTAAACTTGCTTTTTAACGTATGCTTTTAGGGGCGATGCCGCTCAGAGTTACGTGAATAATGTTTATGTGGCTTACTTTCTTAAGTAGTGGTTAAATTTGCATAATTTTGTTTGACAAAAGGTTTATGTTTTATATAAATATACATATTACAATTTGTACAAGAGCTTAATTTTTTTAATATGAAGGTACCAAAAGTTGCTCTATGAGATTATTTAAGCTTATTCTTATAGCGTGAATCAGTTAACTTGTAATAAATCAACTGAAATTTTAAATCATCTTAGATAAAATCGTTTCAGCTATGAAAGTAAACATTCAGGAAATAGCTGTAGGCCTTAGAAAGGTCCATCTTTCGTCTTTATCCGCACCCAACCAAAAGCGCTCATGAATGCTGTTCAAACTTCTTATCTCAGCTCCAAGTGTCGCACTTATTCTCTCATTAAAACTTAAAAGATTAATGCTCCAGAAAATTAACACAACAACCTACCAACCTTTTGACAACAACAATGAAATAAGCCATGTAATTAAACCTCAATAATGATGTCGCTGAAAACGGTTGATACGTTTCCAGTGCATCAACATTCAATCCATTAATGAACCAATAAAAATTCATTGAAATATTTTAATGTACAATGAAAACTGCGCACTTGCCAAGAATCGCATTGGAGCGCTGAATATCGGTTTGTACTGATTATTTGTTTGTATATTCACACACATATCGCAACAATACAGAGAAATGCGCTCAAATATGACCAACTGGAACGCCTGAAAAACTACACTCAACACTGGTCGCTATGGTATATTAAATTTTTACAACGCCTTAAAAGCGACGCGTTCAAGCAAATGAATTAATAGGAAATGATTTTGTTAGTCGAGGTTTTCGCTGTCGTCGTTCGCACAATTTTCGCGCATTTATGGCGGCCGCATTGTTCATTAAAATTTTACGCTTCATTCAAGAAATGCTAATGAGTTATGGCGCTCGCTGAAGAAGAGTTTCAAATGTAAATTTTACATGGCTGTATACATAATGTGCTCAACGATGTACATACATAAATCAAATCCTTGTTCTTTGCTCAAGAAGAACAAAAAGTTTTGTTGAAGCGCTACACATTAACTCATAGCTGTTTGCTGCGTTCATGGGCACCTGGCGGTGAAGGAAAACGAGCTGGCAGATGGATTTGCCAAGGAAGACGTTGCCATGGATGAAAGTGCGTTAGATAACACTATGTTAAGTAGAAGGGAATTAAAGCGTCTGACGGTACTGCATTCTCAAGGAAGTTCTATGATTCTGAGAAGAGTGAACTAGGAGAAAAAAACCACTGAATTGCACTGTTCTTTGAGTCGTTACAGGGGAATTAATGCTGTTGAGGCTGTGCTTGTTAAATGGGCGCCCTGCTTTCTGTCAGTTTAGCTGTTGAACTTGACAACTTATTTCACTGACGAATTTGAAGAATATGAAGAGTTAGTAGTCGATATAAGACAACAGACAAGAAGGACTTCACAACTTGTGTAGGATCTTTTTAAGCCAGGAACAAGTACATTTACTGGAATTATATATATGTCGAAATCAAATAAATTAAAAGGGAAAAGGAGTTAACACCTATACTCAGCTTTATCCCAAAGTAAAAGTAGTCAAAGTGGAACAGTAATGAACACCTATACTCAGCTTTATCCCAAAGTCAAAATAGTCAGAGTGGAACAGTATGAACACCAATTCTCAGCTTCAACCCAAAATCAAAGTAGTCAACGTTGAACAGTACTTAATTGATATACTTAACACTTATTCTCTACTTTATTTCTAAAAAGAGCAGTAGTTAACCACTAATATCTTCTTTATCCTAAAGTCAAAGTGCTCAAAGCGAAATAGTATATAACACCTATTCTCTGCTTTATCCCAAAATCAAAGTAGTCAAAGTTGAACAGTACTTAATTGATATACTTAACAACTATTCTCTACTTTATCTCAAAGTCAAAGTAGAATAGTAGTTAACGCCTAATCTCTGCTTTATCAAAGTCAAAATGGAACACTACCTAACGGATATAATATACTCTGGTCTATCCCAAAGTCAAAGTACTGGTACCAGTTAGTAGACATAATAATTTATGTATGTAGTTACAGTCTCTACTCTGCTTTATTAAGAATCCAATATGGTCTTAT
Organism: Melieria omissa; assembly: GCA_963971225.1. Taxonomy (NCBI): domain Eukaryota; kingdom Metazoa; phylum Arthropoda; class Insecta; order Diptera; family Ulidiidae; genus Melieria; species Melieria omissa. The sequence continues at coordinate 55,251,024 of OZ020268.1, forward strand.
ATCCGTTGATGGACTTGATTACTTTTGAATAAAATAATTTTTTGGTACGAAATTCGGTATGAATTGTCCTGAACATTTATTAACTTGTGGTTGAATGGGCGTTCACTTCATCTCGAAAATTTTTTTTAGTTATGGAGGTATTTATAAATATACGTATTGAGATATAAAATCTTTCTGAATCAGAACCAAAGCAATTAATAATAATTTATTAATTATTTAGTTAGTAGATTCTAAAATGATGTAAAGTAAAGAGAGAGAAATTTGAACAAAAAGTTTATATTACTGGCCCTTCATGTCAACTTCTTACCACCAAAATTTGAAGAAACTTTAAGTGAATCACTTCTGTGCCATGGTCTTGAGAGGGTTAACTAATTAAATTCTTGTTATTACAAATTAAATTACAAATACATTTAAATACTTACTGAACTCAACTCCCAGGTGGTTTGTAATATGTGAACTTTTGCTGCAAAAACATTTCAAGTTGGCTCTTTTGTGTGTTAAATATTGAATAAATTATAAAAATAACAGTACGCACAAGAAAGCGTTTTCTAATCTGCACAACAATGCGCGCGCCGCATTTTGAAATCGCTCAAGAATGCAGCAAATACGAAATCTCTTTAAAAAGTTTATCTGCTGCCGGCTGCGAGCCAATTGCTACCGCAACACGTGGCGGGTTATACACAAAACAACAGCTACCAACAAAAGTTACCGCAACAACAACAACAGCATCAACAAACGCAAACAATGCGTAATTTTTCTTGGCGCTTGTACAATTCGGTTTCGTTGTGCTGCGTTGCGTTGAGTTGCGCTCAAGGACGCTGCCGTTGATACATTTAATTAAAAAACTTTTGCTCACGCACGCACGCATATGGGGCGGCTCCATAATTTGTGGCGTTAGCAATTAAGCTTATTTGAAATTAATTTGCAATATTTTCTTTAGAGAAAATTACATAGTCCTCGAGTGTAATTAATTTAATGTTTTTGTTTTAAATTTGCGGTGCGTTGGCAACTAACGATTGCAGTTAGGAGAAACTGAAAAGAACTGAAAAGAAAAGCAGTTATGGTGCTGATTCGTTAGAGAGAAATTGAAGAGAAATGTTATGCAAGAGAAAGAGAATGCGGAGGGAGCGAGTGAGATGTTGGTGGAGCTTCTGATCGAGTGCCATTCTGAGGTGTTAGTTCTATAAATTTATTTGAGTAAAAGGACGGTGAGGTGTGGAGAGTTGAGCTCAAGTAGAATATCTGCAGTACTTCGAGAACCAATCTTATCCACCAATAACTAAATTTGTTTGATATTGAAGATCAGTGAATAGTTTCGATTAAGAAAATTCCGCAATATAAGACAACCCAGTGTCATCCCAAAAGTATGCAATAAACATTTGACTGAATTGAAGTTTCATTATTTACAATGTTGATTTATACTAAAAATTAAATTAAATACTAAATCATAACAAAAAATGTTTTCTTTGAATTTTTGATTTTAATAAAATTTTTCCCCAATAGACATCGACCGCAGCTTTGACGACATGCTTTAAGCTCATACTCATGCGACCAATGAATCGTCTTCAACATAGGCCAAACAATGCTTATCGACAACACACTACGAGCAACTGTTCTTAACTTTTAAGTTCCATTAATTCTAGCTTTTTGTGCACTTCCGCACAACACATCCAAGTCATGTTTTGCTTCTATTTAAGACTCCTCGCAAGAGCAAACGCCCCTTTGAAAAAAAAAACTCGCATTGCACAAAACTCAATTTAAAATTTAAATTACTCCCCAGTTACTCAATACATCAGCGCTGCTAGCACAACTTCACTACGTTGTCTCATGAACTCGAAATGAATTTTCCGCTCTCTCTCTCTTTCTTTGCTTTTTTGTTTTGCTGTCAGTCCCACTCTGCCTCAGCATCGTTTCGACCTTAACACATGCAACGAACAACGACTGACGCACCCGCCGCTGACACCCACTGCCGCATCTTACATGACACACGCTCCTCTGTGCAGCTTTAATATTGACAACGCATTGACATTTCCATTAAGCCAACGCTTCGACGTTGAACGGCACTGCAGACTTTGATGTAGTATTTATGTATATTCGATTAATTGCTGTGTAATATTTGCAAATGAGTTCTGTCACACCCCATTTGCCCCGCAACATAACAACACTAACCGGCGCGCGCTGCTTTGCTGCCTTGATGCATATTGAAATATGCTAATGCCGACAGCCGTTAAGGCAATGGAAGTCATATCTGGAGATCGGCTAGTAGACACATTGCGCTCTGCTCGCGGTAAGTGTGCGTCTCCTGCATGTGTCCAGCATCGATACATAGACAATTGCCAAGTTTGCATTACATTTCAATTCCCGCACGATCCCGCCAAGTCAAATAAAAACAGCGTACAAGTTGTGCACCGTTCAATTGCAATTTGCTTAGCATTGAGCGCCAAATGCTGTTCATGTTTAAAACTAACTTGGCAAATTGCCTCATAATGGCCCGAACACATTCCAGACGGCAGCGACACGGCCACACTACTTCAAAATGGTGTCGGCTTCGACCGTTGTCGTGTGGTCAACTGTTTGATTAACAGTTGGGCTGAAAAGTTCGTATCGTTTCTATGAGATGGCGCCACTAGAATAAAATCCGTATCATTTTTAGGTAGTACCAACCTTCAAAAGAAACGTGTATAAATTTGACAGCTGTCTGATTACACCGTGCGACAGCATTTTTCACACTGGGAAAAATCCATATGTGCGTGAAACTGGAGGCCAAACATAGTAATACTGCGTACTCAGTTTTTAATTTCTACATCCTTTGTCCTTTTAAAAGGACTTCAAAATTTTGAAAGGGATACAAAATAAAAAAATATCAAAAATACTTAACCTCGTTAGAATATGGCGATATATATATCAAATGAAATAGAAAAGGCTCAAGAATTTAAATAAAATTTATTTGTTATTTAAAAAAAAAGGATATGAAAACGGTCCTTTGAAAATTTTAATCCTTTATAACCTTGAAAATTTATATCGAACTTTCTTTAAAAATAAGTATGTTAAAACCCGAAAGCTCCTTGATCAGGTGCCAAAATTTCATTACTCTAACTTTATTGGTTCGAAAGTTAGTAAAGAAAAGTTAAATTAAATTGGAATTTTTGTACTTCATTGATTTGCAGCTTCCGCCTTTTTGTTAATAACTTTCGCTCCTAAACAACAATTTTTAAGTGATGCGCATTTCCTTTATAAAGGATTCGTTTATATAAATGTTATGGTTCTACAATCAATTAAAAAAATGGCAGCGTGTAATAAAATTTTTTTAATTGTTGTTCAAAACACCCCAAAAAATTAAGAAAGATTCCATTAGAAATTTCAGTTTAAAATTGAATTGCCTCGTTTTTGTAGCCTACAAAATAGAGATTACTTGTATGTTTGGCAATTTGAAAATATTGTTCAAATCACACCGAGAAAGTAAGAAAGATTCCATAATAATTTTTGTTTTTAATGTAAATAATTTGGTTTTGTGGCCTATAAAATTGAGACTAGTTCTATATTTGGCGACAGCGACCACTGTGTTCATGGTCGTCAAAGTAATCGCCTCCATACGATCGCTGCCGTCGTCTATTTGTTCCGTTCATAACTTTAAATAAAACAGCCTTAATTGCTGCGAATATTACAAACACCCACACACCCATAGCGATTGATGAACATTTCCATTTATTTTGCATTTCATGTCCAATTTTGCTATTCAATTACGCGCACTTTATTTGCTTATGTTAAATCTAATTGAAATTATTTAAAAATAATTGTTGTAAAACAATTTAGTCAAACCATGAACAAATTGACTGCAAGAATCATAAATGCAGACACATAGAGAATGATAAATATTTTATGTATTAAGCATTTTCGATGCCTTATTGCATTATTTAATACGCGCATTTTTGTTTGCTAAAGTTAAAACTAATTAAAATAATTATATGTATTTAAAAATAATTGCATACTAATTTAGTCAAACAATGAAAAAATACCAGAATTTTTTCAACCTTGAAGAGTTAATGTTGCTATGCAAAGAGATTTTTTTCTAAAAGAATGTGAATTACAAATTTAATCAAAATTTTACTTTTCAAAATATGTAATCACAATCATAATTGAAACAAACACGCCCTTTTGAAACCGAGAAGAGCTATTACAACAAATTTCCAAGTAAATTTTCAGTGCTAGATCCGACTTGTCTGACAGTTGTTTTCTTGATCCTTTTACTTCGCTTGGTCCTTTTCATTTTCGAAAATACGGTTTTATAAAAATATCTGAGTCATTTGTGCTGTATTAATCGCGGAATACTAATCTCATTCTACAACTGTTCCTCAGAGCATGGAAAGGTTTTCGAATGCTCGGCTTCAATGCCTCCGGGGAAAACTAAGAGGAAAAAATTGTTGCCCGTTGCTTGAAAAAATCTTTTCTACTATTAACATTCCACCTATTAACTAAGTTCATTCTGCAACTATATTAAAGACTTGAAAGTTTAGATAAAAGCCTCAAAAGCTCGACTTCAATGAGTCCGAAATCAACAAAGACTCATTGAAGTTGAGCTATTGAAGACGAAATAGTTTTCTTCTACTTGAAAGCATTTTTTCGACTATTTACAAACTTAGTCGTCTGTGCAGTTGGAGTTCAATTTCACCAATTAACCCTGGAACTAGTCTAATTCTGCAACTGTATTCCAGACATGTAAAGTTAAGTTTTAAATTAAAGCTTTCAATGGCTCGACTTCAATGAGTCAAAAGTCAACTAAGAAGAAAAAATATTTCTCGCTACTTGAAAGCACCCTGCAAGCAACTCGGTAGTCGACTACAAAAATAACTCACTTCTAGTTAACTTTCATAACTTAACTATAAGCTAACTACAAAGTAATGCAGAACTTCCCAAAAAACAATGCAACTTTTGCTTTTTGGCATATTTTAAAGAACAGTTAATTGCTATTTGTTCTTATGCGATTTTATGTCACTAACTATAAGCTAACTGCAAAGTAATGCAGAACCCACCCAAATTTAATGCGTGCGTTTGTGGCATAGAAATTAAAAAAAAACAGTTAATTGTTGTTTGTTTTTTTGCTCTTTGGAATTTTATTTTACATATTTGTCATTTTCTTTCGTGCATTATGAAATCATAATCAGTGCTTTAGCCTCGTGCGTGCGGTCGCAGTCCAGCGAAATAAAATTAATTGTGTAAAACTAAATTAAAAAACGTGAATTGTTAAACAATTTTATATAATTATTTCAAGCGATTGCTTTAATTTTCATTATTTAAGCTAAGCCAAAATGAGAGGTGCAAGCAAAAGAAAGTTAAGAAGGCTTTTGGAAAAGGAAATGGATTCGTATTCAAATAAATTAAATTCATGTAATATTGGTAAATCAGAAGCCACCTGTTCCTCTGCTAATGTGCAGAGCCAAAACAGAATTTATATTGAAAATATTAGTGTCCAAGAAAATTGTTCCAAGAAAATTGTTAAAAAAAATGCATTAAAAAAAAAATCGCTGATTGGTATTTTAAAAATAGGCCATCTCGCAAGTGTTTTGAAGAGTTGTTAGGTATTTAACCCTTCTGTCAATGCGAAAAATTTCCACCTAGTATCAATACGACGGTACCCGGGTACCTTCATACAGTTTGTATGGGAAAAGTGAAAATAACAGCGCACAAATTAAAAAAATCGATGTTGGCTTATAGAATAAAGCGTTATTTATTGATAATTCAAGTTAAAAATATAAAATACATATTAATAGTGCAATAATTTTAGCATTTTCGTGTTTTACGTTATTGTTTACGTTGATCGGAACAGATATAGCATGACTGATAGGCTTTTGGCCGGTGGTCTGAGTCGCGTTTTGTTTCTACAGATGCTTGCAGAAACAAACATAAGGGTTTCTGTGCTCCGAAAACTGTTTGAAAACCGTTTTTAGTGTAAAAATTGTGATAATAAGAGTATTGTTTTGTCTATTCTGAGTTTTCGGAGTTTTCCCAATACCATTTGAAATCAATGCGTCACCCATAATTTTTGTAGCTAGTAAATATTTAGGGTGTTTGAACCACGAATAGCCCCTTGCGTTACCATCCCAAGATATTATCCACGGCGTCTGACTTTTTTGTGGTATCTAATTTATGTTTACTGCGAATAATATATGCTATCAAGCTGCAAAAATTGAGCATATTAGCTACCTCTGCCACCTTTTCGTTGCATGATTGGTAATGAAATGGATCAATCATTGAGCCGTAACGTCTATCAACCTTTGTACTACTGTAAATACCAATGAGTTTGGGTTTTGGGTTGTCACCTGACACTGCTTTGCCGTGGTGCATAGTTGGATGAACAAACCAGCTTCATAGCTCTTTGGAAAGTGCAACTCCAATTTTTAACACCTAAGTGAGATTTTTCGCGAATAGTTGTTGCGCAAGTACTTCAGAAGTAAAAAGGTTATCCGCTGCAACATTGCGGCCACAGGGCTTTAACTTTAAAGCTTTGAATCAAATTTCGTGCTTTTGCTACTCTTGTCATACGTTGACAATTGGCTAGTCTTCCAGAGTAAATCTCTCCTTTCAAAGGAAAACAAATTCTTGGTGTAACACGCATGTAAGGTCGATGACTTCGATCGGATGTAATGAATTCAACTAATCTTCCCTAATTTCAAATTTCAAAATTGTACCACTACTTTACTACTACGGTTGAATAAACTTGCTTTGACTCGAATATAAACGAGTAATTTCACGTTAAAACTGTATTATTTTATTGTATTTTGTATGAAAGTACTCGGATACCTTCGTATAGAACAAAGGGGTAGTGTTAAAAAATCGGTTCTAAAAGTTATCTGGAAAAAGCTTTCTTTGTATATTATATATCTAATAGATAGTAAATTTATTTTTAGGATGATACTAAAAATATCAGCATAGCTCTCCTTGGCCGAAAGTAGGATATGTTTACCTCAATTATGCAAAAGGTACCCAGGTACCTTCGTATTGACAGAAGGGTAAAACATTTTTCAAATAAAAAAGGAAATACAAAAATTTTAAATTTACATAACAATCATAGAAATATCCATTTTTATGGATAAAGACGTAACTAATAGTTGAGTTATAGCTGATTTAAATAAAGTAAACTTGAAGTTAACTGAAATGTAATTAGTTTATAGCTAACCACAAATAAGATAACTTTTAACTAACTTTTGAATAACTAACTTCAAGTTAGTCGAAAAGTCATGCAGAGTCGGACAATTGACTACTGCCTAGGCCATCGCCATGTTAAAATAGTCAGTTGGCTCCATTGAAAATAATCCAACTATCAACCACAACTAGTTGAGAATTAGTTAGATTAAAGTGCGTTAAAAGTTAGTTGAGTTGCCGGCAGGGCATCTACCAAACCATACAATGTTGATCGAAAAGGAATAATGGTATCAGATAGTCGTTAGTGGTGACCTCTGACTGTTTCCCCTACCTGCATTTAATGGCTAAATTCAAGTTGCTCCACACACGTTCGGCGCAGATTAGTGCATGCGGCCCCATTGTGTTGAAGCTCTTCCCATCACAGTGGCCTTTTGTTCCAAGCTGCATTATCTGCGCCTTGCCACGCTTTAGAAATTTCAACAAATTCCTACACCATACACTCACTAACACAGCCACGCATACACACACAGGCGAACGCACACGTGGACACTATCTTTAAAATAAATTCTGTCGAATAAAGCAGGTGAATTTATTCAGGCAAAAAGAAGCATTGTGCTTGTTGATAATATTGCAAGCATTCACCGCATATATACAGACATCTAACGGGCTATAGAAAGTTATGTGCGCGTGAATATTACCGTACAATCTGCACGCTGCCAAGCGCCCAACAATGGCAGCGTGTCGTGTAATGAGTTTGGTTGCGTGCAGTGCTGCCAGAGTAGTGTTATTTCGTTAGACTGATTTTGGTTTTGTGGTTTATAGCTTGCAACAGAAAGCATGATTGATGTGGGGGAAAATATATTTATACATACAGTGGTGTCTGGATATAGTGAACTAATTATTGCAAGGCTTGTTCACTGTATTGAGGTTGTTCACCATATCAAGGTTAACATTTTTGTTCAAAACCTCGTCATATTCGCTCAAAATATACTTTTGGTTTTTTGCTTGAAAATTTGTTTCTATATTTAGAGGCTCGATGTCAAAATTTGGGTGTTCACTATATCGAAGTGTTCACTTTATAGGGGGTTCACTATGCCCAGACACGACTGTATATTAAAAATTTATTTACTGTTACAGCTGCTTCTGGCTTCTTTTCTGCGTGTTTTTTTAATCACAAATCACATATGAACTGTTTTACACAAAAAGTATAAAAAAGCCTATAAAAGAACCTTTTTTCAAAAGACATAAGTTTTTAGTTTTTTCTGAAAGACTCAAGTTTTTATACAAATTTAAAATCATCTACTTTAATCAAATAAAATTACGACTCACTACTTTATGTCAGCTGATTGGTTTTGCTATTTTCTTGATTGATTTTATTTTGATGGAATTATTTGAGAGCGAAATTATCATTTCAATATATTTTCAATCATAAATCTGGCAACGTCGCTCACAGGACTGTTTGCCATAAATAAATTTTAACCACGGCGCACCGCACAAACCGGTCAATAATGTTTTGTTCGCCATCACCTCGACGATACGTTGAGCTGCGCTGCGTTGCGTTGCGGTTCGGTATCTGTGTGTGCGGCTGACTCGGTTCGAAGCCTTTGCACCGATTTTCATGAAATAAACATGAATGAGATTTTAAGCGTTTCAGTGATTTTGTGTTTTTGGCTTCTTCTGCTTGGTCCGGGCTGGGAGCGTGCAGCATGGCGCACTACGGTGTTGCCGGCGTCTTTATTTGCATTGAAATAAGTTTCTGGCTGAGTGATTTCGCATGAAAATTATGCCAAATGATATTCGCTCGCTGCGTTCATCGAACGTGCAGCGAAACAACGCCAAACGCGTCAATAGAAGCCACCAACGCGCTGGTAAGAGAGCGAGCACACGCGAGATGCTTCATTGAATTTTGATGATTATTAATTTTGCCCTTAACAACACACACACACACATATATATATATATCCAGTAAAACACCTTCGACGGCCGCATTCAATCAGCCAACATTCACCTCGGAATGTGATGAGCGCAATAAGCTGCGGCCTCATAACAAAACAACAATTGCAATAAATCTGGCAGTGTTTCGCTTTTGAAATGCTTCTGCCGTTATTCTGCGAATAACGGCACTTGCACGGTAACTGCAACAACACAACAAAGCCAACACCAAATTAATAAATAATAATAACTTGGCCCCAACAGCCGAAGGTCCTTGCCATTGCTCAACCACACATACACACACACACGCACACACCTGTTCACACACGCACACACTCCAGTCGAGGATTTATGCTCCCACAGCGTGAACACAAGCTCTAAAATACCGGAAGAATTTATTGGGGTTCTGCGTGCTGCCCCTTTTTTGTTGTCGACTTACTTCTTTCGACATTTTTGCAGCTTTTTCGATTTCTTGTTATGCCATTCGTTTTTGTTGTTGTTTTTGAAATTTTTATTTTACAATTTTTTTTCGTTGGTTGGCGTTGCAGCAATGGCAGGTAGCAATAAAAAATCGATAAAAGCAGTTCTTAATCCATTTACGTCGACCTTCTCTTGTTTGTGTGAAATTCGGACCCGCCGAACATTGTCGGCGCAGCTGTAAAAAATTCCTCTGCGCAAAAATACAAAATGCCGCACATTAATAACACGACAGGCGCAAGCGACACAGGCGACACGCAAGGCACTTTGCCGAATGTCCCAGTGCACGACGATTTGCCAGTGTCACGCAACTGCCATATTTACTCAATAAATTTATGAATTGGCCCCGCGTACCGTGAGGGTGTTCACAGACCAGAAATTTGTGAAAATTTTTAAATCTTGAACAAAAAAGTTTAGTTCCATTGATTCCATTGGGCAGCTAAATCAAGAAGTGATCACGCTTGGTGTCCCTCTTCTAACCTTTAAGCTTCGCACTATCGTACCAGCTCTATACATGAAACTAATTTAAGATGAGCTGATGGCAACGCAAGTTTTTCTGTCTGCCAAGTTTGGCCAATCTTAAGCTTTCGGCGTTCTAGAGTGCAGCTCTCACTAAACAAAGACCAGATCAGTACCATAATTGGTCACTGGTCACAATGGCACTTCATGGCCTAAGTGGGCTACTCCTTGAAGCAGCCACTCCTACTTCTACCTACCTACCTGCCTACGTACTTACCCTCTCTTTCCCTTCGATCTTTGGTTATAGATATTATTACGAAGCGTGAATATCCCTAAGTGCGCTCATTTAAAAGACCGCGCAATTGTGACAACTTTGGTATGCATAACGTTGCGTTGAAATTTTTCGTACCCATGCACACAAAGGTGCATACATACATACAAACATTCACACATACAAGCGTTAGGCATACAAATAATTGATTTCATAACGGCATCGTAAATAATTGATTTTTTTCTGACTTTATTTTTCAGCTAATAATAACTTGCAACACTTTAGACACTTTTATATTGGCAACAACAAAAATACAAAGACAAAACACAACAACGAAAAAAATTATTTAAATTGATTAAAATATAAAATTAACTTAAATCGATTTCGATTTGAATTAAATTTAGTTTATAATGGAAAAATGTTTTATTAAAAACATGACAAATTCGTACATAACAATAACAACCACAAAATGCAAAAACAAAACAAAAAATTAATTTAAATTGATATAAATTTTATGAGATTTTAATAAACAGGCAATTTATTACATGAAATTTAATTTGTAAAAAAAAAAATTTGAAAAAACATGAAAAATACGTAAATAACAATAATAACAACAAAATATAAAAACAAAAACAAAAAATTAATTTCTATTGATTTAAATATTAATTGATTTAAATTACCAGGCAATTTAGTTTTTAATGGAAAAATGTTTTATTAAAAACATGAAAAATTCGTACATAACAATAACAACCACAAAATGCAAAAACAAAACGAAAACAAAAAATTAATTTAAATTGATTTCAATTTCAAATGATTTAAATTACCAGGCATTGATTTCATTAAATTTATTTAATTTCTTAATGGAAAAATATTTTATTAAAAACATGTATGAAATTGTCCAAAAAAAAAGTCATACCTAAACCAATTCTTAGAATTAGAAAGCACTGCAGCAAGCTTTTCTATGTCAACTTGGCCATTTGGATCCCTCACTGCTGCTGCATTCGATACAAAATGTAAAATATGAAAAACACATTTTTATATTGATTTTAATTAGTTTTTTTGTTAGTTAGTTTATTAGTTAGGAAGTTAATTGGTTCTATTAGTTAGTAAGTAAGGTAGTTATTATATAGTTAGTTTTTTATTATTTATAAGTTAGTTTATTAGTTAATTAGTTAGATAAATGGTTAGTTAAGTAGTAAGTTAGTTAGTTAGTTTATTAGTTAGTAAGTTAGTTAGTTAGATAGATGGTTAGTTAGTGAGTGAGTAAGTTTAGAGTCCGACCGATTAATCGGCATCGGCATCGGCTAGTATCGGCCAATAAAATTGGCATCGGCATCGGCTAGTATCGGCATCGGTAAAAAAAAAAGAATCGGCAACGGAATCGGCTTCGGCCTTTTTTGGCCGATGCCACATCGGCTTTTTTGGCCGATGCCACATCGGTTTTTTTTGGTCGATTTTCCTGCTTTCATTTCTTGTTTGTTTTTATTTGCAGCTGAATCGCACTGTCTTTCTTTTTCGTATCTCGCTTTGTATATTTATTACATTTTTATTATACGTTACAACCCAGTGTTGCCTAATTAGGGGGTTTCTCCTTAGATTTGTTTGGATTTTATGACAAATATTTAAGGGGGGAGTACACTTTGATTTTTCAAAAAAATGAATTTTTTTTTTTTGGCTTAAAATGTTCCTTGGGATGTATACTTTAATTTAGAAAAGACTCCAAGTCCGCCAGAATATTCCTTACCGCTTTACGAAGCGATTTCCTAAAACATGTACCGGCGCGCTGAGAGAGCATTTTAGCGCGCTCGGAATTTTTCTGTTTTAACGCCGTTACCCACGCAGCCAGCGGTCCGGTGATGCCCAAATCGGGTGTTCGTACATTGTAGATGGCGCCACTGTCGCACAATCGATTTTCACGTATACCTATCTCATCGTATAGCGTTTAGTTTACGGTGAGTCACTGTACGAAACACGTGAATCATGAGCCCGAACAAAAAAGTGTACGCAACGAAAAAAGGCCATAGGTAGGTAGGTAGCAGCGACTGCGTGCTCTCCGAGCACACTCAAGTAGCACTATGTGCCGTTTTGTTGTCGCCTCCTCGTCTGGGTCTTCCCTGCGTGGGAGAAAATACTGGGCTCTAAAGCCAACCAGCATCGTCCAAATAGGACTTGATGCATTTTAGTCTAATTTCAGACAGATCAGCTAGAGAGCTAATCAGACTGTTCCCCAAGGAATTTAGTCTTTTAAATGCTAAGGCAGGGCAGCCGCAGAGGAAGTGCTCGAGTGTCTCACTCTCGTTGGTTTCTCTGCAGCTTCTGCAAAAGGGGTTGTGGGGGATTCCCAATCTCGCTGCGTGTAGGCCAATCGGCCAGTGACCCGTGATCACGGCCGTCAGCCTAGAAACATTCCTACGAGAATTTAGCAGCAGGTCGTTGGTTCTGTGGGAGTCGTAGCGTGGCCAGATCTGTCGAGCCACTCTGCAGCTGTCAAGATTGCTCCACCTACTGTCCGCCTTCCTAAGGAAACTTTCCTTTATCTGTTGTAGCCTTGCACTTAAAGGCGGTGCCACCCTTTCGGGCTGTGAGTCCATGGCGGATCCCACCTTGGCCAACTCGTCGGCTGACTCGTTTCCGCTGATACCCGCGTGACCGGGTATCCAGCAGATGGTAAGATCCACCCGGCCACCCACCAACCCTAGCAATTCTTTACAGTCCCTGACCAGTTTAGATTTCACTATGGGCTTGGTGAGTGCCTTGATGGCTGCTTGGCTGTCTGAAAAGATGAAAACATCCCTACTCTGGATTTCTTGCTGTAGGAGAATCCTGCAGGCTTCTCTTATTGCAAAGACTTCCGCTTGAAAAACGCTGCAGAAATCCGGTAGGTGAAAAGCTTTTTCCACAACCAGATCCCTGGAGTAAACACCTGCCCCAACACCACAGTCCATCTTTGAACCGTCTGTGTATAGGGAGGTTTCTACGTTTGTAAAAACAGTTGCGTAACGCTCCCATTCCCTTCTGGAGGGAAAGAGCGTGGAAAACCTAACACCAAAGTCGGCACATTCTTTGGTGTAGTCCGTATCTCCCCTTAGGTCCGTCGGAACCTTCGTGAGGATGCTACTGTGTCCGTAAGGTCTTTCCGTCCATTGAGATGATTCTCTCAGTCTCAATGCGCTAGAGGCGGCGGTCCGTCTAATAAAAGATTCAATCGGCAGCAGATGAAGAAGCGTATTTAAAGCATCAGAAGGGCAGGACCTCAAGGCCCCCGTAATCCCGACACACGCCGCCCTCTGCACTGCATTAAGTCTATTGACGTTGTGGTTCTTCTCTAACGCCGGCCACCACACCAGTGCTCCGTACGTGAGAATGGGTCGAACTATCGCTGTATAGGTCCAACGCACCATCTTCGGTTGTAGGCCCCATTTTTTACCGAAGAGTCTGCTGCACGAGTAGTACGCTACCAGTGCTTTTCTTGCCCTCTCCTGTATATTAGATTTCCAGCTAAGTTTGGTGTCTAATATGACTCCAAGATATTTAGCTTCTGAGGATAGCCTGAGCTCGCTACCGTTGAGCTTCGGCAATCGAAATGGGGGAACTTTGTACTTTTTTGTAAACAGTAGCAGCTCTGTTTTGGTAGGATTAATCCCAAGCCCGCATCGAGCGGCCCAGCTGCTCAGAGTGCTTAGAGCACCCTCCAAGATGCCACTAATTGTATCTAGGAAGGGCCCTGTCACCATAATGATGATGTCGTCGGCGTACGCAATCACCTTGACCCCACCTCGGTTAAGAGTCCTTAGTATGGGGTTCAAGGTAATTAGCCATAACAATGGAGATATTACCCCTCCTTGGGGTGTCCCCCTCTTTGCATATCGTGTGATACTCGAGTTGCCGAGTTCAGCCTGGATCTGTCTGCTACTTAGCAGAGCCGAAATCCACGAACAGATGCAACCCTCGACCTGTAGGTCTATCAGGGAGTTAACTATGGCTTCCTTATCCACGTTATTAAATGCTCCTTCAATGTCAAGAAACGCCGCCAGGGTATATTCTTTAAATGACAGAGATCTCTCTACGGTCCTCACGACCTCGTGCAGAGCAGTCTCGGTGGATTTACCTTTCGTGTACGCATGCTGAGCCGTGGATAGATGGTTCTCTTCCAGGCTTCCTCTTATATACGTGTCCAGTACGCGCTCGAGCGTTTTTAACACAAACGAGGTCAGGCTAATTGGCCTAAAGTCCTTCGGAAGGACATGTCCTCTTTTGCCTGCCTTTGGTATGTATACCACCCTGGCTTTTCGCCATGATTTGGGTATATAGTTCAGTGCTATGCAGCTGACAAAGAGCTCTCGAAGCCAGTCCATCGCGCCTTCCCCCATTCTTTGTAGCATGATGGGCAGAATTCGGTCTGGACCGGGACTTTTGTATGGGGAAAAGGAGCCGATAGCCCAGCGGGTCATCTCCCTAGAGATCACCTTCTGGGCGACCGCTCTCGACCTAGGGCTCCGAACTGGTAGCACCCTGGGTGCGGTCACATCGCATTCGGGGAAGTGAGTGGGCGTTAAGAGTTCCAATGACTCTGCCACTGATTCCGTGGCTGTCCCATCCGGCCTGTGTAAAAGCGTCGGGGGTGAATATCCCTTGGCCAGAGCTTTGCTTAGCCTGGCCGTTTCCTTAACGTTCTCAATCGAAGAACAGAAGTTTTGCCACGACTGCCTCTTGGCAGATCCAATAGCTCGCTTGTATTTGCGCAGACATTCCCTGTATGGCTGCCAAACCTTGGTCCTGTAGGACTCATTAAAGACTCTTCTGGTCTCCCTCCTCAACTCAGAAAGCTCCTTATTCCACCACGGTGGAATTGGTTTCCTTTCGTGACGAATCGGACAAGATTGGTCAAATGCTCTAGTGAGAGTTTTTTCGAGCCGATTTGCTCTCTTCTCTAACTCGGATATAGAGCTAATGCTAGATTTTGGGAACCTTAGGAATTGGGACCTCACGATACTCTCATATCTGTTCCAGTCCGTCTTCCGAGGGTTCCTAAACTTTATTGGAGTACACACCGGTGTGTCAACGCTGAACATGATATATTTGTGGTCCGAGAAAGACTTTTTGTCGGACACCCTCCAACCCTCAATGTTCAAGTTCGTCTGGTCGAGTAGCAGAGTTACGTCGAGTACCTCCTCCCACCCCTGAAAGCTCTCTGAGCTCGGGAAGGTGAAGGTAGGAGTGTTACCCAAATTGCAGACACTAAGGTTATAATCTAAGATAAAGTTGAAGAGAGACTCACCCCTTTCGTTGTCCTCGCTGCTGCCCCAAAGTGTGTGCCTGGCGTTAGCATCGCACCCCAGCAGCAAGTCACATTTGGCGTTGCGGGCTGCCTCCACTAATGTCTGCACCTCCGCTGGTGGTGCCGGCTTGTCGTGGGCCATGTAAGAAGCCGCCACCATTAGGGGTTGCCCTCGCGCGTCCGTGAGCCTCACAACGGCGAGGTCGTCACTACTCAGGCTGCAACATAGAAAAGCGTTAATATGTTTCTTAGCTAATATGCAGGCTCTAGGTGTACCTGAAGAGACCCTGTACAGAAGACTGTACCCGTGGATGTTTAGGCCCTTAACCGTGGAGTCTCTGACCCAGGGCTCCTGTAGGATGCAGAGGTCCACGTTCTCCTCGCTGAGGAGAACAGACAGGTTGTCTGAAGCACACTTCGAGTGCTTCAGGTTCACCTGCACGACCCTAAGCATCTTTACCGGGTTTATCCTTGTCATCCAGCGCCAGGTCGTCCAACAACTTGTTGGTGTCTTCCACCTCATCTGGATTGAGGGCCGGTATGTCATCTTGACCAGTACCCGCGTCGGATGTCCAGACACGGATCCTGGCCTTTCTGATGCCATACCTCAGCTTTCCGTCAGCCTTTTCGATGGCCTCAACACTCTCTGGGTTGATCAGGACCACGAACGTCTGGCTGTTCTTCGAGGGCTCCTCCGCCTTAATGATGACCCAGTCATCCATAGGCACCTCCGGGTTCTGCAGAGCGAGTGTCTCCACTATTCTCGCATGGTCAGTCTGCCCCTTAGGCAACCAGATGCGCGCCCTCGGTCTCTTGGGGATCTCGCTGGCCGGTACTAGTCTGAGCTTCAGACCCTCCCAGGCGCCGCTGATCTTAGCGACGCACTCCAGCAAGAATACCCTCGAGGCCTCGTCGTCACATCGAATCACCCGATGGCCCCTGACCACGTCCGAACAGTCGAAACTGGGGATAGATCCTGGTTTTGCTCTCAGCTTTTCCAACACCAGGTCGGAAAGCCTCGCCTCGATCTTATCCCATCGCTCGCTGATCGACCGGCCCGTGCTATTAAGCTCGTCCACCAATGCCATACAGAGCTGGTCCTTAGCCACTTCACTGAAGAGGCGGACCTGCTCGCTCGAGGAGTGCGGTTTCCTCCGCGGGGCGCCTCTGGCGTCCTTCACTCGTTTGGCATGGTTTTCGGACGAATCCTGGGACCTAACCCTTTTTAACATGGCAGCTGCCTTCCCGCTGGTAGTCGGCTGCTCTTCTGCTCGAGCCTGCGCTGCGAGGTACTCATCGACGACTGCCTGGTACCTTCGCTTGTCGGCTGCGTCCCTTTCGACCGCTACGCCCTTCTTTTCATTCTCAGCTATCTTAGCGAGAACGAATAGGGCGTGGTTGTAGGCGGCCTTCACTGTCCGCTTCTTAGGTTTTTTCGCGTCGCGCTTCTCTCCACTGGAGGTCTGCGGTCCGCTCGGTAAAACGGGTGTCGGGATGGCGCCACTGGCGCGCATCCCGACGCTCTCAGTTAATGTGTCCTGACTTAGCCCTGAGAGGTTGTCCAAGTCAGTTAGGGAGAGGTTATCCTCGTCTCCCGCGAGTTCCGAGGCCAAACCGGAAGAAGCCATGACATGATATCATAATCGCCCGCTTTGCTCGACAAGGCAAGCGCGGCGGGCCTGAGGAGGTGGGGGCGAAACGATGGTCGACCATGACAGCGCCCCCTCTGCCATGGCAAGGCCAAGTACTACACCCGATTCGGCCCGGTGTCGGGGAGGCTCCGTTCGCCCACAGCCAGGTACTTCACCCCCCGGCTGCAAACCAATCAGGGGCACGGGTCGCATAACACCCTGATTTTGGGGGGAGATGTTTATTGACTTCCCAGTCTAGATCCGCAGTGTTCTGTATGGGTGTTCGCTGTAGCGGACTCCGCAGCAGTGTCACCTCGAGCAGGATGTGGCTCCGCACCACGCACTGCGGTCTTGGCTGCGGCAGAGGCTAGTGGTCGGGTACCTCCGGTACCACGGCCGTAACATCGCTTGACCGAGCCCTGTGCTACTCAAGATCCCCAGCAGGAGATCCATTTCACACTCGACACCTATGGCCTAAAAAAGGCCATAAAAACAGCAGTTACCGGATACGAGATAAGGGGAAACGGAAACTGCGGAATAGGTTCCAGATTGAAGGTGACAGCGAGGATGTTTCGGCGTCAGCGAAAAAACTTCGGATGTCGAAAGGACAGTACCACGTGAACGTGAACCAGGCTTTTGGCTACCGGCTCATCGAATTCCTGTCGGTGTTTTCTGCACTATCGGAGTTGGTTGTCTGTAAGCAGTGCGGTTCGGATTTAAAATTCCAGGAAACCAGTGTTCGTGGGTTGGGGTTCAAACTCGCTGTTTGTTGCTCCAAGTGTGAACCACGATATATAAATTCGTGCCCGCTAATCGGCCACGGATTCGAAATTAATCGACGTATAGTACTGGCTATGCGGATTCTTGGTGTCGGATTGAATGGCATATCAAAGTTTTGCGCCTTCATGTGTTTGCCGAGTCCAGTTTTCAAATCATTCTACACGAAACTCATCAAAACGATTTCCATCGCCACATCTTCTGTATGTCAAATGTCTATGAAGAATGCAGCTGCTAAGGAGAAGGAGTTATCGGAGAAGGACGGCGAGACGAGCGGTCTGACGGTTTCCGGAGACGGCACGTGGAAGAGAAGGGGCTTTTCTTCTTTGCTGGGCGCGACGTCTCTCATCGGCTGGCGCACGGGGAAAATCATGGACTTGGAGGTAAAATCCAAAATTTGCAAATCCTGTGATATCTGGGAGAAGAAGGAGGGGACCGCAGAGTACGAGGAATGGAAGGAAACTCATCATGACAAGTGCGAACGAAATCACCAAGGGTCATCGGGAAAAATGGAGGTGGATGCTGTAATCGAGATGTTCCAGCGGTCCGAAAGTCTACACGGAACGAAATACAGCAAATACATCGGGGACGGCGACAGCAAGACCTTTAAAGGTATTATTGACAGCCAGCCATACGAAGATTTGATCGTGCAAAAGAAAGAGTGTATCGACCACGTGCAAAAGCGTATGGGGAAACATCTTCGGTCACTCGTTAAAAACACGAAAGGGCTCGGCGGAAAGGGGAAGTTGACGGGAAAACTCATTGACGAGCTGACGATGTACTATGGATTAGCTATTCGGAGGAATTCTTCATCACTCGAAGACATGAAACGAGAAATCTGGGCAACTTTAAATCATAAGATATCGACTAACGACAACCCGCAGCACAGCAAATGTCCAGTAGGCCCGGATTCCTGGTGTTCCTGGCAGAAGGCGAAAGCGACCGGTGAGCTGAAGGACTACAATCACAAGCCTGCTATGAAGAAGGAAATTTTCGTCGCTCTCAAACCGGTTTACACAGAGTTGTCCCGAGATGACTTGCTGCAAAGGTGCCTCGGCGGGTTTACTCAGAACGCGAACGAGTCTTTCAATGCAACTCTGTGGCAAATGGCGCCGAAAACTGTTCACAGCGGGAAGTCGGTGGTGGACATCGCAGCTGATATTGCTGCGTGCAATTTCAATGATGGGATGATGGGTATCATGGAAATAATGCAAGTACTAAATCTGGAAATCGGCCCGACCTGCTACAACTTCTGCCTGGCTGCTGACGCCGAACGCACGAGCAAGGCGGAGGAGCGCCTCACGGATGCAGCGAAAGAAGCCCGGAGATGCAGTTTGGCGACCCGAAAACACAAGGACTTCTTGGATGACAACGCAGAAGGCCAAATGTATGGAGCCGGCATCGCCGATTGAAGGTAAATATCACTTTTCCACGAGAAAAATGAAATTTTATCTTTAAACGCGTTTATCTCGAAACGGGGCTTTTCAAACTGGCGTGGGAAATAACTCTAACCAGTTATTATTAAATTTGGATATCGCCTAGGTTTTCTTGTTTAGAATTAAATTCTGCTTAGAAATACGTATCCACATTTTCGATTTTGTCAAAAATGGATTTTTAATCCACGATTTTGTAAGCATTTTTAGGGTTAAAAAATGGACTTTTTTTCCTAAGGCCACAACTTTTGAAAACAATTAATTTAAAAAAAATCGGAATACGTATTTCTAACCCGAATTTCATTACTTATCTCACGCCGTTTTCCGACTTCCGCGCGAGGACGCCCGCGCGACCTGGTGCACCGGCCACGGGGGGACGCCAATCGAGTTCAAAAAAATACAAATTGTAGTTCGAAGGATGAGTAATAAATGGGTTATAACATATTTGCCCTCCCTGAGTGTTTTATTGCTTAAAAAAATTTACGAAAATGCCTTACTTTTTGGACGTTCAAAGTGTACTCCCCCCTTAAGGGGACAATATTTTACAGATATTTTCATTATATTTTTGCCACATCAACACCTTGTTCAGCTATATTGGCTATTGGGTCTTTTGTTAACTGCTTGTGCCAAATAGAATGAGCAATTTTCATGAAATATTAATTTTATGTGTTATAATAAATTGGGGGAAATTTTAGTTTAATGTATTTAAATTCTGAATTTTCTTGTAATTTTATTTAGTTTTTAGTTGTTTATTTTCTCGTTTTTGTTTGTTAATTTGTGATGAATGTGATGAAATGTACTATATATGTAATAGTTCCTTTTGTTGTTTTATAAAATAAGCTGTGTTTTTGATTGAATTCATTCGTGTTTTTTTTTCTATGGAATCGGCATCGGCATCGGCCGATTTTCGGCTTTTTGACCGATTAATCGGCATCGGGCTAAAAAATTTGGTATCGGTCGGACTATAAGTAAGTTAGTCTATTAGTTATAAGTTAGTTACTTACTCAATTAGTTACTTAGTAAGTTAATCAATCAGAACAACAGCCGTTGTCAATGAAAAGGAGCTTAATTAAGTAGCTTGTTTTAGCGAATTCCCAAATGGGGGTTGAGCCGGCATGAATCCGTCTTAATTAGTGAATACGCCAGTATCCTCCCGTTGAAAAAACAGACGGAATCTGTCCAGTATTACAACTAACTTCGTATATGTAAAATATACCTGCTCCTTCCTCCTATAAGCTGATTGTTCACCATCTCTTACACGTCTATTATGTTTGTCTCTCTATTCTTTCTATCAAGCTATTGTCTTTGATTATTCACTCTGGCTGACTGCCAGACTGTCTTCATCAAAATTTTATTTAAAGTTTTCCAAGTGTAGAAAACAACCACTTCTTTCTGCCAATCTACGAGGGTGAAGGTTTTGAGCCTCAACATTAATGTCGAACTGCAAGATAAAGAAACCTATTTCGAATTTCAAAACTTGTAGGTATTACAAAACATTTCTGAAGACATAAACTGTAAACTTTTTGTAGTCATTTTAAAATTTTTTTTTTATTTATTAGTAATATTTTTTAAACTCAATTAACAGCATCATTTACTGTTTTTCATTTAAAATATCTGTGTTTTCTTTAATACCTCTATCAACTTCTGCTTTGATGACTTTTATTTTTTTAATCGGGTTCTACATTTAGCTCTACAGTTAAGGTTCTACAATTCCAATTAGCCAAATCCGATGTGTACTTTTCGAGATATCAGCAGATATAATATGTAGTCTTTGTAGGTATGGAAAACTTGCGGTCTTTTTAGTGTTAACTGACTATTTAGGACTGTTCCCAGCAATGAAGGCGTTGCGCCATCTTAATGTGGTTTCCGTTGTCGTTGTCTTTCAAATCTAAGATGACTACAAATATATTTTCCATTAACTCGAGTTGGTCTTTGTACCCAATAGTTCATAACTTATACTCTTGTAATGTTGTAATCCCTATGAAAAGTTAAGTTATTTGGAGTTCAACGTACTCACTCGACGTACCCTGTTGTGTATTGCTTCTTAACACTAGAATGCCCAACCAATTCCATCTCCCTAAATGTCCATAAGATGCCATGTTACAAAATATAAGTGAAACTTTTTTTAACAATATTTTCAATTTTTGATTTAATTTAGTTTCAAGAAATGGTAACAGTCACAGCAGATTTTCTTCAGAAATCAATTCAATCAAATAATAAGTAACCTCAATAAAGTCATTTGCCTCCCTTGTGTATTCTTCTGTTAAGCCTACTTTATTTGATTCTCCCATTTTTCCGAATCACCCTCGTTCCTTTAAATATTCACAAACCATACACATACACACACACACATACACACATATATGTTTGTGTATATTGCATGAGTGTTGGCAAAAGTGACGAGTTGATCAAATTTAATAGAGTACGATTTCCAAGCCAAAAAGCCTAGAACTCATTCAAACCACATAAAACCAGCCATCACGAAAAAAAATTGAGAAGCCAAACAGCCAACTTTACAGTGAGGGAAACACAATCAATTTGAATGCGAAAAGCCAACAAGAGGACGAAAGAACAAAACAAAAACTCATATTCGAGCTGTGAGCAAAAACAAAGAAGCTGTATGGCTGAGTCGATTTTCTGCCGACGTAACCATGAAGCCCCAAACGCAATATTTGTGCATAAATTTCGCAAATAATATTTATGCGTATCGTAGCGGCAGAAATAAATGTGGCTGCTTTATTTCCATTTTTATGATACGCAAATAGTCATGAGTCATGATGTGTGTGTGTGTGTGTGCGTTGCACGCATTTTACACTCACATTCACACCCACACAAACCGCAGCTCCTTGGCATGTGCGAATATTTGCGTACGGCTTCATTTTCACTCGCAACTGTTGTTATTTATGGCCCTTTCACAGTGTGCAAATGTGTTTTTAGCGCTTTTGACACATTCTAATCCAGCGTTGGCTTTAACGGCGGCAACGTTGTGCAGCGTTCATAGAAAGCGAGATTCAATGTTGTGCGGCGCTTTAAAGTCGGCAGGATGCGCGCAGCTGTTATCTCGCCGCAGGTTGAGTACTGCGAAACCTTGTTTTACAATTTGCTAAGCAGCTGAGCGCAAAGGCGTTACATCATCACACACATGAGCGAGCCGCTGATGGATGGCCGATCTGCCAAGTGCTGCGCGCACCGGCGCTGACAGGCACAGCACAGCACAGCAATTGAACATGGCCGCATGCGGTCAGCACTCACACACAAACACACTTGTAGTGCCAACATCAGCTATATTTAGTCGAGCACCAGTGATCCGGAAATATTCATTTAATTGCGTATAATGCGCCCCGTTGCGTAACGCCGCCACGCGCTCGTCCGTCGCAAATTTATTTCATTTATATCCGCCATTCGTTTATTTAACTGTCACATTTACACATGTTACGGTTTTTCTTTGGGTGCGCCCCCTTTTTGCTTTGACCGAGCACCGAATTGTGGCTGCGGCCAACTTCAATTTCGTGCAGCATCCGCACAAAGCGGCCAGTCCAGTCCGGCCAGCAGGCGGGCAAGCTTCATAAATCTTGTTGACACCAGCAACACGACTGAAATTGAGCCAGACATGGCCGTGGAACCACTTGTGGTAATTTTATTTTGATGAGCGGCACCGAAAAAGGTAAAAGCGTGTCGCAAATGAACCGCGCTGCCAGCGGAAGGGACACTTTTCAAGCGACATGTTGCCTTAGCCGCAACCGTAGTGGCCTCTATAAAGCAACCCACTAACAATCAACAGCAACAACAACAACAACAACCCAATACAACTGTGATAAAATAAAGCGTCTTGAAGTAATGTAGCTGTCCGTTCCGTTGTCCATTTGTCGACGCTGTCTGTGTCGTTGCTTCTCGTTTCAACTCCTGCTCGCTGTTAAGTTGACTGCAAATTAGTTTTCTGCCGTCAATTGCTTTCGAATGTATGTGTGTGTGTGTGTTTTACGGTTTTCGTTGGTTTTTTTATGAAACATCATAAATTCTGCTAAGTCCCATTTGCGCTGTTTATAGCCTGCGCTGGCAACAGGCCCAACGATGCTGTCATTTCGTTCTGATATAAAACAGAAAAGGTCAGTTTTCACTGGGACAACTCTTTGTTGTTATTGTTGTTTTTGTTGTAGGAAAAGTGCTTTCAAATTAACTTGATTTTTTCGTATTATAAAATTACATTTCATACCACTTATGTGTATAATTTTAAAATGGTTTTATGACTTTGGGGTTTGTGCTTGGACGAAACAATAAATTTTAACCACAAAACGCTGTGACTGTGAGAAACCATGTGTGATGTATGATTTTATGGTTGAAAAATACGTTTAGTTATGGTTAGGTTAGGTTTGGATGGCTGCTTAGGGAGCTGACATAAGCTAAGCTTGGCCTTTCGACACACTGAGGAAGTAACAGAGAGAAAGTAAAACCCCATAGCTAAGCGACTACTGCCACCCAGCTGGGAACAATTCATCATTGTGGCTGGCTTATCAAATGGCCAATGCTGCTCAGTGTTGCCAGATACCTAAAACGGCTTTCTCCTAAATCTTAAAAAATATTGAAATTTCCTCCCAAAAATTAAACAAAAATGCTCAATTTTTTTTTAAATTGCGTAATTTTAAACCTCTCATAAAAAAATAAAAATACGTACATATAATTTTTTTAATGCAGCCTTTTTTATTTATCTTCAGCTTATCAACGGAAAATTAACAAAAACAAAACATATAACAAATGAATTAAATTTAATTCCCAGAATTGTAAAAGTAACTTGAACCCAGAAGTGAGACTTTCAGGCTTATTTATATGAGCTAAATTACTGAAAATATTTGGTAAAAAAGTACAAAAACTGTCTACAATGTTAAATTTATATATGCAATATAATTCTAACTTTCCATTAGAGGATTGCATAAAATAATGGAATCAAAAATCTTTTGGATTTATCATCATTTGAAATCTTTAGTGAGACTGTGAGGCTCACTTCTGGGAATTAGGGTTAAGTAAAAAGTGACATTTTTGGCGGAATTTAATTGTGACAACAATAAGTGAGAACGAGATAGAATAGAATAGATAGAATAGATAGATATTTTGCAAGCTTACAAATTTTTAACACAATAGGTTGCTTTAACTATTAAAATAGTTGCCAAAATAAATTTTGTTGCCAGTTCTCCAAATACATCTTACTTTGTTATCCAAAAATCTCCAAAAAATCCGAAAAATCCGAAAAATTCCCAACATATAATATAAATCTTCTAAACTTTCTCTTAAACAATTTTTCCTCCTAAAAATTCTCCTAAAAGGCCAAAAATCTCCTAAATCTAGGAGGATATCTCCTGATCTGGCAACACTGATGCTGCTAATGTCAATGGTCAGGTCAGCCAGAAAATAGGTCTAAATCTACTTCTCAGGAATATATTCATCTACCAAGCTTTATCTACCAAGCTTCATCTGTCACACTTATGACAGTTTTCATTGAAAGTGAGACCCAGCTCCTAGATCAGCTAAAACTGCTCCTGGCGAGTTGATAGTATTACATCTCAGGCCCAAAAATTCTTTACTTCGCTTGGCCTGGTGTCCTTGCAAGCTCTGCATGAACGCTCCAGCACAACGTTTCATTTGCCAGCTGTCAAGTAAAAGAACATTTTTATAAATTACTTTACTTTTACTCCTTGACTCACAGTGGCACAGTTTCCGTTAAACACACAGCACATTCGTACATATAATCGTATGCCAAAAGGTATGTACGCCCATTGGCATTTTGCAATTAACTACTTTGCCTTGTGGCATTGGCCCGTATTACCTGCCCTCTATTGCATACATAATATTGTACAATATATTGTGCCGCGCTACAACAAAATCGCCTGCGCAGTTTGGCCGCAAGATCCAAGTTTGGCTGTTCTCATGCGCAGCGACATGTGTGATTATGTGTGCATAAAGACATACCCCAGCAATTTGACTAATGACGCCGCTGTCACACATTCCAAGCGTTGAGGCTTTCAATCATTTGTGCCACATTCAGCGGGCGCAGCCTTGAAGCGGGAAAGGGTTGCTTGCGCTGCCAGTTTTTGTGCTGTCGCCATTGATTTCGTTGTAATTAGTGAATGTAGTTTTTGAGTGGATATTAATTAGTGTGAATACTTTTTGCTGAAAGCGCGAATTGACTGTGTGTGTGTGTGCACCTTGCTTTTCGAATTTCTGTCATTCACAAACTTGTCAGCCGTAAAAACACAACACCACAAAAGAAACAACAACAAACGCCCAGAAAGAAGCCGGCTTTAATTTTGCACCGAAAAAATGTGTAGACTTTCTTTTGTTTGGCAGAGATAAAAATGGCGACAGTGTTACATCGCCACGTTGTTGGTTGGCCGCACTGAGCTGCGTGGGAGAGGAGAAATGTGCGTGTGGCAGCGCCGACAAGTGTTTGGCTTTAATCTTTTACAAGTGTCTCACTTGAAGTACATTTTGGTCTGCTCGACAAGAATTTTAATGAAACAAAATATTGATTTGGGAAAGCTTGTGTTGAGAACAGGGACAAGCTTATTGAGAGATTTGTTGGATTTGTTTTGGAATTTTTTACTTAATTCTTTCCAACTTGTCATTGGTATTTCGTACATTTTTAACATGGATTTGGAAATGTGACAAGTTTGATATTAACCCTTCGCTGCATGATTTAATTTCCTTAGAGAAAAAAAATATTTGGCAAATTATTCTTGTTTCTCGTTAAGTTACGATGGTAAAACTGAAATTTTGTTGAATTCCTATGTCCACGAAAAAAGTTAAGTAACATTGCATATATGCAATTTCATGCAGCAAAAATCGTTCTTCCTCTTGATTTCCTCAAATTTTTGCAATTACGATACAATTCACTCATACGAAATTCTATATTGTTATTTCCACAGAAAAATTACGAGTTTTGAAAAAGTTGTTGTGGATTCATTTTTATTTTGGGAAAATATAGTCAACTGTAGTATTGTAGTACTGTAGTAATATTTTACATTATAATATAAAAAGTTTAATGTAAGGAACTGGGAAATTATTTTGAATGAAATTTTTTATAACAATTTCTTGTTTTATTGAAACATAAATATGTGTCACACTTTTCACATTTCATGAAAGTGTAACCATTGCAACCTTGCGATGTATAAAATTTATCAAAAAAAACTTTGTAGTTCTTTTCAGATGGAACATGTCGCAGTAGTCTTATAACAATGTTGGCACTGGAGCCCAAATCAGTCTCTTCAGGAAGCCTATCCACGGGGTTGTTCTTTTGGCCCGTGTATATTTCAAAGTTGTAGTTAAATCCAGATATTCCGGCGAGCACATAGAGTTTAAATCCCCATTTGTGAGGTTTCATGGGAAGTTATTGCTTCAGATAAGATTTGCATTTGGTAGAGCATAGTTGCTCATCCACGTAAAGACAGCTTTCAAATGGGACCGGTTTAAATTTTTCAATTAAGTGGTTGATAACTGGACGTATTTTAAAAAGTCGGTCAGAATTAGGGTAATTCCTGAGTTTCATGTCATCATTGTTATTGAATTGTTATTGTAATAGCGACTTGATTTTTTCAAATCTATTTAGCGACATGGTCTCCTGTATTAACGTATTTCCAACTATAGGTACCCAATATTGACGGTTGTTTGGAATTTGAATTACCGACATCAAAACGCATATGCCCAGAAATTTTCGCAAATCCAATTCATCAATATGTTCTGGATTAGTTGGATTTTTCTGGCAAGCATATAAATTGGACTGGTAAACAACAGACTTTATAAGTTCGTCAGAAAAAAAATATTTGAAATAACTGTAAGGTCCTTTCAAATCCATAAAATTTTCGGGCAGCTCTTCACTGCCTTTAAATTCAGTATTTAAATTTATATCGAATTTTTTTTTTCCAAATAGTTTTATCGTATCGTTCTCTGACCGTTTTCTCTGCAGCAATCCCAATCACTTTATTTATTCCATGTTCTTCTTCTTCTTCACATGTTTCCTCCGTGCATCGATATACTTTTATTTCAAAATTATTATTATCACCGTCATCATCAAAAAACTCGTCTTCACTTTCAACCCAACCTTCAATTATTTTTTCAAGGTCCTGATCAGTAAATGCCCTAAAAATAATAATTTAGGATTGGGTGCATGATTTTGCATATATGCAATATAATAACTTATATGCAATGTCAGTTCATATTGGCGCAAACGCATGATATTGCATATATGCAATGATACATCGTAGCGCAAAAGTAAATAATTAGCAATTTAAGTATGCAAGTAGTTAACGACGAAAATTATGTAAACTTTTCAAATAATACTTACATTTTAGAAAATTTTCACAATAATGCAAAATATTAAGAAAAATAAACACAATTTTTCCAAGCACTGTAAACACGTGTTGTTTGGTCGGTTCTTTTGTACATACTTTCAATGTTATTCGCGAAATTCCGTTAGAAATAAATTGTTTTATCATAAAAGAAACAGGTAATGAACGAATAACTGTAAAACGCTGCATAGAAAAGTTGCCAGATCTACGAGAAGTTAACATTGCATATATGCAATGCCATGCAGCGAAGGGTTAAATGGCAACAACGTAGTTTTAATTTTTTTTAGATACTAGGCGCAGTGCTCAAGTTGTGCATTGAGATGGATGACCAAAGAACCAATTGTATTTTTGTTCGCTCTCGATTGCTGACAGGTGTGACAACAGGTGACCGGTTACTTCAGGCTGAAAATAGTCGTGTCAAATATCTGCAGCCTGAAGAGTAAGAAACGATAGAACACGTCCTGTGTTACTGCACAGCTTTTGCAAGATGCAGTATGAAAATTTTGCTCAGGGCCTTAATGGATTTTGCAGAAACCGCCTTGAAAGATTTACTATCCTTCGAAAATGCTAAACAGACAATAACAACGGACTCAGTTCAGACTTGATGTGATAGGGACAGACGCGTGCGCCAAAAAATACTATGAATCAGTTCATAAATTTTCTTTTATGAAATCTTTTACCATGAAAATTGAAGTCTTATTCGATTTATTTAAACAAAATCTATCACAACGTGTATCATGCCTGTTTTTAACTACTTGAAACGAGTTTTCATAAATTGAATTTTAATTGAATTTCTTTTGTATTGTTGAGCATTATTTTTCATTAACATTAAACATAATTCATTTCATAAATTCTCATAGCACCCTATTAAAATTGCACATAACGCTTTTATACAATAAATCACTTTGAAATCCTGCTCGACCCTCACTAGCTTTTTTTCACTTGACATTTATATTCAATTTATTTTCACTTTCATTCAATGTTCTTGTTCGATTTATTCGATGCTTCGTCATAATTTCACTCGCGGCCATTGATGTCGGATCAATTTCGTTAAAGCACAATAAAAAACAATTTACACCGTTTCGACGACCATACGGGCGCCATTTTGTGCGCAACGCTGCCATATTTCGCGGCTTGTCGGCAATAAATCGAGGAAAATGCAGCTGCCATATGGTCTTTGCATATGGGCGAGCTTTCGCAACAATTTACATGTTAAAAGAAAATGACCTGGCGAAAAGTTGCCTCATTATGCAAACACCGGCCATAAAAATAAACAAGCTCGACAACAGCAGCGCCCAGCAGTGCGCAACAAAACGAAACGAAATGCCACAACAACAACAACAACAACAACAAAATGAAATATACCAATTGTCGAGCATGTCATGGTGCTACATTTAAATAACAACATACATATGTAGCCATGTAGGTACACGTGTGTGTAAATATGTAAAAATAGCACCGCATACATGAATGAATGGGTTGCCACAGTTTTCGTGCGCCGATAAGTCATGCACCACTGTAGCTGGTCTTTTATGTTGCCGCCCACTCGCCACATGCCACATTCCGCCCCACTTGCATGCTTGCGAACTCTGAACTGAGACTGTGTGGGTGCGTGTGTGAACATGAATGTGCGTCTGTATGGATGAGTGCAGGCTGCATTGGGCGTCGTTAGTGTGGTCGGTGTTTACGAGTTCTGTCATGTTGCCACTCTTCGCTGCAGCAAGCGTTCGCTTAAAACTTCGAGCATTGTCAAGTTTCGATGACAGCGAAAAACAATATGGCGGCAGGAAGTATCACACTTGCAGCAAATGGCCATTTAAATTGTAGCAGCACTTATGGTTTGCACTAAAAGTGTCAACATTTCCATAAAGTTGGTCAATTTTAAAATTGATATTTTCAATTTCCTTGTTTGTTGTGCATTTAATGCTTTTGTGTTAGAGTTTGTTCTTTTACTATTATTTTAAAAACTGTTATGTTTATGGATTTTCTTGCTTTTAGTTAGATTGCAAATAAATGAACGTAAGGTGAGTGATGGGAAAATCTTGTAGAAAAAACTTAAGAAATGGAGAACATAGAAAATAATAAATTTAAATTTTCTGGGAATTTTTAATCAGATTGTATTAAGTTCGGAAAATTCAATATTTCTCAATATTTCATTTCATTTTTTGATGTATTTCAGCATACAAGATTGCTCTTTTAAATATTAAAAAAAAATACATTAAAACCGAGTAATAATAATAAATAACATTAAATATAAATTAAATAAAAAATAACATTAAATATTTAGAAAATGATAAGAAATACAGAAGAAAACAGAGACAGAGGGATGTGTAGATATGGGGAGATAGATAATTAAGAGAAATGCTGGAAAAGAAGATGCTTGAAGAAGACACTTGAAAAACTCATTTAAATTGGAGTTTAAATTTGAATTGCGCGGAAATTGAAATTGGATTTTCAACTCAGTTTAGTTTGTTATCTGAAAATGTTCACTCTTGTTCAGCATTTTAACTCTATACATATAATTGTTTGTCTGTACTGACTGATTGACTGACTGGTTCATTATCGCCCAGACCAAACCGCTGAAGCTGCAAACATGGAATTTAAACTGTAGGTACATCTTGAAAATGAAGCTCCGCTAAGAAGGGATTTTTTGAATTTCTGGGGCTAAAAGGGCAAAACATTGGATTAAGTGTTGTATGAAGAAAAGTGATTTAATAGACATATTGATTTAAAACTTGAAAATGCTCTAAATCTAAAATAATTCAACACGTATTTTATAATTTTTCGAAAATCAAAATTTAACTGGGCCCACAATGGGTTAAGGTTTTTTTAAGGGAATATTCCGAAAAAATATTTAAAATATTAAAATAGTAAAAATTTTTTCCGCCTTTTTACTTGATACTTGGTGAAAATACTTCAAATGTGAAATAATTCGATGTGTTTTTTTATTTTTTCGAAAAAAAACTGACGGGGTCAAATACCGGTTAAAAGTTCATTTATTATTATATTTATTTATTTTGTCTACCGGGCTTAGCCCTCACATTTTATATGGAGAAACTGTGAAAAAATATGATATATGAAAAATATGATATTCGTTTTTTCGAAAATCAAAATCTGAGGGGGTCACCGATGGGTTAGGGGTTTTTGCTTCAGTGCTTCAAATCATTGTTTTACTGCGACTTAAAAAATTAAAAAAAATTAAATTAAAAAAGTAAAAAATTAAATTTTATAAAAAAAGTCACTGACTGATTTTTATTGATGACTTTTATAAATAAAAGTCACTGAATGTTTTTTATTGATGACATAGGACAACTAAAATAAATATCAAAAAAAGCTGTTATTTGTAGACTAATATGAAAAAAATTTAAAAATAATTGTTATTATAAGATTTTTAAATATATAAATAAAAAATAATTCTTATTTTTCCACGCATAAAAATTACAAAAAACAGTTTATTGCCAAGTTTGATTATCGGTGCAAAAAGAAATGTATTGGTATGTATTGCAATTTTTTTAAGTATAGTTTTCATAAATAACTGTTATTTCCGGTCCCTGCTAAAAACTATGAATTTTTGCATATAATAGCAAATCCCTGATCTGTAAAGAGATCAACGAACTACTAACAAAACGTCAAAACTAGGTTGACTCACTGATTATGATACCATAATCTTTTTAAAATATACAATAATAATAAAATATATAATAATAAAACTATTTTCCAACACTCTTCGAACACATACATAAAAAACTTTAGTTAATCATTAAACGAACCATTTAAAGCGAGAAAAGCTTTACTATTTTATTTTCTTTGAAGTTCATTAATCATTACGCATAAAAAATAATACTTTATGATCAGCAACATCCATCATACGAAAAGAAATAAAATGCAATAACAGGAAATTTGCAATATATACAAACTCACATGTATGTACTTACTTTGTATGAATAAGGAATAAAGCATCCGCAGAACAATCACGTATATGTAATATTTGCCACGCAATTTCTGCTGTGGAAAATCATAAATACATAAATTTGATGGCGTTTGCGGCAGTCAGCTTTAAGGCGGACATTAATGACAAATGATGCTGATCGCTTAACTTGGCCAATACTCGCCGCACACATGTTGTACATGTGTGCTTGTGTGGCACACATACAAACACACAGACACTTATATGAGTGTATATATTTAGTTGGCAATACGCTGTCCCCGCGGGGCCGCAAATATTGCACAATAAACTAAAGTATTGTATGTATTCGGTATGTCTGACAGCCGAGTCGCAGCTATGACTGGCATTATTGTCACACAAAGTCAGAGTGTAGTTGTGTACACAATATATGAGTGTATTCACCATCAATGTGTGTGTGTGTTTATGTTAGTTGAGCTAAGTATCGCGGTGCCATTTGTTGCGTAAGTTTGTTGTCCTTCGGTAGCAAAGAGGGCACGTCTGCACTTGACAGCCGATTGCTTACCTTTCTTATGTGTTTATGTCTGTATGTGTGTCTTTATGTGTAGAAGTGTGCGGGTAAATAAAGCAAAAATTGCGCATGTGCGCCTAATTATCGCAATGAACTTGCGCTTTTTGTGTGGCCGCAGTTTGGCTCAGCCTCAGGTTGACGCTAATTGGTGCCGTTTATTCGGCTGTGCGCTATTTCTGGCACGCGTCCTTTGTGCGCCAAAGTGTTTTGTTTGAGTGCAGCCGTTCGATCGCTTTGTGTTGCTGGCAGCATTTCCATTAATTTATGAACTTCATTAGCGGTTGTTAATTAGTGCCATTTAGTTTCAGTTTCAGTTTCTATATTTTTTGGTTTTGTTTATTTTTGATTCAATCTTTTACGTTGCAAACGACTTTGTGTGGCGCCTACGCACTGTCATGGCATAATTATTCGATTTGATTTCGTGCTCAAGCAACTGTTTGTGTGTAAATAATGACACAGAGAGAGGCACTCGATAGCAAAGCGCGGATAACAAACGACAATGCAATGACTTTCAATTGCCATTAGGACTTCAAAAGAATTTTGCATTCACTCAAATCCATTGAGTTACAGCAAATTCATGGTATGTTGACATTTTTGAATTGAATCAGTGAACAAATGGAATAGTTGGGAATTAAACGCTGCAAAGGATGAGCGGGTTTGCTGTGCTTGTCTGCCTGGATGGTAAAAAACGCGTATGGAGGAAAGTTGTGACCTACTCTGGAATCAAGACAATGTGCGCCCTAGTGTAGGGGCATCCACTGACTGACTGTTGGTCTCATAAAAAAAATCCAGTAAGAGCTTCTTATTGATTAAGTACCTTGGATAAGGTAATGGGAATCTGTTTAGTATCTACGGTCAAATGATATTCCAAATTGTGTCCTCATTTACAATCAAAACCTCAATGTTCTTCGTGAAGATTCGATCTTTTGTGTTGTCCTTTTAAATTGTTTTTCTGTATTTTTTAGACCTGAACACACGTTCAGCTCTTTTTAGATCCTTCTAAGTTATTTGCATGAAGAAATTTCCTCTCTTTTTAGACCTCCCGTGTTCTTCTTTTATATTTTTCCTGAACAAATTCCCTTCATTTTTTAGACCTCAACACACGTCCACCTCTTTTGTGACCTTTTGTGTTGTACTTCTGAACAAATGTCCTCTATTTTTTAGACCTGAAAACACGTCCAGCTCTTTTTAGATCCTTTTAAATTATTGTTCTGTTTAAAAAACGTTCAGTTCTTTTTAGATCCTTCTAAATTATTTGCATGAACAAATTTCCTCTCCTTTCAGACCTCCCATGCTCTCCTTTTATATTTTTCCTGAACGAATTCGATTCATTTTTTAGACCTCAACACACGTCCACCTCTTTTGTGACCTTTTGTGTTGTACTTCTGAACAAATGTCCTCTATTTTTTAGACCTGAAAACACGTCCAGCTCTTTTTAGATCCTTTTAAATTATTGTTCTGTTTAAAAAACGTTCTTTCCCTTTGCACCGCTTGTGTTCTCCTTTTAAACTGTTTTCCTGAAGAAATATCGCTCTTTCTAGTTCGTTTGTATCTTCGTGTAAAATATTTCCTTAAACAACTATTCCCCCTTTTGCTATTTTTCACCTAAAATTCCAGGTCCAGCTTTAAACCCATAACCCTCTAGTTGTATTTCAACACATTAAGCACGCAATCACTGTGAATAGAATCAACACAAATTACTATATCACAGCAATTGCTTCAAATTGAACGCTTCATAAACGATGCTCGTATTTATGCGACAATATTAATTAAATGTTGCTCATAAATGTTTCAAGTACATAAAATGCAGCAAACTAATTAAATATTCATATCTTTATTAAGTTGTCCCACCTGTAAGGCGATAAGTATCAGACAGCAAATGACCGCAGCAAGCAATCCCCGCCCATTGCCCGACCAACCGAATGAAATGTATATCTGAAATTGGTAGCGTAATTGCCGCACCATCTAATCGCCTTGAACTACAGCAACAAATTTATGAGCAATTTAGCATATTTCTAAGCACTATCCAACTCCGCTTGTCGTGCCGCCCCCTAAATATATGTAACGACTACTACAGAATTTGTGTGCGTATGGCCGCGCCCATCGTAAATGTTTAATAGCTGACCATTTCCACAATACAACTACTCGTATGTAAATGATGCTTATTACATTTTGGCTTTCACGCCTTCGCCGCCGCTGCCGCCGCCACTTGTAGTGCCATATGTACACAAGTTATGTCTGTCCGCCGCTTCTTGCGAACGATACTAATCTAACCGCACACTACACGCAATACAGCGGACTGAAATTATTTTCCGATAACAGTAATTTCAAAACGATTCGTTTGAATTAATTTATGCCAACAACGCTGGCGCAATTGGGGGCGACGGCGACCGAACAATAACAATGCCTACGTAGGCCCTGTATGTGTGTTGCTTGTGTTTGTGTTTGGCGCTTAAGCGCAGATTTACACACACACAAACACAAACAAACCCATTTCATCATATATCCATGTTTATGTGCAAGATGTAAGTGCGTTGTATTTGGCTTTCACACCCACAGCCACAGCGAACGAGCAAAGGGCGTCAAACTGCTTGCGGCGCTCAGCCGTTTAGTCGCTGAGCCGGCGCTGCGTCTCAAATGTGTCCAAAGTTATAGTGATTGCATTGGCACACATACCTTTTATGCCGTATCTATGATCAGGAATGTTCATGTGTGCCATATATGTATATATGTGTATGTGTGTGGCTGTGGCTGTGTGCATAAGCAAATGGGCTCAAGTGGGTGTGTGGTGGTCTTGTGCTTTGCTATTGTTTCTGGCGTTGCCGCCCGCTGTTTTTTCTGGCCCCATTGCCGAGGGTGTTGTGCCATGGCAATGTCATTAATGCAAAGAAAAGACTAACCATGAAAGTACCACGAAACGTTGGCGTGGTCGTTGTAGATACTTGTGGCATATCACTTGGTATCATCAGCGAAAATAATTGGCAGCGGTGCACAGTGGTGGCAAATGGGCGGAATATCAATCATATACAAATCTGTGTCAATTGCTGGGATATTTTTGGACGCCTTTTGTATTGATGGTGGAATGTAAAAGGGTCTACAAAAATTATTGTAGTGGGGAATATTGAATATTGAAATTTTGTATTTTTGTTTGAGTGTTTACTGTTTAGTTTTTGATATGAAACTAAGAGACTTTTCATAATTTCTATGTTTTCTTAGGGCACTTGGCACCTTCAGATACAACTTTTTCCTTCCATAAATCTAGGTTCCAGGCTATCTAGATTTCTTGCAACTAAGCTTACAAGGATTACATAATTTCTATATTTTCTTTAGGTATTTAGCTACTCGGAATACAACTTTTTTAATAATTAATTTTAATAACGCTTCTTAACACTAGAAAGACAGAAAGTTTTGCATACCTACAACGACTGCATATCATAATCGCTGATATCTCGAAAAATCTACATGATTAGGGATTTGGCAAATTTTTCACAAAAAATATTTTAAAAAATTAACATTTTTTTCAATAAAAAAATAAAAGTCAGCAAAGCAAAAGTTGATAGAAATACTAAAGGAAATATAGATATTTATATTAATATATAGATATTTAAAATTAATAAATAAAAATTTAATAAATAAATAAATACAAATTAAAAAATTAAAAAAAATTATTAAAATTTTTTACGATAAAAAATAAAAGTCAGCAAAGCAAAAGTTGATAGAAATACATATATTTAAAAATGAAAAACCACTAAGAAAAAAATCGATATTTGCAGTAGAAACTTTAACTCAACAACAATTTTTTAGTATTTAGAAATGTTTTAATTGAAATGACACACCTTGAGTTAAAATTTTGTTTGTTAGAACATTCTTTAATGCAAACTAAAATTATTTGTAAAAAATTGACTATAATTTTCAAAACCATTAATCTCTAAATTCGCATAATTTGTTATACATTTTTAAGCAATTCCTCGCTGCACCTAAACCACTGTGCGCCAGTAAGCAGCTTTAAAGCGTAGAAGCATAAGAGAACGCAAAAAGCAGCCAATAGCCTTAAAGATTTTAAGCGCGTTGCCCTAATTGATTTTGAGAGTTTATATTTTAATTGAATTTCAATCTTACGGCCATCTTTTCCGAATGCTTGCTATTTTGAGCAGCGCCCATAAGCAGCTTTTTGGCTTCACCGGCGCTCGATCGCCGCACAGTGGGCCTCTGGAGACAGCACGAGTGCCAACAATTCACCGGGTGGACAATCAAAGCACAAAACAAACGCTCTTTGTTGACATTGGCCAAAAGCTATTGAACACTGTACAACTGGTTTGTGTTGTTGTTGTTCTTTTGTTATTTTTGTTGAGTCTGCTGCAGCCGATTGCAACTTTACCCGCTGCTAAATGGCAATTTTTGGAAAAGAACAAACAAACTATGCGCCACGTTCTTTTTGTCTATGTGTCTGCCTGTTTTTCTGACTATTTGTTCCTTCGTCTGTCTGTCTGTTTGAATGGCTGAGTGCAAATACATCGCTGTCAAAGTGTGTCACTGCGCTTACATATTGAATGCGTGTCCCAACTCCCACAGACAATAACACGACAGCACAGTGTGTCAAGTGAACGCACCGGCACTGCAGTGCGTCAACGCCGGCAACTTACAGCGATTGCAATTTATTATTGTGTGCAGCTGCTGGCAACGCCGATATAGAAAATGTTGTCAGCGCACCATTGTTGCCACTGTGTCAACACCATTTTTCTGCAGTTTAACTTTTCAATCAAGTTACTGTACGTTTTCGCTCACTCACAACATCGCCCAAAACAACAACAACAAAAAAACGAAAAAACGTTAAAATTGAAATGGAAAAAATAAAAGTAAAACACACGCAATAAGCATTTTAGTGCAACGTGCAACTTGCAATGTTGCCAACAACACCTCGACACTTTTAGCCATTACTTTTTCTCTGCTCTATTATGTGCTGAGGACATGGCATTTTTGTCGTCGTTGTTGGTATTTTTTTATTGTTGTTGCGCTAACGAAAGTTTCCCCAAAGTGCTTTCAGCAAACAATTCTATTCTATGCTGTGCTGTGCACTAAATGGCGCTTACAGCAGCCACAGCAACACCTCGGCAGGTGTTGACTTCTTCCATGTCACCGACGCAACGCAATCGACCAAATGACATTCGTATCCAGTGCCAACGGCTGACTAAAAGCAATGTACACGCAATCGGCGCATTCTGCCATCAAGTCTTGCAGAGTGCTGTCCCTATGGCGCGCAGTATACTTTTAGGATGAGTTTCAATTTAATCACTTGCTGGCAGTTAATCGCAAACATTTAATGGATGTCGACGAGCATGTTGCTGAATTGTTGCTCCAGTCGCAGTGTCAGTGGCTTTTATGGACTGTATTGCGTACGTAAACTTGAAGACAAAGATAAATGTAATTTTTTGCCACTAAACAAAACGTTTTTTACTGGCGTTTCATTGCTGTTTATGAGCAGCTAAGTGACGCAAGAAGCATTGTTCAAATTAATGTGCGACTTTCAAAATAAAACCAACGCCTGCATTTGTCCTGCCTTCTACTCCCAATAAAATCTCTGGTTTTGCGTTAAAAAAATTATCTATTATTCAATTGCATTATTCAACCGATTTTCATTCAATCATTACTCATTCAAAATTATTTGCAGCAATAGTGAATAGTCCCTCATTCAATTATTAGTCATTCCAAATTAGTGGTAGCATTAGTGAATAGTCACTCATTAGTTCAATTAGTAATACCTTAATTGTTCATTAATTCAATGTTAGATATTAAAATGTCCATCATTAGTTCATCAGTCACTTATTAGTTCAATTAGTGATACCTTTATTGTTCATGTAAGCAATGTCAGTCATTAAAATGTCCATTATTAGTTTATGTTCATATTAGTTAGTTGTTCCGAAAGTGAATAGTCACTCATTAGTTCAATTAGTGATACCTTTATTGTTCATTTAAGCAATGTCAGTCATTAAAATGTCCAATATTAGTTTATGTCCATATTAGTTAGTTCTACCATTAGTGAATAATCACTCCTTAGTTCAATTAGCAATACCTTAATTGCTCATTAATTCAATTTTAGTCATTAAATTGTCCATCATTAAGTCATAACTTTTTCAATCAGTTGTTTGTCATTCAATTTTTCATTATTCAATCATTAGTCAAATGTTTTTAGTTTGATTTAGTCGTGTTATGATTAGTAATTTAATAATAAAATTTTTAATGATTAACCATTTAAAAATTGGCATTTAAATTGTTAGTCAATTGAATAGTCTCAGTGGTTTACTCAATGTTCATTTACTCCACTTCACCATCTCCTCCATCATTCACTTCACCATACCTGATAGTTAGTAGTTAGTAATTAACTAGTTAAAAGCAGAAATAGTTGGCAGTTCATTAGTTATTCAATTGTTGGTCACACATTTGTTTAACAGTTAATCATTAATCGATTATTTTTTTTGTCTTTAATCGAGTTATGTTTCAATGTCCTTCAGTCATTCAGACACTTTTTAATAACAGATTGGTTAATTAAATACTATCCAATCAATTGTTTCTAAATCGATAGCTAATTATTTCATTAGTATTTCATTACTTATTCAATTGCTAATGTTTAACGTTCCATCATTGGTCAACGATTATTTGCTTTATTCGAGTTATGATTAATAACTTCAATGTAATTTTCCAGTCATTCAGACATTTGTCAATTACTCATTAATCAACTAAACACTAACCATTCAATTGTTTTTAAATCTATAGCCAGTAAAAAGCAGTAATAGTTGGAGCTTCATTACTTATTAAATTGTGAGTCACGCATTTGTTTAACATTCAATCGTTAGTCAATGATTATCTGTTTTAATCGAGCTATTATTAATAACTTCAATTTAATTCTTTCATTGATTCAGACATTTGTCAATAATTCATTGGTCAATTAAACACTACCCATTTAATTGTTGTTCAATCGATAGCTCTTCAGTCATTAGTCATTCTATAGCTTAGTCATTTAACCCTTCTGTCAATACGAAGTTACCTGGGTACCTTTTGCATTTTTGAGGTAAAAATATCCTATATTCGGCCAAGAAAAGCTATGCTGATATTTTAATATAGATAGATAGATATTTCAAGTATCTTCCTAAAAATCAATTTACTATCTTTTTCTAGATAACTTTTAGAACCGATTTTTGAATACTACCCCTTTGTTCTATACGAAGGTACCCGGGTGCCTTCATACAAAATACAGTAAAACAATACAGTTTCAACGTGAAATAACTCGTTCATATTCGAGTCACACCAAGTTTATTGAAACAAGTAGTGACTAAAATTGAAATTTGCACTCGGAGTTGTATTTCAAGGTAACTTAAATTCATTACATCCAATCGACTTTACATGCGTGTTACTCCAAGAGAGAGAGAGAGGCTTTCTCTGGAAGACTAGCCAATTGCCAACGTAAGACAATATTTAGTAGCAAAAACACAAATTTTTATTCAAATCTTTAAAGTTTAAACCCTGTGGCCGCAATGCTGCAGCCCTTTTGCTTTTTTTGCAGCCACTTTTTTACTTCTGAGGTGCGGAATACCTATTCGCAAAAAGTCTCACTTAGGTGTTACAAATCAATCCTCGACCCCTAAAGTCATCGATATTCGGTTTCATAGCGACAAAATCTTTGGAGTTATACTTTCCAAAGAGCTATGGTTCATCCTGGGTGGTTCTCATCCAACTATGCGCCACGGTAAAGCAGTGTCAGGTAACAACCCAAAACCCAAAATCATTTGTATTTACAATAGTAAAAAGGTTGATAGACGTTACGGCTCAATGGTTGACCCATTTCATTACTAGTCATGCAACGAAAAGGTGGTAGTGGTAGCTAATACGCTCAATTTTTGCAGCTTGATAGCATATATTACAGTAAACATAAATTAGATACCACAAAAAAGTCAGACGCCGTGAAGAATATCTTGAGAAGCAAAGGCGAGGGGGTATTCGTGGTTTAAACACCCAAATATCTGCTAGGTACAAAAATTATGTGTGACGCAGTGATTTCAAATGGTATTGGGGTCAAAAGTTGTATGCAGAACGCCTCTTAAAATTAAATCCTGTGTGCGCCGCTGATGCCGAAAATTCAGAAAAAGCAAAATGACGCCCTTGTTATCAAAATGTTTACATTAAAAACGGTTTGAAGCAGTTTTCGGAGCACAGACGCCGTTTGTTCGTTCGTTTCTGCAAACGTCAGCAAGAACAAAACGAGACTTTGACCACCGACCAAAAGCCCATGACTCGTACTACGTGTATATCTATTCCGATCATTGTAACAAAAACGTCAAACACGAAAAAGCTGAAATTATTGCACTATGCACAATATGTGTTTAATACTTTTAACTTGACTTAGCTATAAATAATAATTTGTTTTAAAAGCTAACATCGATTTTTCAATACTTTGCGCTATTATTTTCACTTTTCTCATACAAATTGCATGAGGGTACCCGGGTACCTTCGTATTGATG
This sequence comes from Melieria omissa, assembly GCA_963971225.1. Taxonomy (NCBI): domain Eukaryota; kingdom Metazoa; phylum Arthropoda; class Insecta; order Diptera; family Ulidiidae; genus Melieria; species Melieria omissa. Next base: position 55,291,746 of record OZ020268.1, read on the forward strand.
ATAAGTGGAATTTTTTCGTATTGACAGAAGGGTTAATCAGTCATTTAATCATTAGTAGTACAAAAGTTAGTTATTCAATCATTGGCCACATAATTAAACAATACTCAATTAGTTACTCAGTCCTCAATCAATAATTTTACTATAATTTTTCATTAAGTTGTTAGTCAGTCACACAGTCAATCAAAATTTCATAGTTATTACTTCAATCACTAATCAAGTCATTTGTAATCTTTATACTATTTTTTATAATCATGGATTTATTATAGTTAGTTATTTAGTTGTTAGTCATTCGTTTTACAATAATTCGTTGCATAATTATTAGTCAGTCGTAGTATTAATTAGTAGTAGTAATTAGTAATTTCGTTGTTCGTACTTAAAGTTTTAACAAAACTTAGTTGTTACTTAGGTTAGGTTGGAGTGGCAGCCTCCTATGTGAGAAGCTCACTTAAGCACAACTTATGGCTCATTGTGATACCACGGTGGATGGCGCGACTCCCCCTTACTGCGCTGAGAACCAAGAGGATTCTGTTATGAACCTGGCTATATCCCTGATATTCAGAGGCGATAGCTCAGTTAGACTTGTAAAGAAAGCTGAGCCGAGAGACCTAAGTCTTCTTCTGGCTAGTGAGGGACATTGACACAACAGGTGGAGAACGGTCTCCTCCTCCTCTTCGGACCCGCATCCTCGACAGTAGTCGTTGGATTGCAGTCCCAGTCTCTCCGCGTGCTTACCCATAAGACAGTGACCCGTGAGCACCGAGACCGTTGTGCTTATTGAGTGACGGCTAAGGTTAAGCAGCTGGTTAGTCCGTTTCATGTTATAGGAGGGCCAGGTTAGTCGAGAGATACTGCAGGTCTGTTCCTCAGACCACAGTTGATTCGCTACTCTTTGGTAAAATTGTCTGAGCATCAATTTAATCGATGCAATAGGGGCTCCCACTGGGAGGAAGGACGAGGTCTCAGCGAGCAATGTGCCTGCTCTGGCTAGTTCGTCCGCCTCGCAGTTGCCTGTAATGCCTCTGTGCCCTGGCACCCAGAGTAGTGAGACGTTGGAGCACCTAGCTAGACTGTTCAAGGATTTTCGGCAGTCACGAACCAGTTTGGATGAAGTGGTCGCTCTGGCGAGCGACTTAATGGCTGCCTGACTATCCGAATATATATGGACATCCGTTTCATGCGCGTACTCGCGGATGAGCCAGATTGAGGCCTGGTAGTTGTTACTTAAAGTAATCAAATAATTTGTAGTCCCTTCTCTAATTTACTTTTTTATTACTGATCCCTTCAATCATTAGACATTCAAACAGTAGTCATTCAGCCATTAGTCAATTTAACTCTTACATACAATCATTGAGTATTTATTCCAGTCGACCTGAATATTTATTCTATACAATGAATAATTTATTACTGATCGTTTAACTCATTACACATTCAAACATGAACCATTTAGTCACTAGTCGATTTCACTTTTATATTTAATCATTGAATATTTACTCCACAGTCGATCAATCATTAATTCTGCACTCATTATTCACTCAATCGTCAGATTTTCTGTATTCCAATCTGAAAGCTATTTGTTGCAATTCCGATTCAACTGGCATTAAATAGCCAACAACTTCCTTTCGGTGCTTTGTCTTAGCAGACAACGACAAAGCTCTGTGAATCGAATAAATGACTTATCCGTAAATCCATATGTAGTTGTCCATTCCATGAACCATCCATGACCGAATTGTGAATACATATTCTGCTCACGAACTCACATACAGCATTCACCAAAAATCTTCAAATTTAGTTTCACTTCATTGCTGAATTAATTTAATTCACTAAGTGCTGCAAATTTCTACACAAAAACCTTAATGCAACTCGATAAGCTCAACACAACCATTTCATTGTTAAGACAGACAGACAGACAAAGAGACGACCAGACAAACATCTAGACTACGTCAAATAGCTGCGAGCAGCATTTGGATCCAACGATTTGGACAGCGTCTGCTGCACTGAACGAGCAGCACTCACAAAGCAGCACCTTAGAATTTTTCTGCAAGGCTTTCGTCGCAGATTTAATATTCAAAGCGACAGCGCTGCGTACACAGCTCCGTGCAGTGTTTTCTTTGCCGAGGCAAAATCTCTCCATTCAGACACGAGCTGCAGCACAATAGACGTTGCCAGCTGGCAGACGCAGCGTGAACAACACAGCAACCACTCAGCAACGCACCGACAGCAACTCGGCGCGTCTTATCCACAACAGCTCAGCTCATTCCGGCAGGCTTGTCACGTCCTGGCGTATTTTAAACACCATTCAGTACGAACGCACTGCACGTTGTTGCGGTTTTAGAGTAAAATGTCATCGTTTGATTAGAGACGCTGTCAATTTGAATATCGTCAATACTGGCACAGCGTTTATGTCTATATGGGCCGTTATGACATCTTGTCAAACTATGACATTTACATAGTCGAAACGGCTCGTAGTGCAGAGTCGATGGACGAAGAAAAGCTCTTGAAGCTAAATTTAATGATGTTTTCCTCATATTAAACGACAAAAATTTAAAATATTTTATTAGAATTTTTTCCTTGTTCAGACTTAACCTAACATTACATGAAAGCCAGTTGTATATGAAGTCCTAGTTTTATTTAAAACATTTTTTAAATGAACAACAAAAAAATGTGGTAAAACTGAACTCACAAAGTTGTAAGAGTAAACTATAAGAAATTATGAATGTGAAAACTTTGAAGTGTATCTTGTTAAGTATTTGTGCATTCAAGCTTGGAATAATTTTATATAATTTTATAATTTTATATTCCTAATCGATCCTGTACTCAAATTGAAGTGTTAGTTTTTTAGTGTTTGTACATTGAAGCTTTCAAATTTTTTAGAATAACTTTATACAAGTATGGCAACTCTGCTTTATAGTGAATGCATTACTTAGTTACTTGCGTACTCACTTTAAACAGATTTTAGTTAAAGACCTAAAAATATCTGTGTCTGATTTTGATTGTTTGTAGTTCTTTGTAAGCGATTGTTGAAACAGGAAAACGGATTGTTCAGAAAACAGAAACTATTCCCATTCGATCCTATACTCGAATTGAAGTGTAATTTTTTACTATTTGTGCATTACAGCTTAGCTCAAATTTCTGAGAATAACTTTATACGAGTATGCCAACCTTTCTTTATAGTGAACGCATTACTTACTTACTTACTTACGTACTTACTTACTTATTTACTTACTTACATACTTACTAACTTACTTACTTGCTTACTTACTTACATACTTACTTGCTTACATACTTATTTAATTACTTACTTACTTAAGCCCCCAAAAAATCTTAACTATTCCTATTCGTTCCTGTACTCGAAATTTAAACAGTTATTATATAGATTGCAGTTATTATTGTTTCAATCACACTTTCTATTCCATTTAAAAATCGATTACAATATTTTGTATTATTTCTTCTCGGAAAATATTATACTCAGTCTTCTCCAGCCACCTCCCCTCCCTCCCTTCCAACGCTAAATTGAACACTTGCATGTACATACGTACTTACCGGACCGCAGCTACACAATGCTCACTAAGCACTTTACAATAACAAAACCATTGACCGGCACTCACCCAGCACGTTCAATAAATAAATTTGTAATCAGAAGCATTTTGTGTAAAACATGGTCACATGTAGTTAAGGAGTTCTCCTCGTTTCCGAAAAAGCGCAAAACATTTGCACCGCCTGCCAGCTGCTTATTGCCAAAAGGTTAAGTGTAATTTTTAGGCGGCCACGCTTTCGACCCGACCAGCACCGTATCGTTTATCATTTTACAATTGGGCAAGGATGCAGTACTAAGGAAGAGCCACATTCGGCGCGGTGTAAACAGCGAAAGCAGCGAGCAGCGAGTGCGGCTGAAACTTTCTTTGGCCTTTAGCTCACGCATTCAGAAGTAGAGCGCGTGAAACTTACAGCCAAGCATGATGCAGAGTTTTTCGCAAAAGTTTTGCGGTTGTGACTGATTTATGGCATCGGAAGCAGTGTTGCAGTTGGCAGCGGCAGAGCACCGGCCCCGCAAACTGGGAGACACTTTTGCAGCACGTACGCGGATTGTTTGCTGAAGCAGATTTTCGTAAATGCTTATTTACTTATGTATCTGCATATGGGCGCGGTTGAGCTGGAATTGTGAGCGCGTGAGTGAGTGGGCATCACACTTTGACATGTGTCGGGAAAAAGAGTTTAGCAAAGCGGCGAGCAGAAAGTTTTCTTCGAGCTGAAACAGGACTTAGGCTACAACCTAAAGCGAGAGTGTTATACAAGTGAGTGTTAGATTTATAAGTTTTTTCCCATGGGAAGAAAAGTTTTTCACTTTATCAACAAGTGAGAATCTTTTCTGTGATTTAATAATGCGGAAATGCCTAAAACTGTAGCGAGCAGAGAAATGTGTAGAAGTAAATAAAAGTAGTTGATGATTTCTAATGGAAAAATGTGAAGATTTGATATGTCAGCAAAATTA